>JAWWEU010000017.1:14521032-14623878 GCA_035583155.1 Acropternis orthonyx
GTGAGGGTTCTGGAGAAAACAGGGGAAAGGGAAGCTGGGGGAAGCCTGGAGTGCTCCTGGGTGCAAGGGGGAGATCTGTTAGACTGAAGTATTCAATTAGATACAAAATTATTACTTGACTTATATAACACCTTCAGAAAACACAGTGTCATTTACACAGCCTCACCACACTCCAGAAAAATAAGAACTATTAAACTGCCTTTAGCAAATGGGACATGTGAACCAGCAGAAACTGGAGGGACTTACCCAGGAGCAAATGACGGGAAATTAGAGCCCCAGAAAGAAACCAGATCCTGGTTCCTAACCTCACATCTTAAACACTGGATACAATGTTACTGCTTACAAGCTTAATAATTGTGGAATTATTTAAAGGTGTTTCTTAACAGGTAACAAAACTGTTCAGAAAAAACAGCTTGAGAAACAAAAGGCTACTTTCCCCTGCATTTTTGGCTTTTCAACCTGTAAATGACAATGCTGCCATTAAATACACCTGCTTTGGGGATGTTTTGTCACAAAAATTACTGATGCTGCACAGTAAGTGGTACACTGTTTTGCTGAGTGAACTCCTTTTAACAGTATGCAATAGTACAGTAAGACAGAGACACATCTAGTTTGCCGAAAACCCCATGCTCAGGTGAGTTTGAACCACAACTCACCAGTGTCAGGGAGGAAGGAAGGAATAAGGGAGGGAATTATCAACTCATAAAGGTGCAAAAAGAAAGACAGAATTATATCTCAGCAACACCCTTGCTGAGGGTGCACTTGATCTCACTGATATCCTGGGATTTGTCACTTGATAAAGATATCCTGGGATTCCCTTCACTGTAAAAATGTGCATCAAAAATCTAGTTCTTATCTTTGTACCTGTAATTCTTTTAAATAACTATGTAGGCCAGGCTTTTAAAATATCTTTTATATCCAAAAAGGTTTATGAGCTCTGAAGTCACTTTTACAGGACACTGTACCCCTTTAATGTAGTACTGGATGTTGTTGTTCTGTCTCAGAAGGCATTATGGACTCTTCTGGTGAAAACTCATAGTGAATTATAGAAGAAAACAGAATGAAAGCAAAAACTTAAATAATCCCCAAGTCCCAGGTCTTTGATGTCATATATCCAACACGTGATTGAGAATGAAGGCTGACATTCAGCCCTGCATAAATATGCATGAAAGAAACCTGAGAAGTGTGTTTACACAGTAAATTTTGTATGTGTTTGCAATGCTATTATGGTCAGACGCGCTGCTATGCTCGTTTCCTTCTCCTCCTTTATACGCCAAGCAAGTTACTAAACGAGGAGTTTTGCCATCATTTTATTTGACTGTCTGTGGCAGCTCTTTTGGTTGGTTATTGACCTTGTTCCACCCACAGTGCTAATCCAGTCCCTCAGCACTGCTTGCCTTCAGCTTCGTCTTCAAAGCAAAGGCACTTCTCAAGCACTTTGGTGAACCACAGCTACTCAAAAGCCACAAGCACAAACGGGTCATTTGGCAGAGAATATTATTCTTACACTACTGACGTAATCAGCCTTTCTCAATTAGCACTTAGGGATGCAGCATATGCTCAAGGGCTTGTTTGCAGTGCACTTGCCTGCAAGAAGTGTGACTCCCAGATGGAGAACTAGCTTTGTCTTATCCATGTTGCCATCCATGAAATGTTTCTACACACAAATGAAGGAACACAGGATGAAAAAGCGAGTGGAGCTAGAGAAAACACCCTGATGGGGTTTCTTTTTAATGATATGCCTGCTTTTTTGGCCTATTCCACAGTGCTAAAAATGAATCCCACAGATGGAGGGTGGGCGTTAGAGGCCCATTGAATGCTGAAATTTTACTAATCTGTTATAACAGGAAACATCTGTGCTAAATGCAGTGCTTAATGGCTCTTCCCATTTCAGTTGTGCAACATCAGTATTTACAGGACACTACCAAGAGACTGTTTGAATTCATGGTCACGGTCACTTCAAATCTAATACTGACTAATTTGTTGCTGTGAATCATTTCAACATCTGCAGACTTTGGAATACTAATGTGCTTAATCAATTATCCCATGATTTATCAAAGATTCACAATTCCAGAACTAACAGAGAAACAAGTATTTAAATTCTTTCCAGTGGACTACATTCATTTCTATTTATGTGACCAAAGTCAACAATTCTTTTACCAGTCTGGAACATTTTCAGACAGTTTTTCAGACCAGATTTTCAGAAAGTTTGGAGAAGATTTTAAATGCATGTTTATCCTAACTGATGCTTAAAGTATTTAAGTCTTCTTCATCCCTCAAGTAAGCCAATTTTCTATCCTATAATCTTGTCTAATCTTTTAGAAATGTAGGAACTGCCACAATACATCAGATCCAAGGGTCTACCCAACCCAGGTTCTGCCAGGACTAGCAAGAGCTGTGTCAGGCCCTGGAACAAACAAAACATTTGGAGTCAATAATGAATCACCTCAAACAACCTGCTCCTCCCTCATCTACTCTGTATGTATTCATCCTATTCTTCCTCTTTCAGCTTTCTTGTCTATTTGTTCTTCCCTTTTCATAAGGGCTCAATTTCAGTGACAGCAGCTCCACAGAGATCCAGGTTTTGCTCCCGTGAGCATGTTAACTTTTGAGAGTCATCATCAATCAGAACTTGAATGTTTAGTGTTTTTCAAGTTCCTTTATTTCAGCATGGTTCTCTGCCTTTGTTTAAGTGCTTTCTTGTGCATCCTCTACAAATATGTTAACTCCAAGAAGCCCTAGTTGTCTTGTCCTTGCTGCCTTCTTTATCCATAGGAACCATCAATCAGTATCTGAAACAAGCCTGCTTTCTAGTTGTTGTTACAAATTCTCCCTCCTAAACACAGTGGCTGGAAAGGGAAGCAAAGGAACACTGTTGGTTTTACCATGGATTCATCTGTTTCAGATATGCTTCTGTTTGATGTGAGGGAGGTGAACAAGCAAGGCAGCTTCAAAAGGCATTGCTCTTCTGCTGGTTTTGCTTAAAATCGTAAAGCTCAGTCCTCAGGGAGTGGGAAGGAGGTTGGGCTGGGTCTCATCCTTCCAATGAGCTTTACTGCAGGTGTTTATCTGTTTCTTACACAGACCAATGAAGCAAAATGTCCTCAGCAGGCAGGCTGGGCTTTCCAAAAGCACACTGTTCTTCACAGTTGCATCTACTGACACCACAGTGCTGATTCGTGGAAGCTTCTCTGCATATCACAGCTCTCTGAAAAAGCTGCTGTAACAATGATAAATTCTATGCAAAATTTTACAGGCCATACAGTTATCCCTGAAATAGGGCACTGACAACAATGAAAATCCAAAACAGGACAGAATGCAGGTGCATAAAAAGCCTGCAGCTGCACTACCCTTTCCAGAAGTGCAAAACCACATGGAAATGTAGCCCTGAAGAACAGAACTAATTGTAGTTGTAATGAAAGACAGGGAGTAGGCCAGCTCCTCACCTCCTTTAAGGCAGGGGCAATAGCAAGCACACAATATTCTACACATAATGGAAGAGCATGGGCAGGCCAGATGTGTTGGGATTTGTTCTCCCTTTTTATTTGGTTCCTCTAGTCTGTGTGTTTCTGATTTGTCAAGCTTTCAGAGACATACCCCAAGTGAACACAGTGTACCCATGAGAAAGACAAACACATGAGCCAAGAAACAGCATCCCTCTAAGGCAAGGAAACAAGTAATGCATTGTTACAAAAACACTCAGCTAACATTGAAATAAACAAACTAAAAAATGCCTTATTTAAAGCTGGAAGTAGGAGCAGATGACCCACATTGTACATCTATATTTATGTTTGGCAATTGTATTTGGGTTCTCTTCTTTGTTTGCAACTGTTTGTAATATGAATGACTCAGTGTAGCAGATTTCAAAAATTATTAAAAGGCACAAATATACAAAATATGCTAAAGTTTCACCCAAACTTAAAATTGCAAAAATGCAATGCCTGGTCCCAAATGTGAATCCAAGGAAATCAGACAATAGTCTGGGTGATGAGTCATGGAAGAAGACTACCTTATCAGGGGCTACAGGGTATGAAATGCATCTTGCAGGAGAAACTCATATTTCACAACACTCTGCTCATGCAAATGAGTGGTTTTCTTTCACATCAGGAAACAAAGTTTGCTTTTCAATTATTTAGTTGTGAATTTAATACTGAAAAGTCTGATGGCTCCATAACTATTGCTGCAAAGGAAGTTTCGTACCCATGCAGCTGCTGTAGGCTTGACACAGGCCATGAATCCACACACAGAACTCCATCTAAAGCTGTCTTTTCAGAGTTATTTGATATTTAAAAATCCTAGGAAAGATAAAACAGGCAGAATAAATTCTGGATTTAAAAACTGCATTAAAAATTCAACCACATAAAAATTTTCTTGCTCTATAACCTCAGATGTATTAGCATAACCATCAGATGAATCTTTTTTCAGATGCTAGTGGGTTATTATAGGAACACAGGGTGGATCCTCAGCTGGTGAAAATCATTAGAGCTGCACAGAAGCCAATTTATGGTAGCTGAAGTTCTGGCCCATAAAATCTCTTCTAAACCTGAAAGAACATCTTGTACTACAGGATTATTGGTCTTCAGGTGATTGAAAACCCATCCTGATGAAAAGTGTGGTCTCGGAGAAAGCAGGACTGTATGCCTGACAAATTTCTGCCCTGTGTTCCTTTGTTTAACTCGATTAGAAAGCTACATTTAAGCAAAAACTTGCATGGTACAATGCATCATTAGTCACATGCTGCTTCTCAATGGTGAAACCATCAATTTTATTTTAGATGTGAATATGTGCAAGAGGTCTAACTATAATTGGCACATTAGCCAAGAAGCAGATGGGGATGGTGATTGAGAGTTTACCTCCTGGGTATGTGTTGTACAAGCAGCATCTCAGCAGAGGAGAGAAGGTTATCAAGCCCTCTTACAGTATAAACAAACTAGATATAAACACACAACATAAACTAGAAATTGGGGTTTGGACACTGTTTAAGAAAAGATACCATTTCACATAAGGTAGGCAAAGAATTAGCCTCCATGCAATACCAAGCATGCATTCTATCTACTTCACAGAAGAGAAGCTTGGATTATCTACTTCTAAATTTAGAATCCAGATCACTACAGTAGGTATGAGTGATTTCAGTGCAGATGATGAAGTAACGTGCAAGTGCTGGCTGTTATGGGAAAGAGACATCCCATCTACAGAATAACTATTTTTTTTTTAAATGGATCCTCTAAGTTTTAAGAGTAATTTATTTAACCATAACCATATTTAAACCTTACATTTAAGAACTTAATTTCAGATATTTTATAAGAATTAAGGTTTTTGCAAATACCAGATCATCCACTTGCCTTACTCAGAGCATGAACAACAAACATGTCCAATTCTAAAGAATAAACCTTCCACTCACTCCTAAAAGCACCATCAGGACACAGCGTAACTTGCATATTCCAGGTGTCATTTTCCTACGTCAACCTCCCAGCTTTCTCTATAGTCCCTGAGATTTCTGTTCCCTGGTTTTCTAGTGCCTGCCTTTTCTAGTGCCTTCAGCTGCTGTAAGTTTTGTCACTGCCAGTGGCACAGGACTGCAGCAGGGCAGTCTCACAGTTCACGAGGCCCCAGCAGACTCAGAGGTATCCAGTTTCACTCAGACAGCATCCTCCATGATTGACTGATATGAAGACCCAGAGCATCCTCTTTTTTCCAGAGGATTCTCTCTTTTCTGCAATGATTTGCACCTGGAATATTGCAGCTTCCATTCACTGCACCTCATGCAGATCCAAATGTGGCTGGAAAAAAGCCATTTCAGTATGTGATGCAGCATGCTGCCAGCAACTCTGAGTAGCTATGGCACGGTCTCTTCTGATAAATACCTGTCTCCACTTTTTCTATTCTCATACTGTACCATAAATACCTGTCTCCACTTTTTCTATTCTTATACTGTACCAAAGACCCTTTGTTGTTACACTTTTTACATCAAGAACTAATTCCTTAAACAATTTAAGTTATATATTAATAGAATTTTATATGCACAAAACCAATACAAGCAACAATTAACCAATCTGAGAGAGCAGCTCAAGCAAAGTATTTACCAAGTGACCAGATAAACATGTTGAAAATTACAAAGGTTATAATTTCAGTATTCGGATTCACAGGAAAATTATTTATCAGGAGTTTCCTACCTGTAATGCTCATTACGTTTTAGGAGACCCCTTCTTTTCTTTATGAGTAGATAATAAAGGTAATTGGAATTACTCATGTAAATCAAATGGAGAAGAAAAGAAAACCCAACCCCACACTCCAAAAACACATTGTGTGACAATGCTGTGGAGGCCACTGGGAGCAGCTCCTTCCTCTGGAACACCATCACATCTGCTCTCTGCGGACTAATGTGCCGTAACATGCAATTTTGTGCTACATAAACTCATTCTGAATATGCTCTGGGAAGCCTCTCGTTCAAATGCTGGACAATTATTCCCACAGCACTGCTTAGGGCTCTCAGCATTATCGCTGCTATTCTGTGAACACCGAAAGGACAAATACATATTAGCAATGACTGACACAGAATTGCCAAATGAAGGGAAAACCTGCCAAAGGAAGGCAGGTTCCTCCTCCTTCTTTTCCCAGCTTTTCTCTTACCACTTTAAGCAATCCTTCATAAGATGCTCACTAATGTCATTCTGGTTTCCTACACGGGTTCTATAGTGAGAAGTAAATCCAAAGACCGATCCCTATAGTCTTTATTTTCAGGAAATCTCTTCACAGGGATCCAACAGCCTGTTCTGTCCCTGACAGGTCTACCACCTTGTTCCAGAACAATTCCTGTCTGCAGAAAGTAGAGCTTGTAATCTTTCTCCTCTAAATGCTCTCTACTTTCTTGATTACTGTGGCTGGTATCACTATTCAACCTGTCAGTCAGATCTGACTTCAGCTTCACATCATCTTCAGCTAACATTTTTCTAAGCTCACTGCAAGGCTGTGCTAAATCAAACCAGTAATTTCCACTAGTGTTAACTTTGCTAAAATACAGCATTTCCTGTCCACTGTCAAAGCCTAAATTCTTGTCTAAATTCTGTGTTCTTGTCCAAGTTCTATCTTCTGTCTTCTTTTCTTGCTGAAAGTACTGCTGTGAAGAGTACCATTTATCAAGAGTAATTCTGATCCTATCACCTCACTGACTGTATTTCCTCTTTTTTAATTACTTTCATACGGATCGATCAGCCTTGACAGCACTTCAGATGTTGTTGTGTCAAGATCACTACCAGTTGTGGTGACTGGTGTGACCTCAGAGATTGCTTGTAGGGTGTTTTAGCTGCCTTCTGCATCCTAGAATCAAAGCTCCTTGAAGTAAGCAAGGAAAGGAAGTGATGTGCCCTTTTCTCCTTTATCCACGATTAGTGGAAATGCAGGTTGATTTGCAGCCCATGCTAAGGCCTGTGCTGTCACAGCTACATTACAATTGGCACTTCATTCCTTTAAAGTGAGCTAGAGCGTGTCTCAAGAACAGATGTGGGACAACCATGAGGCTCCAGACTGATGCCAACATGTCCCAGAGGACACCACTGTGTCCTGCTCATGTGTGAGATTCAACTTGGTGGAATACTTGCTGCCTAAGAGTAATTTTGGTCCTTTCACACTTTGCATTGCATGCCTATTCCTTGTGGCACTGCTGCAATTCAAATTCTGCTCTGATTTATAGTATAAACCACACCATATTGATGGAAACCTTTTCTCTGAAATGACTCCTACATACACTTTCTTACAATTCTTTTACTGGAATTGGAGA
This sequence comes from Acropternis orthonyx, assembly GCA_035583155.1. Lineage (NCBI taxonomy): Eukaryota > Metazoa > Chordata > Aves > Passeriformes > Rhinocryptidae > Acropternis > Acropternis orthonyx. The sequence continues at coordinate 14,528,810 of JAWWEU010000017.1, forward strand.
GAGATGTTGGTTAATTCTGATTTATTAATAAATCATATGTGTTAAAATAAGTTCACTTAATTTGAAAAGAAACGCTTCACGATTATCCAAAATCTGATACTAATTTTACAACTGAAATAAGGAAAGTGTTCAATATGTATAAAATTTTGATGCTTCCCTTGCTGGGATTTGTCTATGTTAATTAAACAGTTAGATTAACCTTCAGCTCTTATCATTATTTTACAATGTGTTCAGGCTGAGCTGTTGACCAGTTGAATTCAAGCTGGCTACACACGGAACAAATGCCCTCAAGTCCCCTGTGCTCAGAGCTGAGCACTGATGAGCAAGGTAGGAGGATCCAGTTCCAAATAATTTCTGCCACAAGTGGCATAAAATGGGAATTAAGAGATTGGAAACAGGCAAATTCCATTTGTGCTTCCATAAAAGGAAAAACAGGGGTAGGGGACAGGAGAATTCAGGGTTAATGATTAATGGGCAAAGAATTTCTTGCAGAGCACTGCTAATTCTTTCCTTTTCCCATCTCTTGCCAGAATTTAGCAGAACTCTCATTCAGAGACAGAAAAAATGAAAAGTTTGCAACTTCTTTCACTTCTGTTGCTTTCTTGTGTCATCATCTCAGCAGATACAAATGGAGGAAACAAAAAAGGTAATATGCTCTCAAATATAAATAGTGATCTTTAACTATTTTTTAAAATGTTTATGCTATAAGAATTTAGTCGTATTGACTGACTGATCATGAACATGTTGGGTTTGGGTGTTATGCTCCTTTAAACCATTGCGTTTGTACATGTCTGTACTTATTGGAAAATGTAGTTGTTTGTAATGACACCAAACATTTCTCAGGAGAAATCCATATATTTGAGACTATAGACTTAGATTATATATATATATCTAGAGAGAGAAAGACTATAGATTATAGACTCTGACCTTTAAGAAAACTTCTGATGAAGCTAATTTTAAACATTATTAGTTTGAAAATACACACTGAAGTGGTATTATTAGAATCTTCTTGGGCTGGAAGTATTCTATACAACAGGTTCAGTCTCCTACTATGAATCAAAATTTCTAGCTATCTGACAGAGTTTGAGCTTTTATTTTCTGAGTTGCCTTTCATCTCAAGCAGGATGAATATTTTGGAGTGAAAGAGATACCTGTGCAGTGTGTTTTGTGGAGCAGAGCTGTGGAGAGTCTTTACCTTTGGCATGGTTGTACACCCATCTCTTATGCATTTGAGACACTGCACATTGTGTCATATTGAATGACTGTTGAATAAGTGCATCACAAAATTGCATTTCTTCAAATCTCTCAGATGTGATTGACAAAGACAATTCCATGTTTGGTTTCATCATTGAGCCATACAGAGCAAGAATTAGTTTTCCTGCTTATTTAGCTGCATTTCTAATAGTCTAAGTCTGAAGGGGATAAATGTAGTTTTCTCCTTAGCTGGAAATAAAACAAGATATGCACATTTGCAGAAGTATGGCCTGTTTCAGTAGCTGTGTTTTGTATTTATGTTAATTTGTATTAACAGTTTTAGAAACCATTTGCTATAAAAATGTTTTATATGTTATAGGCACAGTGATTTCAATCTCCAGGAGGCAGGACCACCCTTCTTTGATTCTGCACATTAAGCTTCCCCTTGGGTTTCATTTTGAACAACATAAAATCCTTGAATTAAAACTCTATGAGAACTGCAAATTTCAAATTATGCCATAACTCAGCCTGGTTTACCAGATAGCAAGATCTGCCTACCCTTAACAGTTGCTGAACCTTAGAAAGCTATGTAGAAACCCTGATCAAATCCTGTATTTTTGAGAGCACCAAAAATCAGAGCACTAACTTTAGTTTGAGGCTTCTCACATCATCTTTGCCCAGATCTATCCAGATTCTGCTGTGTGGTTAAAGTTCAATATATACAAACAACAGGGCAGAGAGAAGAAGCCACTGCAGCCTTGTCCTTTCAGTCACAGGTCTTGCCTGATGCAGCTCACATTCTCCTTCCCCCACTGCCTGTGGCACCCCTTATAGCAAGGTCAGCCACTTCACTCTCTCCATCCCCCTTTCCCCTCATGACCTAGGACTCCTCTATCAATGGACTTCACTTGTTTACTCATTGCTTCTGCAGTTTAAAACCTTACATGTGAGCCACAAAAGGCAGGTCACACTGGCACTAGGAGATATGCCCAGTTCATAGTATGTTGAGGTAAGAGACTGATTTAAGAAGCAGAGCAGGTTCATTCCTAAAAATGCCAAAAACAATCTACTGTATTTTCTTCTAGAGGCCATCCACAGCCTGACTAGATCTGCTGCAGAGGGTAGTTATGAGGTTAAAGGTCCTGGTATTCCACTGTGATGAAGTCAGATCCTCATCAGTTTTAACTCTGTGCAACCGTAATTCCAGCTCTCTGTTTGCATTAATATGTATTTCTGCATTTTTCCCTCCCTTGTTATCCTTCTCCAGTCCAAGCTCAGCCACACCAGTCTTGTCCAGAAGACAATGTAGTCCCCAGTTCTCGAACCCTTGCCTTGTTTCTGTAAGCATTTGATTTGTCAGCAGAGCTGTGCTGCTTCTGCCCTCACTCAGCTCCGGGGTGTTGGCCACACTTAGGAACCTCAAGGAGTCTTTTCCTCATTTCACTTCCCAACGAGGCAAATTGATTTCCCACAATGGCATACACAAATGACAGTTGGGCAAGTATCTTTCACTAAGGAAGGGCAGCAAAGTTTTCAGCTCTACTTGCCAGGCCTTTTAATGCTGTCAAGTAGAGACAGCTTTCAGCATCTCTTTTACCTGGATATCCTCCCACCTTGGAGCTCCCTTGTTCTTCCTTTAGCAGCAATGAACAGTGTCACCAAAAGGAGTTGCAAAGCCTTTGCAAGGATGAGTGGCTGGGATGTAATTCCAGCACAAGCAATTGCCTCTAGGGGAGCCACTCTCTGAAAGAACAATCACTGTGGAAAAGTCCTATTCATTCATTTTTACCCAGAAAATAAGCAACTCTGCTTCTTTTTTTTTTTCCTCTGTATCATTGAATCCACCTACACAGTAAAAGAAATTACATTACAGAATCAGAATTTATAGGAATTAGACTGCAGTGGGTAAATCAATTTAGATAAGTGTATGTAAGTCACTTTGATCAAGTTATATAAAATATACACACTATAAGTTCTTATTTTATACTTAATTATGTAGAACAAGACTTGCATTACCAAGCAAAGACAACATTACATTCAAATCAGAGCTTCTGAAATATCATGGTTTTCTTGTACATTTATACAGCAGGAAAGAAGTTTGTCATTTTTGGCAAATATTCATTATCTAAAAGCAGCACCCCAGAATCAGAAATAATCACCTAAAAATAAGATCCCTGAAGCTGAGCCAAGATGATTCTTTCTAAAAGCATGTGAAAAATATTTCAACTTAAGCTTCTATTTGTTTTGATTCTTCTTCTGTAAACATAAAACTAGGTGGGAACATATTCCATTATTCCACTCCATTGTGCAGAGCAGTTCTACAGTAACTGACACGAGAATGCTTGCTGTTGAGCTAGCACTTCTTCCTTGACAGTCTCACAGCTGGCAGCTGAGCTGGACTATTTTTGCCCAAAAGAGAAGGTAACGTCTTAGTTGTCATCCAATTCTGCCATGTTTTAAGTATTACAGTGCTAACACCTCAGTAACAACACAGACCACAGGAATGGATTATACAGAAATCTGAATAGCTGTTTTCTTTATTCCCCAAGAGTATTACAGAGACATGAAAGATATGTTTGGCATAGCAAATCCTCCAAAGCCTAGATAAAATTCCTCAATAAAATGCAGTGTATGGAGTATACACTATCAGAAATAATAATTTCTACCTGAAGCTGAAAAACTGTTAGAAATGCAACACAGAAGATTCAAAAGCCATTTAAACTCAGAGAGAGAATTAAAGTCTGCTAAGATGATGACATGGTTACCTTCGACATTGAAGGTGACCATTACTTTTACTATCTAACATTTCTTTAAAGTCCACCATAAGTGCTAAAAATGTAGAGAAGACCTTCCTTTTAATTCCTTGAAGCATATTCAGAGTAATAAAAATCTGTGCCTTAACTTTTCATTAATTCTGTGTGATTTGGGTTTGTACTGAATGACAGAAGAACACAGACGAAAGCCAACAAGGTCACAGGATATTAGTAATCCAGGTTTCCTTCCAGTTTGAGAGAAAGTGTTATGAAATTAAATTAAATTGGCTCAAAAATTACTGAAAAGAAATTATTCTTTTTCTCTCTCTTTTCTTCATATGCAGATATATACCTTGCTTACAACCCCCAGAAACAAGACTGAAAACTGTTAATATTTCTTACTAACTTCAATGGAGTTTGTGCATCACCTCTGAAGTTGAAATTCACATCACTCCTACTTAGGTCATTAAAAGGTCTACTTTAGAGCTAAATTCTATGACACACCAAAATACTGGTCCAAGAAGTCCTGGAATTTGAAATTTCAGAGGTTAGGGTACTAGCCAGTTCCACTAATGATCTAGGTTATGATATTAATAGCAAAAATTCTACAAAAGTATTTGCTGTCATTGTCTGAGTAGCTGTTTCAGATGTGCTCTGTGTACACAGCATTTGCAATGCTCTCAGGAGTACTAGCATTCTACCAAAATTTCTATCATCTAAACCAGTTGTTCCTTTTGGCACTCAGGAAAAATCTACAAATATAATTCCAGACATAAATTTTCACTACAGGGTCCAAAATACAACTGTAGCCCAACTAACAGAAAGCCCTTTGCTTTTCCCGTGAAAGGGACAATACTGGGAATTTGATTGACAAAGGAACTATCCATGCATGAAACAAGTTTCAATAATTCTACTAATGCAAGTGATTGAGCATCTTAATGAGGAGCTTAAATTCACCTTAAATTCAGAGGATTTTAATTCATATGACTTGAGCTTTCCATTCTTCTGACAACTGCTGCATGAACAGTGGTTGAATTCATATGACACCTGAAAAACTTGACTATACAGAACAGTTCTTGATAAAGTGCCACTGCAATACAACTGCTTACTGATTTTCTTCCTCTCAAAGTAGAGAAGGTTATAGTTAGCTTTAAATATACACACACACATATATATAGTTCCAATGGAAAATAGGTACCAATAAAAACATTCATTATTAAAGGGAACATTTTTATCCTCTGCTTATTTTGTGTTTTGCTCTAGGTTTATATTGCACATTTCATTTTTGAAAACCTAGTTAAGCCCAACCCATGTGAAGCTTCAGGGTTATTAATAGAGTTGCATCAACAGCAGTACAATAGTGACGAGGTAGCTCATAACACCATATGGTCCCCTTGGGAGGCCTTAGCACAGTGACCTTTTTCCTATATGTTCTCTGGAGCTCAGGGACTCTCTGCTGAGGCCAAGTTGGACCCCTTGCACAGCGGAATAGCTTGGCAGCAGGTGGATGGGCCAGCAGTCACTTCCAAGCAGCATGATTAAGATTTCCTGGCAACATGAGCAATAACTGGCAAAAGAGACAGAAGGGGCCATCTATCTGCACATGCCAGGACTGGGTGATAAAGTTCACTGCTTTGGCAACAGGCCAAATGTGAATTACAATTCTTGCAAAAAAAGAAAATGTTTAATGTCTGCTTTCCGAGTGAAAGAAAAATTACCACTTTCATACTTTGTAGCCTTTCTTCTAGAAAAATATGCTGGGTTTAAAGTTAAGTCACTATGACAACTTTCTGGCTTGTTCCTTTTAATTTTTAAAAAATTGTTAGAGTTGTTAGTATTCTCAGAGAGCATTAACTGCACAGGATTGCACAGAACCACTGTGATCAGCCAAGGAAAGCGCTCGAGGGTGCTGAAATGCTTCTCACACAAGGTGATTGCTTCGTGGTTGTAGAGACAGGAGCTGTTGCCTAAAACTACAGAAATTCTCTGACTTGCTTGCCCAGTCCATTAAAATCTATCTGAATCTTTTGCTAACAATATTGTTTACATCTGGGCTCCTACTTGGTCTCCAGACTTCATGGTGTTGCTCCAACTGCAACAAATGACCAAAAAGGAATCTAGAAATATTGAATGACTAGAGGAGGTGTCTGAACACGTACTGCTCTCTGGGGCGAAACCAGCATGTCCAATCTGAAAAACCAATTTTTATGAAAGAACCCTCAAAACTTCTGCTATTTTGAAATATTTGATCCAAAAAGCATTTTTCTAATTTTGCATATTGCTTTACTCAGTAAGGGAAACTGGTGGAGACTACTTACAGAGGAAGGCACGGAGCCATGGAGGAGATGATGACAGAGCAGGTCCAAGGACAAAAACAAAAACATACACATCTATTTGATTTAATTTTGTGTCTGGAGTTGACAAACTCCCCTTAAATTCTGCTACACTGGTGTGTTCCCCCATATCTTAATGCTAACTTTGTAAACAATTATATAAAAACACCACTGAGAGGAAATTTTTAATTTTAAAATCTTGTCTGTATTAAATCACTTGTGGCTCTGCTTTAAGCATCTCAGGCTGAAAATAATCTGTCTGTAGTGTGGGACTGAAGGATTTTATTGACTCTTTCAAGCACCATCCTTCTCCCTTTCAGCAGCAATGGGTCATAAGGGATGTTGGAGGACATCAAAGAAGGTTTAACCCCCATGTTCACTGATCTGCATTTCCAAAAGTCCCTCAAATTAGAGATTCTGTTAAATCAGGGTGGCAGTGGTGTGTATGTGTGTTCCTTAGTTGTACTAATAAAAAGAAATATATACTGTAAAACTATCAAAATACATTCTGATTTATTTGCCAGGCAAATCATTAATATACTGTCCAGGCAATCATCATGACTTCAGACTAAAACTTGTCCAGAACTTACCTTTGATTGGAATTCTACAAGTTGTCATAAAAATACATATAATTAAATTTTATGGACTTTCAGACAAAAAGATGTTAAGGAATTATATTCACAATTTTAAGAGGATAGTATTTTGATTTGTTATATTCCCATTTGATTTGTTGTTGTTGTTGTTGCTGTTTTGGTGAAATGGAACTGCTGGCTTTCCTGTTTATGTCACCTGTACTTTAATTTAAGATGATAGTGCCAATGCCTTCAAGGTTTACGTTTTAGGGGCTGACAAGAGGAAGGGAAGGGACATGGGGGGAACTGATCTGTTTTAAGGGGAAATGTTTGGGCAATATTTATTCACTACTAACAAACTACTTTGAATGGTATTATTCAGGCCACGCTTTCACCTGAGAGCTTACAGTCTTCAAAGAACTTTTTTTAAAAGGTTAATGATTTGTAAGAATGATGGATACTATTTAAAACCCATATCAATACTTCCAGAAAGACACAAAAGGTACTGCATTTCTGAATCAGATTACTATTACTGAAGCAGAATATGGCTTCCAGTGCCTAAACTGGGAGGAAGAAATCATAGGAATTAGCAGTGCTTTTAGGGCATGTGGGAAAGGCTTAACCTCCAGTTTATTGCGCCAAATACATGATCATGTAAACTATTCATCTTTCTTACATAATCACATTATGTAAAAATCCCCCAAACCCTCTACAGGTATTGAATCAAGTCCTTAGTCACTACTTAAACTCTTTTCCAATGTCTCATCCCAGATTCCAGTCCCTATTAATGTTGCAATATCACCCTTCTGTGATTCACCAGAGTCAGCACCTTCCAGACCTTTCAAATATCTGAATAATTTCATAACTGATCTTGACTAAAATAGCTTGTCTATGGCAACATATAGATTGCCACCTACACAGCAGTGCCTAGCTAAACTGCAGGGCAACCTGACAGCTCTAATTGCATTTAATGCGGTTATGCAAACGAGAGTAAGCTGGATGAAGCCTGTCCCAGAGCAGAGGTTCACCAGCAAGAACAAGACTTCCACAGACTGTGTGGGATTCCCCAAATCTGCTTTTCTGATTAAGGACCAGCTGCAACCAAGAGACAAATGGAGTCTTCTCTGACACTTGAAAGTAACCCCAAAGCAGTTTTGTCTAGTTTTCAAGAAATAGGAGAGACTTCAGTGGGGGATACATTCCTCCCTCTGGAGTACAGAGCAAATGGAGGGAACTGTGACTACATTACAGTTGACTCTCAGGAAGGAAGGAAGAGAAGGAAAGAAAGGAAAGGGAGAGAGGGAAGAACTTAGAATATTCAAAGATAAAGAACTCAGCTACAAGCATAACACACTAGTGACTGGATTTCTGCAGTGCTGGAAATGGCACAGAATGCCATCTGGCACATCACCTGAAAATCTACTATGCTCTCTATCCATCATGCTTAACTTCTGCTTACCTAGGAAAAGAAATTAAAGCTTGTTCTTCTAATTTGGAACACTATTTTTGTAGGGAACATCATAAATCATTGTTTACTTAGTAGATGACATCAGAGAATCATGAAAGCTGTGATACTAAGCAGGTGTTTTTATCAGAAATCTGTGTCTATAGCTTAACCAATAAAGCTCTAAAAAGGTTCCTACACAAAACATTTCAGTGTGCAGTGCTGAAGTTACCCTTCTGTCTCCCATTGGCTGCTAGGATGCAATTCAGCCACCTCTCCTCAAACTGGGCAGTAGGTACCTCACCATCCCCAGGCTTGCTGGCCTCCTGCAGCCCTCTGCCAGTAACAGGGGCAGTGTCTGGGCATTGCCCTCGCCAGTGAGACAGTTCTCCACCAGCTGACCTGCACTTACTGCTCTCTGGGGCACACCAAGGTCAGCACAGAACAAAGAGACACTGGAAGCATTCCTGTAGGCAATAAGTTAACAAACAGCATTTCAAATACCATCAAAGACACAGAGAGTAGGTGCCAAGCACGAGGTTTTGGTTACTACACGTGAATTGGTGACCTTCAGCCTCCATTCTACACCAGCACAAGAGTGTGTCCTACAGAGCATTGTGAGGTTTTCACATTTCTCTTAGGGCACAGATGCCTTTAGGATTCACTCTTTCCAGAAGTTTTGCGTGCCATTCCTCCCTGCCAGAACTTTACCTCCATCCCAATAGCAGTATCCACACTGCTTCCTGGATGGAGGAGTTCAGCACGATCCTGATGGATGCCACTTAACAGCCTTAGTCTCCTCTCACATGCTCTGTGACCATAATGTGAGCTTTTACTTTGTTATTTTAAAGGAACTGACACTTTTCAAAGAAACTTCAGCCAAGGAACATGTCTCTGGCCCACTCTGGTTTGTAGTGTCAGTGTCACCCCAAAGAAGGTGACAGAGACTCAGAGCTGCCAAAATGGACAAAACCCAGAGTCTTTGTTCCAGCTCACAGAAGAGACACTTGTGCTGCTTACTATTTTAATCTCCCTAAATCATAGCTCAGAGTAAGTGGCAATGGGAAGGGCGGCTGAATACATTGAGTTCTTCTAGCTGGAATTTTAGGTAGCAGAAATTAGCACAATTACCACAGAGGTTCTTAGAGAATAAAAGTAAAAGCAGGAGTACCACATACTATTCTATCCAAGAGGAATCTTTGCACCTCTCTTCTCCCAAACCCATTTCTGGAATTTTAGTAAATTCATAGGATTTGCACTTTGGATTTGTTTGGGTTTTCTCTTATGATTCAGTGCCCTTCTCTATCCTTCCAGTCTAATTTATGAAGACTATGTATATCCATAAAAAATCTTCACCTTTACAAAACATTAAGTTGTAGTCAACTAATTCCATTGAGGATACCTGCATGGCCTTAAGATGTATCTAGTTATTCATTTAAATGAACTGTTACTCCCCTGAATACCATCAAAGAGCTGATATTTACAGGCCTATGAAAAACATTTAAGTTACTAGTTTCCATCTGTGAAGTATCAATATCTGTACTTAAACTGACTTTACAAAAAAGAATCACTTTGGATACTTTGAATACAATAATGCTGATGTGCAGAAGGGAACAGAATTCTCAGACCTGAGAGTTCATGCTGCATCTGCTCAGGGCCTGGGCACTCTGAGCTCAGAAGGGCTTCTCAGACCCCATCCATGAGAGCAGCATTGAGCACTCTGCAACCCCAGCACATCATTGCTTCTGATCTCCCCTTCAGACATTCTGGACCAAGTCCAGAGTAATCCAAACAAATGAATCTTGGATCTTTAACAAGTGACTGAAGAATCTTTTACAGCTACTCTGTAACCTACTTTAACTCACAATTCAGGTACCAAGTAGCTGTATTTCTGTTTTCCAGAGAAAATACAGCCAGAACACTCTGGATCCCTGGAATTTCCAGACAGAAGACTGTGTGTTTCAGATATTCCTTTATTTCATTAAAATGCAGTAGATTTCCCCATGGCTTTTCTGTGAGCTGATGCTGCCTGGATATTTCTACCTTCCTTGTATATTGTACACTCTTGGATGGTGTGGGCAGTTGGAAAATGCAGTAAACCAACATTTTCCCCGTTGCTGTGCAGTGAGTTAGTCCCTCAATACATGACTAAGCTTAATTGACCATAATAAGTCGATCAAATGTGAGTATTCTTTGCTCTTTGATTTCTAGAATACCCTTTAACAGTATAACCAAAACAAGACTAATAACGCTTGATTATTTTTTATTTTTTTTTGTGCTTTGTATTTAACCAGTGTTCAGTGACGGCAGACATTTAAAAGTCAAAGGGAAAGTTCATCACACACTTGGTGACATTAATAACTTCAGCAGCCCCTCCCTCAGGCTACTGGTGCAGACACTTCCTGAGCCTCTCCACTGTGCCAGAACAGCTGCTCATCCTCAGAGACTGAGTCCACAATTTTTCTTGTTGCAAATCAGCTTGGAAACTGACCCAGCTGAGAAACAATCCTATTTTTTTCCTTGGTGATCCTACTTTTTAGCTGGATAAGCTCCCTGATCTTGTTCACTCTGTGACTAAGTGACCAGCTGTATTGGGACAAGGACGGGCACTACAGGAGGCCAGGAGTGAGTGGGTAGAAGCAACAGAGGGAAGAATTCTGCTTAGAGCCAAATGTCTATTTAGGAACTAAACATTCAAACGACTGAGTCATATTTTTTTTTCTTTTTTAAGTTTAAGGTTTTAGCCTCAATTTAAAAAAAATTAATAAATCTGCTATCTTACCCAGATTTTTGCCATCCAGCTTAGGCTCTGTTAGATTTTTTTAAGATCCTTTCCCTCACTCTGATTTGATTGCATTTCAAAAATTACTTTAGCAAAAGAAAGGGAAGTCAGTAAAAACCTCTAATTTATCATTCCAGCTCATAAAGTAATGTAACTCGTCGTTCTGGTTAGTGTTAATAATATTTATATTGAAAAGGTCTAGGGCAATATCCTTGAAAACACAATTGTTTTCTGCACCATCAGCAATCTATTAGCCAGATAAAATAAAAATTTCATATTTTGGAGCTTTTTGGGTACTTGCTCAAAATAAAGACCCTCCATATAAATTTCAGCAAATTAACCATGGAAAAGGTACCAAAATTAGAGAGAGAAGGTTTAATTTTGAATAATCCAATTCCTAATCTAATACTTTCCTATTATTACTTCTGGTTTTAACAAGGCTATTTAGTCTACAAAAAAAAAATCCCTTTAATAATGGAATTCTGGTTTAGTATTTTTGGGAGATCGCTGCCTTTTTTCCTCTTGATTCTCCAACACCACCCACTTCTTTTTCATCCACACACATGCAACCACTTAGTTAATTGTGTGTGATCACTAAACACAGGAACATGTAGGCATGAGAGTAATCAGACAGGCACAGAAACAAAATCTCCATCCTTCAAGGACAGGGTAATTTCTGTCAGGCATTTTAAGCCAAGGCAGGTCATTGAAGTTATTATTAGCACTAATTAGCACACCCACAAGCTGTTGAATTCTTTACCTGCAGCCAAAGGGCTCTCAATATGGTGCAGAATTTGCTCACATCTTTGAAAGAATCAGAGAACTGGCTCCTCTTCAGAAACACGGGCTGGTCTATTGCATGCGAATAGGCTTTTGGTAACATGAGGTCTGACCCACACACCAAATGATCCACAGAAGCAAAGATGTGCTGAAACTGTTCCAAAACAAAGGAACTCCACAAATGCCTAAACAGACTCTCAGTGAGGAAAGGAAGACATCTGGCCTGGGTTATTATAATGGTGCTCTATTTTAAACTTTCTAGCAGGTTACAGGCAATTCCTACCCCATCTCACCTACACTGCTGTTCTTTTAAGTTAGTGTTTTATGCAGGAATTTGAAGACAAGTCTGTATGAAAACTGAGTTTTCCCCTGTGAGCAGGCCCCCTTGAGAATTAGAAAGATCTGAACTGAGTCACTGAGCTCCAACTAAAACTGATCCTAATTCTGATAGTGGCTGAGGACTGATAAAAGCCCAGTGAGACATTTCTTTTGTATCTCAGGCACATTTCTAACAAAGTGCCATAACAGGGAAGCTTGGCAATAGCTCTCATTAGTAAAAACGTCTGCTACAGAGCAATGGAAGGATTTATTTGAAAGAAGGGAGAAAGAAGTGTGTTAAAATCAGCTATTTTGGGTCTGTAAGATAATCCACAATATGACCTTTAGCCTAGAGATAAATTTGCTACAAAAAGTAAGCAAAATTGTACCAGGAGTCAAAACATAATGTTTTATTAAAAGTAAAAGGAGCAAATATTTATTGTAGAACCTCCTGTGTAGGAACCTAACACCTAAAGGATTCACCTCCAAAAACAAGTCAGTGTCCTCTACAGGAAGAAGCTGGAAATAATGGGAAGCCTTGAAAGATAATGGGCAAGACATGCCTCCAACTACCATTCCTTGCAAACGTGAAAAGCAGAGAGTGAGAAACACAGCATAAATGCTGCTTAAAAAAATTCCAGGCCCAGGTCAGTGCAGCTTGACAAGTGGCAGCTCTTCGTTAGCTGGACATCCAGCCCACCATCCAAACATGATCCGAACTGGGGGCTGCCTGTGCCACTCTGAGCTTATTTGAGCCTGTGTCTGTCACAGAGGACACAGCTCTTCCACAGCCTCCACTTGGCCATGCACTCTCACATTGCACACATTTTCACACAGCCAAACTTCAGATGACAGAGCTGGGCACGAGGCCCCAGGATCTGCATCAGTCCCTTCCATGGGACACAACATGTCACACACTGGGGCTCCAATGGTCAGCCAGCCCCTCTGGACTTTATACCACCCCTAAAGTACCACTCAGTATTTTAAAGAACCACTCCACAACTCTGAAACACCAGTAATATTAATGGTCACGATTTTAGCATGATCAGTATTATTACTTCTGCTTTAAATTAGATACCAAAAAGCCCTGAGCTTCCAGTTACTATGAGACAACATTCAGTGTCAAGACTGGAATCCTTATTTTTAGCCTCCTGGTCCTATTCTTGAAGCATTTTCTTTGTCACACTGCAGACAACAATGCATTTCCTCTAAAACTAATATACAAATAGCATCAAAATTCTGGCCCTCACTCCCTCAGTGACAGTCCCATTACAAAGATGAATCAAGGTCACTGTTTTTTTTATTTGTGTTATCCCCTTTTTGAAAAGGAAGCACCGCAAATGGAGGTGTGACACTCACTAAACTGCTGATGGAGTCCCTGCCGTTTTCTGCAATTTGCAACCATTTGTAGCATTTTAATTATTTAGACACTTGATATCCTAACACCAGGGCACAGCTACAAGGTAAGTTTCTGGGAACACACAAATGACATAATCTATTTCCTTTAGTATGATGCCAGCAGCTGAAGGGTGAAATAATTGCCTGGAAGTGCACTGAGTTGCTTCATTCCGCTAAACCAATTAGGATAATGGGAATTCTGGAACTAAATCCCTAGACACCCAACTAAAATCAAGCCTTTTAAACACTATGGCAGAAATTAATGTCAAATGTATCAGGAACACTTTCCCTCATGGAGACAAACCTCTCTACAGAAATAAGCACTCCTAACTCATAATTAACTCTCAGAAAGGAAAGAGCAGAATTTTCTGACTGTGATGATTCTAACACAGTGGCTCATTGACAAGTCATTTATAAGGTTACAAAGTTAAGTAAAGGTTGCCAAGCACTGATATTATAATAGGACCCTGGGATTCTTTGGATGTGGGTTTAGAGGCTCCATTGACCAAATAAACTGGAGATTCAACAAATGAGGACAGTGCTTACTTTAAGAGACATTATAGATCGTTTCCAGCTTGTGCTTCAACCAAAACAAACTGTTCAAAATTAGAGAACTGAAACCCAAAATGTCCCGTTTTGTTATTGTGACACGAGGGACCGTGATTCTGGTACCTCAGGACTAGAAGGCATGTGTACCACCATGACCAGTGAACAACTTTAAGAGGAAAATAACCAAATGTTAAATGTGTATTTATAAGCAAACAAAACTCAGCTGAGTGTGAGCATTTATAAGTGTTTCACTCACAGTTTCACTCACTAAGGATTATTCACATTATCTCTAAATCACTTTTCCTAAATTAAGAGAGATGTGTGTTGCTGTTGTACCTTTGAACTTTTTCCATACATTTTAGCATGTATCAGTTCAAATGCTGAAGGCATTAAATGCACTCTGAACAACAGCTGTTAGCTCAGAGGAGGGATCCGACCCTCTAAGAAGGTGCTTTGGCTTACTTTGGTATTCACCTGGCATTTCCACGCAGCCAGTACAGCTCTTGGAGAATTCACAGGGTCAGCACACAAAAGGGAACAGGAAAACCAGGGGATTATGAAGTACATAGAGAAGAAACAACTAAAGAATTTCAGACCTTGCTTTTCACACTGAATCTCAAATGTCAAGCTATCTAACCAGCTTGTCTTCTTTACCACCTATGCAAAATTGAGGAAAACGATGCTGAGGTGACTCTGTTTTAAATAATGCTTTAAAATCTCTGACTTCACCACTATTATTCTGTTTCAGAAGAATATAATCTCTACTGCTCTTAGCGAAGTTTTCTGTCAGAAAAATCATGTTTCCCTTTTCATCAGCATTGACATATCCTGTAATTTACTCTGCATGAGTTACATGTGAGCCAGCACAGCAAGGGACTACACTGGTCTTTATCCATTCATCATGGAATAGGATGGTCAACAGGACTCTAAAGGGTTTGTAGTTTCCACTAAAGCCAAATGTTCCAATCCTTCACTTTTCAAAACAAAAATGATGGTTGTCTCTGTTCACTCTCAGTTTATCCATTAGGAGTCATAGAAACATGTAATGTTTGATAAAATATGACAACCTTTTCTTAGCAAGGTGTGTTTTCATAGTCAGGAGAAAAGTGTTCAAGAGCAGCAGATGCAATGTTATATAAAAGCCTAAGTTCATCATTCTTGTGTGACCACTCTGGTTTCCTGGACCTGCTCAAGTCCAGGGATTTTTGTCAGTTTGCTCCATCCCATAAAAATCACATGCAATCCCAACTTGGGTGACTTCACCATTTCTGTCAAGTTTGTTCCTGGAAAAGAAATAATCCCTTCAGAGGAAGGAAACAAAAAGAGAGATTTGATCAACAGGTTTAAAGTTGGAGTTTTATATAATAGAGGCAATTCCCACAGTCTCCAGGCCTGAGCAGTAAGTCAGAAAACAGAAAGGCAATTCCTGAACATATTAGTACATGAAGATTAAGCTCCTGGAATCAGGCTGTGCTCTTGACATCCCAACCAAGGTCTTAAATAATAGAAATGATGCCATTCTCTGAGAAGTTTCTTGCATTGTGAAGTAGTCAGATAAAATATTCATGTTCTTAAATAAAAATAAGTAAGGGCTGGCTGCCAGTGCTGCTTGCAATATGGTAGTGAAATGTGAATGAAAGCAATAGAAAATGGCATGCCAACAGGGGAATTTGAAAGCAATGAAGGAGATTTATATCCTTCTTGTTTTTTACTCTGTTTTATTCTTCATTTATTTTAAAACTAATTTTCATTAAATATATCACTTGAGACTGAAAATAAGTACCTCAAACACGATAAGCAAGAAAAAGGCCCCAACATTCAATTAATAAAGAGACATTTTCTTTCTGCTTTGTTACAGTTTTGCGTACACACTCCATGCAGTATTGTGACTGAATATAAAAACAGAACAAGGAACTTCATATTTAATCCATAGTCTCCTCAGCTTCCACATGAGCAGGAATTTATATGGTATATACGAAGGACACTAGAAGTGCATTTTATTTAATCTGTTATTTGTCCTTTAAAAATATTTTAATTTACTCTAACTACTATTTCTTCTCCACTACCAGCTATTCATCTTGTTATAGAGTCTCATAACTACATCATTCATCAAATTTAGATTACATCCACTCTGAGAGGCCCTCCAGTGCAATAAGAGCAGATCTGAGCAGGGAGGCAGTTGGTGTGAAACACCAAAGTGAGCCCACTCCAGGCTCCATGGGAGGGGAGTGGTGGGAATCACTATGGACCAGTTCTAGTCCAGTTCTGGAGTACCCATGGGAAGCTGGAGCACATTAGGTACCTTCCCAGAGCACAGGTTCGGTGTGGATTACTCTGTAATGAATCTGCTTTGTGTGTTCCCAGATCACTCCTCCGTATAACCCAAAGCGTGGGATGATGGGGAGATTTGCTTTAAAAGTGCCCTCCTGTGGGAGAACCACAAATCCAGCCCAGGGATTCCTGTGACCCACTCCCACTGAGCTGTGCACTTTTTCTAGGGAGGCTACTTTTGACACTCCTGATTTAAAAAAACCCCCAACAACAACAACAACAACAACAACAACAACAAAGGCAATGGGAGGAGATAAAAGCTACACATTAACCTTGGATGAATTAGACCACTTGAGTGCTGCTGGCAGACACTCTATGCCTGCTTTCTACCACACTTGTTCTTTTACATCCTCCCCTTTCATTGTGGGGCTGGAGATACCTGGTACTATAGAAAGAGTGAGACAAAGTCTCCAGAGTGAGGATTTAGGCTCATTCAAAATAATTTTGGACCATGGCTATATCCCTAAAAATCTGTTTTTTACTTATTTTATAATGAGCTCCATATTTCCTAAACCTCTTTATAAATCCCTTCATCTTACACACACTGAGTATCTTGCTAACAACATTTTATTTTTAGGAGATTCCTTTGCCTAGCAATTTTGCAGACTCTACTCAACCAGTCTACCGAAAAATTCAAATTAAAAACTTGATAATTAAATACAGAGAAGTATTTCATCCTGTCATAATCTTTGGCTGTCTGAAACATCAGAAGCCGTTATAAGGAAACTGATTTGTCTCCATTAAAAAAAAAAAAAAAAAAAAAAAAACACCTAAGAGCTTGTCTGCATTAATTAATCTGTTGCAGGACAGATTTTAGAGGAAGGCCCAGCCACCCAGGCAAATTTTAGGCATCCTCCGTAAGGTTTGGTGTTTGATGAGGTGTTTATTCTCTCATTTTGGCCACTGGCTCAGACTCCAGCTCTCTTGATCCTTTGGCCAAGGTGGTGTTTTCCCCTGCACCACAGAGATGGTGGGCCCCAGCTGACAGTCCCTGGTGCATGTCAAATTGCCCCTTGCGCTGACATGTTTTACTCACAACTTTAGAATTTGCAGTTAGATTAAATGACAAACAGAATAATACAATTAGTGAATCACCAAACTCCTTATTTGCCAAGCAACAGTTTTATCAGAGATCCCACAAGTCACTTGAAGGTTGTCTCCAGACTTCGCATTTCTTTCTCCACAAGATAATCACTCTGCCTACTCTTCAATTAATACAGTCTGCCCAGTCCTACTGAAAGTTAACTTTGTATTCAAGTTAGCAAACAGGTCGGCTCTTGTATCCTCCCTGAATACTGCTGCTATCCGACAGGTCTGTGAGTCAGCAACACCTTCCTTAAATATCACTTCCAGTGTCACATGCACAACCACCACAGCATCTTGTTCAAACGAGAGATGTTCAGTGAACATGCCCAAGGCACGTCTAGTCCCAGACTAACACAGCACCAGCAGGGCTTCAACTCTAAAGGCTTTTATGCATATCTCACAGCCATACTGACTTAATTTATGCCTCCAGACAGAGTTATCTTTCCAAGCTGCTCAGAGCAAAGCACACCACCAGTTAAGTCACAAGCCCCGTGGGCGTGGGAAGGAAGGAGGCAGCCCAGGAGTGCTGCTGTAATGGAATAGTGTGTTTCCACACCGACACCCCACACACTGTATATGCAGCTGTGCTGGGTTGTCTGGGCACCTCCCCTGCACTCTGGCCCAACCCTTTGTTTGCTGACACATTCACATCCTGCAGAGCCAAGGCCAAGACTAAGAAAGCTGACTCAGCTGTGCTTTGTTGCCGGGGAGGTTTAGGGCACCTCAGTGCCAGTGAGCTGCTCTGCAGCCCAGGCTGGAATGCTGCAGGGAACCTCTGTGGGTGTTCTACTGCCCAGCCACGCTGAACAGAACAGAACAGCACTCTCACTGAAGGAATAGAGGGGTCAGTAGAAGCTCTTTTGAGCTGTGGCTGCTGCTGTCCCGCACCAAGCCCTAGGCAGTCTCTGCCCTTTGGGATCATTTTGTGTTGCAGGAACACTACGGAACATGGTTTGTGTCCATGGAATACATGGTGCAATCACAATTATCACAAGTTGTGATTCAGACAGTTCTTAGGTTTTATTAATACTGGAGAAAAAGAACAGGGAATCTATGAAGGCTTTTTTTTCCATTTTACTTCAATTCCAGACCCAGCTGGCCTGGTGACTCTTCTTCATTGCTGTAGATAATAATACCCCTTTAAAGGATTAAGAACCAACTGTGGACTACACTGTTTCCACCTGGACTTCAGGATAGCAGAAACACCAATAGGTTGTCAGCCCACAGCTGAGAACTTCTGACCTCATACCAGGTTCTTTCAACTTTGTGTCAGGGACAAAAAGGATAAGCAAATGTGGACTAGAATTTCAGTTTCTAATGGAAGGTTTATAGTCCTTCTATTCTCTGCTTCTCCTCTAATAAGAAGGAATATTTTAATTCTATCTAGAATTTGGAAGGAAATATTTAAATTATATTTTTTTCTCTTCCACAAGTATTTCAGGTAAATAACATTTCATATCTGAATTTGCCCATAAACGCTGAGCTCAGAGAACTCTATTAGGGACATAGGAATTACTCTGCATACATGAAGGAAACATGCATCAGTTCCACCAGAGACCATCCTGTGATCCTGCAGATCCCAGAATAGACTGTAACAGATAAAAAGCATTTAAAATCAAATTAGAAGGTTAAGAATTTTTGACAAATTTATAGTTATTTCATTTCCAGTCCATTCTAGTTGTAACTGCAAACATACTGAGGCACTGAGAGAAATGCTGCCCTGCTCTTGTGATCTCTCTTGGGATTTCTGGGATGTTTCCAGTGTGATCTGAAGTTCACAATCTGATAGACCAGGAAACACACACAAAAACATATTGATGTGAAAATTCCATGTCGGTTAACTGTGGCAGACTAGGACAGGCCAGCTGCCAAGGGTGGGTGAGCATCTCCCAGGACAGTTTTCTAAAATGAACCATTGTGACAGAGGTTGTATAAACAACTGCAAACCTCTTATGTCAACCAGTTATTCAACTTGCCCTGAAAAGGTCTGTCCAAGTACAGTGGCAGCTACAAAATGCATGTGGAGCAGAGCCTGTCCACATAAATAAGCTTATACCTGTGTAAGAGTCAGAGCAGTTTGTTTGTTAAGAAAAACCAAAATAATGCCTACCTCCATTCCCAAAAATCCCTTGTCCAGGATTAAGTAAATTGCAAAGCTGCTAATAAAAGAAGCAATAAAGTTGAAAGACTGAGAAAGAAGTATGCTTAGGACAAAATGAACATTCATTTTAAGGAATAATTCTCCTGATATTTCTACATATGTACACCAAAAATTGGCTACAGCACAGAGCACCACCTCAGGTCTGCACAGCACCACAGAAACTAGAACAAAATTCACAATACTTAGAATATCAACACTATAATTACATAGCAGCGTAATTACAGCTAATTACCTTAAAGGTTAGGAAAGAACCTGTGCAAAATAAAGACAACTCTTCTATCAGTTAATGGAAGTTTTAGCTAATAGATTTGTCAGGTCCACGTAGAAGAAAATGTATTTCACTTTTAAAAAATAACATGCCCTTTTATGTGAATCTACAGCAGAAAATTGTGGGAGTTATTAAACTCACTGGGGAGGGGTAATAGATGGTTCTAATTCAAAATGAACTTGAGTAGAGTATAACTTTTGCTGCTTGCAATGGCAGTTGTTTAGTTGAGGCAGTCTCCCATAAATCTGAACAAAATCCATGATGCTGCTGCAAAACAAAATGAAAGGCAACAAATAGCTTCACTTTCATTTCTAACAACTGACCCAGCCCCCACGGAACATGTGTAATTTATCTCCAGGTGATACCTACAAGGGCCTGAGGAGCAATAGCACACACTAGCACTCAACAGCAGTTGCATATGGTCTGTTATCAGATGTATATATTCAAAAAACAAAACAAAATAAAAAGAACATCACAAAAACAAAACAAACACAAACAAAACCCAACCAACCAAACAAAAAAAAAAATCCCTGACAAACAGCCAAGCCTGAAATGTCAATTTAATCATTAAATGCAATCACAACAATGTCCCATCAGCAATATTAGACACTGTGCAAAACTAGATCGATAGAAAATGCCTGTAAAACGCAGCTGCCCATCGCTGTCAATGACAGCAGCCAATGTGTTCCTCACAATCCAATTTGATTATAAATTCTCATGTTGTCTGTGTTGCCCAGATTGCACCAGGAACACTCAAAACAGGCAGGATAACCATCACAGACTGAACTGAAATTGAGGTGGGGTTGCGGGGGTGAGTGTTTTAGGGGTTTTTATTTTAAAGTTCTCTTTGACTTTCTTTTCTCCAATTAGCTCAGTGTAAGCTGGGTTTTATTTTTGGTTTTGGGTTTTTTTACTATAATTAAATTATCATAAACCATCTTCTGCCACTTTCAACTGGCTTGTCACACTCTTGATGGTTGATGGAAATTATTTATTTTTCTTTCTTGCTTATGTTAAGGTAAAGTCACTTAAACTATCAATTAAAGAAATAACTACTTTAGTACCTCCCTAACATTTAGGCAGAAATACAGTAGCATTTTCATGCACAGGAAAATAAACATAATTTCTATGTTCCTATAGAGAAATACTTACCTAATGTTCCTAGAAAATCAATAATTCTATATATAAGAAAATAATGGAACCTACTGTACGATTTTACTCACTTCATACTTTCTTTTAAAATTTGCATTTCTTAAACATGCCAGCTCAGATCAATTCACAGCTTTTTATTAACCTGAACTTCTTGCTGAGAAGTAACAGCTCTCAATATCAAATGTCAGCAGCAGCAGTGGAGTTATTATCTATGTGTCCCGACTTTTACCTTGTTTTCTCCTCATACTTATTCCATCAAAATCATCCTGGTCAGGAGCCCCCAGGACACTCAGCTCCTGCTCACATGTCCCACAGCTGTAGCTATCAGAGTACTCTGTTACCACAAAATGGGTTATTTTATTTTATTTCCACAACGGAGGCAAGTTAGTACTTGGAAAAACGATAACACAGCAGTAACTCTCACAAGCAAGATCTCATGTCTGCTGTGAACCATGGCCAGACTCACCTGCCCATTTAATAGAAAATTACTCACTAACCAAGATTTCCCCTTAGTATCCGGGGGGGATACAATTCTATTTAAAAATCTATTTAAATAAATCTATTTAAATATAATTTTAAAATTAAATATATCTATTACCCGGTAGTTTCAGTCTAGTAACAACTAATTCTGTGATGAACTAGGTTTAAATATATCCTTTTTTTTCTTCTAGACCTATATTTTTCAGGTGTCTGGTCACACAGTAAAACAATCATTGCTAGCAACATTCTTTCCTTTTTTCCTTGTCATTATATCAATCTTGAACAACAATTTTTCCTAAATTAAATCTGCTATGTTAGCTTTTAAAGAAAACAAAACAACACCCACTATTCCCTGGCTAAAACTCATCCTATTTTCATTTCTTCTGTCATTAAAGAACAGAAAGAAAATAATTCTCACAACTGAGATCTATGATGTGCACTGCAGAGATGACAAAAACCCAGCAGCACAGACAAGGGGCTGACATGCTGGTCTAGGGAAAGTGAATGCTTAACCTTTGCTTGTCTGTCACTACACCATTAATTCCCACATTGTCCCAAAGATTAGTATGAATCCACTTTATTTCTCTCCTCATGGCAGTATGAACAGCACTAGACCAGTGAAGCAGTGACAAGGAGTATTCCTGCTGTCATCATTCCCTGTCAGGAAAGGGCAGAATGCAGTCCTTGCAGAATTCCTTAACTAAAAATTATGTGTCCGTGCTGGTTTCATTACCCTTAGGAGCCTTTGATAAACCCAATGAAACTGTTGCCCTATTGGAATGAGCTGGGCTTTTCCTACAGATTTTTTAATGTATTTTTGAACAGAGGTCTCCACGGAGAACCTGAGAACTGGATGGTGTGACTGTGGTCTCAGGGCTGGGGGGTTCATTCAGCAGGATTCCCTGGTCTACCACCAGCTGGGAGCAAATTTGGGTTTCATAAGTATGCTGGTGATGCTCAGCCTATTTCCTGCTTTTTACCAGATCAGAAATGCCACTCTTCAGCCAAGATGCACACATGAACGAGAACAAACTTGGCTGGAGCTGACTCTGCAGTTGACAGAGGCTCTGCTGGCAGCTGGCATTGAAATATTCCCATTATTCCAGCCTAAAAAGCAGTCTCCACTCTGATTTAATTTCCTTTATCATGCAAAATTACGCTGACCAAGTTAGCAGAGGCGATGGTGATTTTGGTTTGGCTTGGTTTTTGAGTGTCAAGGCATGAAGAGATTTGGGGAGACTGGAGAGCTCTAGAACTTGCTCTAAGGACAGGATGAATGTTCCATGTGTAGCAGCACAAACAGCATCTTTTTTTTGAGAAGCCCCACATCACTGTGCTATGTTTGGTTGCTTTGCTATATGACAGGGAAGATTTGAATTGCATATTTGGGCCTGTGGATTTGCTCAGTCCACATAAAACAGCACAGTGGAACAGGAGGCTGGATTTCCTAAAGCAAACATTAAACACAATGTGTTTTTCTTTAAATGAGGATCTGATATGAATGTTTACTGGGTATTATGATAGCTCTGAAGAGATGGACCAGAGGGAAAAGGAAATTATGCAATGAAACTGGAGAGAGGAGACATGGAAAACAAAATGTTCTGGCAGTGTATAATACATTATCACCTTCTGTGACTTAGCCACATAAACTACGATTATTATAACTTTCTATGTGAAAACTTAGCTCTGAGAATTCAAGGCTGAACTCAAAAGTAGTGCCAAATAACAAAGGTGATAAATTCACCTACTTGGTGTTCCAGGGATGACACACAGAGACAAGCAACTGGTTACCTGTGTAACTTTTTGACTGTGCTACCAGCTTGGTCACTAGAGATGAACCAAATGATGGCTCAGAGATGAAAAAGGCCTTGGGATCATTACAGAGCTTGCTGTAGTTTAATAAGAGGGAACAATTAGGTATTATTTCTGGCCACAGAAATTTGATAAATTGGTATTACTGCTTGCTAGAAGATGACAATAAAATGCACAGGTTCTGTATATTTATAGCTAATTTCTGTACATTTCTGGTACAGTAAAAATATTATAATGTCCACAGTAGATCTGAGCATTGTACGCAAGCCAATATACCTGACCTGCACTTTGAAAGTGTAAGGAATGAAGAAGAAAAATCATTAAGGCAGATTTCCAGAAGGTAGCAAATCCCTGCATGCACATCTCGGGCCATGAACAAACCTCTTGCTCAGTCAAGGATCACTGCCTGTAGCACTCCTCCCACTTTCATCCCTTCCTGACAGCTACCACTGTTATCCAGCTTGTGCAGTAGGTCAGTTCACATAAGCATGCTCTAATTTCTTTCAATCAATATAAATCAGACTAGTTTAAACAGTTAAAATAGGTGATGTGAGGTAACCTAGCTGATTTGCCTTGCAGCAAACAGGCAATGGTCCAACCTTGGTGCACTAGCAACAGAACAGTAAGGGTGGTAATTTCTGGCTGGTGGGAGGTGACAAAAAGCTGGAGGTGGTAACCTCTTTGCTGGTGCAGATGGAAGCAGAGAAGGATGCCAGTCCACTGCTGTAATATGCACTGAAGCAAATTCAGGTTCTTATACACAAAGGAAACTCTGCATCCAAATAGTTTTGTTTCTATTGTTACAAAAGTTTCTTTTTAAAAAAAGATTTTTTTAAACTGCAAAGTGAACTTATATATAGTGAAAAGAAAGAAGCCTTCTGGAAGAACCTTTAACTATTGTTTTTATACAAGATTTCCTCCCATTTTGTGTCTTTAATTCTTTGCATATGAATAGCAGTTCCACTTTCTTTGCCCTACAAAACATGACAGATTCTAGATAAAACATGCCAGCCAAAGTCAGAAGGATGAGTTACAGTGTTATATGCACCACCTATGCACAATATGGTAAAGCAGCTTTTGACAAACTTGAGTAGCTAAGAGAACAATGCAGAAAGGTAATCTCCATATTTACACACTCAGGTTCCCTTTGCTCCAGCTCCTGCTGTCTCCCCACATTCCCAGAGAACCACAGTGATAAGGTTTTGATCTGCAGTGGCACCCACAGGATGCCCCTGCCCAGAGTATTACAGGATCAAGCCCTTTCTGTGCCCTAACACAGAAACTTGGTGCCTTTATGTGCCACATTTCCACTTGGCACAGCAGGGCTGGGACAAGCTGCCACTCTGATGTGGCTCTGGTGCTCTTTGCAGGCTTGCCATGTTCACCAACAAGCAGAACTGACTACCTGGCTGTCCAGCTGAGCCACCGACCTCTCTTCCTGCCTTGTGAATACGAGATGGCCATTTCTGGATTGATACCAAACTGTTCCTTCCCCCCCACACTGCACTTTGGGCTGTGCTGTGCTCTCAAGCATTAAAGAGAAATACGCTTCCAGCTGCCTTTCAAGAATCTCATTAGGTTTTCCCAGCCACTTCTCTGAAGTTTCACATTGTTACCCAAATACAATCGGTCTGTAACTATTTGGAGAATTTTTAACTAGTCACATGAACGCAGAGATTATAAAATCAGCTTTCCAGGCACTTTCAAAGATACTTTTTCTTATGCTAATAGAAAAATAAGAAAAGGTTTAAGTGGGCTGTGTTATTTTTCATAGAAAAATCTTGAGCAAATTAAAATGTAAATTTTTATACAATTGCTGCTTTTGGGTGATAAACCTTTTGCTTAAGTTGTTGGACGCCTCCTGCCTCTGTTTGGGCAAAACTTGCCTGATCAATTCTGTGATCTCTTTTCTTACTTCTTATGCTGATTTATCTGATTTCTGTGAGAGTTTTTAGCTTGCTAAGCCAACAGCAAACTAACCCAGCAGAAAGAAAAATTAATTCTCACAGATTGGCTGAGTGAACTGAACCAAGTGAGTGCAAGAGACATGACTGAACTGCTCAGGTGTGGGGAATTGGGTCCTCTGAGTCCTCTGTTGTTACCTCCATGGATGTACAACTCTCAGGACCACCAGTACTGTACACACCTCAGTAAAACCTTCATAACCTTAGAAGGGCACACACCTGAAGAACCCAGAAGTGAGGCCTAAGGACATGAAAAGGGCATGAGCCAAGTTTGTGGAAAATTCTGCTAAATCACTGTGATTTTCAGGGGAACGACAACCCGATCCCCTAATCTTGGATGGCTGAGGGTATTTTCCACAAAGGGGGTCCTGTCCTGAACAAGCCTCCAGGTACAGCTGGAATGCAAATAACAACTCTCAGAGTTACTCGATTCAGGGAAATTAGTCTGCTGTACTAATGTGTACACTACATGTATTATTCATATCAGTCCAGAAAGTCTTGTTAAATGAGCATCTTAAAACACAAGCAGAATGTAGATGGGCTCAATCTAAAAATTAACACTTGGAAAGAACAAGGCAGCACAAACACATCCATTTCTGTTTGACATTCCTCGCAATATTTTAAATTAAAACAATCTCTTTCCTTTCCATATTCCTTTCTTCCTAAGCGACAATGAAATAGCTGTACAAGGTTATCGGTGCTGTCATCAGTGATAGTGCTCCTAGGGCTTTACCAGCTAGCTAACATATTCTACCCACTGGTGGGTAGGTGACTGTGTCTATATAACAAACCCAGATTGATGGATCACTCAGAAGCATTGAAGACTACAGAATTTGCATATTAGACACAAGCTTGCTTTCTTATTTAATAAAGTCTCAAAAACAGTGTGTTTTTTCAAAGGCAGAAGTCTTCTATAAGCCTATGCTTTTTGGCAGCAGTTTTTCCTTGCCACCATATCAAACTGATGAAGTGGCTATCACCACTAGCAGAAATTTTCTAATATACACTAGAATTAATTTTACCTTCTTGTTATCTGAGCTGTTCCCAAAGGTGATTGAAGTGAAAGAAGGTAACACAGAGGCTGCAGGGAGGTTAACCTTGAGTTCAGGGAGGCTCCTGCACATGTCTGTGAGAGGGAGATTACACAAGTAACTTTCCTGATCAACTAATATCTTACCCCAAACATCCTGCACTGCTTGCTTCCCAAGCACTATTCTTAATTACCCATGTGCAAAGCACCCAGGCTCAGAGGTGGTCATCATGCAGTGCTTATAGCGATGGCATCTCAGAAGATGTCCTCTTCAAGGCTCTGTGCACTTACTCTACTCAGAAGCTGATTTACTGACACTTGAAGGTTGCTATCACTTACCTACCCATCCTTTTTCTTCTAAGCTACAACTCACTACTTGAAAGCTCAGTTAATCAGCATACTTCTGAGGGAGCCAAATTCAACATGGGCAAATTCAACCTTTGTTGTGGAAGGGCCAAGCCTGGTTTGAACTTCTCATGTGAATCTTGCAGGAAAGCATCCATGCACTGAGGGTCCTCTAACTAGCCAAGTGACCGTCATCTCCATTTCCCCAAAGCACTTGTAATGCAGTGATATCACATCCATCACATTGTGCAGTTCACACTTTCTTCCTGGGCACGGAAGGAACCAGGAAATCTGAAATCTGATGACAGCAGAGCAGTCAGAAGCTGTCTCTGGTCAGCAAGCACAGCTGTTAAGCGGACTGACATTCCTAGTGCACTGAGCATTTACAACAGCAGAGAAAACTCTGGAGGTGAAAGTCCACAAACTGGTCAGCACCCATGAAAGGGACTAGTTATTCCCAGCTCCCACTGATCTCAAAGGGAAATCTGCAGGCTTTTTATTGCCCTTGCTGTTGCTGAGATTAGCTCTGAACATCTTCCTTTGCAACATCTGGCAACTGAATTCTTGGCTTTTTTTGTGCTTTCCTGACTGTCACATTTAATATATCCATTGTTTAATTATCCCATCCTCACCATGTAGTTTATGGAGGATTTTTCTGTTTTAATCCCAGCAAATATCAAAATCAAAATCCCTGCATTTCTACTCCTGGAAGGTGAGGCTTCATTCAGCAAAACAGACACTTCTTTGGGAAAGATTTAATACTTCCAATGTATAAACACCACAAGCTCATAGTAAAATTTAATATTGTCCATGTTTGTTGAATTTTCTCCACTAAAGCAGATCCATTTTGCTTTGCAAAGCAAGCTTGGCCTCGGCACACTTCCATGGTGCTTCCCTGTTGGATCCACAAGGCTGCTTCATTAACCATCCACCAGCAGATGGAATAATATGTGAAGCATTTCACCTACTCATTCATAGTTCAGTTAGTTTGTGATAAACTTCTCATCAACCAGATAGCACAATCAGAGATTAAAGAAACTCCAAAGAATAATTTCTCTTCTCATATTGATGTATTTGTGAAGCTGGAAAGAGTCTAAGGAGAATGAGCAAGGGCAGCTAATTAGTTTGTATTTCCAACATGGAAACTAGTTATAAAACCCCATCCCAAGCAGGAAAACAAAGTAATAGAGGGAAAAAATGTGAGGTTTTATAGCATTTATCATCAGGAACGTATTGTTCGCCAAAAGGGTTTGACTGTGTGAGACTAAAATTCTCTGTTCAGAGACCAAAATCATCATGGCCAACAAAAGCATCCCTGGGTTGTTCTACTCCTGTAGAACTGTTTGTCTGTCCTTGGGTTTCAGTTTGTCCTGCTGTCAACTCCTGCTCAGTGCAAATTATTGGGAGACATTTTCTGGATCTGGAATTCCAAATTTCCAAATAATATTTGCAGTTCATATGTTATTAATTTTCCCAGTTGTTCAGCAGTAAGTTTTAGCACATAATTATGTGTGCTTTCAGGTGTCCTAAAAATCAAAACCATACCAATTATGCTGTAATTCAATTTAGAACACAGTGATTCATGAATTTCTTTGTATTCAAAATATGGAAAACAACCTTAACTCTTCAGTTTGCTTCATGTCAGTCCACAACTGCTAAACAAAACACATGTTAAAAAAAATAAAGCAACTGAAAGCGAATATTATAGTTTCCTTCAGTCCGACATACTGTCGTCAAAATTCAAAGACTTAGGACTACAGGAACTGAAATCACAGATCTAAAATCTGGTCAGAGATACATCAATACTGAATAATCTAGAACAAAAAAATTAAAATTCATCCAGGAAATTAGTGGTTGACTTCTGCCCTGGAGCATTTTGAAGGTTATCCAAAGCACTGCAGCTGTTCTGTTAGCGTGTCCTTCATCTGCATTAAGAACTATGCTCTGGGCCTGGCAGAAGTTGTTCAGCAATGCATGGATGCACAGCAAAGACATAGAAATTGGATACTTTATGTATATTGTCTCTTGAACGTTCCAAGACAAATGCCCAAAGTAATACTTCATTCATATTAAATGCTGTAATAATGAGGGGAATGTCATATGATTTACCAAGTACATACAAGCATTGTAGTATTTATAAATAGTATTTACCAACCATGAATATTTTAGAAATATATAGATGTTTCTCTGTGTCTATGCACTTTAGACAACACAGTGCAAGATAATTATATAAATTACACAGTTATAATGGACAATTATGAACCAAATTATACTCAACATACAATTATACAATTATATAGTACTAATTTACTGCCCTCTAATACATATTTACTGCTACTGGTTTCCAGATTTTTTTTTGTCTGGGAACACCTTGAAATTTTTTTAAGTTACCAGGAAACAAAACAAGTATTTCTTTCCCTCCCCATCCCAAATTCAGAAGTTTTCACCCAAACCTCAAATCCTGCCAGAGGCCCAGGAACTAAATTCTCCCAGTCAGTGCAGTAAGAGGTTAAAATTGCAGCCCTGTGTGCCCTTGCAGTGCTGCCAGGAGGCAGCTTTATCTTGCTTGAGATTGAGATTTAAGGCTTGGAGCGAGACACAAATCACCTGCCTAGCCACCTAACTCACTGGACCTTGGCATCATGACTTTTAAAATGCAGTTTTGATCATTTCATACATATTTCCTCCATGACTGTGATCATGGCGTGCAAAGGTGTCTGGCCTTACCGGTGAAAGGGATAAAACTCCCAATAAAATTAATATTTCTAACCACATTTTGCACTGTCCCATGCATATAGTGTTAAGTATTCCACAAAATAGTATCTTCCATAATAGTTGTCTCAGGATTCCTGGAAATGTCTGCAGAGCTCAATAACATCTTTGCCAGTTTTGATAATAGCTCATTCCAAACTTAGACTAGCAAGCCTTTGTAGGATACCATTGCATGGCCCTTTTTACTAAAAGGAAGTGTTGCACTGGAGAATTAGATAAATGTACTCAAAAGTTTTTAGTGAACTATGGCTTAAGTGACAGCAATTGTTATAATCTGCACTCAGGTCACCTATACCAGGAAAACCATAACAAAAACTGCATGACAGCATTAATAAAAATTCTGACTGGTTCTGTACACAGAATCTACTTTAAAATATGTCCACAGTAAATTTTCCTTCCTCTTAAAGAGTCTAATTTTAAAACAAATTCAATGTTCAATGAGAACTCTTATTTCTATACATAATTGCATGGAAATAACTTCTGTAAATAGTGTGCACTGCAGAGGTCTTAGAAGAAATACCTACAGGCAGCCACTGTAAAAGATCAGTTTGGAGACATTCAGGATACACAGAAAATAATCAAAGCCTTTTAATACCGTATCAGTGAAACCATCAAACTCTTGCTTAGATGAACACACCTAGTGATTATCAAAGCAAAAAGTTCTTATGTGCTGCACAAACAGGATTTCCCCTCAGCTGTTTTGGCTTAACTAAGGCTTTCAGACCAAAACAGTAAAAGAAAACAATTCTATTATCTAAAAAAATAATTGTTAAAAAATCAAAGGACACAATGGGAAAAAAAACCCCAGGAACATATCGGAGAGGCAAGAGAAAAGGAAACAAGAAGAAAGGGAGGAGAGGGTGATTAAAACAAAATACAGCTCCCAAGAACACATCCTGAAAAAAGTCTCCCAATATTTCCTCTAAAACATAAGTTGCTTGGAAGTCCAGAAATTGTAAGGGACCAAACACCAAGTCAGTACTCAGACGGAGCCCTTTGGATGGTCAGTCCCATTCCCTGAACTGAGCAAAGGCCACTTGGGAGGCTGAGATTTAATCACGCTCAGGGTAGGCAGATTCCCCCCGTAGCAAGGGGCTGCCTGGTGCTGGAGAGCATCTCCTTGCAATTGGTACTATAATCCTGAAGCTCAAACTCATCCAACATTCCCTCTTTGTTTTTATTTTTTCACTGCAACATTCACTCCTTCATGCCCTATTCCCCTCTGCCATCCAGGGAATACAGCCCTTATCCAGCAGTCTGGCCTGGAGGCTTTTCCCATGGCCCAGCAAGGCCTTCCTGTGCTAATATTCTAAACCCCTGATGTTTCTATCTTCTCACCCTTGTAATTTTTTGTCTTTTTCTTTTCTGAGCTTCAAACGCCCCTTCTTGCAGCATATATTTAATGTCTCCTCACACTATGGAATGCTGTGATCCAGAAGTCAGGCTGACACACCAAGCTGGCACCAGACAAGTGATCACACAGCAAAAAAAGCAAGGCCATAGGAAGGAAATGAACTCCCACTTCCAGCACAGCACCCCTAAAATACCACTCAAAACAAGTCTTATATTTTCCGAGACTGTATAACTTTTTTAATCAAAACTTACAACTGTCATGATAATATCAGCATATGTGAAATGGTTCTGAGGGACATGCACATGAGTAATAAAGGTTTTCTCCTGGTCCCTTAGAAATAAAAGTGAGACAAACAATACCCTGAATCACAGTGTTATAAGCAAATATGTGTACAGTTTTAAATCCTTTGATCTAGAGTTCCTGTTTAGCTCTTGTCCACCTCCTCCAGGGAAAGAGCTGACTCGACTTTTCAAGAGCTGGAGAGGAAAATATTTTCATGTCCCAAGAATATTTTCCAGCCCAAACTAGATAAAAAGTCCAAACTTCAATAGCAGCAAAATTGCAAATTAAAGCTTCAAAGATTTCAATATAAATTAGCCTGACTATTCTGATTTTAATATTATTTTTAATCACTAAAAATTAACAAATATTTCCAGACAATTAATAATTTTGAACAGCAGCAAATACTAACACTGGTAATTTTGATGTAAAGAGGGAATGAAAAATTTTGAACTGAAATATTCTCCATCAAATGTAAGAGTGGCTGCAGCGGATGAAAGCCAAGGCCTTTCCAGTTCAGCCCCCAGCAAAGGTGGCCAAAAGCAAAGTTTGCCTACACGTAAAGCCCTTCTTCCCCCACGTCGTCAACCCTTTCCAGCTCAGTAACCCTCACCAGAGCTCTCTTAGACACTCCCATTTTCCAGCTCATATAAATGCTTCATTCCCACAGCACACCCAGTGGGGAATTCCACAGATAAACCACATGTCTTGAGGAGAACCATTTCATCATCTTTTCTTATCAACTTACTTTGTTATCAAATAATAACCCTCATATGTTTCTCCCAGCACAAAATGTGATACTCCCCACAGCATTCATGATTTCGGACCTCTGTCCCACATCGCTCTTAGTTGTCTCATCTCCTGGCTGAAGAACACTAATCTTCTCAGCCTCACATTTCTCATTATTCATTTTCCCCTTCCTGTATGTGCTAACATCATTCAAACAAATACATTTCACCCAGGCAGTTTGTGACTATTTCTTCTTTTTGCTTTTTATATTAAGGAAATGGAAATGTAGGCCCCAAGTGGGGCATCTGAAAACCTTGGCAGAAACACAGGCCCAAAAGATTTAGTCATGCATGTATTTTAAAGGAAGCACTTTCATGAGGGGTTAAAGTGCTGCTTCCAACATTTACCCGCTTTTAAATTTTACCTGAAACTATGAAACTTTTGGTTAGGTAACAGATGGAGGAGAGATAATTATTTGTTAACAGCAATTTATAGTAACATTTTGACATCTGTATTATTCTAGTTCAAAGTGTTCCTGGAAAGACAGAGTGTAATTATTTTTTCAAGTGTTCTGGTTAATAAAATTCAGATTAGGTCAGATTAAACCACTGGGGCCCTAATTTCAATCCAGCAACTCTGCATTACAGTAGCACTGAGAGGATCATACCTGGAAGGATTTTGCTTTAGATGAGAGAATTAAGAGGGCAGTGTGTATGTTACCCCTAAATGCCGGGAGCTGTCCGAGGGGCGCGGCGGGTGCCGCCCCTGCCCACGGAGATGGGGAAGGGCCTGGAGGGGCCGCGTGTGGGGACACTGAGGGCACTTGGTGTGCTCAGCTGGGGAAGGGGGGAGCTCACTGCGGTCACAGCTTCCCTCTGAGGGGCAGAGGAGCGGCAGGCACCGAGCTCTGCGCTGCGGGGACAGGGACAGCACCCAGGGAACGGCTGGAGCTGTGTCAGGGCAGGGTTAGGGTGGATCTCAGGGAAAGGTTCTTCCCCCAGAGGGTGGTCGGGCACTGAACAGGGCAGTGGGCACAGCACCAAGGCTGGCAGAGCTCAGAGGGAGGGTTTGGATGATCCTCTGGAGCACACGGAGTGACTCCTGAGGATGGGCCTGTGCAGGGCTGAGGGTTGGACTCGATGATCCCTGTGGGTCCCTTCCCACTCAGCACACTGTGTGGTTCTGCAGTCAGACAACAAGGCAGACAGCAAGTGCTGAGAGTCAGCGTTGGAGTTTTCACCTGATATAAAAAGACAAAAGGAACAGCGAACAGTCTGGAGGGTGGGTGTTATTTCTTTGCCTTCTGTTCTAACCATCACTTCAATACTTGATTCTAAATAAAGGAGATGTGAAAAATAAGTTTTGAAATTTCACATAGTAAAGGAGGGGTTTATGTGGAAGAGAAAGATTAAAAGATTATGGCATGAGAATCAAAAAAGGGAATTCTTTTGAAAATTTTAAATCAACCCAATGTTCAAAACCAACGAGAGAAAAACAAATTTAGGAAGAGGAGGAATAAAGTACATACTCTAATACATATAAATAATAAATACATAAATCAGAGGAAAGCAAAAGGATAACATACTATCTTTTTCTCTTAACATATCACACTGCATTTTATTTCTCCCTCTTTTGAAGACATTAAATAGAAATGCAATACTTGATTCATAACTGACTTGGGATAGCAGAGTCTCTGAATAGCAGAGACACAGAGGAGCAAGTGGAAACCAAAACATGATATTTAATCTGTCTTGCCATCTTTTTCAAGGTTTTCTAGCAAGACTTTTGTTTTGATGTTTTCATTTTATTCTCCAGATCCCCAAAAATACTCCCACTTAAGGCACTCTGAGTTACTGAAACAGTTTCTGTCTCCATCACCTGACCAAGTGCATTCAAGAGAGGCAATTTCAAATAAACAGCAGCACAAGATACATAAGTAGAGAATTCAAGATTAGCTGACAAGAATCTTCTCAAATTCCTTGATATAATCAACTTCTGAGAGTAGAGTGCACACCTTTATGTCTTAGACAACCAAGGAAACAAATTGTGCTAAACAATGATCTGTACTGAATACTCTGAATATATTTTACAGTTTTTGCATATGCTGTGAATTCAGTACCAGGTGGGTTTTTTCAAATTACTTGTCCTTTGGGAAGCATTCTAATTTTAAAAAAAGAGAGGGAGAAATATCAGCTAGGCCTGAACTCCTTATTAACATGTTAACAACTCTCTTTAAAATCATGATTCTGCTATTACTGAACAAGACACTACAATCTCTTTCTCCAATTTCATACACCCAGAAATTAATTCTGAATAGGAGTAAGCAGAAATTATAGGGATATGGATCTCTGCTGACAGTTCTAACCAGGTAGCTGATAATCACATCTACAAACAAATTTCCCCATTCCTCACCCCTTCTGCAAATAGTCCAGGTAAATAAAGAACACAGACCTGGAAGGTCCAGGGACAGCAGAGCAGAACAGTCTTCCCTTTGTTCAACTGTGGGAAAAGTTTTTATGGATTTTCTCAGACTACTGTGCTTCAAAACAGGATGGCAGTGCCTGATAATAATAATAAAGATCAGAAGTATTTGGACACCAGAAAACAGAGATTTGTCAGTGTTAATCACCTTTTAGTAAAGAATTACAAATTTGACTATTGCTAGACATTGGATGGGTCTGATTGTCAAAGGAATCAAAAAAGTATCCTCTTCACTTGAATGTCAAAGAGCCACAGACAGACAGAATGACCCCTGATAATGACAGAGCTCATTTTTGCCCAGGCACAGGAGCTCACCTTCCACTGACCATCTCATGGCCTCACTAATGAAACCAGGACAGCAGCTCCAAAGAGTTCTTAAACTGGCCTCTTGCTAAACACATCTTCCTTCCAGTTTCAAGCCTCACCAGAGCCACCTGCTGTAGCATTATCTGGATGGTTTGAAAGCCATGAAACACAGAGAAGACATGAAAGGTGTCATTTTATGTGCTCTCCTCTCGGAGTTTTCAACAGAGGGTTAAAAGTATGTTATCAGAGGGCTAACAAAGGTTGGGTAACCACCCTTTGTGTCTGTTTGGGTACAAACTACACTTACGGTGAGTTGGTTGACTTACCTTTGGCATGCCTGCCTGTTTATAAGACAAGAGAAACAAGAAATGACAGCCAAGACTATGATACTTTACATGCAGAGAATTGACTACTGAGAACAGTATCACCTACCCAATATTCATTTAAACTTAAACAAAAAAAGGAAGCTTTTTTCAAAAAGTCTCTTTCCAAACAGACCTAGTAATGATTAATCTGATTGTCAAAGTCTTTTCTTGCTTGCTTGCTTGCTATTTTTTCATTCATTCTTTGGTGAGTGATACCCACTGTTTGTTTGGCAAGGTGAGCAAGTTAAGGAGCGTGAAAATGCAAAGGAACTGTATGAGGCTATAAAGAAAAATAAGCATAGCAGGCCTGAGTTTTGACTGTCTTATCTTGCCTGGGACTGTGGAGCAACCAAGGTTTTTCTCAACCCCACCAAATAGTAAAAAAAAATCCATGAGATGTAATTATCCACTATTAGTCAATGACATCCAAAAACCTTGAGCTGACGGGAATGATAAAAATGAGGTTATATGGAACTACCTCAACTCCTGATGTCAACAAAATAGAGAATGGACCACACCCTGCTTGAAGCTACTGCTGCAAATCAGCAAAATGAAAGCAAACAAATCCTAGTCTAGTGTTTCCTATCTATTCCCATCATCTTTTTAAATGGATACATTTTTAAATGGCAGAAGTCCAGTTTGGATTTTGTGTCAGCTGTTGTACAAGAGACTTCACCCAAAAGATATAAAATGCTTAGGTTAACATAGAGCAACTGAAACATAACATATATTTACATTTTACATACTGTTGCTTAAATTTTGCAGGATTTTCAGACTTAGGTGTCCTTTATCAGGTGTATTCTAATACTCTGCTATTGCTTGACATTGCCATGTCATCAGCTCTTCTTTCAAGTGCCGAAATAAAAATCTTGCCTTTGGAAATTAGGGGATCTGTGGTATATTCCACTTTCCTTGGCCCAAACCCAAACCAAACAGACTTCTGTAATTCTGGGGACCACATTGTTGTGTCACTTGGTTCTGAAGTGTGTTGATACTGGCCATGCCAAAATAAGATCACAGTATATAAGCACTCCACTGGGAACATTCCCATGTAAGCAGTAAATCCATCCAAAAGATGCAGGAGGTTTATTAAGGCTCAAACAATTCCACTCATGGACACAAAGGGAGTGTCAGAAGGCAACCAGAAACTATAAACAGTGGGGTGTGTTCACATGCTAGTGTTTCATGATTTTTATGTATCCTTAACATGCTAGCAGCCCAAATTTCAACTTCCCTTCATGTTTTCTTAATTAATTTTTCAATTGCCTATGGATGAGGTGAGTGCCATTGAAACATTGCCTCTTCCTGCAGAGCTCCATGACAGAAAGAAAGGCACAGAACATTATTTTTCTTAAGCAGAAAAGCTACTTTCCTTCACTGGGAATGCCAATTTTAATTAATATTTTTATACTGTAGAGTAAGAAGAACTTAAAGTGTAGGACTTAGCAAATATTAAAATTTTTCTCATAACATTATACAGTCCTGCCATACCTCATCCTCATTACTGAAACATCTTTAGGCAATTTTTTGCCATGAAGCAGATATTTTGTACTTGTATTTTTATGCCTAATCAGACATGATATAGAAAGGAATATATTTAGATTCTGACTCTCTCCCACAAACAAGAATAGGATATTTATGGTTTCAAGCCCTAGACAGGGTCCTGACCCTTATCTAGTTCCCAGTAAAGTTTTCATTAACAAGTCTTAAAGCATTGCTGTCACATCTGCACATTTCAGAAGGGACTCCAAAAATTGCAGTTAAGAAAGCCTTCTCATCTTTTGGGGTAATTCAGTCCAAGTCAGTCTCCTGGTTTAACCTGCTTCTACAAGTAAACAGACAATTTAGTTCAAATAATCTAATTTTGGTCCACATGGAATTGTTTTTGTTGTTATTAGCAAGGCCTCTTTTCACAGAGAAATAAGTGTTTCTTCATATTTACTATGTTTCTCATTATTCTTCATATCCTCCTTGCATCTTAGTTTGAAGGTTCCATTATTAGAAGCAGGATGGGCATTGCCTAAAAAGCTAAACACTAATAATGTGAATAATAATGAAATGCTAATAGTGAGAAACAATAATTAACTTTTATCTTGCACCCTCCAAAGTGCACTGAACTCAGGTGGCTACTGGACCTACTACCAAATATGTAGGTCCGTCCCCTTATTTTATTTATAATTTTTAAATCCTAAATAAAATATATTTTTATTTTGTTCAACTGAGACTGTCTGTTCTTTTTACTTTTCAGTAAGAAAACATGATTATGTCAGGTTTGGTTTGTCTGCCAAAACTGATCCCAGAACATTTTACAAGAGACTGTTCTATGGCAGTGAAGGGGGATTTATAAACCCAGCCCTCAGTCACTCTTTGCTGCACCTCCCAGAAACACCATTAACACCAAGCAAGGAAAGAGAAAGGGCTAAATCTCCTCCGGGGGTCAAAAATTCCCAATAACATTTCTTGCTCGTGATTTCTGTGCTGCTCTGCGTGGAGGTAATTTTGGATCACTGCATTGCTTTTGCAATTCGTGTTAGGGCACGATCTGCAGAGAAACAGGAAATTAAGTCACCAACTCGATTACCTGGGTAAGGGCTAATTTTCCAAAGAGAAACTCTTTGGAGTTTCAGAAAGATCTCAGCACACTTTGCTGCAATTACCACGAAAAAAAACTCTTTAGCAGTTCAGTTTTGTTGTTGTTGCAAAATGACCTCTGCAAGTGGCAGCCCCCTTTGGCCATGTCACCGAGCCACTGGTATGACACCTGCAGCAAGAGTCCTGCAAAGCCAGGCCCTGCCAGCGCTGTTCCTTCCCCGAGTCATCGCATCCATTAGGAGATGGAAGCAGCTCCTTGTTGATTAACACAACATTCTGTTGGAACTGTGTTGACAGCCAGGAAGAAGTTCAATCCCCTCTCCCAGATTTCCCAGCAAGTCCAAAGCTCGGTCCTTCCCCAGCCCCCGTATAAAAACCCAGCTGTTTATCAGACTGTTCTCTGTAGTGTGTACAAACAGTACAGAGCGACAGTGCCCTTTGCGCTGCACAAACACTGAGAGAGCAAAAAGAAAATGAAAACAAGGCATTAAACAAAGAAAGGATGTGTACAATGGCACATGCACATGTTATTTCTTTTTGTTTGTTTTTCTTTTTGTGCTAAAAATAGAACACAATGCTTCTCTATGTGTGGAGACTACTCACCAAAGTCTGAATAAACTGGAGGTTAAGAATATCAACATCATTAAAACTCTTTCCAATTTTCAGTTCTTTATCTAGATTCATTTTTTCCTGATATTACTTACTTCAGGAACTAAGTGCTCTCCCAGGGGGAAAAAAGATCCAACAGAAGTTCTCTTAAGTGGACATTTTAGAGAGAAATGACCAGATTTAGTCCTAGCTATCTATCACAGTTAAAAGTGCCCTGAAAGAAAAATGTGAGACACCGAAACTAAGAATTTGGTCAACCAAACCTTCAATAACTTTGAAGCTTTTTAAGTTCCAGCTCTTGTAAAAGGCTGAACAGATTTCTGCAATAATGTTTCCTAGTTATGAAACATAACATTGCCTGGAGTTACTTGGAATGTACAGTATTTAGCAACAAATAGAAAACAGTGCACACCCAGTGCAGGCCAGTTTAGGAGTTTTCTTGCCAGAATTGCCATTCACGTAACAAAATTAAATATGCTGTTCTAGCATGTCTTGTCATTACACTGAAATTAAACCCTGAATAACGTTTGTAACAAGACCGACATGTAGCAAAAATACAGTCTGGCCTAAAATCAGCTGAGTTTCACATTAGGGTTCTTTGTACAGTGCATCACAAGATGCTGCTACTGCAAATATATATAAATATATATATATATATATATACATATATTCTCATAATGAAATACATCTGCAGGGTTAAAGGTCCTCTGGAAATGTATCAGAAGTTCCTCGTAAATTACCAAAATCTTATCAAGACGACAGTATCATAGAACCTCAGGACAGATTTGCAGGTACAAGAAAGAAATGAATATGCTATGATTTGGGGTATTTTCTAAAAACATCTATAGACATAAGAGTTGCCATGTACAAAAAAAAAAAACAGGAATTGTGCTGACTTAGAAGACCAAATACAGTATTTCTAATATTAATGTTATATTAAGGAACTTTTATGCAAGAAAAAGAATTAAAATTTAACTAATTTGAGTCCTGATCCAGCACAGATGATTTTAGCTTCTCAGTGAATAAAACCTTTCATTTTCACCTCCAAGAATATTTCATGATTTGTTGGGTCTAACTGAAACAAGAGGCTCCTCCCTGACCATTTTAGTGGTGCTGGTGAGGAGGTGTTGCCTCTGGAACTGGCAGCACCTGAACTGGGCAACAAGAGCTCTGTGCACTCTTCTGTGTGTGGTTCAGCAACTGCCTTACGCACCCAGCCCTGACATTCCTCTCTTCCTACCAAAACCATCTCCCTTAATGCATATTGGAATTGTATTTTCCTTTCTCACAGTCAACTCACAGCAGTGATTCCCGGTCAGTTTCGTTATTGATTACTGCAGTGAAGTTTTTTACCCTTGTGTCACTTCCAGTTTATGAGCCCCATTTATAGGGAAATTCCAATCAGCTGTATGACCTTGCACTTCATAGGAGATCTCTCCCTGTTTCTCTTGCTGTATTTTCAAGGTGTCATTTCGCTCTGGGTATTTAATGCCTTGGTCTCCTCAGTATTAGCAAGTGCCTCCCATGTTTTGTCAATCTTGTACCTTTCCTGCTTCTTTAATGAAAATATCACAAGATTAGCCAAAAAACCATCCCCAGGGAACTCCATAAGCAATCTCTCTCCACTCTGAATTTCCTTTCCAACACTAGAACTGTAAACTCTCTTTTGCCTAGTTCATCACACCTTACCTTCTCTTCTACTAATGCCCATTTTTTCTAGCTTAAGTAATAATTTATTATATGGAATCTTTTTCAGCTAAGTCAATAGTCTGAAGTCTCATTAGAAAGGTTTGAATGTCACAAGGTGCTCTTTGTAAGCCTCTGCTTTATTTTACTCAATTTTCCAGCAATTGCTCTATGTTTTTCCATCTAAGCTCATAACGTTCATGAGACCACAGTTCACCCTGCGCCCATTTTCTTACTTAATAGACATTTCTGAAAATGCCCTCCTACATGTACCAAGCTATTTTATCTAGAAACAAAACCAAAAAAATATTACAACTTGAACAAAAACACTTCATCTTGCCTTTTCAGAGAAAAAGAATCATTTATGATGCGGTCTAAGTTTTAAGCAGTCACCTGAGTCTCCAAGCAGAGTTATAAGCCTTAATAAACCGGTTATTTTAGTGTAATGGTGCTTTTACTAGCAAATGCACATCAGCAGAAATGCTCTGCAGAGTTGAGAGCCCATGGGTGTGTCTGTGCTGACACCAACACGCTGAACACACCAACACCTGCACTGTGGTTTTGCAATCCTTATGCATTCTATAAAGGCCCACAGTATTTCCTGTGTGACTGTTATTGTTCAAATAGAG
Organism: Acropternis orthonyx; assembly: GCA_035583155.1. Taxonomy (NCBI): domain Eukaryota; kingdom Metazoa; phylum Chordata; class Aves; order Passeriformes; family Rhinocryptidae; genus Acropternis; species Acropternis orthonyx. The sequence continues at coordinate 14,569,364 of JAWWEU010000017.1, forward strand.
GGACTCATAGGTACATCTAGACCACCTCAGACTTTGAAAAAGAAATCACTTTTTTGACTCAAAATGTACAGCTTAGCCCACCTGGAGCAGGCAACAACTATACACAGCTAGACTTCCAAGCTTACTAGTTTATTCTGTATTACAAAGGGTGTTGCAGTGGTAACTTCTTCAGGTTTTAGATTCCTTCCTATTATGACTGTTGTTACAAATTTCGTTTCAGAGCTACTGGGATCACAGAGTGAACACACCAAACCAAAAAAATATCAGCAAAACTTAGAAACCAAATTTCGACTCTATACAGAAGCGAGTGAAGGCGATTGTCAAATTTTTTTTAATCAGCTGGAGACTCTTGACAAATGCAGTTTCAATGTCTCTCTTCCTCTGGTGATGATAGTCCATGGCTGGTCGGTATGAACTCACACTTTGTTTTTAATTCAAACTACACCTGATTTGTTACACTTTCCTTCTCAGTATGCTACTGCCAAAAGTATCTTCAGATATCCAGTTGTGCTTACAAAGATGGTAAATTTCCCTGGTAGCAATCATGGCTAGAAATAAGACAACCCTCCCCCCCGAGTGTGAAGGAACAATCTACAAGCACTTTTTCACACGGGACTCCCATGGCAAGTATTAGATTCAGCCCCAGTTTAAAGCCAGCAGAGCTCGAACAAGTAGCTCAGTTAATGTGCTGTGCTCCTGGAAGATTGAATACCAGTTTCATTTCTCTGATATGTTCACTGCCAGGTATTTACAGACTTCTTGAAAAGTGCACACAATCTCCCCACACCTTTCTCACAGATACACCCTTTAAACACAAATTTTCCATAGGCCACTTCAGCTGAAAGCAAAGCCTTAAACATCAACGAATTACAACTGAACTGCTTCCAGTTAAACTGCAAAAAAAACAATCCACCATGAAAAACCTTTCTCAAAACCACAGCAATACCAAGGGTGGCTTTTCATCAGCTTCTCAGTTGAAAAAGAAACAAAAGGCAGGATGAGAAATTATGTCATTTTAACAGATCTTTGATTCCCACAGAGCCACTGTCACCACATAAGGTGGCAAAACAGATCTTTCTTGCACATCTGCAAATACTCAGAGAAAGGCTGAACACCACTCCTTGATGCACGTAACTCCCTTATGAGATAAGGGCAGGGCTGACTTGTGATGAAATATTGCCCTGGACTACTTTAGCCAAGCCTCACAAATAAGAATCTGTTCAAAACCCACACCCCCTGAAAGACAAACCACAGGCCATTGAAGTTCACCATTCATATTAACTTAACTTGCAGAGGTGTTGGGTCCTTAGAGGAATGTGTATGGAAACCAGACCTGCGGCTCCCCAGTTCTGTTACAGCAGAAGAGATGAGGGTATTTTATCAGTTGAGGAAATACATGCAACTGGAACAACAATTACGTCTGATCAATTAAATAATAATTCTAGTCCATCAAATCAGAAACATGCTTTGATGCAGAGAAGTGTAATCAAGGTTTCAAAGAAGAGTGATTAAAAAAAAGCAGGTCTCCGAGTGGAACAGCTATCAGAGATGAATGCCCCCTGGCCTGCAATCCTCCAGCTTCCCTCCCTCCCCAGCTCTTTTAGCTTTCAGGAACAGCTGCTCTTGTACAAAATCAGAATTTTTCTGGGCATTTACGTCTTTCCTTTTACCCAGTAATACCAGTGATCACCAGATGAGCTAAAATATTTTGGGACATCATTTTCACTGCTAAGAGTCTGTATTACAAAGCATACATTATTATACAGTTCTTACATTGATTTTTTAGGTTTTTTTCCCACCAAACCCCAGACTCTCAGCACTGAAGCAGGCTGAAGCCCCTAAAACCTAATCAGCATTAAACCCTCCTTGTTCATTTTATGTTTTTTTAATTTCCTTGAGCTTTTCCAAGAAATATCTGGCAGAGACTGTTTTCCTGTAACAATGGTTTTCTTACTGTTTTGTTGTTTGGGGGCTTTTTAATATTACAGGTGGATGGGATATTAGAAAGTTGGATTTGGAAAATGGCAGCAGCTCTGAAGTCTCAGCATAAGGCACTGAATGTGATCGTTGCAGACTGGCTTACCTTGGCTCACCAGCACTATCCCATTGCTGTACAGAACACACGCTATGTAGGACAGGAGATAGCAGAATTCCTGGAATGGCTGGAGGTAAGATTCCCCAGATCTGGAAAATATTTCTCTGGAAAAGACCTGTTTGCTTGTTTTTATGTTTCTACAACATTTCTGAAATACTATGCTGGCTAATGCTGTTCAGTTCAGTCACTTTTCTTTTAAAAAGTGCAAATTTTTCTTCCATAAACTTCCATACAACTTCATAAACTTTCACCATGCACCAGAAGAAAGCAAGTGGTCTTGCCTATTAAAATATTTTATATATCCCTAGAGGTGAGATAATTTCCTTCTACTTCAGCTTTTCCATTAGCATGTGTAGCAGCTGACACAGTCCCACCCTTTGAAAGCAGGCAGGCATCATTTGCAAGTTGTTAGTTCAGTGAAATGGGTTTATGTTATTTGTGCTCAACTTCTGCTTTTAGTGCAGAATTCAGTCGTGATGGTGTCTGATTTTTGCTGCAGTTTCCCAAAGATTATGCTAAAATAATGGCTCAGAGATGCAGAGTGTAAAGGGAGACCTTTCAAGAGGACAGAGCTGCTGCCCAAAGTGGGTGACACAAAGGCAGCAGCGAGTACAGAGAGCACTGATGCAATGACTACTTATCAAACTCCTGTCACAGCGGGAGCGGTGGCCATGGCTGGATTGAAAAGGCTGCAGACGAGCCTGCAAGGAGTCACTGGTCTCCAGCACTGTTAAAAGAAAGGCAGAAAGCAAACACTAGATGAGAATCACTCATACAAACCAGGAACACATATTGCATCAGCCTCTAAGACTAATTTAAGATACCTGATTTGGAATGAAATTATACTTCTGTACCTGACAATGAATTGTTTTCTCCATTCATTTAAATAAGGTGAGGCCTAAGGTGGAAGAGAAATACACTGCAAAGCTGAAAGACTTGTAGCAAATACCATTAAAGGTCTAAGGTGCTTCCCATGGGAATAGCAGGGCTAGAAGCTGTCAGCCCAGTTTGGGACAACAGGCACAAAAGAGAAGGCAGAAGAGTCAGTCACTATTTTTCATTGTGGCATTACCAGAAACCTTAGCTCTTGGTCAAATGTAGTTTAAGTTGATGGAGCCTAAAAGTGATTTTTTTTAGCTGTTAATTATTGAATTAATCAAGTGGTGGACTTTGTTCAATTCCCAGGAGAACACAGCACACTGTCAACACTAAAGACTGTCTGTGATTTCTCTAGTGTCAACAAACAAATCCAGGCTTGAATAAATGACTGCTTGCTCCAGCACTGTAGGTAGCTTCTCTTGTACCACGATATGATCCAGAATTTAAATATACCATAAATTTTCCCACCATTAAATCAAGTGTGTTCAACCAGGAAACCTTCCTTCTGTTGAGAAGCACCCCTCCTGAGTTTAACAGTTAAAACCCCCTCCATTCCAACTCCCACAACTCTCTTTTAGCTTTGCTTCTGTCTGCTTACAGGCAGTACATTATTTGAAATATCCTCAATGGATGTAACAAAGCTGCACAACATTTTAATTAAGAATAAACAGTAAGTAAATATTAGCGATCTTAGTCCAAGAATTAATAGGGCATGATCAGTAACAACCTCAGTAGCATCCATCTCAACACCACCTGACAAGAAATTGGTGATCTGGTGATTCCTAAGAGCCGCCTCTCTCAAAAGCAGCTTGCCAAGTTTCACCTCCTCTTCAGAAGAGGTGGGTATTGAGCCTGCACAGCCACCCCTAGGACAGGCAATATCCACAAAGAAATTAAAAGAGACGTTTGCCTTTCCTGCAAGCAAAATACAGCACATTTTTCTTTAGAAGTCAGAAAAACTTGGAGCCTTGCAGCTCAGGTGAACTGCTTAAGATGCACATAGTAGTGATTAGGAGGAAAGAAGGGCCTGAGGCCAATTCTGCCTCAATAGGTTTGTTTCAGATCAGATACTCAACTTTGTACAAATCAGTCCAAGAAATATCACTGCCTTATCACTTAACATGTCTGATCAATGTTTCCGTATCTTGTCTTCTGGTTTGGCTTGTGCTTGTACCTCAGGTTAAAAAAAAAAGCAAGGCACTTCCCCTAGAGGATTGTTTTACCCTGAAGTTAAAGGACAAATACTCATTTTACAGTCATAGGAAAGTCAGATGCTATGGACAAAAGGCAATGCACATTTGCATCACTTGCAGCAACGACCAAAATCTTGCTCTCTGTGCTGCTGGTTTTCCTGTGCGCAGCAGATAAGTAGCATTGCCCAAATTTTTGGTCTTTCCCTGCTGCGTGAAAAGGAAGCAAGGAATAACACTCAGCCAGGGAAGAAATTTAGTGAACGATTCACACACCTCATTTGACTGCCATCATCAACATACAACTTTCTTGTGTTCTAATTCATGGTATTCCTAGCTTGTAATAAGTATTTCACCGTTTACTTTTCACATTTTCTGCATCTAAATCAAGTTGCCACTATCTTCCAGGAATCCATTCAGTTTTCCAGAGGCAATGCTCATCTAATTGGGTACAGCCTAGGCGCTCATGTTTCAGGATTTGCTGGAAGTTATATCAGTGGTACAAAAAAGATTGGAAGAATTACAGGTAAAAGACTTCTATCTTTAAGAAATATAACAGACAACTGAATTAAGTAACAAAGATACTTGGCATATCAATGTCATATCAACAATTAGCTGTTGAATAAGCAATATTCACCACAGCTTAGAAATTTCATCCCATTGGTTTAGAAATTACAGAAAATTTAATGAAAACATTTTTCAGTATTAAGTCTCATGGTGTTTCTCTCTTTGATCTCTCCTACATCAGTCTAAATTATGACATACAGAATATACAAGCAAGGGGACTACAAATCATAAACCAAAGACAGTTGCTTGAGTGTTGCTTGAATTTATCCTGTATCCACTCTCAGTAACATGTTAAAACTTAATGTTGGCCACTGACCATGGATCTTTGGCCACTGTCTTGGCTCAAAGTCACTCAAATACTCAAGTCCGTTATTAGCAAGTAATTTAAAAACTACATTAAGGAAAACATCTAACTGTGTTTGAGTTTTCAATTGTGATACAGTGCTAACACAGGGAATTCAAGCCAGTCAGTCTCTGGCAAAAATGATAGTTCTGGATTACATTTCACAAGAAGCATACCATTAGAACACCCCTAATAGATGCTTCAAATAAACAAAGTTAACCCTACCACTTGATTGTTTTGACTAGTGGCATTCTGAACCTTCTGTAAAGTTTTGTAACTGTACTAATTATGAGTGTAATGAAAATACATTTATAATGTTATCGATACACTGCATACAGTACCTCAACTAATGCACAATGTTGGCCTAAAAAAGGCAACAGACCAACCAAAACAGAAGTGCATTTTACACAAGGCCCACACCAGCTACATTTAATTTATCAGAGAAAATATTTTACTTTCATCAGATTTAGGAGTGAGGCAAATATACATGACTGTCCTCTGAAGTCACAATTCTGGTCTTGTATTTATTGCCACGTGCCACAGTCCCTTACACAATCAGCTCTTGTGGCACTGCCTGCATGACAAGAAGCTGATTTTCCAGAACACGTCATGATATTACACTTGTGTACACTTGCGAGGACTTCAGGTCCCCAGCACTGCTTGTTCAAACCTTGTTAGTACATCAAACCTTGATAATGGATAAGTAAAAAACATTAGAACGCTTTATTTTTTGTAACAGCTATATGAATTCTTCAGTAAAAGTTATTCAGACTTGTAACAATAAGCTCCAAAAATTGATAGTGGTAGAAGTTATTAAAACTAAAAGGAAATGTATGCATTCAAGGTGACTTCCCTGCTTGTAGCCCATGTATTTAGTTTGGTTACATCTATGCTGTTATTCCATAATACCAAGTGAAGAATAGCAAATTTAGAAGCTTCTCCTCAAAACCGAATGCAGCTTTGAACTAAGCACAAAGTTCTCTTCCATAAATCAATTCCCAACTAAAAAGAGCACCACACAAAAAAATCTAGCAAACACAAATCAGAGAGACTCCCTAGGTGGAATACTGTTTTTCTGAATACTGCAGTGATCTGCCTTGAAGACTTTTCAGGCTGAAAAATTATTATAAAGAAAATCTAGCAGACATATAGCCCTTTTAGGCAACAAGTGAAGCTTTATAAACTTTCAGGTCCCAAATGTGGGCTAAAAGTCAACCTTGTTGTGGGACTGGTGTCTTCGCAATGGGGCTCTGAAACACACGACCTCTAGAGCTTGAAAGAACATTACGTAAAGGTGCCTGCAGGGACACGGCGGCAGCGAGCGGGTCTGCCCATGGCAAACACACCTATCTCTGTGCCCGTGTCCTTGGGCAGGCAGCACTCACCGTTTGGTGCTGTTTGCTTTACTTTCTGGTGTACCCTCCGTGGGACAAGTGTCCTTAGCGTTGTTTCCGTCACAGAAAGACCTTGTGAAGGGCCAGTGCTGCCTGCTTTTAAATCTTTGTCACAGACCTTTCTCCCAGCAGCACAACAGTCCTTCTGCACCACATGACAAAGGGATTGTTCACATTTATTTGCAGGCCTTGACCCCGCCGGTCCCTTGTTTGAAGGAATGTCACCCACAGACCGTTTATCTCCAGATGATGCAAACTTTGTAGATGCAATTCATACCTTCACCAAACAGCACATGGGTCTCAGTGTGGGCATCAAGCAGCCTGTGGCTCATTTCGACTTCTATCCCAACGGAGGCACCTTCCAGCCCGGCTGTCACATCCTGCACGTGTACAACCACATCGCACAGTACGGGATCACTGGTAAGAGCCACGGCACAGAGTGCTGCAGCTGCACTGACAGGGTCTCTGTGGTCTTCAACAGCGTCTCATGGGGGGATTATCACCCCTTGCATGCAAGGAAGTTTCTTGTCTAGAAGTCAGTTATCTGATTTTTACATGTGTTGAGTTCAAACTGGTTTCACTGACTCCAGTAAGGACCTGGGCTGCCTCACACGCCTGACATCGGAGCCCTGAGCATCCTGCTGTTGAGCACATTGGAATCATTGCAAAGGTATCTCTTCTAATGGGAGGGAAAAGGAGAAAACTTATTCTAATTAACCCAGATTCATCTAGTGTGCCATTAATTATTTCAAATCAGATGAAACACAGGTCTGTACTGCTCACCTCCTTCGTTCACCTTTCCCCAACTCGCTGTCCTTCAGCTGTGCAGACAATGCCCCCTCTAGGACCTGACTGTGTTCCAGGCTGGGGTTTATTTATAGAAGCTTATTTCCAATGTACCTAAACATAAACCTATAGAGAAACTGATGCAACATCCTGAAAAAATATAAGGTGGTGATGCACAGTGACAACCAGAACTGCTCACTGAAAAACCCCAAAAGAGACCTGCTCACCCAGGACACGACACTGCAAAAGTATTTCTCAACTATCAGCACACACTGCCTAAATGTAGGCCTTACTTTTTAGCAGATAAATCACGACAAATGTGAAGTCAAGAATCAGCTCAAAAGCTTATGAGTAGACATGTAAAACCAGTCCATCATGACATCCCAATTGCACAAAATAATTTCTGTAACTTGATGGCACTTAAGGAACAAAAAGGTACTTCTCATAAAAGCATCTTTATGTATTTAATATTTTTTAAATCTGTTTAATACATTTTTTGCTCCTTTTCCCCCAGTAGTAGCTGCAAGCAAAATTCAACATGAAAGTTTGTCACTCTGATAGGGACAATATATGACATTACTGCATAAACATCCAAAAGACAACCACTCAGAATGAGACTGCTGTCTTTAATCTGGAATGATCTGACAGACTGCACATCACCTCATACTGTACTTTATATTGACCAAAACATCCAGGACAATGTCATCAAGGTTCATATTTACAGTCTGATACAGTCAGACTAGAGAAGTTTAAGCAGCAAAGTATTCAATTGTATTATCATGGTTGTTCAGCCATGCTATTTTTGAATGATCCTGAAAGTAAAATTGCTACAATGGATGAGGCAAAATCATGCTGTAAAGGGCAGTAAGGGGGTGGGGGGAAAACAATTACACATGTTTATAGTTGGTTACAGTACTCCTCTGCAGCTGAAATGGTAAAAAGGAACAACAGCATGTAAAATTCTGCTTGCATTTTTTTCAGGCATCACTCAAACTGTGAAATGTGCCCATGAGAGGTCAGTTCATCTGTTCATCGACTCTCTGCTCCACAAGGACAAACAAAGCACAGCTTACTGGTGCAACGACATCAACACTTTCAACAAGGGCTTGTGCCTCAGCTGCAGGAAGAACCGCTGCAACACCCTGGGCTACAACATCAGGGAGGAAAAGCCCCCCAAAAGCAGGCAACTCTTTCTGAGAACAAGAGCACATATGCCCTTCAAAGGTTTGTGGGAATACTTGTTACAGTGCCCAGACTGATCGCTAAGTGGGAGCATGAGCCTTAGCTTTGTGATCCTATTTACTCATTCATTAAAGCGTGTAAAATCTGTGGGAATGATCAATTTGCTGAGACAACTGAGAATCCTGGTAGGTCATCTTGATGCCCTTTCATCAGGATCCTGGCTGTAAATATTTCTGTGGGAAAAAGCATGCTGCATGCTTGCCCCAGGCCTCAGAGATGCTTGGGGTCCTGATATGCAGGATTTTCCTCCCGCTGCCCTGTGTGGTTTTGTTGTAACAGATGCAGGCATGCAGCCAAGTCCAAAAAAAGCACCATAATTGTTCTGGGAGGCCTGTAAAACACCCTGTTCCAAGTTTACCCAAATTTTATCTGCAATTAGTCTAGGAGATGACATACAAATTGCTACTTTTCAAACAATGGTCAGACAACGGAACAGCATGGACTTTCACAGGGCTGAACCGTAGCAGTGACATGAAGACTGGCACTCTAGCTTTAGCCCTACTAGATTATTTTATCCAGAATGCAAACTAACCATCTGCTGAGCTCAGGGAGACGGCCAGTGTGGTTTCTTGGCCACAGGACTGGACAGAGGGGACAACAGGGAAGCAGAGCCTTTCTGCCAGTCTCCACTACACTTGGCTGCCAGAGCCCACGAGAAGGCTGCTGTTGAGCAGAGGTTCACTTGCCAGTGGCAAGGTTCATGTATTTTTTAAAGCAAGAACAAGCAGGAGTGGTTGGGATTAACATCAGGGACACACTTCTTCCCAGGGGCTTTCAGCGCAGGGACTCCTGGTGCACAGGCATCCCTCCTCACCACCTCCTTCCCCGGCTGTCCACGCCCAGCCTGGGCAGGGCTCCCACTTGGAGCTGCCGGACACCAAAGGGTCTCACAATCCTGAAGAGAAATGATCTAAAATGCTGCTTGCATTACACAGCTTGTTTCCCCACAGTGAGTGGTTGCTCAACTGTAATATCACAGATTTAAAAAAAATATTAAAAATTCAGGTACTTTTAAAATGATTTTTGAAGTCTTCCACTAGCACAGCTGTGAAACACTCAGTGATGACTCCAGAGGGGTTTGTGCAGCCCTGGCTGATACCCAGAGCAGCTGAACCTGCTGAATCTCTTCTTAACAATGTTTAAAATGGTTCAGGAAGGTACTTGAAGTAGATGTAAACATTCTAGAGGCTGTGTCTAGTTGGTGGTGCTATTTTGCTGCAGTACAGTCAGGTCCTGGTGAGAATCGGGGAAACGCCTGGCTCTGGGGATGCCCTGTTTGCTGCCACCACACATGGGCACAGCGATGCAATCCCTGTGTTGGGTTCTTCTCTGGGCACAGAGATAGTTTCAGCTTGTGGCAGAATATCCGTGCCCTACTGGCTTTGATTTCTATTTAAACATGTTGCATTTTTATGCTCGGAACTGGTTTTGCGTCAAAAAGCCATGTGGGTAACAGTGCCCCAGACAACGGTTTCCTTTCACCAGAGCTCCCAAACAAAGCAGCAGCTGTGGGAGGGTGCTTACAAAGTCATCTTTGTAATGCTTTCAAAAAAATAAAAATGTTTGAAGATCATGGGAGAAGCCCAAAGAGAAGAAATTTGAGAAACTCAGCGTTACACTTCACAATCCTCTGCGTCTTCGTCAAACCTGACATTTCATTTTCAGGTTAACGGCATTACAATCCTGGAGTGTACATTACTCCAGCTCAAACAAAAACCAGTTGTTACAAAGAAGTTAACATTTATAATAAAGTTGTGATGGGACCCTGAGTCAGAGCTTTTACATGAACATGCTCGCCTTTTTCCTTAAAGTGAGCCCTATAACCACAGCAAAAGCCTGGGCTGTATCTGAATAGACACTGAACAATCCATTTTTACATGGAGAGAAAACTCAGAGAAAGATTAGTAATTAAAGTGGTGAGTAAGCAAGCACCTCTGCCTTTGTCTTCATCAGGTTTGCAGCAAAGAATCACCCTGATCTATTGAATGACATGTTTTCAAAAGAAAATACATTGTTCACTAACATGCAACAACTGTAAAACAACAACAAAAAGATACAGCTTTCCTAGCCAATAATTTCCATTGTGAATATTCTGAGCTGGAAAAAACCCAAACACCTATCTGTGCATACACAGAAAAAGATGATTTCCCTTAGTATTAAGTGAAGCCATTCTCAGATGTAATGAAGACTGAAGTGGGTGAAGAGACTCTACTCAAAAACTAGTGTGCAATAATGTTCCCTTACACCTAAATCTATCAGTTTTGTTTAGAAGGTGGAATGACCAGATGGAAGAGTTCTGGACATTCAAACTGTGTGTACATGCACTAGCTGTGTGTTGTTGGGGTTTTTTTTTCATAATTTACAAAATATCAAACTGCTCCCCATCAGTACGGTGATGACTTCTTAGGCGTTCCTCATTCTGACAATATTCAGGCCAGACTTTCCTAAACACTGTTCTTCTAGAAACCCACCGAATCTTGAAGCATTAATGACATCTTTCTCATAGTACCGTGCTTGAACAAAGTCATACTGTTAGCAGATGCATATGAAGCACAAGGGAGCTTGAGGATAAAACATTCTTCCATAGGAAACATTGCAGTCAAGGAAAGTTTGTGAGCCATCTGTTTTGCAGGGCAATTTTCTAGCTGATCAGATCAGCCTGACCACATGGCATAAGGGCTTCGATCTCTCTCATACATCCCTAGTCATGCCCAGTCACAAGGATCTGCCTGGTCATGAGATAGAGGCTTGCCAGAAATTCCAACAATTAAACTTCAGGAAAAAATGCAATATTTCCCATGGAAGAACGTTTTATCCTAAAAACAAACTCAACCCAGATTGCCTTTTTCCTCCATCCTTTTAAACAGAGCAAAGACAGCCTCGAACCCTAAGGCATTACACAGCGCAGCAACAGTCAGAGAAAAGTGATGATGTTTTAATTTCAACAAATTAGTTTGAAAAGTAAAATGTAGTAAAAATCAAGTTTCTTCTCTGAAAGGCAAAATTCTTTTGCCTAAGAAATCTATTGCTTCTCTGACCATTTATTTAATCACTTTACAAATTCTCTTGTTCTACAGTGTATCATTATCAGTTCAGGATCCACATCATCAATGAAATCCAAGGCAAGCCGATAGAGCCAACTTTTACCATGTCTCTGACAGGGACTAAGGAGGATGCTAAAAACCTGCACATCCCACTGTGAGTATTGGCATCACCTGGCCTTGTGCACCTGAGAAAAGGTGCCAGTTTGCAATACACTGATAATCGTTCTGGGAGCGAAATCGTTCAGAACAGCTAAGTGAAGATGAACTTGAAATTGTCCTCGCTTCACTCACACTTCCTAAAAATCACAAGCTTTTACAATGTCCATACAGTTTTTGCAGAAGAAAAATCTCTATAAATCAAACAGCAAATTTGGAAGTTTGCAGTCCACTTAAGTTTTGTCCATCCCATGGCTACGACAGGGAGGTCTCATCAGTTAAAACACAAACGAAAATTCAGCTGTAACTCAGATAAAGAATTTTGGATATTTATCATGCTGGACACCACCTGTATTAACAAAAGCAAAGGTTAACAGTGTGGGTCGGCATTTGGTGCAGCTTCTCCCACTTCTTCTTTCCTACCATGTTGTCATATTTCACCACTTTATGCACCTGGAGTAAGAATATTCTAGAGACTGTAATGTTTTGTCCTGAAGAAGGAGGAGGAAACATAGTTCTTTCTTTGGTTTTAGAGAGAATAATCTTTTTTTTTAATTATTTTTTTAACTTTAACCCATAATAATTAACACAACATTATTCTGGTTTTGTTTTCTTTAGAGTTGAAGGTGTTACTGGGAATAAAACCTACTCTTTCCTCATCACCCTGGACACTGATATTGGTGACCTAATAATGATCAAGTTCAAATGGCAAGGAACTCCAGTTTGGGAAAATATCTGGGACACAGTACAAACCATAATACCCTGGACAAAAGGCACCCGACGACCAGGACTTATAGTGAAGGCAATAAGAGTGAAAGCAGGGGAAACACAGCAAAGGTAAGTGTAATGAAAACAGTAACAACACCACGCGTGTTGGGCACACAGGTCATCCCAGATGAAACACAAGCATCCCATTCCCGGAAGTCACACCAATGGTGAATGTATCCATGTTCAACTTCTGGCTTCCCCTCCCCTGTCCCTCGGGTCAGACTGCATGATTTTTAGGTGACTTCAAGGATTTCTGTAGTCTCAGGTGAGAAATGAATAGTGGGAAATGCTCTGATTCACCAGTGCCACCAGTCTGAGTGTGAGGCACAATAGCCTTGGGTGACAAGTTTGTTGACAGCTGTGAATGAAGGATAGAGAAGTTTGCACACACAACCAAGCAAGAACTTCAGCAAGTTTTGCAAAGCAATTTCTGATGACAATTTCTGACATTTTTAGAATGGGATTACCTCACTGCACAAGGACCACATGAAATTTCAGTGAAGCAATACCCTATGTGAGATAAATATAGATCCCAACATTATATTCAGATCCCTACTTAGAAAAAAATATGCCAAATCTTAATTATTTGACTTTCAATACCTACTTCATAGAGAAACTCAGCATCACCATTCTTGAAAATACTCATCAGAAGGATCATATGCAGAACTACAGAGTCCTGTGATTCCTTTTGGTGTTCTTTTCCCCCTGCGTATTGCTTTGGAACTGGATCACCAAGTCTGAGTGGCTTTGTTTTCTACATACCGCAATGCTAACAACACTTTTGAAACTGCTTATTCATACAGAGAAATTTCAGCCATGAGAGAGAATGACAAAACTTGTGATGATTCCCACTGCTTCAATCTCCTGAGAAATTTTAACTGAGCAGTTTACTTCAGGTTAATGAGAAAAGCACACCTTACCTTGTAACTGTGGCTCAGTCTGAGAAGGCAATTTTTCCTTGGTCCATTCTCTTTCTTACCACCACCAGTGACAACTAGTGCAGACTTTCTGTGGAACAACAAGTGGCAGAGCTGCATCTCCTTGATATTGGCACAAAAGACAAATCAGACCACTTAAAGACACATTTCATAAGACAATCTGTGTTGGGGGGCAGAGGAGGGGTCATATTTTCTTAGGTTTAGCCCTCCTGAAAGCGTGTTTTGGAGTTATTTTCCTAACCCAACACTTGGCACATGCTCCTGCCATTAAAAAAAATAGTTTCTATAACAGCTCCTGCTGTTTTAAAAGCCACGACCCCAAATCAGTACTGGCCTGGCTGCCAAGGAAAATTGAAGTGTAGCATGCACCACAAATTGGAGAGCTCAGTTTAAATAGAGTTTTCTACCTTGACAAAGGAAGTGTGAAGGCTGTGAAAGGCTCATGTCAGGGGTAGTGATTTTTCCTGACCCGAAAGCTCCTGTCCAAGCTGTGTCAATAACCTGGCACAAGCCAATTACTACTGATGTGCTAATGAGGAAATCCTAGCAAATGGGTAACTGAGGTGGGTAGTTTTTATACTAATAAAAAATTATGCTGGTATCTTCAGGTACCTAATGCTCCTTAGAAGTTTTGCTTGCTACAAGTGGGATTTTGTGTCAAACTTTTAGTGGACACTGATTTTGTGCTGAGTTTTGTTCTGTGCAGTCTGGGCAAGGACTGCTGAAATACTGCATTAGTGCTGGGGGGAGAAATGAAAGAGTATTAGGTGATTCTAAAAGAAGGAACAAAGGACACTCAAGGAATTGTCTTCAAAGAGAAGAGGTGTGTAGATTTCTGTCTTCCTCAACAGACCAAACATTGTGTATCACAGAATTCAGTGTTTAAAAAAGGCAGTAAACACAGAATGTGTTTTGAGTTGCCTTGTGCTTTCCCAAGATTGGAACAAACAGCTGACAATATTTTATCTCCATGTATCTTTATATACATGATGAATTTTCCTTTGTCAGATTATCTAATGACAAAGATACAACATAACAGCATAAATTTAAAAAGCAGGTAACAGACTATTATCAGGAATAAAATACCAGATTCCAACATATTTGGTTTCAAACATTTCTATAGCATATTTAGTTGCTGATGTTGTTAGCATAGCTGACTATTAGCAAACTCCCAGCTAAACACCAGTATTCCTGCCATTACAAGTGACCCAGCAGCCCAAATAGTGCAATCCTGGTGGTAAGAGCTGGAAGAATGCCAATGCCCTGCTGACAGTACACCCCAAATCACTGTGAGGGTGTGCTGTGGGGAGCAGCACGTGGGGAACAATCCACTCAGTGCTCGGGAGCTGCCTCCTCCCTTTGTTCTCTGTACCTGCAGGCTGGCACTCAGATACATCTATTTCCTCCCAAGCCTATAAAAACAATACCTTCCTGCAAAGGACAGGATAAAAAATAGGGTAAAGAACATGAGATTCCAACTCCCACTGTGCTTACACGCTGTGTTTTCTTCCTAGAATGACATTTTGTTCCCAAAGCATCGACAACGTTCACCTCCATCCATCCCAAGAGAAGACATTTGTGAGGTGTGAAGATCGCTTTCAGAGACAGGACAGAGAGTGAGCAAGAACATAGACAGACAACTCACCAAAATATTCAAAATACTACATATCTGGCAAAACGGTTCAAAACCACACAGCTGCATTAAACATCCCAGTGCTTTCAGAGTGGCGAAGAAAATACATTAAAATATTTAGATTTTGTGATGCAACAGTAAGCTGAAAAATGTGCTTTGTTCATCCACGAGCCTACTCTGAAAATGATCAGTGAGCAACTTCATTAAGGCCACAGTCAATTTTACTGTTTGCAGACTGTTTAAAGTCTGAGAAAAACACCTGCTCACCAGAAATAGAAGTATTTCTATTTGAAAGAATCATGGCCATAAGCATTTGAAAATCTATTTTGTTGGATTTAAGGGGGGAAAAAAGAGCCTCAAAAGGAGCCTTGTTTCCCATTAAATACTTTGAAACACGAATGGAGAGTTACTGCCAGCTAAAACTTTCCTATATTATTTCCTAGTGTAGGGAGAGTTAAATAGTTCATAAAAGAAAATACTCCCAAATAGGTAAAAAAAAAGCATGTTAACATCCAGAATGCTTGAGCTGTCATAACCATATCACCTAAAAATTCTACACTAAACTTTGCTCTACTTGAAAATGCTTTGCTGTTTAACTATTTTAATGAAAGAACTGATTTAAATTACTAGCAGTTTAATGATTTTAATGATGCTTAGTATACTACACAGAATTCTAGCACAGCTAAATTCAGTTAATTTCTGCATTTAAATCACATTCACCTGTTCCAAATCACTGTATACCAAATTATAGTATGACTAGAAGCTACCAGAATAAATGAAAATGGTAAAATCCTCAGCCTCAGAGCATATAAACAAACTTTATAAAGCCAAACATACACAATTCCCTTGTTTCCTATGTCAGAATATAAACTACAAGAAGAAACATTGGCTTAGATTGGTTTTATTCTCTGGGAAGTACATACTGAAATAGAAATCAATATGTATGTATTTCATTTGCCACTTTGTAATGCTAAGCACAAGATTCATTAAAAATTATGTTTCTGCAACTCTGCATTTTGAATGTAATTTGTGTTAAATGTTCTCTAAAATGGTAAAAAAAAAAAAAAAAGTGCAAGAAAGTGCTGAGACCTGGAGCAAAGCAGATTTTTCATACCAAGATATTCCAGGGAGTTTTGAACTGAAATATCCAGATGTTATCAGGATTAAAGCCAGATTTATTTAGAAAGCATCACAAACGAACAAGCTGAGCAGAGTGAGCAATCCTGCAAGCCATGAACAGTGATCAAGTGTTGAATGCAGACCTCTCTGCCAACCGTTCAGAGCATTTACTTCTGACTTTCACAAGCTGTTGTCCTTCCTGAGGTGTAATTTTCAGCTGTTTCAATATTTAAAATGGCAACTGTGAGTAGTGTCTCAGGATAAATATTTAAAGATTTAGATACAAATTCCATACTAGAGAATCTTCAGATCCTCACTGAAAACAAATGTTTGTGCTTTTAAAGAATTTGCTCAATGAAGAAAATTGCGTTTTTTAAACACAAAAGTATTTCCACCTTCCATGTCAAAAATTACAATTTAAGTCAGTAATTCCATCCTTCAGGTTGCTATCCCAAATATTTCCATTTTGTAACAGAATTATTTTATTAAAGCTCTGTAATAAGTTACCTATTGTGTGATTGTGTAAAAATCACTTCCTTAAATACAATTGCAAAGTCAAATTAGGAACACACACAGAAGAAGGGAATTTCAGCCAGAAGCATCCCTGAGAGAGGCAGGGAAGCACACGCCCTTTGGTTGGCTTATTTTGCACATTTGTAGGAGCTACAATCCACTGGAAAGACTTAATTGCCTAAAGACCCAGTGACAGCATTTTTAGGGACATTAAGTTAAAGTGGACTGTGTCCCAAAGAATGACAGGCAAGGACCAAATGACAAAGTGACCATTTTGATTTTCCAAAGCACAATGAAAACTGAAACAGAAAACAGAGAGAGGTATGTGTGAGTAACTCAAAATTATGCATCTCTCTAGTTTCTTTCTAGAATTCAGTTGTTGCTTCTGCAAAAAACTAAAGATCTGTCAATTTAACTTGTACATTTTGGGTTTTTTTTTTTGTTTATAAAATACTTGTCTATTTAGAGAAGAATTTAAATACTGTCACTGGAATTGCATCTACAACATCAGTTGTCACCAGTTTTCTAAGCTTCCTGAAGCAAATCCTACCCCCAACTCCTCAAAAAAGGCTTTTCCCCAAAGATATTGAAGGATGACAGAGCATGAGGTGAAGGCTAGAAAGAACTGGGCTGTACTTCTCCTCCAGTGTAGAAACTACAACGCTGGAGTTTTGCTATACCTGGGGAAAAAAGAATTAGAGGTGTGGAGACTGTTTAATGAGACTTGCATGATTTAAAACATTCCTGTTCACAGAGCCTGCCCAGCCATCACCTTCCTGCATTACACATCCTAACACTCTTAGAAACATTTCAAACATCAAAATTGGTGTTTCTAGCACATTGCTCTCACTTACTTGGCAAGAAATAAAGGGATCTAAACTCCAGGAGAAACAAGCATTACTGTAGGAAAAGCAGGTGAAAAAACCCTGAGGTTGTCTATAGTGTGCTGAAGCTCAAGTAACAGGGATACTGCAGTGTTTTGGGGAAAACCATTCTCCAGTTTAACTGAGACAAGCTGGCATACCCTCAGATAAGACAATCTGAAAATTTTCAAAAAGTGAAAAGAACATTCAGTATTTGAACTCTTGCAGATATGAAGATACTATTTGTGAAAGATGGCTTCAGAATAACTAAGTCCGAACACATTCTGTCCCTGTGTTTTGCCAGTCATTACCCTAATTTCTGACCTGAAAATTAAAAATAAAGGCCAAGTTGCAACATATTCAGTCTCACACAACACCTGAACACAACACTGGAGTCATAACTACAACTTCAAGTGCCTTACTTTGTGCTCTGTGGAATTATTGCTGTCTCACAAGTGGCTCGTGACCTTGGTGAGAGCACGCACAGCTCAGCATGACAGAACGACTGCTGTCCTTTTCATCACCTCTCGGGAATAACGAACCTCCAATCCTGACAAGTAAAAACCTCTTGCTTCCCTTCTGTTTTTTTCCTGAAAGAAATATTGGAATATTAACTGAAAGGCAATTATATCAATGACTTACAGTCTGCATGGTATAAATAAAGTTTCATAGCTTAAGAGGAATTTGGTGCCCTTCTCAAATTCACATAGTTCTGACTATTCTGCATCTGCACCAAAGGTGAATATATATATTTAGTGACTAAAACCTTAAGAAATGCAAGATGATTAAGTGAATAGATATGACTAAGGATTATTATGTCAAATATTAGTTAGAAAAATTACAGCTAGTTATGTATTCGTTTCACATATATTTTAAAATACATTTAGAACATATGTGAAATTTGTATTTTAGATGTTTAGGTATTATTTCCACCCCTCTGGTTTCCATTCCTAGGGAGACTGAAACACAACCATCACCAAATCTATTAGGCACCCATGATGTGGATTTGCAGATGGGCTCTGCTACAAGTGATTTTCTTTTAATGCCTTTTGCACAGACAGGGCTCTTTAGCTACAAGGAGAAGCACTTTTATTAAAAAAAAAAGTCCTGTGGGGTGGTGGTGGGGGAAGCACTGTGAGGAAGGAACTCTGAATGTGCTTTGATAACATCAAAGTGTCACTGCTCAGGCAGGGAAACAGATGTCTAAGCAGGCCACTCTCAACAAACAGCCCTAAGAATGAAAGGCTCACTGGCAGGACCTGGCTTTTAAAAGCAGTCTGATCACTTGAATCAATCATGCAACACACACAAAAACAGGCAGACCCAGCTGAGCAGTTTTAAAACACCTTGCAAAAGCACACTTGCTCCATCTGAAAGTCTTAGCCATCAGTTGTATATTCAGAGTATTGCATATGAATTCCAGTATTTCTCCCCAAAGGTATCACTCAGTAGCTTTACTGCCAGGCTTGAATACCCCACCAGCAACTAATTCTCATTTTGAAGGTAAGAACAGAGAAAGTTTTATGCCTGCGATCAGTGAAGTAGTTTAAAGTTAATTTTAGAGCTTTTTCTTAAACAGGTTAACACAAACACATTTATTCTTACATGTAACTGCATGATGTTCAAATTGAGAGGGGCACTTTGGATAGACAAGAGATAATACAATTACTTTTTGCCATGACAGCCCCTTTCCAGCAAAAGCCAAAAACTGAGTAGAAGCAGAATCTGTGTCCTTTTTGCTTTGAGGGTTCAACAAGTAAATGGATTTTCAGAAGATGATTTCATCAAGTCTATTTATTAATGCATTTCAAGTTTCAAAAAACCTTACATATCTTTGCACAATACTTTATTTTTTGCATTTTTTAGTAAAAATTTCCAAAGTGAACAAAAAAGATACTGTATAAAACACAGTGGACATGAATCAACAGTAGTATTCCTTTTCATTGTCTTGAACTTCCTTTCAGTTTTACCACATCTTGACTTGCAGTGGAGAGTTCAGTGCACATTTCTGTTTTCAGAAAACATTTAACTTAGACTCAAAATAAAATAGGGCAGCATTTGTCTGCCAAAATCCTACCACAGGATAACATTACAGGCAAAAAATTTACATGTTCCAAAGTCTACCACACTCAAGAAGTTACTAAGAACTCTTGCTGAATAAAAGTCACCATTTTAGAAATGCAAACCCACTTCCAATCTTTGCACAGTCTTAAAACAAATGTATTTAAAATGACTTAAAAGCAACTACATACACTTCTAACTAGTTAAGATCATTTAGAATTATTTATATAGTCTATTGGACTTGGGGTTTCATGTACAAAATTTGTCTCTAAACCATGTACAAAAAGCTGTATTTTGAAAAAGTTACCACATACTATACAAGTTTACAAGGAAGAGATCCCATTATATTCTGTAACATTTTTGGCCTTGCTGGCTTGCGTCACATTATGAGAATGATTGTGTAAACCTTATACTCTTAAAAAACAAAACAAAACCAAAAAAGAAACAAACAAAGGAAGCCTGTCCAACCCTTAGTAAATTTTCTCCTAAGCAAAGCCAGGAAAATTATAGCCATTTGCATCTCTAATTAGCTTGGTGCTTTTGGAAAACAAGCAATAAATACATCACAAGCTTAAACGTTTTGTAATGCCCCCTTTCATCTCCTGCATAGCAGTAAGCACCTTAAGACATCTTTTGTTTCATCTTCAAAAATGCCAATTATTTACATTCGTAATAAAAAAACTCTGGAATGGGACATTGTGCTGTTGAACTTCACTACTGGTATAAAATGTGGGAAAATTGGGAGTCCTAAATACAATTTTAACTCTGCCAAAGTAGCCAGGCAAATCACTCTGTTTTAGTGGTTATGAATCAACAGTATCATGACAAAAAGTTATCCAAATACCTGATAAATTTTAAAAAGAAAATGAACTACAGCTTTTCTTTCTTTCCACATCCCTTAGAACTTAATTACCACACTGAAAGAATATCTGAACAGATCAAATAAACTGGTTGCGATTTTTAAAACAAGTTGAATAACAGGCAGAATCGTCTAACAAAGCATGGAAATCTTTCATCTAACTATTCATCATTTAACTGAATAATCAGACAAATTAAAAATACATATGCTGTGCTACAAGAAAGACACTTACATATAACATTTTTGAAACATTCTGACACTTGCAAAGTTTGCAGAACACCTGTTATATCTCTACAAGACCATCCAATCTTGCTTGCTGTGTCTTAGCAGCTGTTGGATAAAGATGAAATGAGCTTGAAACAACTTTGATAATGACAAAAGAAGTGTGACTGGATTCAAAATTGCTGTGTAAAGCATCACAGGATCCTTGACCACTACACACCATCATCCTCTGTTATCCTGAGTATGTCAATTAAACAGTAATTTCTTCATTAATAGCGGAAAAGTTTTATAATACAAAGAAAACATCCATATTGCAATTCTCTTGTTTACAATTGCACACAAGTACGGGTGTACGTTAGAAATACATGTCTGCATATAACAATGTATATACATTGACAGGTAATGTCTCAATGCTGAGGTGGTCTAGCTTCCTAGCCTTGTCTGGCAG
Organism: Acropternis orthonyx; assembly: GCA_035583155.1. NCBI lineage: Eukaryota > Metazoa > Chordata > Aves > Passeriformes > Rhinocryptidae > Acropternis > Acropternis orthonyx. Next base: position 14,590,484 of record JAWWEU010000017.1, read on the forward strand.
TTGAAAAATAGATATTTGTCTCAATTCTTGAGTAAAAGTTTTATTACAGCCATATTTGCCTGCAAGTGAAGAAAATGCAGCAATGAAGAGCACAGAAGGGGGAGAGAATCATGATATGCTAGGCCTTGGTGTCACTAAATTAAAAATAAGCAAGAAAAAACCCCCACTTTTCTTCTTTTTTTTGAGCTGGAAGATTCGCTCGTTAAAAATTAACCACTTCCACTTGTTTTGAGGGCATATCATGCTTTTTTTTGTTTGTTTGTTTTCCCTCTTCAATTGTTGAGAGTTAGACTGGGGACAACGACTTGTTAGGTATTCTTTGGAGCGAGTTTTCCCATTGTAGGCACTAGGAAGATCCAAGGCAAAAAGCTGCAGTCAACGTCTCATATGTCCCATCTGGTAACTCTCTCGGGGCCTTTGCCGCTGCGGTGGCTGAGTGGTCTGTGGTGGTCTCCTCCTTTTTAAAGTGCCTGTTTCAAAGAAAGGTACTCATTATTAAAATTCATTTTAAAAAAAAAACCTCAAAACCAACAACAAGTTACTTCCAGAGGAGTTGAAGTGGCCATGCAAATTAGACAGAACTAATTTTTCTGAAAGGCTTCAGATTTAGACCTGGAAAGTTTTAAATAGATGATTAACTGCATGGAGTACTTACAGAATGTATTTCAGTATCTCAACAGGCCAATTCTTACAAAATGTAGCATGGAATAGGAAATAAAAGGAACTCTGACTCAGAAATAGTCTTCAAAGCTTTCTTTTGATATGCATATTACATTATACCGAAATGAGGCAAGAATTAAGATTTTTATGAATTGTTTCACTGGCATCAATTCCATTTGCAGTTCCACAGTGCCAGACTAAGAACTGTAGGTTGGGACACCTACAGTTTCCCTTTAGAACAAAATAGTCAAGGATAAAACATTTCTGTATAAATTTAATTATCTGGTGAACTTACCTGGAAGTGGTTTATGAGGAGGCAACTTTGGATTACTGCTCGGCGTATGAACACTGCATATCTTAATGAAACCAGCCATTAACATGATCAGTGCAATTCCCATAAGCAACACTGCCCACCAATAAGCCTAAAAAACAACAAAAAAAGGGTTTTGTGGGCTGGCACACATGCACAAAAGACAAAAGACATTGCACATGGCTTTCCTCTGCCTTTTAAAAGTGATCAAAAACCTTTTCTGAAACATCACCGAGAGTATGTGACCATAACATTTTAAAGACCTAAGTCCCTAAAGCCCAAATGCTTCAGATCCATTCTAGAATCAGAAGAGTATTTCACAGAAGATACAAAACAGAGCTGCAGAAACCTAAAACAACCAACAGCTTACACAGAATTGCCTGTGCAGCTCTACAATGCTGATCATTGTAGCTCTCCTTCCAGTTTATTATTAGGAAAGCATCATCTAACACAATAAAAATAATGAATGCTAAAGATCAAAATATTTAGCTCCTTAAAAGAAATCAGAGTATTCAAATATGAAGAATTAAAATGGGAGAAAACAGTAAATTAAAAATGTGAACATCAACACCAAAACAGACAGTGCAATGAATAGAGGTATTAACATAAAATATTTACTTGCTAATTTGTTTCCTTCCATTCCCTTCAATCTATCAAACTTACTGCACTGAGAGTGCTTACAGAAAAACTAGTAAAACAAGGACTAATCCTACTTTGAAGAATGCTGAAGCACTGTGTATATACAGCAACACTTATCAACTGTGAATCTTGATTAACAAGAAAATTTTGTATTATACTTGTAATATATAAAATAAATACACTTACCACAATCCATTCTGCAATATTTTCATATAGTTCTGGATTAAAAATTGCTTTCTTTAATCTAGCTAGAGGGCCATCAGCATCTACAAGCCGACACCTCATGAACACATCACAGTAGCCTTTGAAATCGTTACAGGGAGATCCAGGTTGCAAAGTAATCGTTTCAAGATGAAAGTGGCTCTCCCACTGGGCAGAGCCTGTGCTTGCACAGGTAGCTGGGTCCACTGGAAAGTGAAGACAAATTAATCAAACCATTATTGTGTTAAAACATCTGTGCATGAATACCCACCCTGGTGTTCAATGGTTCAAAATGCTTCTCTATTCATCTGTAAAAATGCAAAATCAATATATTTCCTACAAAACGCAGTGCAACCTCTATCTGAAACTAAGTATGAACAAGATCAAAGAGTGCTCTCAGGTGAACACAAACTCAAACTACACGAAGGTTCCTCAGACACCCAGTGCTCTCTTGGCATTTACAGTTCTCACAACTCTTACTTTTTCTCATGCAGCAGACGTGACACAGCTCTCTGTCGTCCTTGCCATCTGAGCTAGCACATGTACATTCCTCCAGGTCATACTTCTCACAGATAGAGCCAGCACATTGCTGTGTGAGACAGAAGCACAAGAACATGACAATCAACTTCACTTTGAAGCACACTGACATTAGAAAAGATGCTAAATTTTAATATCTGAAAGCCTACTTGCAGGTCTAAAGGTGCTTGTCAATAAAAGCTTCAATGTCTTGGCATATTTAGTAATTTTTTAAGAGGTGATTTACCCTATTTTATTTTTTAACACAGTATCTTCTTTTATGGCCTCGGAGTACCCTGCAAAACACTCTCAGCAATACAATTCACACTGAAACATGACTAATCCATGGTTAGGCAAATAAATCAAACGCATGTCTTCACAAATATTTTCCCTCAGAAAATAATAAAAATTAATGGCAGTAAAGATTGTGTATTTAATTTCACTGTGGGAGGATCATTTAAACTGAAATAAAAAGTTCACTGTATTTATAACCTTGTTTCAAAATTAGCAACTATATAAAGACAATTCCCCTAAGATGATAAATTAGCTGAAAAAGTACTATAAGCAGTATTTTATTAAAAACCTAGACTGTGAAAAACAGACTTAGAGCAACACAAGTTACAGCTCTAAGAGGACGATCTTTGCTCGCTTCTGCTTCCAAGTAAACACAGATCAATTTGTAAGAGACTTCCCATCAATATTTCATAGCAACTGCCATGGACTCTAACCCAGGAAACTAATGGTAGTTCAGAATAATTCTGTATGTTTGCACAGCAGTGCTACAGGTACATGTTTGGAGCAACTGTGTGCTTTCAATGAAACAAATTCAACCTGTATGACAGCATACGTCTTTTCCTGAGGCAACAAAATTACTTGACCAAGAATGCAGAAAAATGAAAAGGTGGAACTAGACAATAAAACACTTCCGTAATCCTGATTTATACAAAAAACTTTAAATGGAACTTTCTCAAACAGTACAGCTACCTTGGTGTTAGCTACTACGTCTTAACATTAGGTGTACTTTCACAGTTATCTTGATTGAAACCAATAAATCAAACATTTATATTGAAAAAGGGACTGAGCTGGCACTCTTCTCCAGTAAGTACCGGAACCATATTGATTTGCAATGCAGTGCCCTGCAACAACCAACATGAGCAGTACAAACCATACCCCATTGATGCAAACTTGGGTGTTCCTGTTGCACACTGTGAAGTTTTTCTTGGCATCAGATGCCGGACAGAGAGCACTGATCCCATTACACATTCCTTCTTTGGCACAGTCCGAATCGTTCCGACACTTCTCAGTACTGCGTTTGAAACCACAGTCCGGAGTGCAACAGGGGCCTTGGCTGGGGCTACAAACCAACAGAGAAGGTGCATGTCAAGAAAAGCCATGAAAGACTCCCAAAGAACCCTGGAACCTACTCAAACACTCAGCACGTTTCTGACTTGTGCCAATCAAAATGTGAACTGAAAGTAATTTTTCTCATCGCATAATTATGCTTATGAACTTCTCACTCATTGTATAAAGCATCTGAATCAAAATCAATACTTCCAGAAGAAGGCAAGTAAACAGATTCAGGTTCTGAAATACCAGTTAAAGTTCCCACTAAATGCCCAAAATTAAAGTGTCCTGTTAACACAAATGCACAATACCTGCACTGTTTGCCTGGTTTTAACTTGCATTTTTTATCTTCTGGTTGGTTTGCATCGTAACAGCATTGATCTTTACACTGGTCACTGTATCCACAATCACACTGTTCTCCTTGTTCAACCAGTCCATTACCACAGATGGGCTGCCCAGACTCTGAAAAATGCCAGTATATTTATGTACAAAGCAGTACAAAGAATATGCAAATAGACTTATAAATGTTAACAAGCATCCAGCTAATCATGACTGGAAAAGTCTGGTCAAGATGGACTTTAGACCAGGGCTCAAGTCAACTTGCATTACTGCTGCCACCCAGCTTAGCCATGCCTACAGCTCACAGAACTTTAAAGCTTCTGAATAAAAGGTTTTGGCTGGTAACAGTGGGAGGGGTAAGAACAAGCTTTCTGCCAAGGTTCCAAGGGAGCCACATCCTTTCCTGCACTACTTTAACAGCTGGAGGACCAAGGCAAAGGTTGATGGTACTGGGGTGAATTACTGTTACTCCAAAATCCAAACCTACTCACTGCACAATCTCACAATATTTGTGAGAGCTCACACATCACACACTCCAGACAGAAAAAATTCCTGCAAAACCTTGGGGTTTTTAATGTCTAAATAGGACTCCCTGTAGCTTAATACGTACTCCTTACCTCTAATCCTTTCACTGGGCATGGGTGTAAAGTCTGGCCCTGTTGTGTTTGCTCCCTCCCACCAGACAGTTATAAAGACTGAGATGAGGCTCCCCCAGCCTTCCCTGCTCCAGACTTAACAGGCTCTCTCAGCCTCTCCTCGTATATAAGATGCTCCAACCCCTTAATAATCCTCGTGGCCCTTTGCTGGACTCCCTCTAGTACATCCATGCCTTGTCTGTACTGGGCAGCCCAGAACCCGACACAGTGCTTGAGCTCTCAAAGTTAATTCTTTACTTATAGAATCTTCCAGTAAATGAAAAAAAAAAAATTACTAAGATAAACAAAAAAGTAAAATAAAAATAAATAAATTTATAAGTAAGTATGATAGTAACAGCTCAACCATTCTGCTTTCAGAGTGACTAAATACATACCAACAAAACAATTATTTCTCTTCTTCTCAAGAACTTGGCTGATATTTCGAATGCTACAGATAGAGAACTTATTGTTGTTAAGTTTGTCCCCAGATGTAGCTCTTGCATACATGATATAATTGCCATTTTCTTTCTGTCCCAAGTTCTTGGACTCTCCTGGAGTGCACTCCATTCCAGAATCATGCTGCAAAACAAATATTTCACAACAACCTCTATCACAACAGGTGCAAAAGTAACTGGGATTTGGTTTGGTTATCACAGTGAGAATAAAAAAGAATAAAAATAAAACACTGTCTTACACTCAGATTTCTTGCAATACAAAAAGTACATATAAAACCAAGGTTTGTTTTTGGGTTCTGTTTGCTTTGTTGTTGATTTTTCTTGTTGTTTTTCCCAAGACAACAGCATAAAGTCTCTAATTTCTTAAGTTTTAGCTTATTTGCATTCTTCGTAATGCACACCCCCAAAAGCATATCCTGGAATGAACAGCGACCCGCAAAAGGTGCCATATCCTAAAAAAGAGTGGCTTTGTGACCACAAAAGGGTAATAAGTCTTGTGTTGAAGAAAAGCAGGAGGAGTTAACAGAAACAGCAGTCCATTCTTTTTGTTTGTTTTGAGAGAGGTACAAAGAGAAGCTCAGAACAGAGCAGGAGTCTGTCTGTTGGCCAGTGCTTACATCTCTGCAACACCCAGCAGGGGGAACGAAACACATCCCAGGCTGGCACAACAAGCAGCACACTGAGGACATTCTAAGTTGTTCAGTGCAAGAGGAACTCCAGTGCTGTCCTGATGCATCCAATTTCCCAGAAATACAACCTACAGCTCCAAAAAAAGTAGCTAGACTTTAAAATTTTAAAGACAGTTGTGAGAATACAATTTATTATAATATGGTAGAACCAAATATGTATTTTCCTGTATTTCCCAGGATCAAATGCAACCTAAGAGTAAAATTAGAAGACCCATCTTTCAGGCTGATCAAAAATGTTTCACTCAGTGGGACTGGTTTGGCAGCTTCATGTGCTCATAGTATTTTCAGTTCTATTTGGAAGGTTTGTCCTACTCAGAGCAGTGGTATTAGGGTTTTTTTTTAAGAAAGCATTCATATGTAAATAACTGTTTTGGAAAAACTCATAATTCCTGTCATATCTTGATTTCATTTCACTTCCAAGAATAGAAAGCCTTTAAGTTAAGTTCAAAAATAAATTAAAAAAAATTCAAACCAGAAAACTTTGTTTTCATTTGCAGCAAAACTAAAAGCCTCATGTTGAAAACACTCTTCTTGGTATCTTAGTTGTCTCCAGTTTTCTTAGATAATCCTGTAAGTATAAATAGAACTGGCTTGCTTTTATGTCCAATCTTCACTTGTTGAACAGAGTGTCCTCTTAATCAATTTTGCATTGATTCTTCCTCCTCTCAAGGATAAACTAAAATAGATTTACAAGATGCATATGACCCTAGACATCATAAAAAGCAGGGAAGGTTTTAGGGAATAAAGCACCTTTGTATAGGATTGAACTAATACAAATAAACAGTTCACAAAATCCACTGCTGCACCAGTGTTGTCAAGGGCTCATAAAAGAGCTCAGCTTGGCCACCCATTTGTGTTTGTGTACATCGTGTGTGCACATACGCACATGGAGTCAGGATTCTACTCCCCTTGTTTATAACAAGTAAAAACTACTCCAGCTGTAAATCATGCTCTTTGAAATGTTTGGAAGTGAGTTAAGAGATCAACAGTAATACTCACAGGTGAACCAAAGTTATGCCCAACCTCATGAGCAAAAGTAATGTGAGAAACCTTGGGAGGGACATGAGAGCCATAGTTCTGGACAGTGATGATTCCAGTGTTCAGGGACTTCTTCTTCCCATCAGAATACAATTTGCTCTTCTCACATATCCCACCAGAGCTCCCTGCATCCAGACAAAGGTACAACAGTTAAGTCATTTAAGGAAAGAAGTATTATATTACTTTTCTAGTGACATCCAGAGCAACAGTCTGTCCCCTCAGTGGAGGTTTACAGACAGACTTCTTCTGTATAATTAAGACAACCTTGAAAGCAGATTAGATTTATTCAGACTAATGCTCTCAGCACAGATTGGATACATCCACACAAGAAGTTAGCTGCTTTAGAATAGCTATTAAGAGCTATTTTGGGCTTTCACTGCATGGACAAGCCTTTATTTCATCATACCTGTAGTACAAGACTAGCAGGGTGCAATGTCCCATACAGGTAGCCACAATCTACATTCCATTTGGATTTCACTGAGTGAAAAAACCCACAGCAGATTTGAAGGAGATACTCTCTCAGAGAAAGAGCACTTATCTAAAATGCCCAAGATTATCTACATATCATTGTCAGAAGTGACTCATTTTTCCACTGTACAAACTAAAGCTGGAAATGCTTTTGATGTGTTGGTTAATGAGACCCAAGTTTAGAAGGTCAGTAGTCAAGCGCATCACACTTACTGTTTGAAAAAGTCTAAAAATTTTGACCTCAATTTCACCAAATTTTTCCATAACTGGGGTTTGTACTGAACCATTATCCATGTTCTAAAATTCAGCTATTCTACTGCTAACATAAATAACCACATGAAAGAAGGTTTCCTTTCTGAAGTAAAATTTCATTTTAGTGATATTTCACCTATGTCAGTGTGTGTGCTAAGGATCAAAATCTCTCAAAGCAACTTAATTTTTCTCTATTAAATTTAGTTTCGGAAGCAGAGCTCACAGAATTCCAACTCATCCCACGCTTGCTCAGTCTGTACATTAGACTGGTCACCCCAGACCCAGTTTCTTATTTCTATAGGCCACCTGTGCATTGTTTTTCCTATGGTTCTTCCACAGTCGCTAAGGTTAGTCCACACAAGTCCCCCTAACATACTCACTTCAATCATGGGTCCACTGATCTCTTACCTGTCTGACTACCCTAATAATACTTATTTGAGCATTTTAATCTTCTAAAATAGAAGTCTGTGAGACTGTCACACCACGACAGTTTTCTGCGTAGCTCCAGTACTCTACAGCTTTGCTTTAGAGCAAAGTACAACAGTAAACAAAGTGAGTTACAACATACAGCTACACCTTGTATAGCTACATCTTGTGAATGCTTTCATCTTTTTTCCACAATTACTCAGATGCTGTTAAAGCATGTTCCCATGAAAGCCTGCAGTCTCTTGCAAAATCCCACAGAATCTTTAGCCTAATTTGTCATTATATATAAACCACTTGAGGGAAGAAACAAGGGAAGATTGTTCCTTCTCAATTTCTGATTCTGATTTATATGAAAGTTTCTACCATTTGGAACTTGTGCTGAGCTGTAATTAATGAATTTGCATTTACTGAAATTTCAAGATTAACAACTTTCAAATATATCATTTTATAAAACTAATATATCCTATAAAACCAATACACACAGGACAAATATCTTGAGATGCTGCACATAGGAAGACCATTACTTGACTTTTTTACATCAAGGGACATACTTTAGACTACAAATACACAACTAGGCTGAAACTAATGAGAATCAGTTCAAAAACAGTCACACAATAATTATTCTGCTACCCCCCAGAACAAGATCTCAAAGATTTAAAAAAGATGTTTTCAATACTGCCTAGAAAACCTAAAGGTTCTGCAGTGCAGTTCTACTAAATTCAAACTGCACAGTTGTAAGCTCTGTTTATGTAAAGCAGAAATACTTGTTTCATCTGTCACTTTACTGGTCACTAATAATAATAATAAATAAAAAGCCATCCAAGTAATATCACCTTTGCATAACAAAATAAATATTTTCCTTTATTGTTCACATCTTGCTTACTAGAAATACAGAAAGATTAATTGAAGTGACATGATACAGTAAAAAAAAAATTAAATCAAGGCATACTTAAGCAAAATTTTTTGAAGTTGCTCAGGAGAATTTTGTGCATTTGCTGTCAATTTAAAGGACACGGTTTCTACCTTTCTTCTAGTACCCACCTACAGTCCCTTATCTCACAGCCCTAAAGGTTTGCATACCTGAAGGGGCTCCAACCCAAGCCAGGCCAAGGACTCCATCATCAAAGTCACGGTCTGTAAACACATAGGCCAAGCAATAATCATCATGATTCTGTTCAGAGTTCAGCTCCAGAAACTTTTCCACACCAATGTTAGGAAATCTGAAGGGATTGGAAGAGTCTCTCTCATCTACAGTTGTGTTAATCTAAAATTAAATTGAAAGAAACTGTAAGACAAGATTCATTTTCACTTGACTTGCAAATGCCAGCTAAGCGCATTACTGTTGTCAATACCTTGTTATGGTACATAGTTAAAGATGTTGCTTCAGATTTATAAGCCTTGACAAATTACCACCCCAATATTTGGAAAATGAAGTTCTTCAATAAATAAAGAATTGCATTTGTGTAGTAAATCCCCACTCTCCTATTTCCCTCTTTTTCCTTTCCATCAGTACCCAAAAGCTTACATTTATCCTCTTAAATCATCACTTTTACAAGGAACTTTCAACCTGGGTTGCCATTACCTGTTTCAGCATTAAAGTTCTTGGAGAGCAGCAATACAGTGCATTCACCACACAGCAACACTGCTGGAACAAGTCAATTGATTCCCTGGGAAAAACTGACTACAGCTTAACAACACAAGCAGTGGGCTGCTGACAATAAACACTAAACCCAAACCAAATAAATGGTTTAGGGCAGCATTTACTGCAGAGACCCTTGTGTTAAAGAACTTTTAAAAAACAATAAATGGCTACAAGTGAACAGGAAGGACATTTGAAAAAATACAGCCTCCCAGCATTACCAGTGAAGCTGAAAGTATTGCCAGTACCACTTACTCTTATTCGTTTCACCATGAAGCTGATGTTACGGATTCCTGAAAAATCTGTCGACTGGTAAATTGTGTCAATTGCTTTAACGTGGCTGGATATCTGTCAAAAACAAAAATATCTGCAGTTCAAAGGTCTATGCGCTACTCTATAGTTTATCTTGAATAGCAACAGCTGCAAGGCCTCCACTTCCACAAGGGTCCAGTGCTGCAGGAACTCTAACAGGCCCTTCCCATCAAATGCTCGTGGCAAATAATGGAAATAAATCACTACACAACCAGTAGTTACTACTACCAGTACCTGCATCCCCACCATGCCAGATAACACCAAAGCATTTTGCTATTTGCCCCCTTTTTTTTTTTAACACTTAATTCTATCAGCTATTCTAATACCTGTTTGTGATACTCCTTCCTTCATTCAATACAGCACTGTAGTTGAAACTGTATGCAAAGTACTACATTTCTTTTTAGGAGAAAAAATTTACTTGTTACAGCATCATTCTTTCATTTCTGGTAGAACAAAAAAGTGAAAAAACTAATCACTTATCTTTTCTAAGAGCACATAGAAATGCTCACTCATTAAAAACCTGATTTTGGAGGCAACTTCAGAGCTTTGAAAAACGTTACTTGAATTGTGTATGTACAGTGTAAAAGTCAGATTGGCAAGTGGCAGTGAAACTTCAGACTTCATGAGAAGTATGTTAACATGCTAGCCATGTTTTTAGCCATTTATCAGCAGAAACACCAAATCAAATCAGTTCTTTTCCCAGTCAATAGTATATTGACAAATGAAAGGCATCTGCCTTTAGCTGCCACTGCTTTTTAACCATTCACTGCACCAGATACCACAGGAACAAATCTCAGCATAATTAGCTCAGTGTTTTGAGCTAAAATTTCAAAGGGAAGGCTGTGCAAGTGTTAGAACAGAGGCTTGGCAGGTTGTCAAGCAGGATTGAACTCTTCAGGAAGTATTACTTTTCTCAGTAAGAACTGAGAATAGTCAGACTGCAAGTCCTGCTCAGAGGTGCTAAACACACCACAGCTGCCATTAATAACTAAAGCACAAGTGCCCAGGACTTTTGTCACAGAACATCATCTTCCAAGTGAAATAAAAAAGCTGTTTCAATAATGTCAAGATCACTTTAACAAATGAAACAAGACATTCTAAAGCAAATAAGCAAAAATACACACAAGTTATATGAAAATCATCAAAAGTAAAAGCAGATCATATAAAGCAAAGGGACTGGAAATACCTGTGCAATTACAGCTTCCCTGGTTCCATAATGCCTGAAGAACAAATGGTCAGTCTGGATATACAGCTGACATGTATTCTTTTCAGCCTGAGTGGCACGTTTTTTCCTTAGAAGCTGTGGGTCATCATTCTTAGGCTCTTCAAAAGGCTTCTACATATAAACAGGAAAGAAATACATCAATTTGGTAAATCTACATACTGCACTAGATTACCTAAAAACAGCAATGGATTTTTCTAAACATCCTCCACTAATACAAAGAGATTTTCATTCTTTTTCTTGAACTTGCAAAGTTTCATCAATCTTTAATTAAGTACATTATAGCCAGTTGTCAAGTATTTTTAATGAATTTTTAGCAAAACTCAGCTGTGCATTACATTTTATATTACAAAAGGCAGTCAATGTTAAAGAGATTTTCTCCATCCACGTGATCTTTGGAATTTTTCTTTTTCACAACTCTTTTCTAAGTTAAACAAACTTATCTGTAGATTAGGAAGAAAACAGTACTGGTGGGACTAAAAATGCACCTTCCCTAACACCAGTTATTTCCAATTGTAATTACCTTAGTGGGCTACCTCAGCAAATAGAAATGTTTAAGCACTTCAGTATGGAACAAACAGGACACTAAACATGAAATTAAGGGAATGCTGGTTAGTCAGAGTGGTATCTGGTAACACAAGGGCCTTGCAGTACTCACTGGTTGATGGCCCACCCTCTCCATGAATTCTAACAAGTAAATTTTTGGGGAAGCATGGTATTGTTAGCAATGCTGAGTTGTGTATTAGTGTTAATAATATATGGAGTCACAATGTAAATAAAGTTTAAGTTGCTGATGCTGTTTAACAAGCTGTATTGCATAGTTTTGTTGGTATATATTCAGCTGACACCACAAAATTACACCAAAACTTGGAACAGCTCAGAACAGAGTTAACTCTAAGAGAACCTCAGTAACTTACTGCTGGAAAGTGTTGGGGAAAAAATATCACGACATGTGGTGCAAACCTGAAAGTAAAACCACTGAGGGACTCTAAGCACATACACAAGCTCCTTCCACAGGACTCTTACCTTTTACAGCAGGTAATCTGTAGCTGGAACCCCTTCAGTCTTAGAATATTGTTAACAAGACCCTCCCACTCATATCACTTCATTTTCCACTGAAGGCACTCAGATATCCCAAGTGTGCTACATTAACATAACTTGAAAATCTAGAAGCTACTACTCTTTAGAACCAACATATTACTTGGAGATCAAGGGCTCTTGAAACTCCTCCTTCTCAGCTGCAATAAAGCATATTCTTCATCTCAAGCTTCACTTCCACATCCATCTAAAATTCTAATTGTTGAGAAATTTGAGATCATGTAGGATTCATTAAGACTATAAGCTAGCACACCTATGCTACAGAAGCAATGAGGAAAATAACTTAGAAAAAGTACTTTAATAATAAGAAACCTCCAGCAATAATTTTAAGTATCTCACAGTGTGGAAGGATGATGATTGACCAAAGGTAAAAGAAACAACATACAAGAAAAAGGAAGTTATCACACTAACTACTAATCAACATAACCCATTAGCCTGTGTGGTACCTCTGTTGTTGGTTCTTCTATACCAGTCATCTGGTACTTCTGCATTCTTTCAAATACTGAATGATCTGCACAACCTCCTTGTGGTCCATATTTATGTGGATATTCTAAAAAGAGGAAGGCCAGGTTGAGTGTTCAAATTCCAAGCAAAAGTCCAAAATATGGCTGTATTGCCCCAACTTACTCAGTTTGTGTCCATTACTGCACATGTGGATTGAGGGAAGCATTCTGAGATTCAACTTTTATGCATCTCTTTTCTTCATTAAACATTTCTACTAAGATACATTCTTGGTTTTACAAACAGAACAAAACTGACAATTGCTTCTGAACATTGTTTTCTTATAGACAAAAGAAATAGGATGAGCAGTGTCTTAACATAAAAACAAGAGCTATCACACATCTGTACCCATGAGCTTGAACTAAGAGCAGCCTTCAAAAAATGAAATCATAATGGAAAATTATTAGAGATCAAGTATACTGAAGACTGCTTGGATAAGGGAAAGGGGTTTTTACTCTACCTGGCAAACAAACTAAGAAACCTTGTTAACATTCTTAGAGGATTTTATTATTTTATTCATCTTCCACAGAATATTTGAAATTTTTTTTTACATTATGCCACTAAACTACCAATACATAAGAACCAAAATGCTAATAATCCTTGGGTTTAAACTCAAATCTACAATTCAGAACTAGGAGCTTGCTAGCAAGCTTCTTGACAAGGTGAAATGCATGATTTCCATTCTGGAATGCAAACAATGCCATTAAGGATGAGATCAGTGTGTGCAGGTACATATGCACATGTGCAGATTTGAAATTCAGAGTTACAAATTTACAGGTATATATAAAAATTTACAGGCAAAGTAAAGAAAGACCAAATATAAATGTTTTCAACTCCTTTTTACTGCAGTCAAGTGTTTAAATCTAAAACCAAACCCACTGCACTATCCATGTACACCCTGGTTCAACATGCTGGAGATCCAAATCAGCTTAGGGAGAACATCATAGAACTGCCTCTTTAACAAGGGTAATTCTTGCAATACTTCCCAGTGCAGACCTTACTGCACCAGGGACTGTTAGGTTGGAGATTTGTAAGCAACCCGCCCTTGCAGAAGCCTCCTCTGGAGATGAGGAACACTGAGGAGGGGCCTTGCCCCTTCAGTTCCTCTGCACACTGGATCCCATTATAAACTGGTCGCCAAGTAAGAGATAATGGAATACAGACTATGTGGGCCACAGATTTAAATCCCTAATAAGCCACTTTCTGTAGAGCAAACCATAGCTTTAGCATCATCTCAACAGGGTAAAGGTTTTATCAGAAACATGTGAACTTTACTGAGGTTTGGTTTTGGGAGTTGTTGGTAGGTTTATTTTTTATTTTACTTTGGTGTTTTTTGTTTGCTGTTAAAAAAGAGTGGAGATCCAGATAGTAAATAGAACAGATACATAACAGTAGATTTATAAACCCTAAGACCCGGCACCAAGGACCTGATGTCCACATCATATGCATTTCAGGTGATTTTACCCTGGACTGGCTCTGGTTCTGTGGAGATGCATCCTTGGAGAATGGACTCTGATCCGGTGTCACTGACAGCTGCCTTTAATTACCTCTCAAACCTGTTTCCTGCAGTCATACTGTATGACACTGCTAAACTATTTCAATACACAACTTATCTTCTAAGTTTATTTAATTACTTTCTGCATATTAATTTCAACTTCTACCACCACCTAAATGCCATTTTTGAACCACTGTCTCATCACATTCCTCCCAGCACAGTTAGACAGAGCACAGTGCCAGAAGAACGAAGAGAGAAAAAATGCTCTTACTTTGAGTCACCTCAACCAATTTGCTCAAGCAACCTAGTGCAACACTGACCTGGCTCCAATCAGTATTAAACAAAAAGCACCACGTTCTGTTGAGGTCACTTTGGACTTTCTGGGATCCTGTTTAATACCACTAAGTTGGAGTAACAAGCAAAAGACTATAGATATGATCCTTCCCTCCTCCATCTCCACCATCTCTTCTTCCACCCACAACAGCATTAAAAAAAATTCTACTGTTCTTAATCTAATGAAAATTCTCATTACCTACTACCCAATTTCACACCCCTGACTATTAATCTCTGCAGCAAGAGCAGGTTACCCATGGGCAGGAGCAGTGGACAATCCTGCCTTACCACCAGGACATTTCACCTAGAGAAAACCATCATACCTTTAAAGCAATTCCTGCAGGAACCTCACTCTGTAGCGTTATGACAATTGACAGAACAGCACTAGAAATAAATGCTCTCAGTGCATTACACAAAATAATGTCTTTTGTCTCTATCTTTTCCTCAGAGGTTAGGAAATCCCTTTAACACATTTTTAATGCTGACTGCCTGCAATTCAAGTAAGTATTTCTCACTTCAAAAATAATAATCTACTAAGAAACACTCTAAAAGTATGACTGCCAGAACTATAAAAAAATTAAACATGGAACAGTCTGCAACAGCAATTGCCAAGGTTTTGGATGTGCCGGAAAAGACAAATCCCACATGGACACATTGAAACCACCCTGCTGAACACAGGAGGCAGGTAATACAGGGTAGCTCACTTTGGAACCGTATCTGACTTATAGAGAAAGTGCCATACTAAGTTTTTTTCTGCCAAATGCTGCATTACCCCAACACTGCAAAGGCATCATCCCCTCTTCATCTTTTGAGACCTCCTATTTCCATCATCCCCTGCAGCAGTTCCAGTTTTAAATTTCTGAAGCTAAGCAAGCACTACATGGTGTCAGATGACTTGGACAGTTTGGACCCACGTGACAGAAGTCTGGTCCATGCTCTTGTGAAGCTTTTAAATGCTCTGAGACATGCCAGCTTTTCCTCTGCCAGCTCTTTGGGATCAAGAGCTTCTTAGCCTATCTCTATCACGACCCTGTGAAGTGAGAAGGAGAAAACACATGCCTTCCCCAGGAAACGATTGCTTACACTGAATGCAGAGTTGAGAAAAAATAAGAAGGCTATTTTCCAAGAGACCTACAGCCGAAGAGGTTCATAACAGATTGGATTTTCTAAATAGATAAAAATCATTAGGCAAAACAAATACTTTATTTTTCTTTTCCAGTATCACCCACTTTCAATTTTTGTGTATCTTGACAGAATGTTAGAAAAAAGTAGAATATAACAATAAATCTAAAAAACACTCCCAAAACCTTGTCATTTCATACTTTGACTTATTCTAACTAGATGGCAGATGATTATTAATGACACATATAAGTCCAGATGCTCAAAGTAAGATTTCTTTCCTTTTAAGAAAATGTACTGCCTTCCACAAAGACATTCCTAAACATGTGAATTTCTCTTCTACTTGCCAGTAAATAGTATGATCTGTTAAGCATTTAGGTTAACTACTTAATGATTACTGGATCTAGGCATCTGGGGCAAGGATATGACATCAAACTTCCATGAAAAATGATGAAAACTCGATTCTTCAACAGCCAGAGATTTGCCCAATACTAGCAAAAGCAACAGTGTCAGAACAAAATTCCAGTGTAGGCAGATAAAAAAAAAAAAATCCGTATTAGAGATTTCATTTGAAGCAGTCCGTGACACTGTGCTCCCATGAAAACTGTCACGTAAACCTTCCTTATTAAATTGACAACCACAATGTGACGATAAAGAAATCAAATTCTCATTAACATCATGCACTTTGCAATTCAGCAGACATGGCTTTGCAAAATTACTAAACACTTCACTTTCAGTTCTCAGTTGTGTGGTTCTTCCAAGACCATAAAGACAATTACATGACCATGTTAATTTTCCTGAAGGTCTGAACAGGGTTTTCTGTATATTGATCTGAGGAAATACAGACTTTGTATTTTACAGCATGAACTCAGGGGAACACTTGAAGCAAATATGATTTAAATAAAGATAGTTCAAATGAACTTAAAGAAATGTTTCCAAAATATTTTAATGTAAACACCAATTTGCATCTTTCTAGCCCTAAATTATAGAACAGTCTGATCAAGAGTGGTTTAGAAACTAAAATCATTCCACTCGTATTTCGAGTCATGAATAGAAGGCTGCCTTCCACTGGTCACCAGATCCACTGTAACAGACAAAAGCTGCCTTATAAAGTTGACAATATAATCCCCATTTACAAAACAACTTTTGTTGAACTACTGAATAAGAACTCATTGAGATGCTAATCATATGTTGCATTGTGATTTCTGAAAAGCACTAAAAAGCATATTGTTTCAAAAGGCTGAAACATGGGTGACCAAAAAATGCCCAAATTAAAGCAAAGATGACTTTTTACCTCAGTCTGTCCTGAGTTAGAAATGTGACCATTTTTGTTGCTTTTGTCCTGTGTAAGATACTAGTGGTTTGACTCTATTTCACCAGAGTTAGCTTTAGATTACAGCAACACATTAGCACGCTTGCTTTGATTTTTAAAGCTACTATAAGGCTTAGCTTTTTGGAGTTGTTGGGAGTTTCTCCTGGAGCTGCAGTTCAATGCAAAAATAGCTCTCATGAAAGGCAAAAATAATTTAGCTTCAAAAGCACTATTCAGAACAAGACAGAAGTAGTTGTATACTTGAGATATTTCAGACCACAGAAATCCTAGAGGCATCTAGGATACCAATGGGAAAAAAGGAACCTATACAATCAGAACACAGGCACATCAGACTGCACTGGCAGCAACCCACGGGAGCGCAGGGGTTTTAAACAGTGCTGCTTACACGTCGCTCCAGGAGGGGCTATTTCCGAGTGCGCTGAGCCAGCAGCAGCACTCACTCGTGATTTGGAAGCCACACTGGACTGTCACTTTAATGTGGCTCACTAGGATAGATTTAGACAATTCCCTCTGATAATCTGATTTTGTTTCTGATGGCTCTGATGCACAGTATTCAAGAGGAAAACTAGTGTAAGCCAACGTACCAGCACCTGAGTAATTAAAACCACTCCAACATATCCTGCTCTCATTCATTTTAATATGACATTACTAAGAACCAATTTCATTAGCTTTTTCCAGTTCCCAAGCGATCCATTTACTCCTCCAACAGAGATCACTTCTACAAAACAGCAACAGTAACTTCCATAAAATCAATATATCTGCTTCTTCAAGGTACAGTTCTATTTCTGCCAGTAGTGCATAACAGTGAAGAGTATTTTTAGTCACTCACTATTTACAGCATAAGAAACTGGGACATGAGACAATCTTCTTGCTTGTCTCAACCTTTGAAAACCAGGCTCATCACTTCACCACCTTATGTCTCTAACTTTCCTCCTCCCCCTCTTTTTAACAACAGGCTTAATAAAACCCTCTATGAAGCTGATAGTGGTTTATTTACACAAGGTACTATGTAAGTGATAGTCCAGCATTCCCAGTGAACCAAACTGTTTGGTGAGATCTATAACACATAAAAAAAAGTATGTGCAAATTATTCACAGAAATTTTATGAAATATGTATCTTCTGGTTTCACACCAGGCTTTTGTAATTTTTAGTTCCTTTTCCTCACTGCTCTCCTGTTCCAGCAGCAAACCCTGTAATATTCCAACTGCAGCCAGCAAGGCAAGCTGACTCCTCACTTTCTGAACTGATTTTCACCAGCAAGGCTCTGTAGAGCTGAAAATGAAGCTGCAGCTTGTTTTTGAGAATCAATAGTATGGAATGCTACCCTGTAAAGTCACTTTATTCTCAAGCATGGGTCTTGTAAGCACCAGGAAAACAGAGAGTCAGTCAGAAAACAAGTATAGCCCACAATGTACATAAAACTCAATAAATGCATTTGTTCACAAGCTCTTTAAAATTATGGAAATTCTATTTGATTTTGGGTTAGTAATCATATTTACAAAATGAGATAACAGGAAGGACTGCTAGATCACAGCAATTTTAACATCCTTAAAGACAGCACACATATTGCCACCGAATGCAAAATACAAAAAAACCTATCCAAATTTGCTGAATTTTTAGCAGAGAAAGATCACTTCTCTTCACTGCATTCACACAAGAGAAGTAATCAAGGAGAGCAATATGCAATAACCCTGCGTTTCTCACTGGCTTACACCACAGACAAAATTATAATATATAAAGCCAAATCACACTCAGAAATTTTCTTCATCTAGCTTCCTATTCTTTGACACTTCTTTTCACCATGCCATCTCATTATGATGTACTTTGAAAATTATTTATCATCATCAGACTTGTTCAAGTAACTTCCAATGATCTAACACAAGTCTCCTCAGCCAATTCCAAATGAGATTTCAAACTCAAGCCTTCCAGGGTTTGCACAATGGCCTGATGGGACACACTTTTAAATAAAGTTATGGTTTAAACTGATTTTAAGCAAGACCGAAGTCCTACATAAAGTTTCTTTGAAAGACAGTTTGTTACCTTCAATAAAAAAGATAAACTGACACTCTGCCAACATCTACTTGGAAGGATTCAAACTTGGAATCACAACTTTATTGCAGTATTTTCAGCATGAAGTTATTAAGCATCAAATAAAACTGATTTGTATTACACCTGGAGACTGATCATAGATAAATAGGCAGGTGGAGTGCAGGAGAACTCTGATGCATCAGTTCTGAAGATGTAGGAGTATTTAATGGTACTTTTTCATCCTTCTGGGCATTTACAGCTAGAGCTAGACTTCTGGGGCTAAACTCATCAAATTGAAGTACTATTCTCTGTACACCTCCATCAGCTACTGTGTAAAATGGGACATACTGGGTGTCACCACCTCTTCTAAAGAACTCTCTGAAGGCACATGTCACCAATGTATGCAGGGGAAGCTTTTATTCACACAAGTGCCACCTTCACAAGACACAGGTAATTACTCAGTGGCTTGAACTTCTGTCATCTTTTATTTTCCAGATCACAGGAAAGAACAACCAGTATAGATCATTTTAAGAATGCATTTTTCAAAAGAAACATGTATCTACTGAGTACAAAATGTACTGCTTACACACTTAAGCCTGACTGCTAAAGACTTCTTAAACGGCAGAATAAAGAAGAGTCACTTTGGTTTGCACCATAAACCTCTCTCACACCGTAACTGCATATGAATCACTTCAGGACAGCACAATTCACAGTGTCATACACATGCCAAAGTCTCATTTGATGCTTACAAATGACTTACAGGTTTTGACATTTAATAAAAAAGAATATTTCATGTGTAGCACAAAATGGAGATACTCACTGATATCATCCTCGTGATAAATGACAGAGTGGAACGGGAGGTTTCTGTCCTTTATGTATCTCTCTGCTGGCTCAATATAAAAGGTCCCACTGTGAGTTTGGATGAATCCTTCAAATTTTCCATCAATAACAGACCCATGAGTAAAACTTCCCTGCTCACCTGTTAAGGGGTAAAGTGCATTATTATATTTATTATACCTTTCGAAAAGCTTTCAGTCCTGTGCAAACTTCAAGCATCACAGTACCCAGGGAGTTCAGCAGAGTATAAACACATGATACTTGCATTAATTATCCTCATCATGGATCAGTTCCCAACTGCTAAACACCTGCATGAATTCCAGGTAATAAAATTCTGGAGAACAGCAGAAAGACATTTCTGCCTTTCAGAAAGTTTGTGTCTGATTTTTTTAAAACTGAGATTATTCAGCAGTAAGACATGCAGTTATAGCAAAATCAGAGTCACTAAGCTCAACACCTTCTTAATCAGGTGCATAAAGGATGTGTTTAAAAAGCATAAAATGAAGAATTCAACTCCGTATTTTAAAGCTGTTACACATACAAACATACAGCATGAAATCCTACAGCTAAATCCTGTCCTTTTACATCCATTCATACAATTATAAATTAAAAAATACCATAGAATCAGAGCATATACTGAACTTTGAAAGCTTTCCAACAGACTTCCCTATATTCAAGACATCCACTTTCTTCTGCAAGTGAAACTGTAGCTAGGTTTAAAAGTGGCATTTGTATTTGAAACAGTCACAATTTGGAAAAGCACAGCTGTCCAAGTTTAATCACTGACAGCTACAACATGCAGCATCTCAACCAGCCTTTTCCATGTAAAGAACGAAAATTTAGTCTACTAAAAAAATGTTTATATATTCCTCCATTAAGGAAAGTTCAGACTCACACTATCAACGTACTCACCATTAACCAGCACTAATTTCTAATTAACAGTTACCAAGAACTGCATAAAGTACTGAAATTTGGAAAATTATCTTGAAGATACACCAAACAACTCTTGAGAGAACACCAAAAAGTAGAAGTAGGCTGTGTATAACATTAATTTTCAGACATTTGTGAATGATCTTAAGTGATCACAGATTTGCTTCAAACTATATTCTATTAGAATGTGCAGTAATATAATGAATTTATAAGCCACAGATTCTTGGAAGTTTCAGAGTAGTTGGAAAGAAGTCTCTTGATACGAATGGAAATGAAGAACCGACTGCAAAACAGTTTATTTACTGAACTCTAACTTTATGATCTTTATTACAAGTACCAAGTTAGGCTCAGTAAGACAATAAAGAGAATTAAACGAAAATGTAGAGTAAGCCCAGGGAGCAACCTGATCCATTAGCAATAAGGAAAAGAACCAAAAGCTTTTCTGAAATAATCCCACAAAATAAGGAAAATAGCAACAGAAGTCCCTACACACCTTAAAAGCCCTCTGACCTACTCACAATACCTGGTAAATTGGCCTGCCTAGATGCATATGAAGCCCTAAGTGTTTATACTACTTCTCACAGATTAAAATGATCACTTCAGGACATCACTAGAACAGATCTTCAGGAAAACCAAGCAGACAGTATAAAGACAGGCAGAGTAAGTCTTAATCCATCTCTTCTTTTAATTTGCTTTTAATTCCTTAATTCTTCCTTTTTAACCAATTTTATCTTTTGTATTTACTGAAATCAGGTATATTACCCTTAATGATGGTAGCTCTATATTTTTTCTATTCCTTTAAACTAAGAATGGTGCCTGATTATTTTTTTTCTTTAATGCATAGTTTTTTCCTTTTTTTTAAATGCATCAGACTTCTATGAAGAGTATGTTCACAAGCAGAGTTGAATGCCAAGTTTCATGAATATTATTAGAAAAAATACTCATTTGTTATGTGTGACTCTAAGAATAAAAGCAGATGGAGTTTAAATGCACTAGATGCATTATTACAGTTTAACAATAAAGATAATCTAATCATACAGATACTTTCTGCATGTAGTATTAAAAAACTCCTGTTTAAAATTACTGCACTTTCATCCATTTTAAAGTGTTGTACTTACCATAAATGTGTCCAGTGTAAATATGGGAGGTATCATAATCAATTACTTGGTTCGATATTTCTACTTTAAAGTCCTCACTAAAAAGAGATGTATCTCTCTTCATTCGAAGGTTGAATTGCCTAAAGTGAATAAAACAAGATGGGAAATTGGCTTTGAGCTTCAATTACAAGAGCACTAAACAAAGCACTTCAACATTTTTGTGCAAACAATTTGCAGACTCTGTAAAATTTATCTGTAGAACATGTTTATACTCTACAAGAATTACACTAGAAGGATTTTCTTAAGCAAGATTATTTAGATGCTTTTGATATAAGCAGCTAAATTTACAAGATTTAAGCCAGAAAACTGGTTTAGACTCAAAGGAATAAATCTAAAATGCTGACTTGGACTATATGGCTGTTCCCATTCCTTCAGAAGACACATATGTAGCTTAGGGAAAAAAGCAACTATTTTACTGTGTAGCACTTTGAAGCAGAAGAGATAAGAACAAGTAGCACTTATCTGACTTTCATTGCTGACATATAAGTAATGCAAATTAAATGTAGGTGAGCTAATTAGTGTTTCAACTGAAACAAAAAGTAAGATGGGAAACAGCACCCAATAAAAAATATTCAAACTGGTAGAGTTACATGCACAACTATGTCAACAGCTCTACTCCTTGAATGATCTTGTTCAAATTACAACACTACATTCTTTGATGCAAATCCTACTGCTAATCTTTATATGAAACATTATACATTTTGTTTGTATGAAACCAGAAGTTTCATTCAGTGAAGTCAAGCAACATAACTGAAGTGTTTTAAAATGCCTGACATTGAATGAATTCATACCTGTGACATAACTGTTAGCTTGCTTCAGAATTTCATTTGGTACTCTCTTGAATTTTGTACAAACACATTGTGCAAATACAGAGCAGTGAAGTTTTTGAAACTTCAGCCCATTTCAATTTTAGTCTTGCCTTTCTTCTTACGTTTTTCTCTTTCTGCACAATCATGACACTGAAGGAGTTATTACAGTTTTGCCACCAATTTGTTACATAAAAAGCAACTCAGATATCTGTGTCAGTCTTCATCTAAAAAATGGGACCAGTACACCAACTGCAGAGCTGACCAAAGTTCGTAGCCATTTGTGCTAACAGCAAAACAGCCCAGACAAACAAGAGCCACGGTGTAAAGTTGGTTAAATCTAATTATCTGTTAATAATTAGCCAAAGCATATACAAAATATACCTTCAGTCTTCACTTGTATGTTAAATATGACACCATAGTTATAAGTATTCTGAAACAACTGTACATTAAGATGCAAACTTGAAGATCAAAAACAGAAACCCTGCCTACACTCACAGCCAGGGAGGGGCTGTAGTGACTCATGTTGATTATTCTGTAACACAAACACTGTTTCACAATCAAGCCATACTAATTCTTGCTCTCGCAGTGCTAATGAAGCTTTAAAGCAAGGCCTCTCCTCTGGCAATGTGTTAGAGGTATCTGCTACAAGGTTATGAAACTCTGAGATGTGGCTGGGAGATGGGGAAGGTTAAACTTCAGCAGTTCCCTCTGATCAGGCTCCGTGCCAAGCCAGACAGGGCTCCTATCACAGCTTCACTGTAGTTGTAGTTTGAGAGGGAAGATCCTCCTGTTACAAATGAAGAAACAGCTCACTGCAGATGCTTCTGAGTATTGGAGTCACTGAGAGATAGGAATTCCTCTCCAACTTGTCTCCTTACTGCCTCTGCCACAGCGGTCTTGGCAATATAGAGGTTCATGAGCAAGAGCAGACAAGGTGAACAAGCAGTCCAGGGAAACATGCTAGGACAGAATGGCACCAGAAGGCACAGCACATTTTTCAAGAGTGGGGTGGTGGGTGATGTGGAGACTTGAAGGCACTTTCTGTACCTCTCCCAGGCAGAAGTTAAAAATGAAGAGGTAGGAAGAAATTGAGACCAGGTCTGATAAGAAATCTGAAGAACTTCATTCAAGTACTTTCAAAAGTTGTACTCCCTTTGGATGTAATACATTGCTCAGGTCAGAGTGTTACAGATTTGAACTCCATTTGAGCTTGAGCTTTCCCTGTGCCTGAGTTCTGCAGAGTTACTCAAGGATGGATCAGACTCTAATTGCATCTGAACTGAAGTTAAATGGCAAGAGATCCTGGACCCTTTAGAATCTCCCCTCCCTCCTCTACTATTTGATGGAAGACTTCTTACCATAAGAAGTCTGTAACAGTGTCTCTGTGATGAACTGAAATATCTAATCCCAGCATGAGAGCCTGTTATGGCCAAACCTACTTTTTTCTCATGAAAGAAGTAGGTTTTCTGAAAAAAAACTCAGTCTACATGGCATTTTTCTTTCAGAAGTGCAAAAAACACTTCCTTAAAACGATATTTTTCTGGTGGTGTTCACGGAAGTTTCAAATAAAACAGAGGAGCAGTTGTCTCCAACACTCAACTGCATCAGCAGTTTTCTATGGCTTTGAAGTGCACTGTGCAAGGGAATGCAGGACTTCTCATGTACCAACTCCCACCCACGACAGCAGAGCAGGGAGGAAAAAACAGCACTCAGTCTCAGACTGACAGCCAGTAATATACCAAGTTTAGCTTAATATTAACACCAAGCACATAGAGGAACTAGCCCTAGGTCTCAATTGTGAAGCCATCCAGGGCATCCTCAATTACCAAGTGACCTATGTCCATCCTTCCAGACCAGCAGGACACTCAGCACATGGGGCTGCCGTCAGTGACTGCCATCTAACCACTCTTTAGGGTCAGTCTTGAGCTCTGCCTACACAGCCAACAGTACAGGACTTGCTTTTGGGGGGGGCAAGGGAAACTCAGAGGAGTCTACTGAAGCTGGGAATGGTTCTGTGTGGGATACCCTTCCAATCCATCAAAATTACCCTATCTGTCACTTCAAAATGGACTGTTGAAAGTTTTATGTACCAACTAAAAAGTTTCACAAGTTTAAAAGTTAGGAGGCCTCTATTTATTCTCTTTTAATTTTTCACCTTCTTCTTACTTTCCACATTACATAGCAAACACTATGAATTTTAACCCACATTGCTAATTATCTATTTATTAATAAAATTAGCTCTATTTGCAGGATTAGAGAACTATTAAGAAAACTATTTCAAATATAAAACTCAGCTGTGCTTCACACTAACAATTCCCTATTTGATTTCTTAACTTAGTTAAACTATTAGATAACCTGATCATCTCACAGCTATTTTTAAACAGGTCTTTTCTGAGTCATTCAAACATGCCTGATGGGAACAGAATTATTTGTTTGGACTGTCCACCTTCTTAATAATGAAAAATTGGCAAATTTTCCTTTGTTTCTCCCCCATCAAAAGAGGAAGTGGGAAGCAGAGACAACTTGGGGCTGCAGGGGGGGAAGGGGGTGAGGGGTGGAGGAGGAAGCAAGCATCTATTCATCTCTACTTCCAATAATTAAAAATTTTAACCAATGACTAAACTTAAATTCCACTTTTATGGCTATGCAGAGGCATCTTAATGTATTACTGAGAAATGCCAGTGAAATTCACTGCACTGAAAAGATGCTGCTTTATAGGTGTGGAGACTCTGAACTGTAATGATTGATTCAAACAAAAGGAGAGTTGGGAGAAACTCCTAAAAAAATCTAGCCTAACACCCTAATTTCTCTGTGAGAAACTTCCAAAGACCCTACATAATCCATTTCAACATCTTGCCCAATGTAGAATTTTTCCTAATATTTACTCTTAACTTGTTCAACATTGGTATTTTTTCCCCCTTCTTGTAAGGAACATAAAGCTAGTCACTATCCTTTTCAAAACTGCACCTCAGTTTTCTTTCCTGGCTTAAATCCAGTAACTTCACCAATTCTTCTGAGGACAGGAGACTCCAAAGAAGTTAAACAAATTTGTCTATATCACTCCTGAATATGGTTTCTAAACTAGACACAAGAGAAGAAATAAGAAGCCTTTTGGTAATTACTATTTCTACATCGTGCACTGAGTTCAGTGTAAACTAAATTATTCCCCAGCCTGGCTACACACCAGGCAGGAGATTAACTAATCTCAGAAAAATAATGCCTCTTTTATTTACACACTTAATACCTGGCAGACCACATTTCCCAGCAGTAGTGATTCTCTAAAATAGAATTAAGTCAATTGAGACGAAGTTTTTGACCTTGCTTATTTGTTACTGCTTCTGTCTTACAAGTATCTGAAAATTGGTATGGTAACAAGCCATTACTTAGTTACTAAGTGGTTGCTCAGTTGACTGAGGACAGAATTTTGGTAAAGCTCTTAGATACATAGATAGATAGATAGATACAGTTATATAATCTGCTTTGATAACTACATCTTATTCATTAATGACAGCACCCTAAAGACTATCAAGCAGTAGATTTTTATTTCTTTTTAGCTTGCCCCTGGGAGACTGTGTCAGATCGAAAAGTATATAACATAGCAACTCAAGTCACAATTAAAGAAAAAATAGAGTTGAGAGCACCACACTGAACTAAAACCCAATACCTTCCCATGGGCTCAAGTTATGTTAACCTTGTGCTCTAATCACAGCAAGTATTTTAAGAGGAAAAAAAAAAGCTCTGTTTACATATTGACAGTATTTGGTAAAACACACATTAAGGCTTACAATGCAACACTTTAATGCTGAATCTGTTATTCCATTTCTTTTTAGTATGAGTTACCTTCTAAGATTAGTGATTTCACCACAATGCGATGTCCAGCTGGTAACAAGTCTACAGACCTTTCCAGAATTGACAGAAAAAGCTACTATCAGGGGTACACCAAAGGGCACTTGGTGTTTCCCTGTTATGTCTTTTCTCAGTCAAATTGCTGTAACTAGTGCCAGGCTGAGAGGCAGAATCACTCAGTGGCGAGAGATTGTGGGGGGAAAAAAGGGAAAAGGAAAATAAGAAAAAAGGAAAGAAGGAGATGGAGGAGTTACTCCAGAGCTGGAAGAAGTAGTTGGGAAAAGGAAACAGAAGGTGATGGTTTGGCAGCAGTATGGAACATGAGTACAAGGAGAGTCCATTTAGGTTCAGTCTTTTCTTCTCAGTAGGAACCAGAAAAATCCTTGCAGCCGTGCTTCCATGAGCCTCCTCACAAGTCAGGAGCTAGAAGAATCTGTTCTGCTTGAGGTGCAAGTCTTTCATTCTTACTTTATTTATCTCTAAGTACCAAAAGACTTCTCTTCTCTGAAAAATGGGAGGCAGTCTATAAATGGAAGGGGATAATAACTCGAGCTCTTCTTTCTGTTTCCACATCAGACATCCTACAACCTAAAGTCAGTTCCCACAAGACTTTCAGACTCATTCCAAGTCTGAACTATAGTAAGTAGAAGGCAGCTTAACAACCTAATAACGGGTTTAGACTACCCACAAATCCACAGAATCATTATTCTTATGGATTTTTTTTTTTTTACACTGTTTTAACTTACTATTAAACCCGCACAGCATAGTCCATCATTTAACTGGTAATTCCCATGGACCTGCTACTTACACTAAAGAAAATGTATCTTTGTAACAGCACATGACAGGGTCTCCAGGTTGATCATTCTTTCTTTTACCCACCTACTAGATGCACATAGAATCATCCTCTAGTAAGTCTTTATCTAAAAACCAGTCTCTAGAGCATTTTAACATTCAGCAATCCCAGCTGGAAGCTTGCAGTTTATGCTTGTTTTCCATTGACATCTCTAGGATGACATTTTTGGTTACTGAGAGATTTCTTTCCTGACCTTCAGAAGTCAGACTTGCTAAGCTTGGTATTCTAGAATAATACAACTGAGGATACAGCCTTCATCCCAAGCCATTTGCTACTCATTATTCTTGACATACATAGCTGCAAACACATCAGCTAGCTAAGATAAGAGGAACCACCCAAGGAGGATGACGAGTAGCTACATGTTGGCTAATTTACACTCTAAGAAAGTCAGTCAAGTATCTCTGTCCGGAAGAGTTGGGTGTACAGATTTTAAATGCAGAACAGTCTTTACTCAAGGTTGACTTTTTTCTCCCCTTTCAGTAAAACTTCTTTGGGAAGTTCATCGCAGATTCTATCACTTGGTTTCCTGTTTATTGAAAATAACTTCCATTTGAATTTACACAAAGTTGACCATTTACCTGCAGTGGCATGTTCTACTAAAAATAAGAGATAAAAAAACCAAAACAGGTGAAGATCTACTAGAAAAAAAATCACAAGGAAAGTTACTATCTGAATTCAAACAACAAAAGTAGAAAAAAAGTAGAAAAGTAGAAAGAAACTTTCTTAGTGAAATAAGAAAATACAGAAGAGACACTTACTAGCTAGTAATATACTGCTTTTCATTTTAAGAACATGGCTTTTTGAGCGCATGGCTATGTCTACTGAAGTTTGCTGGCCAAGGAGTAAAGCTGGAACCCATTAATACTAATTCAGCAGTACAGCTGGCAAACCTGCACCTCAGCTGGGCTGCCTCACTGTACCAGGTGTTTCCTAGACAAACCCAAGGCAAACACCAAATGCCTTTTTGCCTGAGGGTTACAAATAATCCAGTTCACTGTATTTAAACTCATAAAATGCAAGACATCTAACCCACAGATCCCTGATTCACAGGTCTCTTGCCAGGCAAGTTATTTGTCATGGTATGTAACTTTAAAAGTACAACAGATAGGTAACAGTTGAAGAATTGTCACAGAGCAGTGAATAACTCTGAAAATCTATAGCAAGCGCTAAAGAGATCTATTATTTTTCTCTTTTTAAATTTAGGACAGCCTAAAATGAATTGCAGTAAGTGAACCTTGCAAAAAATTCACTCAGTGAAAATCATGAAAATAAATCTCCTAAGTTCACAAAGACCAACCAAGTCAGTCCTATTTGATGGCCATTAAACCAACCTATTTAAGAAGTTAGTCTGTTTAGGAGTGTGTTGAAGTGCACATGGAACTGAAAGAGACACAACATATATTTTCAGATTAGTCCAGTAACACTGGGTCTGCTTTATGTACAGACAGGCTCATAGAACACAGAAAACAGAGCCATTTCATGAACTGAACACTATTCTGTATGCACCATTTAAAGAGTACTTTAATTAAATGCCATAAAAAGAACATCTGGTGTTTAATAAAACCCTGAAGTTGACTATATAAAGTCCTTTTCAACCCAAGAGTAACTTGCTCAGTTACTTCACTCCACCCCAGCATGGCAGCATGCTGAGAATGTCACCTTTGAAATTCAACTTATCAATTTTTATTTCTGTGCAGGTACCCTCCTTTGTTTTCATAACCTACTCAATCACAGCCAACAACTATCTTATATAAGCACAAATATTTAACAGCTCTGAATAGGGCAATAAGGAGGACTACAGATTACTATAGAACCAAGGACAAACAAAATCCCTAGACTTAGACTTAATTAAAAACCCTGAAATTGTGTGTTCCACAGTTTTCCTATTATATAAGGATCAGGTACAGGCCATATATTCCCACAAACATGTATGAACAATTTACAGTATTTTTTTTTTAAATAAAATTTTAGGTAAAACAGGATGGAAAAATGTAGCTTAACTGCTGGACACCCGAAAGAAGTGCTCAGTGTATCTTTTACTTAGTAATAAGCAGTGTTATCATGTGTTCAAGTACCACTTGAAAATTCAACTGTTTACTCAAGTTGTGTGGGCAACTTTCCCAAGCAAGAGTCATCAACTAATCCAAGAGGAGCAAAAGTGGGTGTGGATGGACAATTAACAGGGCAAATCAAGCAAAAAATTAGAAAGCAAAAGCTATTACGAATGCATTAAATAAAAAGTTGACTGAAAATAGAGTTAAACACTACATAGATATGCCTTTTTTCCCTTCTGAATGCATCAGGGTCTTAGGAATTCACAGTTTTGTCATTAGGTAAAAAAGTATATTTAGAACACCAGATGTCATCCCAGTTTTTCAAGCTCTGTCCTTGGAATGAAATCACTACGAAGTATTTGGCATATTTCTGACATTCTACAGTTCACAGGAATACACTTTAAGACATTCTAAAATTAATACATTGCAAATGTTTGTACAGAGAAAGTGAAGAAAACTTTCTAGTTTCTCTGCATGGGAAGTGCTGTGTCCAGTAAGTGAACATGTCCAAGCACACATGTTGTGACCAAGTCAAAACTGGGTATAAAACACAGCATCAGTTTTAGTGATGCCCCAAGTTCCTTTTTTAAACCCTGACACACAAAAGAAAGTTACTCCATACTGTATTGCTTCACTGTGTCCCAAGCTGGTGCCAAAGGCATTGATATCCCCGTATTTCGGGGCGGGGGGGGGTGGTGGTGTCTGTGCTGTGTTTTGCTTTTGGGGTTGGGTTTTTTTGGGGAGGGGTGTGTGGGGTGGGTTCAAAAAATACTTTATGTTAACCAAGTCCCTGGTATTAACACTGTGCATTCATTAACCTTGTGTGAGCCTTCCCTGGACTCAAAGAGCACCATAAATTACCTCACACGAAAACAGTCAATATAAAGTGGCAATGGAAGAGCTTATGATACATAACCAGGATTGTTTCAAACCTTCATATCCCTCCAACTTGAATAATTGTAGAAGTGAGCACATTTTGCATCACTGGTGAAGCAGTAATGCCAAATAATCTGAACTACATGGTTTATTATTCAAAAGAGAATTGCTGTAACTAAGTTATAGGTACAACTAACTGCTCTATTAAGTTAGTGTTTTGGCATGGAATAGTGTGGCTGGTTCAGTCTAGTGCATTACTTATGCCATAACAAGTTGTATTTTATATTACCAAACAACAACTTTGAAAAATTTCTGTTCTTAGCAGTATATTGTGTGTATCTAACTTTCACATGAAAGTTAAATAAGGCAGGGTTTCTCAGTGATGGCATATTATACACTCATTTGTAGAATTACTGGGTCTGGTGTGAAAAAAAGTAGCTTTGGCTTTAAATCCATCATTTCAGTATCTATTTCATTATTAAACTATTAGCCCATGGTTAAATGGTCACTCTAACTTGGTATAAATATGTAGTATTTAAACTGTGGTTTTATTTTTTCCTTTTTCAACAAAAGCGGACTGTGAGATGCACTTCTTAAATCCAAACAGTCCATTGAAAAGAACAGATGCTACTCACACAATCCTAAAATACTTGGAGCTGCCAGCCATTTTCTGGTCAATGAAAAATTAGCATTGATAAATGCTAATCTGGATATGCCAGCACTGCCACTGCAAAGGCTGGTATTGCACCCTCCCCCTCACCTCTACTGCTTAGTTCTGCCCTGTTTCTTCTTACAGCAAGCTTGCCTATATACTGAATGGAAGGGCCAATTAACCTGGCTGAAAAACAAGCAGCCAAATCACTTTCCCATCTTGACTGCCCACATGACCAACAGGTGCACCCTCTGGCACACATGGAAAGATTAAGTTTAGAAAGTCCCAACTGGTCCCAGAGATCCAGAGTAAGAACTGCTGCAGACCAGCCAGCTTCCCTTGCTGCTGCCAGCAAGGAATGGCAGTAAATATTAGGACAGCTTTTCCATTGGCTTCCTGGCTACAAGAGACAGCCATTTCATTAGAAGCCAAATCAAAACACAAGACTATAATTTCAGGACTTGTAAGTAGCAGCTGCTTAGTATCTCTATTAAGTTAAGGAGATGCAAGTTGGACAGCTGTGTGCCAATAAGCCACTACAGCTGGGAAGTCTTAACTAACCACTTGGCATAAGGCCATTCAAAAAAAAAATCAGGTGTAAGTCTTCAGAATCTCAGACCTCTTTTCACTGAATGCCTTTAAGTTTCATCACCTGTATTTAAATAACACAGCACAGAGTCCATGGCCTGTATCTGAATGGTTTAAGTATTTTGCAAAAGCTTTATTTCCTCCTTTCACACAAAGTAATTAGAGTACTTGACAGAAATGTTTTAATTTTGACACAAGTGATGACACAAATCACTTGGTTATTCACAATAAACTATCTGCAACTGCTAAAAGCCAATGCTATTTATACAGCTTCTCAAACACATTCAAAGTTAATAAACAGACTCTATGAAGTAACCCACAATTCACTTGATCCTTTTAAATTCATACTCAAAGCAAAACTGAAAATGTTTTGGAAGAACACACCCAAACTGATTAACAGGAACTTTTGGACTGAATTTACTGCCTGGCCTACCCTCTCTTTAGCAGGAAGCATTAGATGTGTCACAGAAAACTATGGACCTGTCTGACCTTACAGTCAGCCTTCTCAGTTAATGATGGATTTGTGCCTCAGAGCACAGGGATTTAGAATCAATTCCACATATAAATACCAACACTTCCTGAGTAACAGTAGCTGTTATCAAAATATTTATAAGCCTGATTGTCTCAGGTCTAGTGTCACTAAGAGCTGTGAAGTGAGAGAGGAAATTTTTTTAGTCCTCACTGTCATGGGTGTAGCTACCATTTCTTGTAAGGATTTTCACCCCACCTTAACACCACAGATAGAATGCACAGGCTAAGCTGAGAGTTCTGTTTCACAGCAGATAATTATGGGATCTTTACCAATGACAAGATGAACCTGCTCAAGTGGACTGAAACATGGACTGTTCCAGAAATGATGGCTTCATCCTCCTTCTGTTGCCCCTTCAAGCCATACTGATTATTTTTCCCAAATAATTTTCATCTGGATTAGTTCCCAGACCTTATTCTTTGCATGGCTTTAACACTAGCATTGCTAGTACAAGGATGGTGGTGGGAATGCAGTCAGGCCTGTTCCTCTCTGCAGAAGTGCACACTTTGCTAAGCTTAAATTAACCATCAGCCTGCAGCTTACAAGTGGCAGCATTAAACTGAAACTTAACTTCACTGTTCCCCAACCTTGTTGCAGATTTAAAAGGGGAGAGGTTTACACTGTGAGGAGCCTCTGAAGCATTTCACTTTGCAGTCTTGTTTATTAGAACTATTTGATAGGGAAGATAGAGACTGCCTGTGAAGTTACAGCAGAAACGGCAGCAGTATGACTCTCCTTTAAACAGTAAAATTCCCTGGACTAAAAATCACACACAAAAATGTGGTTTTAAGGACAGGGTTTCAAGTTCAGGACTTAGGTTGCAGTTTTACAGCAGTCAGAAATACAACCCCAATGCTAACCTTCTGGGAGCGTGCGCTGAAATTCAGTCATTACATCATAAACCTCCAGTAACAACACTTCATTCCCTGAAGAAATTACAAGCTGGCACAGAAGCAAAACACTTACTCATAAAACAATATTCCAAGCAGATTCAGGAGGCCTGGTTTTACATCTGCTTTGTCAAACTGCTTGTGTTTCTACATATGGCTAACAATTATTTATGAAATTCTAAATACTTAAATTGTAACTGAAATAATTAGAAAAACAAGGGCATTGCAGTGTACTAAAATATATTAAGACAGCAGTGCTGGAAAGAGTCAATGAAACAAAGGTACAGACAAAAATATTTTAACTTTCTTCCTGTTTTATAT
>JAWWEU010000017.1:14632566-14692566 GCA_035583155.1 Acropternis orthonyx
CGGCGAGGCCCGGGCGGGGGCAGCGGCGGGCGGAGCGGGGAGCCCGGCGGGCGGCCCAGCCGCGGCCCTGCCGCCGGGGCGCCCCGGGGAGCGGGGCCCGCCGGCCCCAAGCAGCGGGAAACGGAGAGAGAGAAGGGAGAAGGGAGGGAGAGAGGGAGACGGCCCCGGGGCAGGGCCCCGCGAGGCCGGGCGGCTCCTCACCTCCGGCGCCCGCCGCGCAGGAGCACAGCAGGATTATCGTCCCCGCCAGATCCATCTCCGCCGGCCGCAGGCCCCACCGCCGCCGCCACCGCCGCCGCCTACCCACGGCACATCCGCCCCAGCCGGCGCCGGGATGAGGAGGGGCGAGGCGGGCGCCTCCCTCCGCTTTGTCCCCCGCCGCTCCGGAGGATTGTTCCCGCCCACGGGTCGGCCGCAGCTGGGCCGGGCTGGGCTGAGCCGGGCTGGGCGGCTCTCCCGGCGGCGCTGGCCCCGCTCCGCGCCCCGCTCCCCGCGATCCCGCCCCGCTCCCTCGGCCCGCGCGCGCGCCCGACGCCGCCGCCGGCAGAGCGAGCGGTACGCTCCGCCCACCCCGCGCGCGCAGGGGACGCGAGGGGCGGGGCCTGAGGGACACGCCCGTCCCCATTGGACACGCCCTCTCGGATGGGCGGGGCCTCGGGGACACGCCCATCTCATTGGACACGCCCGTCCATGTGTGACACGCCCCCAGAGGGCGGGGCCGCCGCCGCTTCCGCCGCGCCCGGGACGGGCCTTTGGGGCGCTTTTAAAGTGCGAACACTCTGCACGGGCTGCTTTCCTTCCGCCCCTCACCGCCTGCGCCTTCTTCCCTGCAGCAACTCGTTTAGCTTTAGCGGTTTTTTTCTGGTTTCCTTTACCCTCTGACCAGATACAGGTTTTTCCCTACAGAACCTAATTTACTTGTAGCGTTTTATTCCGGTTTCCTTTATCCCTTTACCAGATACACGCATTTTGTCCTTGCAGAAACTAATTTACTTACTTTTACAATTTTATTTTAGGTCACCGACTTCTCCCCGCTGCTCTGTGTGATGCCAAGTGTCACAGTGTTACCACCTGTCACTTTGAGACTGTCCTGAACATCCTTCACGATTGAAGTGTCCAGGAGAATCTTCCCGTGGAAATACAGATGTAAGCCAGACAGGCAAAATGTTTCATCTCTTGTTTGTCCGCGTGCTCGTTCTTACAGCAATTGAGCGTCCTCAAAGATTTATTTTTTACATTAGAGTTTGTGACAAGTTTCTCCGTTTACTGCCAGCCCCTGCTATTTGTGCTTTTCCATTCACTATTGCCGTGTCGGAATAAAAAACCTTCCTCCCAACACTGTTACGGGTGAGAAAAGCTGTTAGGGAAATATACATAGAAAGCAAAATTACAGTGAATGTACTGCGGGGAAGGCTGCAGAAGCTGATGGAGGGTTTATAAAGCTCAAATTACAGAATTAAAAAAGAAAGGGTAAATCCTTATCGTCCCAAGATTGTGTTTAGAATTTGTGATTGAAAGCTGAAGGATTCTACAGGGAGAGAAGGGGTTAATCAGGGTAAAGTCTGAGTAATGCACTCACATTAGTTCTTCAGTCGTAGAATCACAGAATGTCCAGGGGTCCATTCGGACCTTAAAGACCACCCAGTCCCGACCCTCCCTGCGCTGCGCAGGGACTTCTTCCACTGGAGTGCCCCCGCTCCCCGCCCGGTGCCCCGTTCCCCGCTCCCCTCCCCGCCCCGCCCGGTGCCCCGTTCCCCGCTCCCCTCCCCGCCCCGCTCCCCGCCCCGCCCGGTGCCCCGCTCCCCGCTCCCCGCCCCGCTCCCCGCCCGCCCCCCCGGCACGTCCCGGCGGGGCGGGGCCGGGGCCGGCGCCGCCGCTGTGATGGCGTCGCGGGCGCTGCGGGCGGAGGTGCAGCCGCTGCGGTGCCGATAAGGGCTCGGAGCGGCCGGGCCGGGCATGGAGAGCCTGGCGCAGCCCCCGCCGCCCCCGGGCTCGCTGCAGACGGGCGGCGGGGGTGCCGCCGGCCGACTCCGCCCGGGAGAGGCGGCGGTGGGCGAGAGCGGCGGCGGCGGGGAGGCCGAGGAGGGCGGCGGGCAGCGCAGCCCTTCCCCTCCCGCGGCCCCTGGGACCGCGTCCCCCGCCCGGGCCGCGGAGGGCGGTGGGGCCGCGGAGGGCGGTGAGGCCGCGGCCGGCGCGGGGCTGGCGGTGCCGGAGAGCCCCGGGACGGCGCCCGGCTCGGAGAGCGGTCCCGCGGGAGCCGGCTCCGGGAGCAGCGGCGCTCCCAGCCCGCCGGGGGAGGAGTCCCGCAGCCTGGACTCGCTGGAGTCCTTCTCCAACCTGCACTCCTGCTGCCCCAGCAGCTCCGAGCTCAACAGCGACGCCGACGAGGCCGTGGTGGCCGGGGCCTCCTCGGGGGGCCCGGCGCCTGAGCCCGAGGGGGACAGGCCGGCGGCGGGCTCGCAGCTGCTGTCCGCCTCCAAGGAGCGCTTCCCGGGGCAGTCGGTGTATCACATCAAGTGGGTACGCTGGAAGGAGGAGAACACGCCCGTCATCACCCAGAACGAGAACGGCCCCTGCCCGCTGTTGGCCATCATGAACGTGCTGCTGCTGGCCTGGAAGGTACGGGCGGGCGCCATGGCGGGGCCGGGCCCTGAGGGGGCAGCGCAGCCAGACCGACCGGAGCGCACCCGGGGAGGCTTGTGCTGTCTGGGACAGCCGAGGAGGCTGTAGGGGGCCTTCTGGTAAGGGGGAATGGCTCTGAGCTGAAGGAGGGCAGGTTTAGAATAGATGTTAAGAATAAATTCTCCCTTGTGAGGGTGGGCAGGCCCTGGCACAAGTTGGCCAGAGAAGCTGTGGCTGCCCCGTCCCTGGAAGTGTCCGAGGCCGGGTTGGACGCGGCTCAGAGCAACCTGGGATAGTGGAAGGTGTTCCTGTCCATGGCAGGGGGTTGGAACTAAGTACTCTTTAGGGTCTCTTCCAACCTTAACCATCCCGTGATTATTTCAAGAATACACAGCCTTATTTCTGCTGTTAAGCACTTCTCTCACATGTAGAACTTGGAAAATAAGTACAGGCTTGCCGTCTGTTGCCGATATGCTACTTAGATGCTGCGGGCATGTATAGTCTTACTTTGTCTTAAAACAGAAAAAAAAAAATCTAGGGGATGCTTACTAACCTGAACAGTATATGGTTTGCAGATGTGTGCAGGTTTCTAGTAAGTAAGCATTACTATTTATAGCACTGAAAGCATAGGTGATATTTTTGGAAAATAGGTTAGTTTCGTATAATAAAGTGTTTGCAGAGTTGTACAAAATGCAGACTTGTACAAAGGACAGATTTGTACGAGTAACTGCCTGAATAACAGGGATACCTTTGTACAGTTCCGCAGTATAGAATGTATTTAAATTAATGAGTAAGTCAGGTAGTGGTCAAGTACAGCTTTGAGACCTGGAAGTTCTTGTGGTCAGTAGCCATTGTGGATGTGGACTACCTGTAGTCTTAAAATAATCCTTTTTTATCTTTTAGGCAATTAAAATGTGAGGTGTACTGTGGCTATTACCATGTATACACGAAAAGAGTATCTGTTGGACAAGAGCTATGATGTGTGCATTGCAAAACAAGGATGAGGGTCACTTTTCAGGAAATGCTGGGAATTCAGCCCTGGCAGGCTGGTGGGCTGATAGAATGGAACTGTAGAAAACAAAAGTTTTATGGTACTAGCTTTTATGTTGAAGTAGCAGGGGAAGAAATTTGGTATTGGAGGAGTAGAAGGTTGTTCACAGGTGTGAGATGTGTCTTAGGAAAAGGTCAAAATGAAAATCATGTTATAAGAAGAAATTTGTTTAGAGGCAGGTAACTTTCCAGAAGATTAATGATCTTGATTAAGTTACAGTTTCTGCACCTTTTTCTGAGCAGAATAGCTCATATATCAGGAGGAAAACTATGGGTACAGTGATGTTGATATTTAAGCATAAGTGAAAGCAGTACAGGGAAGTTGTGTGTGCCTTTATGTAGGTTCTGCCATCCTCAGGAGGGTGTGAAGGTTGTCATAACTTCAGTATTGAAAACTGACTTTCTGTGCTCCCTCTTTAATGCCTAGGTGTGACTGGAGGGCCTTGAAGAACTTGCCATTCTTTATCATTTTGTGTGGTGGCATTTTGAAAGAAACTGCCTGTTACAGGATTTCCCCATTTTCTCTTCGATTTAATGAAAGCATGTTAATAGGACAGCACTGGTCCTGTTGCTTGAATGTAAGGTTTTTTAAGTTTTGTTCCTTAGCATTCTTCCTTTGCCTCCTTAAATATGGTTGCCTTCTGCTGCCTTTTATCTAGAATTTTAACAGACATCCTGCTTTGATCAAATACTGCCTCAGTGAGCATTAAGGGGATATCCAGTTTTATAAATAGGTGAAGAACAAAATGCCTCTTGGGAGTGCCCTGCTGTTTCTTATTGCCAGGATTACAGAAGAGTTTTCTATAGTTCTGTCTGTTTATGTAAAACCTCAGCAGAATTTACATGAGTTGCAGACAGGCAGCTAAACTGGTGAAACTGTCATCACATGACCTATTATTTATAGGCTTGAGGGGTTTCTTGTTAGTTGATCATATATCATCTTTGTTTATAATTGATGTCTCAAATCAGTGCCACTCAAAATTAGGCTTTTTGCCCAGTTTACAGTCAAGAACCTTGTTAACATTGGTTAGGGTGGCAGGCTTATTGGCAGCTCATCTGTAGTCTCTGACAGTAGTTCACTACATCTGAAAGATGAGAATGGACGTGCACCTTCTGCTTGCTTACCCTGAACCAAGATGAACACTAGATTGGGTCAAGTAATTGTAATTTGGGAACAAGGAAGCAGACCAAAAGATGAAAATAGGCAAAAGCAGAGTGAGAGTACCACAGTATATGTTAGGGGGAAAAAACCTATGTGTAAGGGGTAAAAAGGAATAAGAAGGAGATGAGGAGGGGAAATAGGATCATAACAGCGAATAACAAGTTAAATTGTTATGCTTTGGGGTTTCTTCCCTGTATCAGCCATCATCTTTCCTACTCAGAACTGTCCTGACAAGGTTGAAAGTTCTGGTCATCCTGTAGGTAAATGTGGTCTCACATAATTGCAGTAGGATGCTGGTTTGGCAGTGGGGTTTTTGGAAGTTCTGAAATAGCAGCCCCCACTGGGACTGTTCTGAATTCCTTTTTGATAATGCCGGGTTTTGGAACTAAACTTGTGATAAAATTGCTACCTTTCTTTTATCCACTGCTTTCAAAGGGTACGTGAAACTTGGAGGTAGCAGATTGCCAAAGCTATACTTTTAAATATTAAAATTATGAAATTGCTTTTCTTTTGAAGTGCTTTTGTAACCTGCCTGTGTAAGTGTAAATTGTAGCTTTGCCTGTAGGAGATAGAAGGACATTTCTGTAACATTTCAGTAGCAGAACTCCTGGGCTCTAAGTAAGAAGAAAACAAAAGCACCATGATACCAACTTGGCACAGTAGCTCTTGTGCAAAACAGCTGTTGTGCAAAACAGCGTGGTAACCTTTTGGAGTGGTGTGATGGAAATAAAAACAGAAGTATGGTATTGAAACAAACATTTTAAAATGTATGTACAAGCATGAGTTGTCTCCTCTGATGCAGAGCAGCGTAGCACAGTGTTTTTCAGCTTATTTATATCTGAAGACTGCTCGGTTTTTGCTGAGGCCTGTGGCTCACTGTGTAGTTAGGCTTAGCAATGCAAAACCTGCTTTTCTAAGTACTTCTTGTGATCTTTGTTAGGTGTAGTTCATGCAACACTTTCTGATAACTTCTGGCACTGCATTAAATTACAGTTTTGTGTGAGGATAGCCCTTCTCAGGATGTACTCTGGCAATGATCAGTTGCTAAAAACTTAGTAAGAGTGCTGTGTGATTCTGCTCTGTGCTTCTTAGGTAGAGTGTAATGTCATGTAGCTGAAGAACTCTGTGAAACTTAACACGTTGCACAGGAATTACATATCTGAAATGTCCAGGGAAGAGAGAAACAAATAATTTTGAAACATAAAATAAGCCAAAGGGAAAATGTGGTGCAATTCAAATTTAAATAATAATAGTGGTTTTTTGAGAAGTGAGTACATATGGAATATGTAGGAGAATAATATTTGACAGTGTCTTTGAAAGTTTTTTTCTATCACAGTCCTCTCAACAAATGGGAGGAGCTGTGTTTCCTGCGTGCCAAGTTCTACTAAAGTTTTGGTAACTTTTGGTACTGTGTGAACTATCTATTTAGGTGATTGTAACAATTATGTCAGTAAATCTTATATAACCATTCATGCTTACGTGTATCCAAACGGAGGTGCGGAGAAGAGGTAGAGGAAAAAATTCTGGTTAGAAATGTGTAGTTTTAGGTTCTCATAAAAATGGCCTCTTTTCAGAGGAGCCGAGAACAGTGTGCTCCCGCTGATATCCTCTCCATTTGTCGAAGGCTGCAGTGGTGGTGCCTGCTCTGAGGTCTGGCACCGGCCCTTCGCACGTGATGTGCTTTTCCTTGTTCCTGGGCTGAAGCTCCGTATGGCCAGAACGTGCACAGATTGCTGGGCTGGGCCGGCCCGGTCTCCGGAGGAGCGCTGCCGGTGAGCCGCTGAGGGATGCTCAGAGGGGGCCCTGGCAGGCTGCTCCCGGCATCTGTGAGGTGGGGTGAGCTGAGCCCACGGATCGGGAGCGGGAGCGCTGCAGCTGAGCCTTCTCCAGAACAGGAAACCTGCGCCCAGGGGCTGAGGGGGGTGTCCGGCACACCGAGTGGCACCGCGCACGGACAAGTTTATGAAGCTGTTCCTGCAAGGCAGGGGGTGCGTGTTTGCAGAGAGCAGTAATTGTTTTTTTGTCAAGGCTGCTTGAAGCTACCCTTACTTCTCCTGGAACACTGGATTCAGAGGAGTTGCATGTCTTAGGTAAATGTGTTTTGAGACTATAATACAAGTCTTATATAAGGCTTATTATATAAGCCATTAGACATTTGTTTGGTCCCTTTCTACATGCACAGTATTTTTGGAAGTGTTATCTTCTGTGCAGGACTGTATCACTTCATTTTTTTTTTTTTTTTTAAGGCCTTCTGAAGTGTGGGAGAATACAGTGGAAAATCAGTATTACATAGGTTTTGGGTTTGTAGTCTAATTTCTAGAAACCATGTAAGTTGTCTTAGACAATCAATTCCATATGAAAATTTGTTTATTGGCCTTGTCTTTTAGTTGAAGAGGTATCTCATCTGTATGTCACATGGTAGTTGGGTGAGGAGTATCAAGATTCCCACTCCTGAGTGTAGGAAGTGAAAAGTATCTAGAGTTAGGAAGAGCCATCAGGGAAAAAGACCAGGAAACTGCAGTAGAGGGGTACAGGAAATGGGTGGGAATTGAGGAAATGCATTCTTTCTAAAATGTGAAATTGATGTAGTGTTTAGTAACTAAACATTGAAACTTGTTAAGAAAATGTGCCCCTCAAAATAATGGAATATGGACAACAGCAACTTTCACTACTACCTTGTTTTTTCTGTTGAGTTGTCTGGAGAATTACTGTGGTTCTGTATGATTTTGCACTGTCCCTTAAGTTTTAAGGGGTTTTTCTTTCCCATTTCCTCTTCATTGTACACTCCCTCTAGCCTAAGTGCTTGCAGTGAATCTCTGAACAGCTGGGAAATGCATCGTTCTCTCTATATCTTTGTTAGCTCTGTTCAGAAGTACTTAAAACTGTGTTGAAACCCCATTAACCCACTTTAAAGGTGTGATCAAGGTCCCAGGACACATGCCAGCCCTAAAATTATGCCATGAAATAAGCAATTAACTTTGTTTAGCATTTAATCAAGCAGTTAATTTTGGCTTGTTAAAATATCCAACTGTAAGAGAGATCCCACAGATACAAGTAAAATCACTTTGCTTTGGTTCTGCAGAAGAAAAATAAATTCTTAGCATTATAGTTGTGCGGGAAAATTCCAACTGTTAATCAGTGACACAAATAATATGTAGTGTTTGCTAAGACTTGAATGCTCCCAATCCGAACTGGAAGTTTAAGAAGCAGCTTTTTGAATCTAGAGTCCTGTAGTTTACGTGGCTCAAAATACTATATTTGTGTGAATGCTCAGTATGAATATTATGAACAGGATCAAATACCATAAAAGCCTTTAGCCTATTGAGTGTTAGTTTTGGGAACAGGTTAAGAATTTTTGTAAATGACAATCAGCTGTCACTCACTTAATGGATGTTTTAAAAAAAAAAAAAAAAAAGTGCCTCTGCACGCATGACTGATTTTTCTTATTTAAATCATATAATTTTAAGTTTGGGATTTTTTTAATAAGCAGAATTAATTAAACCTTCTTATGAATTTATGCTTCACAAATTTCCTGCTTTACAAACAATTTATACTTTCTTTTCCTTCCTTTCCCATA
Source organism: Acropternis orthonyx (assembly GCA_035583155.1). NCBI lineage: Eukaryota > Metazoa > Chordata > Aves > Passeriformes > Rhinocryptidae > Acropternis > Acropternis orthonyx. The sequence goes on from JAWWEU010000017.1 coordinate 14,640,978, forward strand.
TCCCAGTACTATCAGTGTCTTTCTGTGCCCACCATCTGTGGGTTGATTGATGTGTGTGGCTTGTGTTCTGTGGCCTATTCTGGCCCAATATGGGCATATTTCTGAGAGTATAAGTAACAAACTTGTACTAACTTCGGTCTCTTTCTTCTTCCAATTTAATGAAACTTCTTATGTTTAACACATTTGCCTTTTGTCAAATATGATTAAAATTGCTAGGACAGATTCAGCCCATTCAGGTTTCATTTTCTCTGTGAAGTTATTAAAATAGCTTAGTTTTCAGTTTGCAAATCCTCTTCATCACAATGTGAGCAGTGTAGTGTGTTGCTGTACTGTATTTTTGAGTTTGGGATGCTCCATCAAAGGCTTTATGTATATTGTTCTTCCATCTCGTGGTTCTCTACTTCCTCCTTCCTCTCCACAACCTGCAAAGTAGTTGGAGCCTATTAAATCTTAAACATAAGTTAACTGTCTCATGTCATGTCTTTCTCTTTGTGTCAAGGAGAACGGTGACCAGTGTTGAGGAACTTCATTAAAAAATTCTCAATAAAATAAATACCAGCCTTTCAGTGGTAAGATACTGGACAGTGATAGTGATGCCTCCCCACTGAAATCCTTAGGCATCAATAGGGTGAGAAGGTTAAAAACTGAAGAGAAAGCATAAAAAATCGCCCCCCCCCCAAAAAAAAAAAAACAATCCCAAACCATAGAAAAATAATATTTATGCAGACAAAAATGGAGTGCACTGTGGGTAAGGACACTATCCTTCCTTCAGGTTGCCAGAAACCTGTCTTTGTTGTATGTGTTTGTGCTTTGGGTGTTACTGCACGGAGATAAGGAAGGGTGCAACATGTACCCAGGGTGATGGATGGAGATGAGTTTTAAGACTCTTTTGGCTCTGGCTGCTGCCAAGGTGTTTGGTTTTAGGTGATGGTGGTGGGAATAGGTCAGGGAAGAGGGGAATGGGAGCTTCACCACTGAGTTCTGTGTCTGCTGTGCTCTGCGTGGAGTTAAACCAGCCCTTGAAATGGGAGTGTGAGATGAGGGGCTGGGAGGTCATTTGCTTGTACCTGCACGAGTCTTTGGCTTCCCTGTCTCGGCAGCTCCTGCCACCAGATCCTTGACAAACTTTGTACACAGGAAGCTTCTGAGTTAACACTCAGTTAAGAATTATAATGCAGGAGGGAGTCAAAGACTTTTCTGAGGAAGGTGAAGTTTTCTTAACTACCTGTGCCACAGTTCTCAGTCTGTTAATTCTGGGTGCTTGCAGAAGCAAGTCTGGATGCTCACTGCAGTGAGTGGTGTGAACTCCTGGGAAGTGGAGGGGGAGGCTGGAGAAATGTTTTGGTGGGAGTAGGGAGCTTAGAGCACTGCAGAGGGAGCTGCAGGTGAAAGAAAGTGCTGTGTGCATGTGGTTTTTTTCTGAAAACCAAATGCCATTTTTTAACCTGTTCTTGTAGCTGGTATTTAGTAGAGGTCCGGGGCTCTTGGTCCCAGTATACTAATGGCCTTATAAATTGGTGAGGCAAATGTAAACACAAGTCATCTGTCTAGAAATACCATATTGATGCTTTCTAAATTGTAGTGCTCTAGCATTTTAAAGAAAATATACTTTTACTTTCACAGATTAAGCTGCCACCGATGATGGAAATCATAACAGCTGAACAGCTGATGGAATACTTAGGTTAGTAAATTACAGTAAATGGCTTTCACTTGTATATTATAATTTATAGTGAGTAGTAATATAGAACTGTTTTATTTACTATTTTATTCAGCTTTACTTGAACTCACGATCCAAGAAAACTACTTACAGTGTTCAGCTATTCATGCTTTTCTTTAGTTGCTTTTAGAAACTTTCTGTACTGCTATCCTGAGTGGTTAGTCTAGTGATGCAGTTGGTATGGCTTAGTACACACCAACACATTGGTAGATTTAATCTTACTTATGTCTTTTATATTGTTGCTTTGTTATAGTTGACAGAATGCATTAAGTCAACTATGTCTTTAATTGTCTGCGGTAACTGTAGTCCTTGGAAATTTGACTCAATTAAAATAACAGGAAAAATTAATGTAGTCATCACGGTGACTGGGTTCTCATTTGCAGCTCTACTGTTAAAATATTCAGTGTTTAGCAAAACTGTTTAGTGTTTAGCACTTTTTCTATCTGACAGGCCTGCAGCTTCAATATTCCTGATGATCCAGGTGTTAAAAGTGCAGTTGTGATAGTACTCAAGCTGTATGTACCACAGTTCTTTCTCTTTGTAGCCTAGCAAATCTAAAATATTTGAACTTAATAGACTAGGCTTAAGCAGGAGGGAAAAACCTTACTATATCTTCTTTCTCTTTGCTTCTAAAGAATGTAGCTTTTTCTTTTCAGAAGCAAATCCTTGAAAGTTCTGGTGGAATAAAGTTAACTACATAATTTAAAAAAAAAAAAAAAGTCCTAAGAAATCTTTTGGCTTGTGTCTAAACACTTCTTGCAGTTGTGTTGATAGAATAATTCTATCTGAAGTCACTGCATAATTCTAGTTAGCTAATGTGTGTATTCTTTCTTGAAGGCATATATTAGCCTCTGGAATTATCTGATTGAATGGAATAATGGAATTATGTGCTCAAATTATTTAATTTCCTATTCAGTGAACAGGATTAGCAGTTGCCTAATGGTTCTTCTTCAGCTGAAAAAAACCCAGAAGACTTCAACCACACTTAACGTAAAATATTATAAATTAGGAAATCTATAATGGTATTTTTCCTCTGAGTAGAAACAATTTTTTAGTAGTGGAGTGAGGGAATAAATACAAAAAATACTGAAATAAAATTTGGAAGATGGACACTAGTCTCTAAAGATGTAAATCTTGAACCGCAGTGTCCTTTTGGTCAGCTGGGGTCACCTGTCCTGGCTGTGTCTCCTCCCAAGCTCCCATGAACCCCGTTTCCTTGCCAGTGTGTCAGTAGGAGAAGCAGAAAAGGCCTTGGCTCTGTGCAAGCAACTGCTCAGCAATAGCACAAACATCTCTATTGTCATCACTGTGTTGAGAGCAAATCCGTAACAGCCCCATTCCAGCCACTGGGAAGAAAGTTAGTTCTACCTCAGGCAAAACCAGCATGACAAGTTTTGTAGAGTTATTGGTGTATGAAATGTATGCCAAAACATTCATTGTATCAGTCAGGATAAACGGTTGCCTTTTTAAATTGTTATGAAATGACATATTTTACTATGAACAGTTTGACCTTTCTATGTTTTTAAGTTGAGGTACAGAGGGAGGTAAATTTCTGAATAATTAAGACATTAGTATGGAATGCTGCTTTGGTAACAATGTTGGCCACTTGAATTATTTTCTTAATATGGTTTTACTATGGTTTTTATACCTATATTTACACCATAATTATGGTTCAGGTTATGAAATGTGATCTCATTAATTCGGTATAAAATTTGCGTGGTGGTATTCAGTATCAGTCACCTTCATTCAGAAGTGTTCACAGAACTGTTGAAGCTTTGAGTGTGAAATAAATTTAATTTTATTTTTTGTTTCTTTAGGAGACTATATTCTTGACGCAAAACCTAAGGAGATATCCGAAATTCAGCGACTTAACTATGAGCAGGTAAGGAGCTACTCCTAAAATACAGTTTATGTCTGAGGAAACAAACTTTTTCTCTCCTAGGATTTATCACCTTGTTAAAACCCAGAAACATATAAACCATTGTTTGTAATTTCTCTTTTTCTGGGCTGGATGTAGAGTGCTTATATATACTTCCTATTAGTCAAGAAAAACTCAGTAGCTGTTAACACAAGAAATTATGGGGGTTTTGCCTGTTAGAGTGTAATGGAAGAATTTGGATTTTATTGAGGAACTGTAACACAAAGGTACAAATAAAGTATATAATAGGGTGATCCTTTTTGAAGTCTTCTGTTACACATCCTTCAGTGTGCTGTGTTCTGTGGTGCCTGCTATAGAGTTTCCCTGAGGATGTAAAGTGAATAGTAGAAAAGTCTCTGTTCTTAATAGTGATGGACAAAAAGAGGTTAATTCCATGTTATGAAAGGCAATAGTATTTGCACTGACCACTGTTTACAGTCAGGGAAGTCTTTCTATGTTAAAGATAGCTGTAAGTTTAAAAAAAATATTGATGCAGTATATACTGTCTTGGAGCAAGTTCTTCAGGCTCTGTAGTCATGGCTGGTTTTTGGTTACTCATGGAAAAGTGATTTGAGGTTTTGATAGGTCTTAGGTTTCAAGTTAGTTCTATTCACTCTTAAGTAATTTTTTTTTCTTGCTCTCATTCAGTGTTGAAAACCAAAATCAGTAATTTGGGATTGATTTGTGTCAAATTATAGGAACTGCTTTTGTAATAACAAAACTGGCTGGTTTTTCCCACACTTCTGTGCTGTAGAAGGTTTATAGCTGTAATCAACATATGGGAGGATGATGAAAACTATATGCCTGGTGAAAGTACAACCTTTATAGCTTTTTTTTTGTGCTCAAATATATGGGTTTGCTACATGAATGTCACATACCTTAAATATTTCACTGTAATTTTAAAGAAGCCTTCTGTTCTGGGAGTCTTCCAAGTTGTTTTGAAGGTGCAGAAATAGCTAAGGTAGAAATGATACTGTTGAAATTGTAGTGAGAAATTTCTGTGGTTTTCTGGTCAGTTTGATGTAATCCTGCTTAATTTGCAAAGTAAACCTTACAAAATAAATGCATCTATTGTCTGTCGATGTATGATCTGAATTTGTGGATGACTAGTGCTGACTCACTATAGACTTGCTACTCTTTTAGCAGAGTAAGAGTGTAGCAAAAATTCTTTCAAGACACTTCTGGTAGGTTTGGGGTTTTTCATGCTTAGTATCTGGTCCCTACTAAATAACATGCACTTGTTAAGGTGGTTTGGTTTGCTATTATAGCAATAAAAACTTTAAAAAAACCAAACAAGCCTGAGTTAGTTTTGAGAATTACTTACAAATCTTGCTAAACTCTGAATCTTATGACAGCAAAGTTATTAGTGGGATGAAGCAACGTGTAGTAAAGTAGTGGGAGCTGGTAACAACCCTGACAGAACAGTGCAGTTAAAGGGCTGCAGGCGTTAAAACTCTCTCACTCAGTGTAGCTCTGCTCAAGTGCAGGTGCTGGATCAGAAAACAGCAGAGGCAACTGTCCCTAACCATCAGTGCTTTTGGTGTGTGAATTTTGCTGTCTCCATCTCCTGTCCAAACTGTATTTCTGGATTTCCTCATGGTTTTTTTCCCATTGTTGCAAGCTTGAATTCCTCTTAAGCAACAGAATGTTGCAAAACCCAATAAAACCCCAAACAAACAAAAACCACCAAGTGCCTCAGTTTCCCTGAATGTTTTGCACATACTTTCTAATCTTACTCTTTGTTGACTCTTCTCACTTGGTGGGAAATTCTTTTTCCTGCATGTCAGGAAATTTTCTTGTCTGTTTGTTCAAGAGAACTGCCTCTTATAAAGCAGTTTTTCTTTGACTCATCTTTGCTTTGTGTAGTTGGCTCTTTGTAACTTGATAATTCTCCTTAGGGTTCCATTGGGATCAATGCTATAAGTGCTACTTTCGTGACTTGTTTTCATAGTAGAATCTACAGACCCTTGAAAGGTGTGCCCAAAATAAGATAGCAAACTTTTCTTATGAAACAGAAAGATCAGAGTCTTAGTTGTTCATCACTGAACTCTGAAATGAGAGTTGGCATGTAGGTCTGTGTAGATCTTTGTTTTGTTTATTTGTTGTGTAGTGGCAAGTACTTCAGCCTGACTTACAAGGCAGGACTTAAAAGGGGAGGGGAAACCTCAAGAAAAGTCCCTTGGAGCTTCCCTTGTAATTCAGTTTTCTTGTAAACATCTGGGTTGTGGCTATGGGAAATAGAGCTAAAAGCAATAGCAACTGCCTAAAAGCAGCTTATGGATGTAGCAGAAACAGTCAGATACAGGTGATTGGAGGGAGAGTTCTTGTTTTTCACATACCTTCTGGCACAATGAGAATTAATAATGTGAATATGCATCTAAATGATGGCGTGGGGAATTTCCCCTTCTGTAATTTTTTTTGAAGTATTGAGTTGATGAGTACTAAATGAAGGGTTGCAAGAGTAACCAGCAATTGTACAAAACTCTGTTTGGTCATCTGTCTTCTTTCTTTCTGCTGTCAGAACATGAGTGATGCAATGGCAATTCTACATAAGTTGCAGACGGGGCTGGATGTCAATGTGAAGTTTACAGGTGTCCGAGTATTTGAGTACACACCTGAATGCATAGTGTTTGATCTTCTTGACATCCCTTTGTACCATGGATGGCTAGTGGATCCTCAGGTAACTTGTTGTTTTTAATAATTCAAACAGAATGTAAGTTATTCTGGATGTTATTCGTGGGAGGGGAATGCTTCAGGATTTTAATGAGTCCATAATGATTATGGTAATGTATTTTTTAAATCTGGTGAGTAAAATTGAAGAGTGAATACAAACTGTATGTATTTTTTAGTGCAGGAACGTTGCAGTGCCTGGGTCTGTACTCAAACTACTTCAAAAGCTTTCTATGACTCTGTAAATGAAAATTGTTTTTCTGAGGGAGATAAGTTGCCAGATCCAGAGTCCCAGTTGTTGTTTTTGAAAGCTTGTTAGAGAACACTTGGAAGGAGTGCAGGTTACTTTCCTCCTTTCTTTAATTCTGATTTACTAGTCACTGCTTTTGAGAAATGAGGATGGTAGAACTGATTGGAGAGAATTTCATCTTTAGCAAAAATGTAATTAATTATATTACTTAAAAAACAGGAAAGTGGTAATGTTTACTTAGGGGGATGCTGGTGAGTTTGGCTGGAATAATCTACCTCAGATTTATGTCTTTTCATGCGTTGTTGCTGAGTGTTACTGTTCTCTTACCTGTTGGGGTTCCCCCTGGACCCACTGATCCCAACTGATGCCCTGTTCTCTCCTCCATCTGCTTTAGCAACAGCCTTTGATGCTAAGGGTTTAAGATTTAAAATGGGATTTGAGACAGCAAAACACTGTGGGCTAAAACTTTTTGGTCCAGTATTTTTAGAGGCATAACATCCTCTTTTTGAACTCTTTCTAATGAATAATTGCCATAGGCTTGCAGTTCTGTTCTGTCCTTCTCAAAGGTAAATTCTGTATTGTGTGTTGTTCCTTCCTGCTCCAGGTTGCTGACATAGTAAGAGCAGTTGGTAACTGCAGTTACAATCAGCTGGTGGAGAAGATTATTTCCTGTAAACAGTCAGACAACAGTGAACTGGTTAGTGAAGGTAGGTAACACTTGTTTATGCTTTGTTGAAACACCCTAACAAAACAAGCTACCTATTTTTCGTATGCGTCTTGCTGTGTAGAGATACAGTTGTGAAGAGCTGCATTCTGTCTGCTGAGCTTCTTTCCCCAGGCTGGCAGACAGCACTGTGCTTGTCTTCTAAACTGCTCTGATGCAATTTCTGAAACACGAATCCAGGTGCATTCTCTTGGTCTATTCAATGTACTTCTTCAAAAGCATGAGAGAAGTTCCCTTTCTGGAAAGGTGGTATGGGCAGCACTCAGGTTTCAGCTCAGCTCTCTATTATCCCCTATAATTAGAATATGAATTATATACTACATGATGACAAGGAAAAAAATCAGTAATATTAGAAGTGGATCCAGCACCTCTGAACATGAGAGGGTTCTCTACAATGCTTTCAACTTGTTTTTGCCTCTCTGAATACGTTCCCTTAGATTTGTGGCAACATAGGGGCATATTACCAGGGGGGGTGGTAGGAAAAATACTACTGTTGTAACCAGATTTTATATTAGCAAGTGTATAATAGGCACACATAACCTTCTGTATTGTTTTTGTAGGGTTTGTAGCTGAGCAATTTCTAAATAACACAGCGACACAGTTGACGTACCATGGACTCTGTGAGTTGACTTCAGCTGTCCAGGAGGGAGAGCTTTGTGTGTTCTTCAGGAACAACCATTTTAGCACCATGACCAAATACAAGGTATAGTCAACACTTTTGTTTTACTGTTTTGTGTTCTTGTTTCAAATCTTGGTTTTCCACTGTCTTGAAACAGAAACAAATTCTAGTGTGTTATATGTAAACGTGTTTTATGGGGAATGTAAGGTCTGTAGCAAATGTTCCTCATGAATTATTGATTACAGTGTTTTGGATACCAGGATCCATTATCACTTTAAATCTTCTTGTAACTCTTTGATTTATGTTCAGTTTGCTCCCTGTTTTAAGTCTTTGTGGTTATGTGTAATGACATACACTTCTTACTTGGCTTAAATTTACTGGCAGTTTGTGATTGCCAATGATAAGGTTAATTTATTTAATTTCTTGTTTCTGAGGATCTAAAACTTTGCTTTACATTTGGGCCAGTAGATGAATAACCCCATCATGGTATTTGAAATACCAAACATTTGGAGAAGTTGAGATGAGCTACAATCTTAGTTCCCTTGGTTAGGGAAGAGTATTCTTTCTAATCTAAATCTGTGGAAGCAAAACAGTGGGAATATTGAAAGGACTATTCCAGGAGACAAAAGGCAGATGTCACCTTGGTTAGTACTTCTGGGACTCCTTCTTCCCCAGAATGGAGAATCCGGCTTGGCAAGTTTGCAGTTACCTGTGGAGCATCTTTGTTGTGAAACAACTTTGCCTTTACTAAGATGACAGTGTATGAATGTTTACCTTTGTATAGAATTCCTGACATTATATTTTATCTGTTATTAAATAAGACTTTAATTTCATGTATGTATTTGTGAGTAGTGGTAGTAAAAGCAAAAAAATATAGGAGGTGTGTGACATGCAAAAAAGTAAAAGCCCACTGTTTTTACCATCTGTTATATGTGATGTCATATTCCTCATGTGGATGACACTTTTTCATTTCTCACTACTAGTCCTTTTTTCTCCCTCTGTTAATCTTGACTGTCAGTCCTTATCTTTGGCATTTTGAACAACTACTTGTAAGCTGAACTAAAGGTCTGAACAGTCCTGATAAATAATGATTAACTCTACAAGCAGGTAATAAATCTGGTTTTCTAATAGCTTCGTAGAGCACATCTGAGATCTGTTTTGAATTTCTGTACAATGCCACTCTCTTTAAAGCAGTAGGGCAGGTAAAAGGAACTTTCTCCTCCCTTCCTCCATTTAAAAAGCCAAAAACTGTGAAATGTGTCTGTTTATGGTCAAACATTGTACTTTCTGATTCAACTCATTTAAATCATAAGTAAATATAGTTTTGCTTCTCTCCATTTCTCTAAATTTAGCTCTTGCAGGAGTTGGTAGTAGCTTGTGAATCAAGCCTGTACGTTGTTTTCTGCTTGCTTTCATTACAGGGATGGAGGGAATAACCCAGAGTTCTAAAAGAAAATACTGAATCAAAGCACAGCTGCACTTTCTGGATACAAATGGTACCTAGAGGTGCAGGATAATTCTTTTACTTCATTTAAAGGATATTCCCACTAAAATATTTAAATCCTCCTGGAAATCATGCATTTTTATGCTATTATTAGAACTTCTAAAATCTAAAATATTCATATTTAATACTGTCAAATGAGTATCACTTTAACCTTGTGGGTTATAAATAGAGACTGTTTTTGCAAGATGTAGGCTGTTTGTAGTCTTCTGCAGCCCAGTATTTAGATTAAAGGCCAAAACCTGCTGTATTTGTGCTTTATCAGCTTCATACTTGTAAACATGTACTTTTCAGTTGAGATCTTTTTTACTTAAATGAAATGCTACATTTCATTGAGTTAATATAAATAATACAGAACAGGTTAAGGTAGTGAGTAAAAGTCTGTGTCTGAATTTTACCTGTGAGAACTAAATCCCAGTCCTAAGAAATACTGACTTAAAATATTTGAGAACCAATATTATTTGTTTGTGTATTTAAGGTTTACTGCAGCTAAGTCCCAGTGGTTTTAATCTTGTCCTTTTTGAGAAGTCTTAGAATTTTGAAATGCAAAGTTTTGAAATACGGGCCCTTATTCTTGTTTTTCACAGTCATTATGGTGACCTCGCTTGCAGCTAGTATTTAATTTCCATGTTATCTTCAGGCTTTTAGAGGTCCTGAGGTTGTTGCTTTTAAACAGTGTTCATTTTGCTTTGTATTTCTGTTGGGTGGTACATTAAAATTTGAGATATCAAGAAACTCTTTTAATAAAAGATAAAAAATAGCTTTTAATTTATATTTAAAGGATCTTGTCTGCATCTAACCTACCCAGCTGTTTGCAGTAGCTGTGACTAGGTGGTCTTTCATATCAAGAAAGTCAGAAATAGACTTGGCTTGGGTTTTTAGCCAAGATCAGCTCTCCAGAAATTTGTGGACCTCCGGGATAGTCATGTGAGTGCCAAATGCATTGTTGCCACAGAGCTGTTTTTCAACTGCTCTACTCCTTCCATTTCCTATTTTTAATGCTCTGCAGATGGAGTTTGGGTCAGAGATAGCTGGACTGTGAGGAAAAGTCCATCAATGAGGAAAATTGAAGACTGAGAAATGAAGATGTAGAACTTTCAGGACAAGAACTATGCAATTATTTTTTGTCTTTCTCTAATAACTGCCTTTCCCTCTTCTCCCTCCAAACCAATATATGGAAACGTATAAATAAAGCAGTTACAAAGTTAACAAAAAGGGAATTACATATTTAATAAGTTATGTCCAGATAATAAAATGTTTGTATCTTTAGAAGCAGACTTTGAATAATTAGAGATTATTATTCTAATGAAACTAATGCTTAAACTTTTATTGGGCAGCTTTCATGTACGGCTGAGACAGTGACTTGTACACTGGGGATATTTTTTAAGTTCAGTGTGAGTTTAAGACTGATATTTTAGTAAAAGGACTTGGATTTCAGTAACTTGTCTATTTGCCCAAGTAATTATTTTTTTCTACTTCCTGTGCCTTTAATTGCATATTAATAGTCTTGGCTCATGTGATCATCCAGTAATAATTTTCAGCAGTTAAAGATGTGATTTTATTTTTTTTTGCCTTTGCTTTTTGTTATGCAGATAATAAATACATCAAATGGTAATTCCCCAGATCAAGGAAAAACAGGACTGTAAAGAGGGGATTGGTTTGGTAAGAAGATCTTAGTTTAGTTGGAATGTTTTTCCCACAGACTTGTTTCTAATACAACTTGTTTCCTTTACTGAAAAGTATCAAGACACCCCTTTGAATTTTTAAGATTGTGTGTTCTCTAGTTTATAAATACTGTGTTTCTGCTTCAGAACTCAACAGAGGCTTTTAGTCCAATACAAAGTATATTTCATAGCAATAATTGTGCATTTTCCTTGGGTGTTTAAGATTGGCACAGTAGAGGCAGTGGATATAACTGCTTAAAAACATGATTAAATATTTTTCCATTTCTTAGTAAGTGTACAGTTTTTATTTTGAGGGCTATTCTGTTGAATCAAATGGAGTATACCTTTTAAAAAGCCTTCATTTTCTCTGCCGCTGAAAGCATTCAGATAGACTAGTATTAGAAAACCAGCACTCATTCATGTCAACTTTAAATATCTTCATAGAAACCAAGGTGTCTGATCCAGAAGTCCAAGAGATTATTTACATAGAATTTAAGAGATAAGGCTTAAAATGTTTCTCTTTACCGTATGAAACTACTGGACAGGTGTTTGGTTTTCTTTTTTTTGTGTTTTCGAAACTGCTGAAAACTTGGTGATTGGCATTAGAACAAGTAGTTTAAAAGCATTAGTTTTAATTACTTAGTAATTAGTTTTAATTACTTCATTTGGTCATTAAATTAACCCAGGAAAGGAGATCTAGTAACCAGTGACATCAGCTGCAGCCCACATCTGTGCATTTCAGAGAGCTTTTTGGGCAAACCAGGAGACTGAGAGAAGAAGAATCTTGCTTTTATCCTTACCTTTATTTCAAGGTTTTTATATGTGAAACTATAAAATCTGGGCATTGGTCTACAATATCTAGATATTGATTCTTGGGATAAGTAATTACTCATTACCTTGTTGTAGACACAGTTTGTTTTAACAGTTATACACTTGGGACTTTCTTTTATTGTTTTACTCCCTACTGGCAATAGTTAGGAGTAAATATTGTTGCTTTATATTATGTGCTAGTATTCTGGGGAGCAGTGTTAAACCCATGAGACTGGGTATTTCTTAAACCCACATTTAAAAACAAATCTAAAAGATAAGCTGGTAGTAGTTTAGGAATGGTCAGTTAAGCTTTTATGAAGGTAGAAACATTTTGTCAAGTATGATGCTGTTCTTGGCAAGGTGTATTTGAAAAGCATATTTGTGTCCATTGGATACCTTAATTGCATGACTGTAGTGTGCTGATCATCCTATTTTAGCTTTAGTCCTGACTAGAAAGCAGCTGTTGAATCAGCACCATGATCTATTAAGTAGAAACACATTGTGTTCTTCACCTTTTTAAAGCTTCCTTCCTAGTTTTTTAGTTCAGTGTAAATAAATGTTTCTACACTCACTAATTCTTACTGATTCTGTCACTGAGTGCCCTCTTTCCCTTTTCCCTCTTGTGTGTTGCATGGAGTGGAGCTGGAGTGCAGAAACTTAGGTAGCGTACAGCTGTGGTGTATGTGGAGTTGGGAGTCCCAGAGTTGTGTAGGTGGTATATCCCTGTCTCCAAGCAGCCAGACTGATCCTGTGATCTGGCAAGTGCTGGGGAAGAGTGGCTGGTTCCTGGCACCAGGCAGCTCCTTATTTAGTGCAGCTCAAATTTAGAGGCAGCCTGAAGGTCATGTGGTAAAAGGTTTTTCTGGAATCACAAGGTCCGCTGGGTGGAATTTGGGTGTGCCAGTGGAGTTGGCCTGGGAGCCTTTAGCTTTGGGAAGAGAACATGCATGGCATTAGCACCCTGCCTGCAAAACCAGTCTGTGGACGTGGTCTCTGCTGTTGCAAGTAGAAGGAATAAAACCATGAAAGTTCTTGGAAGATTATCTGTAGAGATGAGCAGCTACAACACACCTTAAAGAGCTGATGACTCCTCTTTGTAAATATAAGTTGTCTGGTTATTGCCAGAAGTTACATGAATATCAGCAATATTGTGAGGGTCCTGTTTGTTTTTTTGAGAAAATCATTTAAATTATACCAATATGAAGTAGAGGTCAGAGCACTTGATAAAAAACAAGGGAAAGATGACTTTGGATCGCTTACCTGTGCTTTCCCATTGTTCTCTTATTCCACTAACATGAACAGGAACTCTCTCTTCTCAAGGACGAGGGAGCCTGTGTTGGTTGGTTTGCTGGGTGTTGTGAAGGAAAGCAGCATGTTTTAAACTTTGCAGCTGCTGTTGGAATTAGAATGGTGCTGTGTAGGTGTTGGGGGTGTGTAATGCAGTTTATTGACTTTCATTAGGGAGTTGCATTAAATTTATTATTTGCCCTAGTGTGACGTTTTTTCAGTCAGTGTTCAGGTATAGTTCAACTGAGGAACTTTCCAAAAACAAAGGAAGGATATGAATTTTATTTGATTGAAAAAGTTCTCTATGTCAGACAGTGTTAGCTTTAAACTGTCTTTGGATGACGTACTAGATTCTAATCCCATCAAGGCAATGATATACCTTAATATTTGTGTGTGAAAAACTGAGTCTGTAATAGTTGGGAGATTGTGAAAGCAGTACCATTTTCCTATTTCAGTATTATTACTAAACTGCACAGTTTATGGGCTGTTTACAAAGTAATTAAAAATGTATGGCATAATAGGGGAAAACCTGACACATGCGCACCCCCACACACCTTTTTTTTAGGTTTTGTTTGAATCAATATACTGATCAAAATAAAATTTAAAAGGTTCAAATACACTTACTGCAAAACATTCTGGGAATTTATTTTATTTTTACATGTTTTTAAAGTTGTCTTATATATGAGACACTGTCAAATAAGTATTCTGTGCAAACTGGAAATGTGGTGAAATTATATCCTTTTATATTCTTCGGTGATTTTTAAGCATCAGGAGTAGCATTTGGTTTTTAGGCAGGTTTCCAAGGGAAAGATGATTCTTTAGGTCATGTTATGTGATCAGACTTGTTGCTGACAATTGTATTTATGTCTGTAAGGGTAACTTCCATTTCAAAACTTGGACATTTAGTGGTGTCATCTGTGCTTGGCTTTGTTTGGGTGTTACTTATCTGTTCTATTTGGCCTTTTTTTGCAAGTGCATCTTACGATATTAAGTGATTTTAGAATAACTGCTGCATGTGAGTCTTCAAACAATATTTGTTACATCATGACCTCCCAGTGGCAGGTGGGCTGGCTGTGAGCATGGTAGCATTGAAGAGGTCTGATGGTAATTTTGTCATCTGTTAGACAGTTGTTTAATGACTTGAGAAATATCAGTGAGCTCATTCTATACATATGGAATATGGACAATCTTTCCATTTCTGGCCTGTTAGTTCTGTGAAATCATTAGGACAGGATCTGCCTCTTGCTTTGGTACATCTTCAGCACAGTGATCTTTGAGAACCCTTTGTGTGCTGCTGTAATACAATCAGCAAATTTCTGTGGATGTCACAGTAAAGTGCTTTGATTTTTACAGCAAAACCACTGCCACAAGCTTTGCATTGAGCATCTTGATCTGGCACATTCAGTGACACCAATGGAAGCTTCAGTCTTAATGTGCTGTATGGCCAGTAATAACATTTTTGAATGTGGAGTATGTTTTTTTAAACATTACAAAAAGGATAAGATTAAATGGATTTAAATAGAAATTCAAACAAGGATTATTTTGTGCTGCTTTGCTATCCCTCAAACATGCAGCACCATCTCCTTTCACCCGAGGCTTGCTCTGGTAATTTCCCCTGGGTTTCAGCTTCTCTCCCGTTCCATCAACCTAAGCTTGCATTTCATCCTTCCTGTGCCGTGGCATTTGAACTTCTTAGCATTGCCTCCTTCACTCCCAGACCAGCCCATTTTCTAACTTCAGAGGTGGAAATGAAGAAATTTGCCCTTACGGAACTGTAAAAAACACTAAAATGCCTACAAAAGCAGTTACTGGTGACAAGTGACAGCAGGAATCTTAAATTTAGATTTTTCAATTGAAATAGACCTCAAATTCTGTCAAAACCTGTTATAACACGTGAAGTCTGAGATGTGGTCATTTTTTGAGACAGTGCCTCTTGGATTATGTGGAAAGACCATCTTTGTCTCCCTGCCTTGCTCTTGGAATTTAATGTGATTTGTCATGGGACTTAAAGTTTTTGCCAGTCTTTAGGTATGCTGCTTAGGTGTGTTTCCAAGGAGCTGTGAAGGTATATAGCTTGATATGTATCAATATATCTATTCTTACGTATATTCATGTATATATCAATTTATAGTCAATATGAAGTTTCACTAAGAAGAAGTTACAAGATGGAATACAGAAATTAAGTGTGGCTAATTTAGCAATGAATTCCAGTGTGTCTGGTGGTTTAATGCTGTATGCTTAATCATTTAATTTTTAAACTTGCTAAAAACTCTCAGTGTATATTGTATTGGAATGCAACATTTGCATTACCTGATGGTTTCTGCTACTTAGGTTGTAAAATGTAATTTTTTTTAGTTTTACAGTTTTTTGGTTTTTTTTGTCCTTCTGCGTAGGGTCAGCTCTACCTGCTGGTGACAGACCAGGGCTTTCTTACAGAAGAGAAAGTTGTCTGGGAAAGCTTACACAACGTGGATGGAGACGGGAATTTCTGTGACTCCGAGTTCCACCTGCGGCCTCCATCAGACCCTGAAACAGTCTACAGAGGGCAGCAGGATCAGATAGATCAGGTACTACCTTCCTGTTGTATTTTTCTGATTGCTTGTGACTATATATAACAATTCGTACTTATTTTAGTCATATATACTTATACAGATGTGTGTGTATGTATGTACTGATGCATATACGGGACTGTAAAAAATCCTTTAGATAATTAGGTTGGGGGTCTCCACAGTGCTACTTGAAAATATTAATATGAGTTTTGAGGGAAGAAAAGTAAGACCAGCTGAATAGTTTGGAAAATTATTTTAATCTCTTGGAATCTACTTCTGTAAAGAACTTACTCAGGTGAATGTCATATCTGCCTTGTATATGGAAACAGAAGCAGAGTGTGGAATTTGTCCTCCAGAACAAACTCATTTCAGGTCATTAATACTGTCATAACTGAACTTTGCTTTCTGATGGCCACTGGCTGAATAGAGGACAAAACCCACAGCAAATTGTGTGTCGTGGTGGGTGTTTGTTATTCTTAATGACATAAGAGTTTACAGAAGTCAGGTCTGAGGTGGGGCTGAGTTGTACCAGTTAATGCAAAAGTGCATAACAAGGTCAGGCTCCTTGGAAATCTTACATTCTGAACCATTATAATTATCACCAGTAATGCTTTTTAAAATTAATGCTTTTTAAATACTGGGGGAAAATTAGTAATACGCTTATTGATAAATTCCAGCACTGCATCTCTCTTGCAGAATAAAAGTCTGGGAGAGATAACAGGGCTAGTAATGTTAAGTTGGTGTTTGATTATATGCAAAACTACACTTTGATTATTTTCTTATTTGTTGAGGAGTTGGTTGTTGTTCCTTATATATTCCCAACATTGTGGAGTGGGACAGATACTCTATCAGGCATAAGCAGAGTGTTAATTAGAAAGACAGAAGTACAAAGCGACAGCTTTAAAATGTGATGCCTAGAACTGGCATGAGCTGGCACTCTCTGTCCTTTGCTGCTGTCCAGCCAATGGAGTTTAAATCTGAAAGCAAATTTTCTTAATTAGCTCTGGTGTGTCTGTGCTGTGATGTCGACACTGTGAAAAGAGATACTAAAGCAGCTGTTGTCAGCCTTTCTGCTGTTGAGGATATGGACAGGTCTTGAAACAAATTCCTGTTTTTCCTTTAAAGATATGGCTGGGAGAAAAGTGATGGTACTGTGTAGCAGCACAGGCTGAAAATTTCACTTGATGTGACCTGACTCTTTTCTGTATGAAAGAGCATTAATGAACAAGTTTACTGTTTAGGATTATCTGATGGCATTGTCTCTACAACAAGAGCAGCAAAATCAAGAGATTAACTGGGAACAGATCCCAGAAGGAATCAGTGACTTAGAGCTAGCCAAGAAGCTCCAGGAAGAGGAGGACAGGAGAGCTTCTCAGTACTATCAGGAACAAGAACAAGCAGCTGCTCAGGTCCAGGTAAGAAAACAGCATTACAGAATATGATCATGAATTTTGGAGAGTATGAACTCTATTGCATAGACACAACATGTGTTTGTCCATGTTTCAGCCTGGTGAGACTGTTCATGTTCTGTGCAGCAAATGATGAGGTGAATACAGGAGTCTTTAGGAATATGCTGTAATTGTTGTAGAATGCATGTAGATATAGCAGTTGTTGGCACTTAAATACTTTAAAGCTGGCCTAATCTTCTAAACTAAGGTGTCATTCATACCATTTAAGTTGCAATGATGAGTTAATGTGGAAGGTTAAAAGGATGGTATTAGCTAGTACATTACATTCCTTGCAAAAGAGCATTTAAATAAGAACTTATTTGTCTCTGTAGGTTTGTCTTTGTCTTGCAGAAGTTTGTTGCTGTACATTTTTAAGTGATGCTGTCTATGATATCATGTGAATCTATTCAGTCATTTCAAATTAGGCAATCAACAGTTTCTCCCAGTACACCTTTTCTCTCCCATACTGTCAGCAGTTGATTTCAAAATGCTTTGAAAATGTGATTCATGCACATGTGCATATAAAAATGTAATTTAATTGAGTCTTCTATGCAAGAGGCCATGTTTAAGTTGGTGTTCTGGATTCAGGGAGTTCTTAACTACTGAAGACTTTCAGAACTGCTTTTACTTATAAATGTGTAAGAAATCATATGTATGAAGGCTGAAGCTGTGGCCTGAAGCAATTCAGAACCATTATCTAATGTTTGATAAGCACGAAACAAGAATTTTGACAGTTAAAAGTTATTTCCACTGCTTGTTGCTTTAATAGAACCATGAGTAGCTGCTGCTAAGACACAGATTCACTACTGCTGGCTGAAAAAAGGCAGAAAGAACTGAAGAACCTGCTTAACAGGTTGCTGCTCATTTGCAGCTATGAATGGGTAACAGTTGGAATAGATGATGAATTAACAAAACTTACGTTGCCTTTGTACACCAAGCCCCTTGCCAAGTTCTTAACAAGCTTCTAGTCACAAAAAGCTGCTGTTTTGCCATATCTCGCTGTCAGAACCAACACTTTGACTCTGCAAATTCTGAAATGTGGACTATGTTCTTAGAAAAGAAACTAGGAAAAAATTCCAGTACAGTAACACAGAAGTGCCAGGAAATGCTTGAAGCCATATTTTATTATTGAAACAACATCTGAGTATGCGGACACAACAGAAGGGACATGCAGGCCTTGAAATGTATTTGCAGCTGACTTAATTATTTAGAAATCAGCAATTCTGGGGAGGTTCTGGAGCAGTTACACAAAAAGCCCTACCTGAATTCTGCTGTTTTGCCTAATATTTAAACTTCTGCTTGCGAACTTGGACATACAGCAATACTTGAGACTTTATCTACCATGAAGTTGTGTTTATTGAGGGCTTTATGTTTGCCACACAGCAGGTGCAAGGTGCTGCTTCTCCAGCCAGCGGGAGACAATCCGGGAGTAATGAACGCAAACGGAAAGAGCCTCGGGAGAAGGAGAGGGAAAAAGAGAAGAATAGCTGTGTCCTCTTGTAACAGCCAGTGGATTGAGTCTGGAGCCAAGTGCATGTCCTCAGAAGCAAAAACAAGGAGTACAAAGGAAGACAAACCTGTTACACGCCGCCTGTGCCTGATTCCCCCATGGATTCTGTTCACGTTCCAAGAGGATGGATGACTTTGTTACAATCACACAGACTTCCTTCAAAGTCAGAGTGCGTGCTGCTCGAGATGGAGCTCCAAATCACAGCTGGACGCGGCTGTGCTTTGAGTTAGTCATAAGAAATACTGCACCTTGTAGCTGAACACACCAGTCATGGCAAGTCCTGTGTCACAGTGACATCCATTACTCGTTACATCAGTTAGGAAGCTCTTTTACCTCCTGTTCTAAACAAAGGAAGGTCATTCATTTTGTGCAAGGCTTTCCCCTCAAGTCTGTACACGAGCACAAGAGTTCTGTGTTACTTCCATGGTATGAAGCTATATCTTAGGCTGGGTATAGTCTTCATGACACAAGAGCCCAAATAACAGCTGGGCACTGCCTCCTCAGTGTGTCCAGAGTTCTTTGCTTCTGGATCTGGTATGTTCTTTTTTTGAACCCAGATTTATAATGTGTTACTGCTCTCGCTGCATCTCCTGGCCAGCTTTCTTGCCCCAAGAATATGTGACTTGATAGGCACCATACAAAAATTGTCATAAAAAATGGGGCATTTATTAATAAGCAAGATGAATATTGTTTGCTTTTCTTGCAATTACAAACTGGGTATGGCAACTCAGATGTTATCAGGGTTAAACAAGTAATTTTATAGGTAACTTCTTTTTCTTTTATTATTTTTTTCTCTTGTAGGTAAACTGGACCAGATAAGCTTTTATTTATTGACCTCTCCATATGATAGATGAATGAGAGGAACTAAGGTCTATAATAATCATTATATTCTATATAAGAATGCAGAGTTAAAATAACTATCTGCCTTTTTTCCAGAAGTACCTTGAACTTTAACATGACGTTAACGTGTCCACTTGTGTATTTAAGCAAGTGTACTGTAGTTAAAACCACACTTTTTTTGTTTATTTTTATAAATCACGTATTCTTAAAAAAAGCACACTTCTGAAGGGTGAGAGAGGAGTGAGGCTGCTCTCTCAGATGGGTTGGCAGGTGGTCAGGTGTAATATTTTGTTTTTTAAATCACTAATTTAGAATTTTTGGAAACCAGATTTTTCTAATTTATGGGAACCAAATAAACATGTTGTGTCTTGTAGTATTTATAGAATGCAGAAACAGAACACTTGATGAATTTTGAGGGAACCACAAATCTTCCTCCACTTCCATGAAATCAATACCAATTACCTTCTTGCTGAACCTTTTGATAAAAATTTCTATTTAGCAATTTGTAGATACTTTTGAAAAAGGCTGCTTCTCCTGGACAAGTTGTGTTCATGCTCTAAGCCTTAGCATTCATACACAGGAGCCTGGGAAAGCTAAGGCAGCCAGGTGGGATGTGACATTCCCGCTTTCAGGTGTTTGGAGAGTGTCAGTTGGGAGAGGGTGTCTAATGCAAGTCCACCAGTAAAAAGCTGTTTTAAAATTATTTCAAGCAGACTTGCTGCAGGGATGGCAACCAGTCATCACATAAATCTGTTACCAACCTAGAATGAAAACTAGATTAAGGAAGAATGTCTTACTAACTAAAGGGCCAATTTTTATCACTTTTCTTCCATGCCTTTTCCTCTTTTTTGGTTTTTTTTTCCCACTTTGTTATAATTTCCCTTTTATAATGATGAAGTAATGAACAGTAGAAGGTCTCTAATATGTAAACTGTAAACTTCAAAATATCTCTTCTCTAGAAAAGTCACACCCAGAAAAGTAACTTTAATACTTAATGTATGAAGTTCAGATAATTTTCTATGTCAAAGCAAAGGGTGATGTCTCTTTTCCTTTGCAGCAGCCTAACTTCTTCAAACCAATTAATAATGGAGGATCACCAACATAATGACTTAGCTATTTTAAGCAGATCAGAAACTATTCCAGTAGTGTCAATAACAGAGACTTTTAAGCCAGAATGTTGTTTAAAAACATTCTGTTACTATGATTTTTCCAAATTTGTGTATTTACATTTATTTATTGACCTTGAAAAATAAATATGTCAAACTAAGTGTTTGTTATTATTTTCAGTGACAGTATTGCCACTTTAAACTTCTTCTGGAACCAATCTAGCTGTTGTGGCTATGGAATATCTCTCTTTGCCTAAGATACTTGCTCATATTAGAAGAATTCATGTAATAGTTCCGTTTTCAGACAGATGTGCCTGAAACCCAATATACTGCAGTTACAGGAATTACTGTCATTTGGTCACAGAGGAGGAAGAGTTCAATGCAATGCTCATCATGAAGTTGGGACTCCCAGATAATCTCTTTCAATGAAGGAGTAAAGGGTTTCAGGGTACATGAGACGGCAGGCATGCTACAGCAACAGCCTTCTCTTAATATCCTTTTTTCTTTACAGGTCTTGAAACTTTTTGGAAAAAAGTTAAAGAATTCCTGACATCTAGGGCATTGCTCTGCACAAGTTGAACATGTTATTAGCAAAACTTAGGAGCAGATGAGCTTCCTAATAATCCAAAATTAAATACATCTGGAAGCTTAATTTATGCCCTGCTGGGACCAACCATGTCACAGTTGGTATCTATGACAGTACCTGAGGATCAACAAAACTGAACAGAATTGCTTTTACCTGTACAACAGTGAGCTTGGAAAACAAACATTGCACAATATAGTCATGGAGTACCAGAAAGACAGTATCTACTTCTGACTGTTTACTTCATTTGCCTTTTTTTTCAAGCTCATGTTCTGGCAAAAGGGTACAGATTTATACCTTAAATCTGTTTATACACTTTAGCATGCACATGCTCCAAATACCTACATTATATATATGAAAGTGTCCAGAAAAGTAGAGTAGAACTTGTTTTTCACTAGATAACAGCTAGCACAGAAAACAGAATCATAGAATTTTTGTTGTTGCATTATAGTTGTGACATATAAAAAGCTACATACAAGTATTCTTAAAATTAGCCAAAACCTGAGCACTGCCGTAGTGATAAATGTTTTTATAAGGCACCTTGTAAATGCTCAAACCCACCACTTTCCTTGTGGCACCCGTGGGATCTGCAACCCAACAGAGCAGATCCAAAGGAGGATTGTCAGCATTCCTGAAACTTCACTTGAACACACTGCAAAACCTGTATTTTGTAGCTGTCCATCCAGTTAATGTAACAGGTCCTGTGTTTGGGTGTCCTTGCAGAGCTCCAGGGGCAGCACCGGCTCTGCTCTGAACATGCCCTTGCCAGCCCCTCTCTTGCTCATCTGGTATTTCACGTTATTGTTGTGTTTCTTCACACTTGTATACACAAGCTCTTGAAAAGGTTTTCCAGTATTTAATAAAAGGCAATTTGAGTTCTTGAAATGGAGTTTTGTTGTGCACTCAGCAGGAAATACTCGAGTAAAAGTACTTTGATCTGAACCTTTCTTCTTTCCTTTCCAAAGTTAGCCCATTGCTTGGATCAGCTCTTGGCATTAGGATGCTTAGTAGAGAATCTAGACAAACTGCATCCTTAAATACAACAGACTGAATTACGAGCTTCTTTATTCTCTGTAAAAGTAGACTTTTTAAAGGTTGTAACCTTGAACAGCAGGTGACTCAGGAAATGCACATTAATAGGTGCAGTATCCTCATTAGAAAGCATATTAGAGACAAGCAAAAATAACAAGCTGGAGTTTGGCTGCAATATAGTGCTCACATTTGTTCCATCTGTTCAATGATTGTCAAGGCCTTGGTACCAAGAAAAAGCCAACACTGAAAAATGTTCACTTAGTCCAGTGATAGAACTGAAAATGGCATTTCATGTTGTGGTGAGTCCATGTCCTTTTGTTATTTGGCACAACTTGCACTAGACTGTTAGGGCCGAGTGGGAACTCTGAGAGAGGGACACTTTCTCGCACAACATCCCTTAGCCAGAGCTCTGTCTGGTGTTCATAGTGTTTCCATGCACCTCCTTGGTCACAGCTTGTTGTTGTAATTGTTGAGTAGAAAAGTAATGAATTGAAGCTCAGCTGTCACCTGCTTTGCTGAGGAAAGAAGTGCCACAGAGAAATGCTGAGGAGGAAGGGGAGGTTGGAACATAAAAGTCTCTGTGCTACCTCGTGAGATTGTTTAGGGATTTGTCCTTAATTTTGCTGTTATTTTGGACACAAAGAGCTGTGGCACAGCTTGCCGTGGCCAGGTTTTCTCACCTAGGTAATGCCCAGCATGCTCATTTCCGAGTGGGTTGGCACTGTCTGCACTGCCCTTTGCTCTTATCATACTTCAAAGTCAAGATGAGCTGTTCTGACACTCTGATAACATATTTTTATTAAATGTCAGTTGCCTACTGTCCAATTTTGGTGTCAGCTCCTCTTACTCTGGGCTCTCTGTACCAGAACTGGCTCTAAAAACCTTGTTTGAACTTGCCTTCATCCTTCCTTCTCTGCTTTGTGGGATTGGGATTACTTAGGTTCATGGAGAAGCTTCAGGTGCTGAAATGGGCAATTCCTTGTTTTTCAGGGTTAAAACCTTTAACTCTCTAGTTAATTATCATTAGAAAGTCAGAATCCTGTGTTTGCCTCTCCTGTACAGCATACAAAAATTTCCAACAACCCAGTACTGGTCTGGGGAATTTGTAGGGAACGATTCAGATGAAGTTTCAGCATTTAAAGCAACTCAGAAGTATGAACAGCACCCTTAAAAATAACGTATGGAAACAAGATTCTGCAAACACAGGCAGCTGATGCTCTCAGTGTAAATCTGATCACTGAAGTGCTCCCACCACAGCCCAGAGGTGCCTCCAGGGGCTGGTGGTGTCTCTACAGTGAGTGGGGCCAAAAGTGAATGAAATAGGGTTGTTTGAAATAGTCAAACACTAAGCCAAATGTACATAATCTTGGGGGTGGATGGGGACACAAACTCAGCCAAGTTTTGTTATTTTTTTTTTTAATTGCTCTCTTGAACTGTTCTTTAGTGCTGACCCAATTTCAGTTTAGGGCCTGTCCAGATCAAGTGGAACAAATATGAGGAGTGACCCACGAGTGTCTCATGAGCCCAGGCCTTTAGCTCAGACAAGCTGAGGTTCTCCGTCACAGAGCTGGATGAAAAATAATGTGCTGTTTAGTCTGTCACGAAATTCATGTCCTCTTTTCTTGTTGAAGGCATTAGTAAAACTTGCACAGGCTTTTGGAGTTAAAACTTCAGCTGCAGCTTTTCAAAGTTAAGATTATGCCAAGCAGTTTTGAAAATTTCACCTGACTTAGTTTAGCATTTTTTGATATTTTTCCAAGTGTGTTTCCAAAAAAGCTGGGATAACTGGTATTTGAGTTTGGCTTTTGCTCTGGCTTACTGGCACATGCCAAGGAAAGGGTCAGAACTGCAGTTAGAGGAAACAGCAGTGTGTTAGTAAACTAGAATCAGCTGAGTAATGGGCACACCCTTGGCTTTGGTCGGCTCTTGTTTCGGGGAACTCCAAAATAACAATATGAAGACAATTTTCTCTCTAGTATTTTGGTGTCAGGGCATCAATGGGTCTCCTGATTTTAGGGCTTTTGTTATTGCAGATTAACCAGAGCCAGAAGGAGCTGGTTTATATTAATTACTGTTTTGTTTACAATTGAGTTTTAGTGAAGTCCTTCACCCTGAAAGTCTGAAAACTCTGTGAGGTGAGTAACAGTATGGGGGGTTTGGCCAATTGAAGCCCTGGCACCTGAGCTGTATTTACTACAGGAAAAAATACTGCTGTGGAAATAAAATCCTTTTGTTTGGAAAAGTATAGTAGGTGGTGCCTTCAAAACACTGCAGATAGATACAGTGAGCCAATGAACCTGCTTGTGAATTTTTAAACTACTTATAATTCAGCTTTTGCATTTTATATCACGAATAGTTGCAATAATTACGTGTTTGCATCCCACATACTCAGGTTGCAGCAGTGTGTGTGTGTATTTCTGGATCTCTTCCATTCTGTCTCTTAGGGGCTGGCAAGCACAGGTAACTTTGGAGAGCCCATCAGAGAAGTGACCATAAGTACAGAGATTTCAAGAGACAAATCTGCTGTAGCAGGGGTTTCTTTACCTGTGTGGTAACAGCGCTAGAGATTTCAGGAGTTACATTATGTTAAAAAGTGTGACCGGTCAGGGAATTAAAGTGCAGACATTCATGAAATTAGCAGGATTCTGGTTTGGATAGTTTGCATCAGGGAGTGAGAAATACTGGCAGCAGTTTCCCCACAATAACCCAGCAGTTTTAATATTCACTGCCAGTTTTGGTTTATCTTTCATATTACGACTTTCAACAAAAGAAGTTCTTATCAAAGTTTTCCTAAATAATTTTTGATTATCCTTTGCTGTGGCCAACAGATGCATAGCTATTTGTACAACTTCTGATAATCACCTTTTACACATGTATGTAGTAAACTTCATAAACTACTGCTGGACCACACAAAAATGAACCCTACTGCCCCAAGTTCTCCAGTGTTAAGTCAAAGATCTGTTGTCTTTAACTGCCTTGACTGGGTCTTTTTACAGTGGCATGTTTAAAAACAACCCCACACAAGCAAAACTCTTAGGAAAGTTCCAAAAGACTTCCAGATTAGTAATGTCTTCAGGATGCCACCAGAATTGTGCAATTCCTGTGTTAAAGCAGCAGTTCAGCTGTGAGCCTGTTTGTCATCCAGTGTTTACCTGATCTCTAACTCCAGTTTTAAAAGGAAATGCAAAATAAAGGTCATGCAAGTTACTGTGGGTTTACCAAGAGAGGGGAGAAGTTAAGTTTTTAAAGACGGTATTTTAGAGGTGCATGACGTGATTAACTCTGGTCATGCAGTATCATTTGTAGCAATGTATGTGATTGAAATCCTTTTCATCATGTTACACCATTATCCAGCACTGTAATGGCATCAAGGTCAACTACTGAATGTTTTGCATTTTAAAAGCCTTAATTGTTTATATTGTATTAATGTGTTTTTAAAGACTATAAGGAAACAGCATTTTCCTTGTAAATTGTTAAAATAATTTTGAACACAAATAATTTTCAGAAAAATCCAGTTCTGTATCTTAATACCCTTTTTTGTTTGTGTACCACAAAACTGTTAAATTCTGTTACCTTTTAGAAAGTGTCTCTTGTTGTCAGCCTCTCTATAGTTCAAGGTCTTTATCCAACTGAGATTTATTTTGGTTAACAGTCTTCTGAAACTCATTGTATGTAAATAAATTTAAGTGAGCAAACTTAAATAAATATTTCATTTAGATATTTAATTTCTTTCCTAATAATAAAGGTTGGACTATATACTAAAAAAACCCACCAAGTAACCCAACAAAAACTCACCCTGGCAAAGGACAAACTTCTGGTGCTCTAAAGTATTTTATAAATTCACAGTATTTGGCAATTTGTTTTCAAACATTTTTTCCCCATCATCCTACTGTAATATTTTAAGTGAAAATACCTAAACATGCAGTCACATTTTTCATTTAATTAAGCTTTAACTGTTGGAATGCACATCTAGACCTGTAGTGTAGGGAGGATAAAGCCACATCTCAAGGTGTATTTTTGTACCTCTCTAGAGCTTTGTCTTTTAAGACTATAAACTTCCAAGTTTCCCATTTGATCCATTAGCCACTAGAACCTCACACCTTGCAGCAAACACTCTCACACCTGATGAAGCACAGACTGCAGCCAAATACATGCACTCTTTAAAATTAACTTGGACTTGCTCTGGGAAACTCCTGCAACAAAACTCAGTAAATTGAGCTTCTTACATTTTTCTTCTAAGAACTGGACAACAAAGATGTACTACATACATCAAGGTAAATGATGCTCTTGCTGAGACAGTGAATTTCTTTTCTTTGAGCCTAAGTATTGGCCAGATGTGAATATTCAGAAAGGATTAATTATGGCCAGTTCTGTTCTCTCAGGTTTCTCTCTCCTCCCTTCTTTCCTGAAAGGCTACTCAAAACCAGTTTAGTTTAACTCATTTTCTCCTCCTGAATTCCTCTGCAGGTCCTTCACAGCAGCTGACTGTGTGAGGGGGGCAAAGGTACATGTGCAACATCAGCATCTTCTATGCCTTGTGCCTTAAAAAATGGCACTTAATCCTTCTTTAAAAGGCAATCTGGACCAGTGAACACGTCCAGCTCTTACTCAAGGCCTACCCATGTTCTGTTAGCAGGGTCCCTGTTCTTCTGGGTAATGATCCACACCCAGCTCTACCCAACTGGGTTAGGTTTGGAACTGTCCCCTCACACTGATGGGTGATCAGAGAGTCTCTGCCTCTCTCCCTGACATTTCTAATTGGGCCTGGGCCAGAAACATTTCACCTGGGCCATTCCAGGTTGATCCAAACCAAAAGGCTTAATAAGATGCATCCCTTTTGCTTGAGGCCACTCTCTGGAGCAGCTGTGCCCCCAAACAAGACTGCATCTGTAGGACTCCGAAGTTTGGGGTAGTCTGGTGTAAAAAACAGCTGTATCAAAGTTCCACAAGACCTCTGCTAAACACAAAGAGCAAACTAAAATTACTCCTTTAGGCCTCCCCTGGATGTTCCACTATTTTTGGTACTAATCTCTCCTCTGTGAACAAATGTGCTTTTAAGTTTTTAACTCAGTGAC
This sequence comes from Acropternis orthonyx, assembly GCA_035583155.1. Classification (NCBI taxonomy): domain Eukaryota; kingdom Metazoa; phylum Chordata; class Aves; order Passeriformes; family Rhinocryptidae; genus Acropternis; species Acropternis orthonyx. The sequence goes on from JAWWEU010000017.1 coordinate 14,668,281, forward strand.
AGAGACAAAGAAGTTTTCCTTGGAAACTAAGGGCACCCATGTTTTCATGTGCTGTACCAACACATCTGTTTAATTCTGCCTTCCTTCCCAGAGACTGTTTCAAAGACTTACTAGAAGCTATACAGAATATGAAGGTTTATTTCAAAAGAATACATTTGCAAGAATACACATAAATGCACTCAATGTAACAGTACCTTCTGCAAAAATAGGTTACATAATACCCAGTAATGAAAGAACAATCTTATTTCTCTACAAATTAGAAAGCAGAGATAATAGCCTGGACAACCTTCAAATGGAGGTTATAGTTGTGTATGTTGTGAGGAGTAGCTAACTTTAAAGCATGACACCACAGAGCTAATGTTGGCAAATCAAACAACTAGCACACAGCTGCAAACTATTCTTTTATACAGGATTAACAAATATTTTGGTTCCAATTTCTTTTTACACAGCTCTAGTGCCTCAGGGAAAATGCTTATCAAAGATACACAAAAACTATCCAAAATTACAACGTAACTATTAAAATGCCTCCAAAATTGAGAGGAAAATAATCATGTTAAATTAAAAAAATTTAACCAGGACTTCCAGACAAGATTTCCTGTTTTAATCAGAGAAAGTTTACAAGAGATTTCAATAAGTTATCTTGAAACCAAGTAGCTGTAGATCTTAGAATCTTCGTGGAGGTCCACCTTTAAATGGCTTAAATCCTGAGCCACTTCCCCTCTGCATGGAATTGCCTGTGATCTGTACAACTCTATTAATTGGTGAAGAGTTACTGGAAACAAAGGTTTTAAAAAAGTGTTAAGTTATGGTAAGTATCTAAACTCTTGCTATACAAGCAATAATGTTCTTACATCTCATATCACTCAATTGTTAAACTGTAAGTCTCCAAAGAGACTTGAAAACATTAAGGAAAAGACACTTGGCAAGAAGTTCCTTGTTCCTGTGCTGCTGGACAGTGCTGCCACCAGCAATACAGGTGGGGAGCCCTGTGCTGGCAGGGAAAGTGGGTTTGTGTGTTGTGCAGCAGCCACAGCAAGTCATGCTGGTTGCACTGGCACTACTGTACTTCCTAAGGAAACCAAAGCTTGGAGGGCTCAGTAGGGAACTGAGAGGGAGTAGTTTCTGTACCTTGTATGTGGAGACATCATGCCCCCTCCTCCACGGCCATCTCCCATTCTCCTCGTGTCATGGTAGCCGCTGCCCTGAGAGCTGGGCCCGTGCCACTCTTTCCTTGGTCCAGTTTCACGACTGTGGCGTTCCACAACGTGTCTGTCCTCGTTGTAGTGCTGGTGACAAAGTGATAGCCATTCTCAGAATGAAAGGGGCATTTTATCTACAGGAAACAAGCTTTTCAAGAAAGCTAATCCTTCAGCTTACAGTCCAGCACTCTTTAAGGCTTTTTTAAGTCCATAGGCAGCTAACTCATGTTTACAGTGTTCCTATTGAAAGCAATTCTACATAACAGAAATTCAGTTGTAATGACAAGCGTGTGGGTATGCAGGGAGTGAAGTTCCACGAACTCATACTTTACTCCCAATTCTGCCCTGATCTCATACTCACTGACACAGAACTCAAGCAAGAGAAACACTAACACTTCTTAAATGCTTCAGGACCTACTAACAGCAGCAATATAGCCTGCAGTCTTTAAAGGCAACAGGATCATAGAATAGAATCAGCTGGGCTGGAAGAGACCTCTGAGATCATCAAGTCCAACCCTTGATCCAACACCAGTGTGATTACTAGATCATGGCACTGAGTGCTACACCCAGTCTCATCTTAAAAACCTCCAGGGGATGGTGAATCCACCACCTCTCCAGGAAGGCCATTCCAATGCCTGATTACTCTCGCTGTAAAAAAGTCATGCAAAAAGTTCTTCTCTCAGTAGCATGTAACACATTACAATGACAAACTGCACTGGAAGGAGCAGGCAGTGTAAGGTTAAGATCCTGAAAACAGGATGACAACAAAAGCTTGAAAGCTTAATCATCAACTCACTCAGTTTTTGTTCTGATCTACCATAAAGTTGCTAGACATAAAAACAATTAGACAAGTTTTCTGCAATTTCTCAGGTTCTTAAGAAACCCAACGAGAAAGAACCTCTAACAGAGAAAACTGAGTTGAAAACAGCCCAAATGCTTGCTAGTCATTTTTATGATGCCGTATGGTTGTTTTCCCAGCACGAATCTGTGTGTTGCAGCCTCACTCATGCACACAGACACACAAGATGACTCACTTGTCCTCCGCCTCGTTCTCCCATGACGCCTCGCTCTCCTTCCCTGCCTCCGTAGCCGGAGGCGCTGCTGCGGCTCCCGGGGGGCGCCCCTCGCACATGGCCCGACACTTCCCGGCCCGAGCGATCCGGCCTCTCGCCTCTGTGGAAATTGCTTTGATCAAAATTTGGGTTTCAGTGTGATTGAACTGGTACCACATCGTAGCACATGCAGACAGCAAAGATTCCTTGGGGTTTCAGGTTCCCAGCAACTTGCAGCTGACTTCTCAAAAACACTTTTTTCGATCTGTGTGGCTCTGGAACTAATTAAAGCTCACCTGTTCCTTGTTCACATCTGTATTCTGCACAAAAGCCTCCTTACTCTATGTTGCTACATAGAATTAAGAACAGGCAGCTGGGAGTCAGAGTCAGCACCCTGTTCACAGATGAGATTTACCATCTGACAACGTACACGCAATTTTTTCCAATGCTTTGGAAAGTGAATTTGCCTTTCTTTAGGAAGGAGAGCAGTCTATTCTTTGTACATCAATGAGGAATTGCTACTATGGATAAATTGTACAGGAATCAGTATTTTACTGGTTAGCCAGCAAACTTACCTGCCATCCCGTTTGTCTGTGCTTATGCTTCCCTCACTCTTCCAGTTTGTTTGCCTGGGTGGATTGGAACCAGTCTCTCTGGGATGCCGACCGTGTGGTATTTCTGGTCTGTCGTGAATGATCACTGTTCTCCTTTCATCCCTGTCTCCTCGCACTTCCCGCCTGTCCGTGTCCCGGAGTTCGCTTCTTGGCTGTGGTGGTTCGTTTCTTCTGGACTCACTGAAGCTCTTGGGATACCTCTCAAACCCTGGCTCTTCTCTTCGTGCTGTTGGGCGAGCCTTTTTTGCCTCACCTTGATTTACAAAACGATCTCGCCTAAGTTGTTAAAAGCAGGAAAAAGTCATTTGCTTGTCTCCCATTTTCACATTTCTCTGCAGATCTAAGTACATGTGTAAGTATGTAAAATATCACCAATCTTTATATTACATGTTTATTACTATAGATGTGGTACAGATCTCAAAGATCCTTCTCACCCCAAATTATATTTATTTCTACAATTGTAATTTGAGGTCTAACAGCCAGTTTAACATTTCTTTATGCATTTATTTGTTCCCAATTTGGTCACTGTAATTTAAGCAGTTGTAGGGCCTCCTTTTTGCCAAGTATGAAATAGAGGGAATGCTGGATTTCTCAAGTAAGCCAGGAAATGTAATTCTAGTTCACTGCAGCATAAAAGTAGAAGTCCAGAAGCTACAATTATGTGGTCTTAGCTTTTTAAGTGGTTATTGGAGATGTTTAATGGAACTGTGAGGTTGGACCTGGAACCAGCATTTACTGCACAGTTACACGGATTCTGATGAATGCTCTCACCTCTCCTTAAATCAGTTGCTTTTAGCCTTGCCTCTTAAAGAGGTGATTTACCAAGTAGGACACATCTAATCCACTGGAACCTACTTCTGACTAGATGTGAAAGAGGAATAACTGCAAAAAATTCTTTCCAAATGCCTCACAAAAAAGGTCACCAGGAAGCTAATTCAAAGGCCTCTGAGAAAGGCAGATTAGATTCCATAATAAAAATGGCCAGTCCTGAAGACACAAGAAATGTCAGGACACTTCTGCAATTCTATTGCATCAGAACTGTATAAAGCCCTTAGAAACATTTTCAGTTTTTAACAGTTCAGAGTGAAAGCCACAGAGGTGCTGGCAGGCAAGTATCTGCCCTGTTATCTAAACCCACCTATCAAAAGAAGATGATGGAACAGAAGAACCTTCTGGATACCGTCCTCGTTCTCTGTGATCGAAATCATTAAACCTGTTCTGCTGGCGACTGTAATCTGAGCCATGGCCAAAACGTGCATCTGTATCAAGAGCCATCTTCTTACTCTCATTCCAGTAAGGATCATCTCTCCTTTAACCAAAACAAAGGAACACTCATCACTTACATGTAGCCAAATCAAGGCCTAATATGCAGAAAATTGAGAGTCAGTTGTCTGTTTTGAAAGATGCTCATCTGACCTTTGGAAAGCTGCTAACAAAGGCAGACTCTTTAAATAATAGTGAACAAAACCATTTAAGAAAACCCCCAAAACCAACCACCCCTCTGTCTGAAGTGCAAGTTGAAGAGACAAAAAAAACCCCCAACATAACCATCACAGTAGCAGAATTTTTCCTTGAAAATAGTCTTCCAGGGAAAAAAAGTGCCCTCTAGAAAAAAAGCAAACCAACCCACCCAAACAAACCCACACCCACAAGTCTGAACAGCTTTCTCAGGAAAGAACAGTGTAGGAGACATCACAGCCTTGCTTCCAAGAAACATTTGGGTACAGTCTCCTCTCAGAACATGAGACTAAGTGTGTAATCAGCAGCCTCGAAAAATGAAGCTGTTTTTATTCCTCTGGTGAAGGAATACTCATGTTCTGCTACTGCATCTACCATGATAACTTACATTTACTTTCCATATGGCAATTTTATGGCTAAGGTCTCAGTCCCGTTCTTCTCAAATGAAGATCAAAGCCAGTTCATTTCATGTGGCTCAAACAGTAACTGATAGTAAAAATTAAAGCCTGGCTTCCTGAACCATCCATTTAGCAGAAACATGAGTTCTTAAAGCAGAAGCTAGAAGCTTCAACCATTAAGGCAGAACAGCTTTTCTCAGCAAATGCACTGGATTATGTTCTGCTTTTTTTCATACAACAAGAATTAATTAATGGGATGCTCCTTTAATTTCACAGCTCCCTCCTACGGATAAGGCTTGTTTCATGTTTGGCATAAACTCATGTCAAAACCACACAAATCCAGTTTTTCTGTGATGACTTGTTTCAGGCACAAATGCATTTTCAAGTCTGACACAAGGCTGGCAGCTGTTTCTTTTTACTGAGCACTGCAGAAGAACAGTTTGAGAACTACCTGTGATCTACATCCCGTGGCCGTTTCAAAGAATTCCTCTTTTCCTGCTCATAGCGGAGCTGCTGCTGCTGCCGCCGCAGCTCCTCCCTCTCCCGAGCAATTCGTTCTGCTTCTTTTCGACGTTCCTGCCATGAAAGGAACAACAAACACAACAGCTCTTTATCAGCAGTACCTACAGAACAGCTAGCAAGTATAGAGTTAACCCTTGACAGTCTTCTGCCAAAGGCTAGCTGATGGAATTCATCCTTGGGGAGCATCTAAGATTAAAGAGCACAGGGAATGCTTCTCTGAAAAAGCAGACAGCAGATCTGGAGATGTTACTGGCTGTTAGACAGAAGTATCTCCAGGTCATTTCTAGTATTACTACTGTATTTATGTCCCAGAAACACACCTCTTGAAGTTTGCAGTGACATTCTCTAGGAAAAACTTAGTAAAATTATGGAAGACTATAGGCAATATGATCTGTTGCAGTTTTAGAGACTGACACATGCAGCCACCACCACAGTAGCAAGTATTTGCCATCAAATTACTCACAGGCAAACAAGCTAAAGGTTACTGGTGCTGTGCAGTGTGAATTATGTAATGTTTGGCTGGTTCTTTTATGAAGGAGAAAGGGCTGGGTGGAAGAATGAAGAGAAAAATTCCCCGCAAGTGCAAAGCGGGCAGTATTCCAAAGGGATCCCGCCCTACATGCAGAATAGAAACATGCACACCTGCTCAATCCGAACACGCTCCCTTTCCAAGCGCTCCCGCTCCATCCTCTCCCTCTCCAGTTTCTGCCTTTCAATTTCCAAGCGCTCCCTCTCCCTCTGCAAGCATTCCTCTCGCTCGTGCATTATCCGTATCCGCTCTCGCTCCCGACGCTCTCGCTCTGCAATTTCTCTTCGCCTAAAGAATAAAATGAGATAGAAGAAATTAATGTATAGAATTTTGTCGTTCAAAACTAACATCACCTTAGGCATTGACATTAAATGGCTATTGCAGAGTAAGCTCCTCACAGAAGTCCCTGCACCAGAAGTCTACTCCTTTTAGCCCCAAGTAGCCAAACTGGTTTTAGCTTATCTACAGAACCATTAGCAGACAACAGATAGGAAAAGTTTTTTCAGGAAGCATCATTCCTGATGTATTTTATATGCTGATTTTGGATTTCTCATTTGTCATCTGGCACACAGTAACAACTTAGCAAAGAAAAATGATTTGGATCTAAAATCCTGCCATCTTCAAGCTAATGAAAAATGTACTTGTCTTCTGTCCAAAAAATAAGACAGACAAACATGACCACTCTGACTCACACAGGTTAGCAGACTCATGAACAGCTTTATTTTGCTTTTTCCTTCCTACCTCCCACAGTACAGCTTAGAAGCACAAAAGGCATTTTCTCCTTTAAGCTTTATGCTTGCTGAAAATTGTTTGTTTAGCAACTGATTCCCTTTGTTGAGGGAAATCCAGCTAACAACACAACTCATTTAACTGTCCTTTGCAAACTTTTGGCCATATGAAAACTGCAGAACAGAACAATGTAGCCATTTGGCCCTTCTATTTAAGACTGTATGGTGCTTGATTTGTCATTTAGATATATCACATTCTCTGGTTAAAAGCAAACAAATCCCAAACACTATTTTTGGTCCCATCTCCTAGTCAATTTCTCACCTTTTCAAAAAGAAAACTGGCATGCAGTAACACTTATGAGATACACCCCCCCGTAACAAAATCTAAGCTACGTGTCTACATATATGGCTATTAGAAGATTAAAGAAAAATTTTGGAGTTTGTTAATTCCCATAAAGATACCATTAGGTAGAGTCCCAGACTTTAACATCTGAGTAGAAGGCTTGACAGAATGCATTCTGATTAGATTTCTAAGTATAGGATCTGATCAATTAATGTATAAAATAGCCTTTAGCAAAAAGTTGAATTACTACCTTCGGAGTTCAACAGCTCGTCGTATTCTTTCCAATCGAACCATGTGTTCTCGCAATCTCTGTTCCTTCATCTTTTCAAAAGGCAAGATATCCTTTCTACCCCTGTATTCCCTGAATTTCACTTTATCTTGAATAATACGCTCTTTGTTCCTCAATATCTGTGGCTATAGATAGAGATTACAATGGTTATTTCAGAAGTCTCATTCATTTAGGGAGATTTCTGGATGCTATGTTCAAGTTATCATTAATGACTTAGCTATCCCAAAGCATACAAACCTTCTGACTAAGCTTAACAGTTGTGACAGTTTACTGACTCTTCCGTGAAAATAACAACCACAAGGCAGTATCAAATCAGGTAAGGAATGCACCAAGCTATAGATACTTACTTTATCGAACCTTCCCCTTCTAACTGTCCTAGTGTGGCCTTGGTCTCCTTTTGCTTGGTCTAAAACTACAACTTGACCTGGGCTTTTACCACCTAGTGAAGGGGGGAGAAAAAAAAACCAAAAAACAAAAGAGCAAAGGTTTAAAAATACACACACACACATCACTATTTGTCTATTAAATGTTTTCCTTAGTGAAATTTCTAAAGCTCTAAATTGAACTGGTACTGGTAGGAGAAGCATACCAGCACATCTATAAATATTAGTGTAAAACATAAAAGTAACACATGTGTTACTGGAGTCTAAAAAAGAACAAGTGTTTAATTGTCTGGTTTCCAGTAAGAGCAAGAACATGCCCCCAAGACAAGTCAGACACACAGATTCAAGAGGAAGAAACATGGCTAGATGGCATACTTATTCTTTTCTTTTCTTCAGTTTTTTTAGTGGATTCTTGATTAGGGCCACTTGTTCCATTATCACTCTTCTCATCTTTACCTTCTGTTTTCTTGGCTTCTTTACTTTCTTTTTTTTCAGATTTCTCTGATTTCTTTTCTTCTTTTTTGGTTGATGGAGTTCTTATTAGGAAAAAGAACACACAAATCCAATGAGGAAAATTCAACTTGGAGGACTTTGACAATTTCCAAAGACATGTGAAATTTCTTACTTGCTGGCTTTATCACTTGATGTAGTCTTCTTATCTCCCATGCTCCTACCCGAACTAGACTTCTCATCACTTTCCTTCTTCAACTCCTTTTTGGAGGGATCACCTTTCACCTATATTTTTTTTCCCAAAACCAAATAGGTTAATACATATTATTGTAAAAGATGGTCTATTTAGGGAAAAGTCTTCATCTTAAGAAACCTACTTTCTCCACAGAGATTTGCTGTCCATGCAGCTCTGTTCGATGCAGGTGTGCAATACATCTGGCCACTTCTGTACTAGAAGACATTGTTACTATGCCGTAGCATTTTGCCCCTGGGCTTCGTGCATTTGTAACCACCTTTGCACCAAGTACCTAAATAAACAGGCAAAATTTTAGGTATTGAGGGAGACATCTCTAGTAAGGAAATGGTATTCCAATAATATTTTTACCCTAGTATATAAAAAAACCAAAACAAATTCACTTCAACAGGAACTTAACCCCCCACCCCAACAGAAGGGCCAACACTCCAAGTTTTCAAAAGCGTACAATTCCACAGGAAGCTGCTGGAGCTTTATCCCAGCTTTCATATCAAGGCATATAAATGCTTGCATCCTGTTCTGACCAGTCATCACCTCATGCCCATTATCTGAATGCTTCTTTTCACAGTTACTGTCAAAATTCATTCACAGAAGCACTACTGACCTGAATTTGATGGTTCATCTCTGACAGGTGAACCCCCACAAAAAACTCAGCAGCTGCCAATTAATGGCAGGAAGGTGTAAACAGGTCTATGTGGTAACTTAACAAGGGAGCCAATTCTTGAAGCTCATCTAGCAAATGTGTCAATTAAGCAATTTTAGCAATCAGCTCTGACATCTGCTTCTTCAGAAAGTATTAAGCTTTGTGTTCCTCCTCCTTGCTGGAATATCTATAGCTACTGGAACAGATCTTCTTGACATAGTCATGCTCTAAGACAACAATTTTATCATGCTAGCAGCCTGCAATGGTACAGTCATTTAGACATGAACTATTTCCCAATTAAATTAAAACTGGTAAACTAAGTAAATACAGGAATCAACCACCTTTACAGCAAAAACAGCCAAAGAACTGCAAGTTTCAACAAAGTATTCTCTCAGGTTTCCACACTTGTGGATGCATTCAATAAAATCCCCTACTAAATTCCCTAGAGAAATCAGATATGCAATAATCAATACACAAATTTGATATTCACAGTGCTCAGGTTCTAATTAGCTCCCAAGATGCAGTAATGCCATAACTGCACAGGCTTACATGAACACTATCAATTCCCATAGTTATCAGTAATTCCTTTTGGAAAATGAGAACAACTGAAAAAAGCCTGTTTTTAGAAGACTACTTAGTTTATAAGGAGTCTGCATTTTCTATGGAATTTGCATGTTAAATTAACCAAAATCAGAAAACAGACTCAGTTTAGGCAGCCTGTAAAACTAAAAAGGTCATTAGAAGAGTCCCTGGAGGATCAGGCATTACCTGTCATCTTTTACCTATTTTTTCCAATTCATAAGCCCTCAGCACACATTTTAAAAACAGTCTCCCAAAGCAAATGGTTTTATAAAGACTGTTTATATTATAAATTTATCAGTTATCACATTATCTTGCACTCATGGCTAAATACAGTTGCTAAAAAGGAACATAGTCATCGTTATTTAAAAAGCCAGTCCTGACCAGAATCCTCAAATGTTTGTGAAATTTCTTTTACACTTATTTACCTCAACAGAAAGAAAAATTTCTTCTAAAATGAACATATAGTTCTTCCTGCATGCATGCACTCTTACTGCTGCAAGAAGTATGGGGGTTTACATGGCACTGGTTAGACATTTCACTTGAAGCTCTTATTGAAAGCAAGTATTACTCAATTTTCATAACTGAATAGAGGAGGAGAAAGAGACACACACAACATACACGGCATCGCACCCCATGAAATACCTTTCCATATTTGCCAAAGAGATTTTTCAAGTCAGCAGCTTTTGTGTTGGAAGACAGTCCACTAACCCACAGGTTTCTAGTTGAACTTCCACTGCTACCACTAACACTGCTCGCGCTTCCTGAAACAAGTTTTATAAAACAGCCAAAAAATTAAGGACACAAAGGTACCACGAGTATTTAACTAAACTGTTGCTGAAAAGAGAAACTTAGCCTGTTACCTCTAAGTAACTCTTTGGTTACCTTTCTTGAAAAGACTTCTACAGAAAAAAAAAAATATATGCCATAAGATTTCATTCATTTAACCACGTATTGAGACAACAGCTTGGCAAACTTGTACCCAAATGACAGAGCTAGAAAAATAATACAATTCTTTGTTCAGGCATGCTTTATACCCCTCAGTTTGGTATGTACATTTAGTTTCAACATCTGGTTCTTCTCAATAAATTTCATTCAAAAAAATGGGGGTTTTGCCCCCAACATTTGTTCTTCAGCAGGATGTGTGTAGGCTGCTCACTTGACCAGAGACAGTAGAAAGGTAAATGGAGGAGATCTGGATAATCCCAGCCTCTGGAATCATGTGGTCAGTTTCCACCCTTGAATTATCTGACCTCCACCCAGAGCAGCTTTTTAAAAATACTACTGGATATAGAATTAGATACAACCCACCAAAATGCTTTCTCGCATACTAAGGAAAATACTAAATAAAAGCTGGGAAAACATTATGTACCCCATATATTACCTCTTTTTTCAACAACACAGCACTAAAAACTCAAGAGATTCATGTCATCTTATTCCCAACATCTTTTGCTCTTATATTTAGTTCATCTTGTTTGCTGTAAATGTATGAGGTGCTTTTGAGTATGCTAACATGTAGCCAGTCATACTGGCAAGACCGGAATGGGATCTCCAACTTAACAGCTGGAAAATCTGGTGATAAGCAGAGTTTTAAAAAGTAATCTGATGACCTTGAGAAAAAAAGGGTAGTTTAGTTTCATCAATGCATCTGAATTAACTAAGAACAACAGGCAACAAATCTCAGTTATGATCATACTGGAGTTTTTATATTAGATATATAAGGAAGAAAATCTTCCCTGTGAGGGTGGGCAGGCCCTGCCACAGGCTGCCCAGAGCAGCTGTGGCTGCCCCATCCCTGAAGTGTCCAAGGCCAGGCTGGACAGGGCTTGGAGCAACCTGGGATAGTGGAAGGTGCCCCTGCCCATGGCAGGAGGTTGGAATGAGGTGGTTCTTTAAGGACCCTTCCAACCCATAACACTCTATGGCTCTGTGATCCTGATAAACTGTGGTACATCTAGAATATCATTAAATACCATTGAACAGCTTTGGCTGTGTATTTTAAGAAAGCCTTGATAGTTACTATTACGGTTATCATACATGCTACATAAATGAAGGTACAGAAAACCTGCTTCTAGTTTCATTGTAAGCAAGTAACTATCATAGAAAGATACACATCTACAAAAGACTACATTATGTCTGTCACAAACATTTCCTCTCAGAAATTCATTTAAAGTTTCATTTTTCTATTAGTGTTATGCCAGAGATTCTGTGACAAAGGTTTTGGCAGAGAGGTAGCAGGTGAAATAAGGAGACACACAAGCTAATATAAATGCATTTGTTCAGCTATGAAGCACCAGTATAACTGATGATGTTAAGGTGCTCTTGAGCTCCACCCTGAATTTGTAGTCATAATACAAGGTTTTATGGAAACTCCAAGGCAGACAAGTAAGTCCAAATTTAATGCACTAAACAGCCACAAGTGTAATTTTGCAAGCTGGCATCTCAACTATTATACTTTGTTGAGAGTTCAGTTTGTTTTAAAATGAGCCAGAATTACAAAGAAGATGAAAAACTTCACTGGCATTTTGTTTAAGTACTTGCAATTATTTTTTGCTTGTTCTGCTGCAAGTTACGGCAGGCTTATCTGAAAATTACAGCTTTTCATCAAAACAAAAACTTCGGAAATGTTAAGTGGAATTTGCTCCCAGAAGTGTTTTGAAACAGGAGAATATATTTCCACTGAGTCTCCAGAATAAGTATTTTTGATCTTATGAGGAATATGGCATAAGGAGAAACAAGATATATGGACACATATATTCAGCTAATGACTACCGTACCTCTAGCATAATTTAATAGAGATGGCTGAGTTCATTGATATAAACAATTTTATTATGTGGCAAGCAATTTCTCAATCAGGAAAGTGTCTAGTTCAAGACAATACCACCCTAATTTGTAATAGTTACCTTTATCATCCTTTGATGTTGTCTTGCTTTCTTTAGATTCCTTAGTAGAGCTAGAGAAGCAAATTAAAAAAAATCAGAAGAGAGTTGAAGCTCCAGAATTTGATAAGTATTGCATTTTTACTACTAATACTAACAGACAAGTTAACATTTCAAAAAATAAAAATGAAAAAGGGCCAGACTGTATATTTGAACAAATGATTCCCTTATGGATTCTTGCACTGATTTTCCCCAAGATGCCTGAAGATCTAGATTTTCTGACAACTCTATTCAGTGGATATATGGCAATCTTCTCCAGATTTCAGGACGGGGGCTTGACTTCATTTTGTGTTCTTAGAACTGATAGCTGTTCATTACCATCATCACAAGGACATTTAAAAAATCGTCAATTTGAAAAAAATAAATAAATGCTGACAATTCGACAATGCAATCAGTAGGACATAGTGTCTATACGAAGATCTTGAATTTTAAAAAGTAACTTATGGCGGTCAAAAACCCATAGGCAGGAGCATAGGATACTAATTACAAGATTCTTGCTGCTACCCCCTTAATGTAGAGTGATCTTATTGAATGCTGGTACTCAGTATCGTAAAGAACTGACATAGAAAAACAAACCTCTTTGCTTGACCAGAGGCCCCAGTAGACGAGGGACCTTTCTTCAAAGTATCCTTTTCTTTGTCTCCAGATTCTGCTTTCTTTGAACCTTCTCTGGCTTCCTTCTTGACGGGATCACCCTTCACGCAGTCTTCCTTCTTACCATCTTTATGGTTCTCAGTCATCTCATAGTCCTTGCTTTCCTTCTCCAGGCTCTGTGAAATGGTATCCTGCACATCCTTTGGCTTACTTGCTTCAGAATCTGTAATTTTCACATTTTTACCTGTTTCTAGGAGGTCATCACCATCAAAATCCAGAGTGATGGCATCTTCGGCCTGGATTGTAACCGATATGTTATCATCCTCAGCTTCTTTCACAGAGGTGTTAGCTTCCATCTCTTCGTGAGCCGTGTGATCAGCCTCAGCTAGGCTTTCTTCTGAAGGAAGAGGTTTAGATACTTCTTGTGTACCATCACCAGAACCTGCTTTATCTAAGAGGATTTAACAGGAATAAATATGGCAAAACAAGAAGTTTAAACAATTTCATATGCATAAGCTAGAATAGGACCTAGAAAATACAAAGCCAGTTATTAGCACTGATGGAAGGTTAGAAAAAAACACAAGGTGTATTAACACAAATATAAATCCTTTACCCAGGATCACTTATTCTTCATGGCAAAACACATTTTTCTAGAGACAAATACCAAAACATTAGAGGCAGAATATGGTTCCATCCTGGAGATTCCCGTTCTTCATGAGAAGTATCCATTTTCCAGTTTAGGATTTAGCATTCCAGCAGAAAAGAGTTGCCTTGGATGTTCACAGTTTGATTTAATATGTCTTTGAATCTTCCCGGTTCCAGGACTTCCAAGCTTCCCAAATCCGAAAGAATTACAGTCTTGGAGAATTTCAGCCAGTCTTCCACACAGGTGTTCTCTTTTCTTTTCCTTCCAAGCAGTTGTTTGGCAGTCAAGTGAGCTGCACAAAGCTGCTGCAGAACGTGGAGGGGTGAGCTTTAATCCAGAGTTCGTAGACAAATGGTCCTCAGTCTTCATCCACTGGACAGATTTTCCATCTCAGTCCCACAGAGGCATCTCCAATCGTATTCTTGGATTTGTGCAGATGAGGCATTTCAGCCATAGGGTCCCTCGTAAATATGGAGTCTGTAGTTTTATCCTGTAACTTCAGTAATGCGTTTATTCCATCTTGTGTAAAGTGATGGTGTTCCATGTCATGTCCTTTCTAGTCCGCAATATGTAGAATCCTTAAGACTTCTGTCCAGGAAGTCTGTTTGCCCAAATGCATTACATTCCTTCTACAGTTTCACTAATGAGCATAGCTTAAAAAACGGTAGCACTCCACAGATTTCCAAACACTTGTTTTACCAGCCTGTACACAACTGGTATTTCTAAGTGACAGTAAGCCAAGCATATGATGGTCCATACATTTGTTGGGTGCTCAGCTTCAGTGTGAGAGTGTATCATTTCACTCAACTAAACATCAGTTACTGCAGTGCAAGTTGGAAGCTTTGGCATCAAGACTTACCGTATATTAAAATCAGAGCCCTTAAATACTATGGTTTTTCATTAAGAATCATAGTATTTCAACTACATTATACATCCACCACAGTAACTGATAAGTACTGTAATCAACTCCTAAGAGTAAAGTAACTCTTAGGAGTGAAATAAACTGACTGCAATGATTCCAGGTGCTGAGCTTAATGAGAAGACATCTGATACTTTGTGCTGGAGACAAGCCTAGTATTAGTAGAGATTGAATGTTACAAGAGAAAGTTGCCTGCTCTACCAGACTAAGACCTCTGAACTCTATTAAACTTTAAACATACCTTTCTCATTTTCTTTGTCTTCACCATCCTGCAAGAAAAGGAAGTCAAGACTAAATGTCTCCCACTTTGAGCAGAGCAGTTCATAGATGTTTTCCACAGAATTTTTATTGTGTGAAGGCAAATTATTGAACTGAAAACTATTTACAAAGAAAATATTATCTAGAAACCAAACCTGTGCCTCTCCCTTGTCAAATCCCTGGAAAATTTTATGGAACTTCACTGGCATTTATCTGCAACACTTGGAGTTTGCAGTTGGTTGGAACATGTAGATATTGCCTTCCCCCTTTAACTCAACAGGACATTTCTAAACTGTTCCATGTCCTGCTAAAGCCTTCAGAATGGATGTCACACTGCTGATTACTACTTTCAGAAAAATGCAAGCAAGCCATAGATACCTTTAAAAGCTTAAGACAGAAGTCAGAAACTAGGTAGCCTCCCTCCAGTAAGTACTTACAAATGAAACTGCGATTTTAATGGGTATTTACTTATTTCTCATTGGTCTCACTGAGCAAGAGATGCTATATGAGATGTCCCTTCTCAGACATCAGTTCCATGTAACTCAGAATGAATTTCTGATTTCAGAGATCTTAGAGATGTTGGTATGAACAACACCAAAAAAAAACAACCCCAACCAGACACGCCCAGTTCTGTGCTTCCCCCATTCTCTAAGGGCAAACTTCGGTATCAAACAAGAGTTCTAAACTCCCGTATAGGCTGTATGTCAGCATTTGAAATAGCCCTTTGATATGTTTTTAAGGGAGTTTGAAACACATTCTTTGCTAAGTCTATGCACTAATACTCCCAAAGTGCAGACAGGAATTTGCATTTAAGAAGGACAATTTACTTGAAATCATTTATCTGCATTATTAAACATTTGAATGAAAGATTCCCATACTGTTTACCTTTTCCTGTATTACATCATCTGACTCTAAGATGCATGCTGGAACAGAAAAACCAGTCTAAAGTGATCTTTTCCAACTAAACAGACATGAAAATCAGCTTAACAGAACAGATTTAGAACTCACATGGACAGTTGGAAAACTGTAATCTTCTGTGTCTTGACCTTCATTTTCCTATAGGAACATAAAAGGGATTTGCTTAGCAAACTATTTATAAGGCACTCAAATATTCAGAGAGTTAAGACATTCAGTCAACTCAGAAAACGTTTCAGTTACGTGGATATGCAGTAAGGTGAACATCAATGAGCAGTTCTCATGACTTACATAATGTGAACACTGAACTGCAAGACACATGTCGCTACCAGTACGAGGGACAAGGACTACTTAGGAACTAACTAAGAACACTAAGAAAAAGGTACATTTTGCTGATAAAAATTCATGTAAGATATAACAAAGTACCTGACTTTCAGAATCCTTTTCTGGATCTTCTGCTGGTTCTGCTGGCTCCAGGTTATGGTATTTTTTCTTTTCTGCAGATGGTAGTTCTTTAGAATTCAAGTTCTCATCTTCAACAGGTTCTTTGAAGTCCTTCAATTCATCATTTCCATCTTGATCACTTGTATCTTGAGTCTCCAATTCACTTTCCTTTTGGTGTGAACACAGATACTTGGCATAACTAAGGTTATCAGCTTTACTCTGAAAAATTCACTGCTAGAATCAACATTTCACTGCTAGATCAGTGTCTCACATCCATAATAAAATTCAGAGCATGGTTTTTAAACCCCACACCTTCACACTCTTAGGCACCACACTGAACACAGTAAAAACAATACTCCAAATTTCCACACAAATTACCACAGGGAAAATGGAGGCTTTTTCATTAACTAAAGCCAAACATTATGCTTAAATACAAAATGAAAAAAAATTTTACATACTTTTATTACCTTGACAAAGGAATCCTCTTCAACTGAAGCATCACCAGTTAATTCATCAGCTTCCTGCTTTTTACCTGAAATGATGTGATATGCTGTGACTAGAGCTGCTGTGTAGAGCAGACTGTCTTTCAATACTGGTCATGTGTCTGGCCTTAGTTTCTTATTCTCTATATGCTTCAGTTTAGCTGAATTGTTTCCTAGGATATAACCCTCCCAAAATGGAATAATTTTAAAGGTAAGGAGATAAAATGTCAGCTGAGTGAGCATTAGCAATCAATGCTGTTGGATAAACAAGCAGTTACATCCAAGTTAGTGATTTTAATACCAATCCTTTTACTTTGAGCGGTAGTAGAATTCAGGAGAACATTGAACAAGAAACTAAACATTTCTAGAATTACTCAAGTTAACTAGACACTATGACTTGAGACTTTGGAAAGCTCTTGCTTTATAGGATAATGAACATCACTGAGAAATTAGCTTAGTAGGGACCGCTGAAGGTCATCTAGTCCACCCAACCTGCTGCTGAAAACCACAGCTAAGTCCCAAGAACTGTGGGAAGGCTCAGGGTTTTATCTGGCTGCCTCTTTGAGTACCCACAAGCGTGGCTACTGCAAGCTGCTCCAAGCCACCCTTTTCAGTGCTTTTCATCACCAGAGGGAACAATCAGCAGAAGAACTGAGTAAGGTGAAGCACTTCTGCTTTCTACATATGCTTTAGTGTACTAAGGGCCTGTTCCATTGAGGAATTCTGTTCTTGCAGCACAGGCACGCTCTTCTCTAATACAGATGCCTCTATGGAGATGATGACTAGACACAGTTCCCTTTGGAACCCACTGCATTTCCTTAATCTTCTGCAAAAACAAGACTAAGGAACACTAGATAGAAGTATCTCCACACAAACACACCCTTTGAAGAGCGTTCTGTCTCTTTGGTTCAGTCTATCAAAGATCAGCCTGTGCGACAGTTCTCAGTAGCAGGAGGTACAAAAGCAGTTCTGTTAGGAAGTGGCTTTACTGTATCTTCTACTGAAACTCTGTGCCAATTCAAATGCAAATGAGACGGGAGTCATAATCAGCACTTAACGCTTTACTTTTTGACACTGCATCTTCCCTCATCCCTTCATCCTCTAATGAATGGCTAAACCAACTCTACAGATATTCAAAAGGAATATAAAACAAAAACATAAGCCAAAGTTTGATACAGTATGGATGTCTCTGCTAGGTGAAATAGTCAATTTTTGTCAGCCATTAATTTCCATGATTTTTTGTACACAGTTCTTAAACTGCATTTCAAAGCTGGAAAACACTCAACTACGGGGCAAGAAGAGAGACTACTGTTTTGGTTTTGCTTGGATTCCAGTCAATTCTATTCATTTCCCTGCAAGGCAGCACGCTGAACATACTCCTGAAAAAAGCGCTTTACTGTTTTCAGTGCAGACACAGACCAGTCTCCAGGAAAAGACACATGGCAGACACTATTTCTATGACTGCAAAACACAAGATTGAAACATTCAGATCTAAAATCAGTGACTTCATTTAAAACAAACAAAAATCCCCAAAATTCCTATTTTATACTTGTAACACCGTAGATTTGTGAGATTTTGGTGCAAAAAGCCAGCTGCAGAGGTATGCTAAGAAAAGCTAGCTCTCCTCAGGAAGAGGAGTGCACTTACACTGGAAAGACAGTTTTTGATGTGCATCACAGCTGATGCCTGAAACCAAGTCTAAGCCAAATTTTGTGTTACTTTTTTGGCATACTGTGACAGAATCTAGAGCCTCAGGTATCTTCAACATAAATAAAAAGTCCTGAGAAACAGCAAGGATTTCTACACATGTTCCACTATTTTCTGTATTACCCTTCTCACATTTCAGTTCATTTGGTAAACCTGAAAGACTAAGTTTTTCCTGCATCCCATAACTAGCTAATCATACACAGAGACAGGCAAGCACACAGCAGAAGCTAGACATATTTAGCAAGTATCTAGCATATACTATCATGAAAGCTATTTAAATCCGCTCATTTTGCCTGAGGAAATAAGGCAGGTGAACTTGAACTGAGACTCTATAGGTAACTGGGGGGAAAAAAAATTACAAAGCTACATCAAGTTAGTTTCATCATTCTGCAATAGCAGCTAGAGAACTGTATTTTATTGACAGGTCCTCATCAAGAGGAAGTTTTAAAGCATTCAGTAATTAAGCTGTTAGTATCTTTTGTTTGCTGCTAGATTAAGTCAGACAGGAATACATGATTTCTTTAGTCTTTCTTTATCTTTGCAGTAAGTCCCATTGACTCTTGAGTACCAGAGGTGTTCCAAGACATAACCAGACCAGAACAATGACCTTCACTTTTCAGCTTCAAGGCAGAAAGTGGTAGAAGTTTTCTCTCCCTCTCAGTTCTGTGTTTCAGGTTACTTTGCTCTGGTAAGAGTCACATTGCTCAAAAGTAGCTCCTCAAGGTTCTGATACAGATCATTTTCAGGTATTGGTACAGTAACTCGCCAAAAAGCCAGTGTCCACAAAAGTTCAAAATTTGTCCGAACTGATACTCATCCACAATGGGCTACTGAAAGGCACACTTGGCTCTTAACTTTACATAACTAAAATCAGATTGCCACAAACACCTTGCAGAAAACAACTGTTTCTGTGAACTTACTCCAGACTGGTGTCAACCCGAGTAAAGGGTATGTTAATCACAGCCAGACCTTCTGCAGACAACACGCACAGCTGGTCTCAAATCACACAAGTTGTCAACAATGATAAAATTCCTGTACAAGTTTACCCAAGCAGTGGCTGTTGAAAATGTCAGTGTTGTACACAGCACTCACCACAAATCTGGGTGCCTAACAACACAACCACTAATTTAACTTGCAATGATGACACTCCTGTACAAGCCACACTCAATCCCTTTCCTGGCAACGGCAATTGCTACACACCATAAAATTGCAACAGACTGTTTGCACAGAGAATGAGTATTCTCCTTGTAAGTACAAGAAACAGAACATCTTTAAAATGCTGGTTTCACGTTATGCAGGTGTAGCTCTCATCTCATTTGCAGCAGCATAAGCTTATTCTATTCATGGTCCCCTACATGAGAAATTCAGGCTAAGTGTTAACAGAATAATACAAGAGTGTATTTTGGACAACTCTTGAACTATACATTTGCATTTCAGGCAGAAGCAGAGTGACACACTCATAATGAAATTTTGGAAGAATTACTGTTTGTATCCCTTATGGTATTCCTGCTGAAACACCCAAGGGGGTTCTGTCACACCTGATGCTAAAGATTCATCAGAAACATGGGCTAGGAGATAAAAATGAGAAAGGGGGAAGAAAATCTTTACAATGGAATAAACTCTTTATAGTGTTAAGAGGTCTGCTGCCATTTGAACAGTATAACTTGCCACAATATTAACAAAAGTTATCCTGTTCTGTTTCTCTATTCTGAAATGGTATCATGGGGAACAAGAGTATTTAAGTCTTCTACAGTGTCTGCAGGATACTGTTCTTAATCATTCATGGTTTTTAGAAAGAAAGGTCTTTGAGGACCAACAGTGTACAACTTAGTTTAGTTTGTTGTGTTCTTTTTAGGTTTTTTTAAGTTAACTAAATAGTTTTAGTAAAGAAGTCAAAATTATTTGGGCAATAGTATAAGCCAGCCACTGGCATGCATTTGATCTAAGAAACTGTATTGTCAAATTGGAAATTCAGCTGGAACCTACAGTGGTACTTATAAATTAATAGGTGTCTAACTGGCCTTAGAAACTTGCACAGCAGCAAATAAACATCTTGGCTCACATTAATTCTCTGAGGCTAAAAATCACTAGCCTAAAAACTGTTCATCCACACTAATTCCAAAACTTGTCAGGAAAGTAAGTTTGAATCATTGAGTTTTAATTTATTATATCAATATTCAAAAACATTTTTGACTGCAGATCCGCCAAAGGAGTATTTCATCAGAAATATTTGAAAAGTATTTAATACTAGCAGTAAGGTAACTTCCTCTACATACCAGAATAGGCAGCAGAACGTTCAGGCTTAAAAAGGGAAGTTTTTTCCAAAAATTGTCATCTTTTTACAAAAAGAGAAATTTGTTCATAGCTGCTAAATTTTAGGGTGGAGAGGCACTTAAAGATGGAGTACTTGGCATTTGTTCCATCTTAAAACCTTCAAACTTTAATTGGCAAAACCAACTGATCTTACCTCTAAGCTTTTCTGATCTGCTGTTCTGCAGTTCTTTACCCCAGTGACTAACTTTGCATACAGGATTGATCAAGGATTCTTGCTGGATTACAGAATTCTTCTGCAAGCATTTTTTAAGTTGTATGAAACTAAGTCCCACTCTTAGTCTTGTTCCTATTCATTTCCCTTTTTGTACACATACACACAAAAAAAGCAACCAGAGAGAAAAATACATCACTCTTCCCCACAGACACCATTCCCACTCTAATTCAGCCTGTATCAATATTCCAGATCAGGTTTTTCTAACAGACAGTGCAAGGGAATCAGACATCACACATTTACCAGAGACCTAAATAGCTGCAGTAAAACTGACTACAGAAGACATTCAGATTTAAGCCCCTACAGCCATCTGACATACTTTGTGACTTTTCAGAAGGAAAACTCCCTTCCTCCCTCTCACTGGCCCCTCTCTCTGGCTGCTGTGAGATTTATCCATCACTTCAACTCCCTGGCCTTTTCTGAAGATATATTTTCTTCCTGAATCAGTATCTAATATTCCTATCCTCCTTTGTATAGCAATAATAATAGCATGGAGAAAAAAATACTATAAAACTAGTAACATTGTTAATTCAACTGCTGTCCAGCAGTAAAATAATTATAGACCCACCAG
Organism: Acropternis orthonyx; assembly: GCA_035583155.1. Classification (NCBI taxonomy): domain Eukaryota; kingdom Metazoa; phylum Chordata; class Aves; order Passeriformes; family Rhinocryptidae; genus Acropternis; species Acropternis orthonyx. The sequence goes on from JAWWEU010000017.1 coordinate 14,689,741, forward strand.
TATTAGTCTGAAGCTGTGGGTGGAAGCAAGCATTAGCAAAAGGCCTGGAGCAATCTGTGGGCAAAATCAGTAAGGAGGCAACACTTCTCACAGTGAACAGCATGTATAAGTGCAAGGAAAATGAAGATAGTTAACTTTAAGTGACAATTTAGCCCTCAGAATTCAGTTGATGGGCATGCATCTCCCTTTGAAAGTTCCCTACATTAGGGAGCAGACTGTTGAAATGCTAGGTTTTCAAATTTTGAGGAATACTTCCTGGTTGCTAGTAATATATTTCAGCTGAAAGCACAAGAGAGGAAGATAAATAACATTTGAATCAGCAGGTTAGCACATATAAAGAACAGTTAAAATGGAACACTATATTATTTCATAGTTAGAAATAAATCACTAAGATATAGTAGATTTTCCCAAGACTGATCAGTGAATTTTTCTTGTCCACACTTGAAGTTTAATACAGCATGAACCTCTCATACGTTTGGCACAAAATCTGCTTGTAAGACTTTTGTAATCTAAAAAGTAAGGAGGTAAAACTCCTGAGCTTGCAAACTGAGCTGATAAGAACCTCACAAACGCTGTATTTTACTTTGAAGTTTACCAAGAACGCACCGGTCAAATGCATTAGGATTCAGTTCCACAGAAGAGGTGGCAGGAACAGCTACTGAGGGCCTGCCCCAGGCAGCAGCAGCACTGCTTGGCAAGCTACCTTTGCAGAAGCAAAACAGTGCAACTACACAAGAAGCCAGTTTAAGAGTATCATGCACATCATGATATTAGTTTGGAGAACAGGAGGATAAAAAGCAGCAGATAAGAGAAGTGATTGTCACAGCAGAACATGGAGCCATTTAGATCTCTACACGAAAAATTGTGGAAGAGTTTCTTTATTTAACTTCCATGTAGTTTTCTTAAGTATCAGACACTTGCTTTCAAAAAGCAGGGAATAAAGTAATGCCACAGAAGAAAAGGAAACCACATTATGAAAGTTTGTTTCCTTTCACTTCTCTAATGTACAGATCAGTTATTCAAATTTTCTAAGCAGACAGATTTTCTTATTACTTTCACCCTTCACAGTGCCAGACAAAAACATGAATAATCATTTCCACCACAAAACTCAGCCTAAGACAAGTGTCAGTGGTACAAGAGCACTCACTTCCCAAACAGGCCCCTATAGCATATGTATGAACACTCTCAGTGTGTAAGTTCAATGAAGAACCCTGTGCATAAAACACACATCCTTTCCCAGTATTACTTGATTATGGATGCTCCCAGAACAAAAACCCAAATAAAAATCCCCTAGAACCAAAACTCACAAAACAATACTTAAATTCACAGGCAAAAGAAAACAGAACTGACAAAATCACTTCCAATCAGATCAGTATAGAATCTAAGTAATTATTTTTCACAACAGAAAAATGAAAATCTCTTAATTAGACATTTCACAGTGAGCCTTCAGCTCCCATCCAGGAAATTCACGTTTTTAATCCCGTCTTCAGTAAAGAGCATGCTGATAAACCCACACAGTACAGTCCTCTTCAGAGAGTGACCCCCCCCTACCACGTACTACTGCACACCCATCACCAGCCTCAGTCCAGCACCTTCTCATGGCTGAACAACCTCCTGGCTCTCTCTCTGCTGTTGCACAGATGCATCCAGATACTAACAGACACTCATCCCCAGCACCAGAGCCCCACAGCAGCTCCTGTTAACACCCCACCTTCAGGACCTCTGCTAACACAGCACACTCCAAACCCCTCACAGCTCCGGGATCTGCAGGCAGTACAGTCACTACCTCGTAACTCACATCTCTTAACCCACTCATTTTCCATTAACATATATATATATCTATATATATATATATATATCTATCTCCAGCATCTTTATACACTGCCTATATACAGTGACTGAAAACAGATAAGCATGTCCTACATGACAGAAGTCATGAACAGTAAAGTCACAACTACAGGCCACAGTCCCACGGTCCTTCTTTAAGGTGATACATGCAAGAAAAACTACCTAAGAATATAATGTGTATCAACAGATCCTAACCTTTGCCTTTAGTTGGTTTCTTGGTGGGCGTGTCAGCTGAAACACTTATTTCAATATTATCTGGATCACCTCCTTCCTCTTCAATAGCCTAAATGAGACAAAAAATACAATTTTTAATGGCTGTCAGTGGGAAGCAGGACAGTTTGACTTCAGCAGAAGTCTGTGGGCCAAAACAATTCTTGCTGCATCTCAAAGACACTTTATAAAACACTCAGTGGGTTAAACCTTGCACGTAAAGCTCGAGGAGAGGGAGGGAACGCTAACCGCAATGGCTGGGAGCTGGAGCTGTTAAAATGTCACTTGGGAAGCACAGCTTACCAAGGACCCGCACGCTTCTCTCTGGAGAGGTAACACTAGAAGGCCACAACGACACCCACGGTGACACCGCGGGTAGCTCCGGAACAGGCGGACGGGAAGCACAGACACCCCGGAGCAAGAACCTGCGGCGGGGCGGGGCCGCAGGGCCGCGGGGCAGCGAGCGCAGCCCGGGCGGGACACCGCGCCCAGCCCGGCCCCGGCGGCCCCGCGGGGGCAGGGCCCGTCCCACACACAGCGGCACCGGCCGCGCCGGGCCGGGCCTGCGCCCGCCGCTCACCTGCTTCAGCCGGGCGATGAGCACCGTCTTCACGCCGGTGATGTCCAGGTTGCGCCGCTTCAGCTCCGACTTGAGGTCGATGACGCGCAGGTCGCTGATCCGCTTGCTCTCGGCGGGCGGCGCGGCGGGAGCGGCGGGAGCGCCCGCGGCGGCGGGAGCGGAGGCGGCGGCGGCCATCTTAGGGAGGG
>JAWWEU010000017.1:14693458-14748172 GCA_035583155.1 Acropternis orthonyx
GGGGTGGTGGAGTCACACCCTGGAGGTGTTTAAGAAGACACTGGAACCGGTGCCACGGTGTGGTTGTCACGGTGCTGTTCGGCCACGGGCTGGGCTCGGTGCCCTCAGAGGCGTTTTCCAACCTCATTGATGCTGTGATTCTTGTGTGCTCTGGCCACTGACTTGTCGGAGTTTAGGAAATACTCTTAAACAATTGATCTGTTTTGGTAAGAGTTTTTTTACTGGAAATGTTCAAGAAGTAGACTATGTTTTAAATTGTTAGCAAAATACCTCTTCTTATGATTTATTAGGCTGCATTTGTACCAGGTAATGGTAGTTACCATTTCACTTCATTTTCTGTAGGGAACAATAGTAGATATTACAGCTGCTATTAAATCTTCAAATGGGGCAGAATCTGTGAATTTGAGTACACGTAAATCAATTAAGTCACAACAGTCCTCGTCTCTTCATTCAGAAATTGCATACGTATAAAAATGAAAAAATGAAATGAGGGTTCATTTTATTTAACAAATCTATATCAACCTTTTGTGCAAATTAAGTCCTGAATCTTAAAAGATTTATTGCATTACCCTTTTTTTTCATTTCAAAATGCACATGAAGTATTTAAGTAATACTTTGACTAGCTAGTTATCAGTTAACAGAGTAAAATCTCTGTCTTTGAAAGTTAAACATGCACAGAGGTCTTAAAACACACTTTGGTCTGATAATTGCATGTATGTTTTAGCTATGTAATGCTGCTGTTACACTTTGTACCAAGATCATATATTTTATAAAAAGAGCAATCTTACGTAAAAAATTTTTATATATTCTTGCTTATGCTATCATCTGTGATAAAATTTGTATTAACATCAAATACTATAGGATTGACTTTGAGGTTAATAAATGAACTCTTCAGCTTAATTTAGACTACAGAAACATTTTTGTGAGAGCGTAACATCTAAACAGTGCATGAAAAAGACCTAAATGTATTTTATTTGCATGTTAGTTTGGATTCAGCAGTGCAACAAAGTTTTAACTGGGGCTATCAGGTTTACTGTGGTAAACTGTTTTACAAATGCACACAAAACCCTCTGGTTGGGCTCCAGTATTAGTGAAGGCAAGTTTACTGTGTCCAGTTCGTGGAAAGGAGCTGAGAGAGATAACAAGCACAGCATTTGCCCTGGTTTTTAGGGGCTTCTTGGCATACCTAAAGCTCAGTGCTTGTTGGTTGATGACGTGGGTGTCAAAGCTTTACACCTGACACTTCCCCCTCCTAATAAAAAGCAACCAACAGAGCCAAAAGCAACCTTACCATGAATTCTCAGTCATCCTCCTGCCTCAAGGCACAATAAACTATTATGAAAACAACCTCGATGTATGTTTGCATAACCTGTTCTTAAAGCCCTGAACACAGATTCCACTCATTCTTCAGGCAGTCTAGTCCTTAACTATCCTTTTTCGAATGTCTGGATTAAATACTTATTGCTGCAATTTAGCCAGTTTATTCCAAGTGAATATGGACAGTGTTCCCTTTCTTTTTGCAGCACCCTTTTGCATAAACAAAGACCATTACCATGTTTTTGTTCAGTCTTTCTGGTTTTTTGCTGTTGGTGTTTTTTTTTTATTAAAAGCGTGGATTTTTTTTTTTAACTAGCTCTGAAACACATGAGCTTTTGTTGTTGCCCCCCTCTAGGTCCCATCCAATCTTTTCACAGCTCCCCAAAGTTCCCCTGGTGACAGCTCTTCTGATCTCAGTAGGAGGTATTCCTTTTTCAACCTCATGAACTTGTTGACATGTTCTGCTTGTGATCTCCTCTGCCTGTTGGTTTCTCTTCTGCGAATTTGCTACAATTACTCTTTTTTGTGCAGTGATTTCTTGCTAACTGAAGACCTTTGTACTGCTGTTTAGAGAATCGCCACCCCCTCCTCCCAATGATTTCAAACTTTTCTTTACTTCCACTCTTTGCAGTCCCTCCCAACCTGGTGTCAGCTGCAGATTTATGAGCATAGTCTCTAAGCCTTTACTCAAAAATACTACAATATGGAAGTGCGTGAGGAGTTTTGTTGGATATAAACATATAGTTTGATAGCAAACTACTAACAGTGACCCTCTAAATAAAACCAATTTGCACCAGTTTTATGGAATTTCTGTCCAAAAATAATTTGCATGTCTTATGAAAATGTCACTGAAACAGAGAAGCCTCTCTGAAGTGAAGATCTGCGGTTTGTTTGTGTCTGTGAAACCATAAATGAAAATTGCGTTGGTTTGGTAGACTGACATGAACAAATCATGTTGATTGTTATTTATCACTTTATTATTTTCCAGGTATCTACAATTATTTTGAATTTGTCCAGGAATTTTAAACAAGTTGACTGGTTTTTAATTTCCTGTTTGTTTTATTGTTGTGTTTTATTGGGGTTTTTTTTAAGGAAAAACACTCTATTTGTCCTTTAGTAGTCTCTTGAAACATCTATTAGTTTTCAAAATGAAGATTGTTTTATATGATAATTCTGAAATTTGTGGAAGAGTTTGATTAGGAAAAGGTAATGGACTTTCAAAGAGAAGAAATGTTTGGCTCAGATTCTAATATTTAAACAAGCCCAAACCTCTGCTCCTGTAAATTTTTTTTTGTCTGTCTTGTATGTGAAACACCTGAAGGTTGTGGACGTCCGTTGATTTTTCCTGGTTTTTCTCTGCATATTTGTGGGGTTTGGAGGTTTTTTCTTCATTGAAGATTATCCCAGTTTCACATTTGCTGGCCAGTCTGTTCCCAACCTCATGCTGAGGCAATAATGAAGGACCAAACACTAGCTTTTTCATCTATTAATGGCTTATTGTAGGTGGTACCTGCATTTTAAAATTATTTAAATCTGCAGTTTTAACGTGCTTGGGCTCTGTAAAAATGCAAGGATATTCAGTAGCAGAAGAAATAGTTCTTGCCTGTTGTTTTGTAAGGAAGCCTGACTAGAGCATTCAACTGGAATCAACAGGCTGTCTCAGTTTTCTCCTCTTCACACAGCCACCCATTTATCCATATCCCCTTCTAAAAAAAAGAGATGTTGGTTTAAGGAAAGGTGAGGGCTTGGGGGGTGCTGCAAGGTCACCTCTGAATAAAGTCCCTACAATTAAACAGGATCCTGTCTCATTTGAGACATGTTGCTCTTCCATGTCATTTTGTCAGCAAAGCTCTACGTGGTTCTCTGCTTCACATACTGCTTGTTTAAAAACTGACTTTTGCAGTCTGTGTTGTGTTAACAACTCTAACAAACTTTTGTTTGTTTGCTTCAGAAATCCAAGTCTCTAATACAGTATTTTGGATTCTACTTGGAGCACTGACTCCATCAAAGCTTGTTATTACAGAAGTACATGATCCAATGACTCAGTTCTTTATTGAATCTATCCCTTTTTTAGAAAGAGTGAGGCTGGACTGATGCTGGATTAAGTGAAATAGCAGGAAAAGTCCCTTTTACTTTGAAAGACACTGAGTCTTGTCCCAGTTCTCATGTTGCATTGCTTGCTTACTACAACTTCAAATTTTGCTTTTATTAATTCCTGATCTGACTGTATTCAAGCTTCTGACCATGCTACATGTAAAAATTATTAGTTGGTGTTTTTGCTGAACTCTTTCTCTCCTCTGCAGTCAAAGCAAGAGTAAAAACCACTTGAGATGTTTTCAGTGAATACCTGATGATACACTTTGAGATTAAGTCGCTGATAATCTGATACACATCACTGCTATAAAAAATTGTCTTTTCCGCTCTGAATCTATAGTTTTCTGTTTGATGTATTATTGATATACTGCATGATGAGCAGTCAGAAGAAGGTTGTAGAAATGAATTTCTAATCTATAAATAGCTCTCTACAGAACAGCAAGGAGAAGAACATAAATCTAATTGTTAATCAAACATAAATACTTTCCTTTATTTTACCACTGAAAGTATATGTGTATGCTAGGAAATGGCTATTGAATTTCTCAGTGTAAAATCAGATCATTAAATGCAGGATGCATTTATTTGTTTCAAGCCTAATTGCTCTAAAAATAGCTGCTGATTCATCATTAAAACTCAAAAAATATATTTGGCCTTTTTATTGTACAAGCACTGTAGGAGTAAAAAGGAATATCTCATGATCTCTCTAGTATGAGGTTGGTGGCGTATTTGGTTTTTTGGAAGAAAAGGACCCATTAAAAATACTGTCAACAAAGTAGCTATTTCCAAGTAATTATATATACCACACCTTCTTAATTATATGGCAACTTAAATACTTAAGTAGTCAGATAATCTCAGAAAGATACTTTGAGACCTTAGTAGGGATTTGCATAATTTCTGAAATAATGTGTTGTGAAAGCGTTGTTTGCAACCTTACAGAGCTTTATCAGGCTGCACAACGTGAAATCAAATGAGTGACTAGTGTCTATGTCTACATAGTTCTATGTTCTACACTAGTTCTATGTCTACATTCTACTGTAATGTAGGGTATTTTGTTCTTCCATACATATATCTTAAAAATATGTTACCTGAGTGGTGCATGTTACTTTCCAGAGCTTTTGAAAGCTCTCAGATCAATTACATTAGAAAATTTCCTATATTTATCATCATAAAATGTGTAGCACTGACAACTGTTCAGTTTTATTTTTGACTCTACAAATGCATCAGTCTTTTCTGGTTTCCTTCTAGGAACTTTTCATAATACAAATCTTTCAGCATTTTTTTCTCTCTTCCCTTTTCTCTTTCTCGCATTTTCACTAGTAAGATCTTCATCTGGGCTGACTGGAGCTGTGACTGTTCATCATCTGAGTATCAATCCCGCAATTTTTGTGATCTGTTTTTCTGTGTTATCCTCACAACATACCACCATGAGAGGCTTCACAGTTTATTAATATTACTAGTAATTGTAAATTGACTTAACACTTGCAAACATTTAGATATATGCTGAAGTAAGGCACGTTTGAAGTCTACACAACTCTGTATGATGTCCATGTCAAGGATGACCTGGTGGCTGCAGGGGACTGAGCTCCTCCAGCAGCAGTGTGTGTGACAGAAGATCCACACTCCTGTGTATCCCAAGCACTTTAGACGTGTGTGCTTTCCATGTTGTCCTGGCCATGCCAGGCCTGCAGTTAACAGAGCTCAGAGCAAAGACACCTCTTTGTGCAAGTGTTCAGTTTGCAGCTTGGCCACATGCCCAGTGGGACTGTGTTCCAGAAGCTGGTGTTTGCATCTGGAAACAGCTGTGCCTCGCTTTCCTTGGTGACAAGCAGACGGACACAGCCACCTGGCACAGAGCTGTGCCCCTGAAGGTACCCTGAAGAGGGTGAGGGGCTTGCCTTGATTTTTGTCTTCTTGCCAAAAATGTGAAGTGCAATCTCCTGCGGGCTGGTGTATCTTGATCTTAGATAAGATCATTTCTTCTCCATGTCTAGTTCTGCCAGGCCCTGAGGTGCACATATAAATGGTTTTGTTCAGCTCTAGTTAGAAGAAGTTGAAGAGTTCAGTATGAATTGATGGTGCCATAGCCTGAAAGCCATTCTGAAATTTGCATGAGTGATTTAGAATCGTTCAATTAAACTTTTTGGTTTTCTTTGGTGAAGAAGTGTGAGAAGGAGGATCTTTTTTGTCCAAGGAATCAATAAAATTTTCTCAAGACAACTGTCACTGCAAGATACTAAAATAATGGCAGAAATAACTGTATCAAAGGGCATAGAGAGAAGTTGTGGGAGTTTTTCTAATTGTGAGTAATTCTGGTATTGAAGTATTTTCTACATCACTTTTCTTTAAAAATTGTGTTAATAACCAATTAATGGATGAATTAATTTTTATCAAATGTTAATTTAAGGGTGAACTTAAGGGTGAGCTGGCCCCCAGGTTACTAGATTCCTGTTAGCTGGTACCCCATAGGGAAATAGGTATTAGGAAATCTTAACTAATAAAGATCCTAGGATTCTGCCTTTATTTTATTTTGCCCGAGGAGGAAAGGTCTACAAAATCATACACAGTTAGAACATTTACAGATTATCTGGCCACTCTGGAAGAAAATCAAGCCTATCTATACTTACCATGCATTGATTTTTGTGAACTGAAAATTCTAGCTACTTTTAGAGCCCCTTGTTTTTTGTTTTTGTCATGGTCTTTTTTTTTTGTCTTTCAATTAGTGAGCATAGAGTGACTCTGCATTTTCTCTGCCAAGAACTACCTTTTTGTCATCTTTGGCATGAGTGTTCAAACCAATTATTACATCAATAGGTAAATATATGACTAGTCGATGTGGGGTTTTATTGCTATTAGTCTCTGATCAGCTTACAGAGAATGCTCCTCTGTCTCACTTCTTAAAGTAATTCAGCCAAATTTCATTACCTTGCTCTAATATTATGTGTTATGATTTCTTGAGTGTTCTGTTAAGATTAGACTTCATCTTCCCCAAATACACACCAAAAAAAAGCTGCATAAAGTAGTTGTAAGACTACATCAGGAATGTTTTTTACAACAGCATTGAAAACTCTCTGAAAATTATTCAGACTAAAATATTGTACAGACATGCTTGCTTTTTCATGTCTACATCATGTTGTTGGTCATTTGCTTAATTACACAGTTTATTGAAGTTCTCTGCCTTTTACCTGATAAATACCCAAAACTTTTAGTCATTAATATTCAAGTGCACATTCTTTATATTTTACATCACATTTTTTTCACTTTGCTCCTATTAGTCCTCAGGGTCATCCAGTTCTTCCCTTATATCGTCCTGATTATTTTTCCCAGCTGATTTTTATTAAAGTATTTCAACTTTGGTTCCAGTCTTTAATGGGAAATATTCAAATTGCTTACACAAGGAAGGCAGTAGTGACCTCCATCGAATACGATATGACCTTCTTCCCACTGTCTGTTGCTATCTCCTCATTCTCCTCAGAAACCACCAGTTTCATTGGTTATTTCATCTGTGGCCCAGTGTCATCGTTTACTCAAGCTGGCTGGATGTGACATGACTCAAAAAAAAAAAAAAAAAACCAAAAAAAACACCCAAAACCCACCACACATCAAAACCATGTGGTTTTGTCTTTATTGCAAACTGAAAGGAAACCACATGAAATCACCTGTGATCCTTTTTCCCCCCTTTACTCTATGTGGGTCTCACTTTTTCCTGTGTTCTCACTTCACATGTAAAGCTGAATATGTCTTTATTTTTGTATCATTTATGTGGTGTAGCACCTCCTGTGCTTTGTGCTCTTCTGGACATATTTGGATATGCCTTTGCATAGTAATATATTTTCCTGCCCCTAGAAGTATGTCTTCTTTTGAGGGTGGCATTTACTCAAGTCTTTCCTTAAAGTCTTTTTTTTTCTTGTTTGAGAAATAATTTCCACGTTGTTTCATCCACTTTTGCTTTAAGGAAATTCCATTCAGAAACTCATGCAATTAGTAACGTCAACATGCATTTTTTCCCAATGACCATTTCTTTTGTAATGATGCATGAAGGTTGTTCAGCTCCTCCAAAACACGTAGGAACTCCTGGGTACTGACGACTCCACGGTGGCAGCGCATGCTCAGGTAGATCTTTAACTGCTGGTAGATCAGACTCTGCTTTTCTGCTCCAAAGTCTCGTGTGTTTGTAGCTGTTGATCCCTGGGAGCACACACCCCTCGTCCATCCAATGTGTTAAGCTGGACTTGTTCTAAATGTATACACTGACACTGCTGGAAGGTCATCTCTGGCAGAGACGTATCACGGCCTTTGGAGGATGCAAATTCAGCAAACACTCAGGGTTTCTGCTAAATGAGAGCTTTCCCAACGCTGTGATGTCTCCTGTGGTGCCAGGCACGTGTGGTACCAGGTCACTGTGCGGAGCGGTTCCTTACGGCGGGGGCACATCAGCGGGGGCACGAAAAGGCACGTGAAATCCCTGGTTCTAAAGAGCAGAGGTGCCACTTGTCGGCATTCCCTGCAGCCGCGCCTGTCCTGGCTCCGGGACTGGCGGTGAGACCCCGCGGGGCCGAGGGAGCAGACAGCGCGGGGTGGCAAAACAGCGCTGTTAGCCCAGGGGGGAGCGGGGAGTCAGGGCTGGGCAGCTCCCCGCGCTGGCAGGGCCATCCCAGAGCACAGGGCACAGCACCGTGTCCGCGCGGTGCTGGAGCAGCTCCCGTGACGGCGACTCCGCAGCCCCTCCGGCTACCCTCTGCCATCCCCCATCCCATCCCATCCGTTCCCATCCCCGCCCCTTCCCGGCCCCTGCCGTGTCCCCTCCGCCCGGCAGGGGGCGCGCCGGGGCTGTGTGGGCGGGGAGCTCTGCGGGCGCGGCTGCGCTTTGCGGGCGGCTGTAAAGCAGCGCCGAGTGTCGCGCGGGGCTGCGCTGCGCTGGGAGCGGCGGGGGCTGCGCCAGCACCGCGCGGGGCGCGCCCGGGACAGCGGGGACAGCGGGGACACCGCCGGGGCACCGACACCGGCACCGCCGCCACCGCCCGCACCGCCTCGGGGGCCGCTCCCCCGGCCCGGCCCGGCCCGCCGCGCCGCCGACACCCGCCCCTTCCCCCGCGGCCTCGCTGTCTCAGGTACGGGGGGCGCCGGGGCCGGGCCGGGCCGGGCTCCCCCGCCTGTCCCCTCAGCGCGGCGGGGCCGTGCGGCGGGGCTGGGGGTGGGGGGGCACACCGCGCAGAACGTGCTTCTCCCTTTTTTCGCAGCGCCTCGCTGACGCACAAAGCGGTGCCTCGTCTGCGGCGGCCGCGGCGCTCGGGGGGGTTTGTCACGGACCTGTCACAGATGTGCCCCCGCGGAAAGGAGTTTTTATGTCTGTGCGTGGCAGGGCTTGTTATGACGTCATTTGTTTTGTTTGCGAAGTTGGTGTTCTCTTAAGCCGTGTCAGGAAAAAAAATAGCCCCCCTCGCTGTCAGGTGCCCGTGCCCGGCAGACAAGGGAGCCGCTCCCGAGCGGGTGCGTGGGCTGGGACCGCCGGCGTGGGCACGGCAGGGGGGCCGCCGCTTCCTTGGGTGCCGCTGTGTCCGTGACCGGGCGGAGCACGCAGGCACGGCGTGTTCCTGTCCTTTGGGTAAGCTCTAACATGGCTTGGAATGGTTTAGTTAAATCATAAGCAAGGCCTGGTTGCTTTAGTAGATTAAATGAGACCCTTAGTTCCTGATTGCCAAGTGCTGTTCCTAAAGAGGCCGTAATGCAGGAGGTAAGAATTTGCTGCAATAGCCAGACTTCCTTTGGTTCTAATGCAATTACTTCGGAAACAAATATTTGACCAGAAAGATAAGTATCTGCTCGTGATGGAGACGTGGGTAGCAGGGTAGCAAATGACATTTGTCATTTTGGAATATCTGTATCTTAAACTATTAAAGGAAAGTGCTAGGTTTTCAGGTGCAGAATAAGGCCTTACATTGTCTTTGTTGTAACCAGTAGGAATTTCCAAAGATAGATTAATTCTGGATAGTTAGTAGAAGCAATTTTGAGGAAAATTGATACTTAACTACTTAGAATGCTTTATCACTCTTAAAAATTAAACCCCCTTACAGTTGACATGTCTGAAGTCCTTGCTGTCAAAGTCATTTTCCAGCAATGTAAATGTTTTTGCTCTTACTTTTGTTGGATAAAGGGAGTGCCTTGGGGGCAGGGAGGGGAACACAGAAAAACCCTGTTAGCCAAGATGATTCTTGATGATATGCAAGGATTGATAAGGAAAGATGTGATGTTGGTCCATTTGATAAGAGTGAACATCTGGTCACCCAGTCATTCGCAGTATGAAATCACCTATGGAATGCGTCAGATGGGAAAGGCTGGGAGTGTACACTTTGCATTTTACCTTAGTTAAATAAAAATGTATAAGACACTAAGCTTCCTGTGCTAAAACTCTTGAAGTCTTGTATATTTAAAAGTCTTTTTTTTTTTTTATTTATTTATTGATGGTTGAAGCCCTGGCAGCTACAGCTGTGGTTGTGTCTGATACTGGGAGCCCGGAGGTGAACAACAGCTCATAGTATTCATGCATATTTTGCATGTTCTTTCAGAATCAGGATGGGAACATTCTGACCTTTCAGAAATGTGTTTTTTTTGTGAAGCAGTGAATTTTGTAAAAGTGTATTAAGAATGTATCTTAACATGTCTATGACTTGCACTTTAAATTAATAACTTTGCTGACCTATATAACCAGATCAGTTGGAGAAGTTGACTTTCAGTGGAGGTGGCTGTGCTGCAGTAACATTTAGCTGGCAGCAGTTGCTACCTTTTTTTCCTTAAGATGAAGAATCTTTCATTTCAGTTGCTTATATTTCGTCTAATGGTGAGGACATTCTTTTGAGAAGATGTAGGTGATAGTGTCCTCCTCCCTAGCTGGTGAACTATGGAGGATGTCAAGCAGTTGAATGAGTGGCGAAAAAATTGAGGGGGCAGTGAGGATAGGATGGGGAACAGGAAGATTTAATTCATATATAAACAATGGGGATGGTACAGAGAGGAGGATTTGCCACAGGCAGAGGTTGTATAAAGATTTCCCCATAGCTTTACTCACGTGCAACATCCTTTAAGTGAGTTTTATCAGCAGATCTGTCGTGGTTTGACTGTTTGCATGTCAGTAAGGTTGAGAGCAGATTTATGAATGTGTATATTGAGTAATGTTGTATGGGATACATGGACAGCACAGGGATAGGAGAATTGGTTCCAGTCTTCTAAGTTTTGTCAGTGTGACAGTGATCAGCTGCTTCCAAAGCCTATAGTGCTCTTACAAGAAACACAAAATGTATCTGCAGCTGAAGTCTTTATCTTGTAAACTTTCTTCAGGCTTAGGTGTAGATTAATGTTTTTCTTCGTGGGCTCAGGTCAGGCCTAACAGAGAACCCTGAAGGACCAGAAGGGAAGGAAGAAAGGAAAATGTTGCCTTCACAAACCCAATTTTTGCTAACAAGATTATTTTGCTGTTTTATATAGTTCATGCTATTTGGAAAAGTAATTTCTGCAAGTTAAAATTATGTCTTCCTTAGTAAGTGTTTACCAAGTGAAATCTGAGAAGGCTGGTTCATGGCTTTCCTAGCAAGAGGCCAGTAAAGGCTATTTGCTTCTGCAATTTTTTTTTTTTGTTTTGCCCAATAAAGTGCAGTCCTAATAGTTGACTGCTGTTAGGTGAAGTGTTTACTTTACCCACTGCCCCTTGACTCTACGGGTTAAAGAGTGGAGAAGTGCTACGCTGTCCTTTTCTGAGAATTGTAGATCTACTCAGTTTAGTATCTAAAAAATCCCCTACTTGTCACAGGTTTCCTGAAGAGTAGCATAAAACTGTCCTAATGGTTCATTTCATAATTCTCATTTGCAGGGTTCTTATTAGCAGTTGTGGCAAAGGTCATGTCTTACTTTCCTCCTCAAAGCTTTATCAAGAAGGGTTTGTGAGATGATACTGCAGCAAGAACAGTTGCACACATCTCAAAGGTCAGGGGAAATAAGACATATTTCTTTTAAAGAATTTTTTATGGCCATGTAACTTCCCTAGCTGTTTCTGGAAGCAAAATTCCTAGTCAATATCTTGACCTCCAATATAAAATTGCATTTTGTCATTTTTTTATAAAGCTAGAACTCTTTATTCCCAAGCTCATTTCTGTTATGTTTGTCTTGGAGTTCATTGAAGCCAAAACATTCCTGATTGCCAAATCATAATGCTTGTGTCTTAAACCCATGATTTACATAGTGTTAATGTAGCTAACTGAGTTTAAGCCTAGGACAGAGCAGAGAAATGTCTAGACTGAAGAATGTGCTTGTGATCACTGTGTTTGTCCAATCTACCTGCTTGCATCCATTGTGCAAAGCCAGCCAGATCCTTGCCCAGGTGGGATGTGCGTGCTGATGCTGGAGTGCTGCTGGGATTTCTGTGGGTGCTTGGAGTGGCTCAGTGTGCTGTGGGACAGTCATCTGCTGCTCGTAGGACTCTGTGCAGGAGAACTCACCTGCTCGTAGGACTCTGCAGAGTTGCTCTTGGCCCCCCAGCTCATGGACCTGAGGCGCTTCCAGCTGCAGATGCTTCATGCATTATCTGTTCCAGCTGGAGCCAGGCCACAGATCCTGTCCTGTGGAAGAGCTCTTCTGTTTGTACCTGTCCTTGCTGGATTCTGTTAGAAAAAGTGGAGCAAACACTTTCAGTGGTGTCTCCATAAGAATACAGTGGTGTTTACTGTGGGAGGTGTATGGCAGTGTGGCATGGCAGAGCCTTACTGTAGCTCTCCTATAGGTCACCTGACGTTTCTGTTGCAAGATATATGAATTGACTTACGTGTGAGGAAACAAACCTTGAAGGCTTGGGAATTTTTTTTCAGGGATAAAATTAAGGAGACTTTGCTGGTCCAGGGGATGGATACTGTTCATTACAGTACTTGGCTGTACAGTCACTGTGATCTGACTTTGATGAGATGGCTTTGCAAAGGTTAGTAAGAGTAGTACTGTACATGAAATAACACTGTTTCACTTCAAGAGTAGACTTTCCAAGCCAGTGATGGTTCCTAGAATTGGTTGGAAGGAGTGGATAAGCCTCCCAGCATTGCTGTGGCTCATGTAGTGGTGCCACCTCTGTGCTAAGCTCAAACTCTTCTGTCCGGGTGGATGGAATGGACTGTCTTTGGGAGTCTGTAAGCAAGACACTGTTTCCAGAGCATTATCATGCAGTTAGTAATTAATACTGTGCCTGTTGTTCTGCAATACTGTACCTTCCTGTAGGGCAAAAGAGGAGGATTCTGCTCGGAGAATTCTCAAGTAATTTTGTCATTCAAACGTTGGAGTCATCACTGGCTGCATTAAAGCACAGAAAGGAAATTGAGAGTGGTTTGCGGTGGTATTGTCCTGTGAATAACGATGTGTTTGCTACATAATATCAAAGCAAACATAGTGGAGTTTCTGATTGTTTTACACATTTATTTTGGTGCTGTTTTATAAAACGCATAGATTTTAACTTACTGGTTGCTTTATTTTCTGGCAAAGCTTCCAAGATGAATATATAGTATACTAAAATTTAGTATTTAAAACAAACTTTAAAAGGGCACTATTTATCTCATGAAGAGGTAAAAATGAGGAACAACCAAAGGTTAAGAGCAATACAATAAAGTTTCAAAATGTGATTGCACTTGTTTCCTGACAGTGGAACTGAATATTGGATATTTTACTTCTTGCTATTTACTCTGCATTGTACAGGTTGTCTCTGCTTGATAGGAATGAAATGAATAGGGCATGACTGCCTCTTTTGGGCTAATGAGTGGATTTTTTGTGAACTGTTTGGTGAGTTCTTTATTTCTGCTGAAGCAGGCCATGATTACACTGAGATTCGATCTCAATGGGATTGAGTTGAGGGTGCAGTGTCTGAAATGGCTCCTGAGTCTCCTGTCAGCCTCCATTGCATCAGGGCTGGGCACAAATCGGTCATGTCTGGCTCCCTGCCCTGGAGTTGGGGAAGGGGCAGTACTTGGGTTGTCTCACTGTTGCTGAAGGCCTTGTATGAATTTTACAAGCTTTCTTCATTTTCCTGTTTCTTGATGTATCTAATGGAAAAGTTTTGCTGAAAGAATAAAATACATCTTTTTAATGTGAGGAAAGAAGCGTTCTAAAACATGGCTTGTGATGCTTTTGTTCACTGGTCCTTTCTTTGATAGCCATGTTTGTCAGTTCAGAAAAGTCCTGTGGTAGGAACAGGATACACAGCATAATTCTGTGTGCATTCCAGACCTCAGCAGTGAGGATTGCTCATGGATTTAACAGTACTAGTATTGGCTTGTCAGAGTAAAAATAATGTTAAAATAATGTTAAAAGTAGAATCTGGTACAAGCCACATATTAGAGAAGGGAATTAACTTTAAAAGTTAGTTGCGAGTTCAGTGACCATATGCAAAGAAAACAAGAATTAGGACTGAATAAAATAACTGCAAATGCAAGGACATTGCTTCTTTATGGTTCAGGGAATTGACTGTATTTTAAAAGGTAGCTGAAAATACATTTTCAGAATAATTATATATTAGATCACATGTATTCACCAACCAAGTCTATACTAAAAAGTTGAGTTTTATGTTGTATAATTAAGCATTTCATGGGTTTATAGTGCTTTAATGCTACATATTCCTTGGTTACTCATACAGGATTTAATTATTAATGACAAAATACTTTGCTACATCTTATAACTCAGATGTGTTTTGCTTTGATATGTGATCATAAACTTGCCTGCTGTAAAGATCTCAGACTTTGAGCTTGCCATTTGACTTAGCAATTTCAATGGACTTCCCCATTTTGCATGCATTTTCCTGCACTGCCGTGTCTTGGCATGATTAATAATGGTTTTAATTTGTGACATGAATGGATAAAAGTCAGGTGCTCTTCATGGTTCTAAATAGTCATACCCCTTAGAGGGGAATTTAGAATAACTATTTATAGCTTTCAGGTACCCATCTTAACAGCTCTTCGTTGAGTTGTAATGGCTTAAAAGAAGATGCTTCCCCATTTTTCCTCTCAGTTTTGATTCACTAAGTCAATAGGCAAATGTTTTCATTAGGAAGGAGGAACACTAATGCTGATTGATCTTACTGCATCTTGCTGCTTTTTGAAAAAGCTTCTGAGTAGTACTTTTAATTAGAGGTAGATTTTGTAGGATCTAAATGTTTAACAGCAGATGATCTCAGTCTGATGACTATTTGCATAATTTTTTTTTGTAGATCCCTTTTAAACTTTGTCTTCTGTGTCAAAGAACGTACTGTGGGTATTTCTTATGTGTAACCACTGAAGATACTTAAAATGCATTGAAATGTAGTTAAATGGTAAGCTCTTCTTCAGCTTTTGTCTCTTTTGGTGAATTTTTTTTGTTTGAAAGCTTCTAATAGCATGTTTAAGTAGTGAAGGCATGGATTATTTGTTATTGTTGATTGCTGTCATTCATTTCCAAAACATATTCCTGTTCAAGCTGTTGTGTAGTGTAGTTGGGAGTCAGCAGCTCTCCCCTGAGCAAGCAATTCTTAAGGCTCTGTGCTGGTTAGGAAAAATGAAGAGTTCCTGATTACTTGGTCAAGTTATTGCAGACTTTTCTGTGGTTGTGAGAGTGAAAATATACAAAATGCTTGTGAATCTGTGTTAACTGTCTCTAGTGTATCAAGGTTGCCTGTTGGAATAAAACTAAGCCAGTGAGTAGTGTTTCAATTTTTACTGTGTGGTGATTTCAGTTTTGTTATCCTACAGTAGTATGAGGTCTTTCAAAGTGTAAATGGTTTTGCTTTCATTTTTTTGCTGTAACTTACATAACTATATCTGTGTTTCAGCACAGTGCCCTCTGTGCTAAAGTAAACAGAGCTTATATAGGAATAATCAGAGTCAGTCAGAACGTACAACTTTCCCACTGATGATTTCCCCACTAGAGTTTAACAATAAAATGGAGGGGAGCGCTCCAATGCGTAGAATAGAGTCCTTTGGAAAGCAGCCCCTGACTGAGAGAAAATGTTTAGATTTTTGGTTCTTGAAAAAACTTCAGAATCAAACAGAATTGTCACCTTAATTTATCATATTAAAAGGACAGGAAACTGTGTGTATAGGCTGGACATGTAATACACGATGGCAAGTTCTGACTGTTTTCAAAGACAATAAGCTTTCTGAATAAAATAATATTTTTTTCCCCAGATTGAAATACATGGTAGATTTTTTTTTAAAACACTTGTGATGACCTATAGGGTTATTGTGGGGGGGGTCTGCCTTGCTTTTGAACTGTGAAGATCGACTAGACTAAATGGTACATTTCTGTAAAACAATGGTGCATAAATAACAGCAAAAATAATGCCTTAAAGGTGACCTTGTGAGGATGAGAAAAAGGACAGTGTACTGCTTGTTCTTTGTGTGCTTGTAAGAGGTTTGAATGCAGAATTCCTGTCCTTGTTAGAAAGCTTATAAGATGGAAGTTTGGGTTTTTTTTCTGAGTAAGGTTGTCCATGTTTGTGGGTACAGAGGGGCATCGGGAGGAGCATGAGAGATCTGGTGTTTTCCTCAGGAGCTGGCAGGAGCAGGAAAGGGCAGATAGGAGAATTCCATAGCTCTAATAGTCTTTTTTGTTTGCTATGTAGATTCTTTACACTCTTAAAGTTTATTCCCAGTTTGTTTCCAATTTTGCATGTTCTTTTCTTCAGTCCTAAGGAAGAGGGTAGCCTTACATAGTGCATCGCACTACAACTTACTGATACAAAAAAAAGTTGTGCTTTGATGAAGTGAAGGTAAGAACCTGTCCTGTTGTCTATACAGACAAGAAAAGGTTTAGTCCAGCTTAAATGAAGTTAGTTTTTGACTTTGGTGTAAGACATACTTATATGCTGTAATGCCAATAGAGAACACTTTCCTACTTATCCCAGGATATAGGCCTCACATTTAACAGTAATTGTTATAAATGTTTGTAGGACTTTCAGTGAGAACATTCAAATGGGTCATTTCAGCTGGGGTTCTAAGATCCAAAGGATTCTTGATCTCCAGGAAGATCCAGTGATCTTAGAGCTTCTTTAAATACTAATACTGCAGCATATATGCCTTCACAAAATTCTCCAGATTACATCCCATGAAGCAGTAGATGAGTTGCTTATGTCTGTGAAGAGAATACAGGTTGCCTGGTATGATGCATCAGTTTACACCCCTTGCAGACTGAAATAAGTAATTCTTCAGGGTCTATTAGGAACAGCTAGCTCACAGCTGCTCCTGGAAGCATCAGTTTGTGGAACAGTCTAAAAAAGTTTGCTATGAATCTGTTCTGTAGTCTGAATCTTGTATTTATTCATTGTATAACAAAATAAATGAAAGCCTTAAATATTGGCCCTGGATGTAACAATGCATTAGCATTCTGAAGAATTTGGAGATTTGGGCAGAAGATTATGGACCTGAATTAGGCAATGCTATTTAATCTGCCATAGATCATAGAATGGTTTGGGTTGGAAGGAACCTTAAAGGTCATCTAGTTCCAAGCCCCCTGCCATGGGCAAGGATACCTTCCACTAGACTGGGTGCCACAGCCCCATCCAACTTGTTTTTAAACACTTCTGGGAATGGGTCATCCACAGCTTCTCTGGGCAACCTGTGCCAGTGTCTCACCACCCTCACCATGGAAGAGTTTCTTCCCTTTAATTAATCTAAACCTGCCCTCTTTCAATGTGAAGCTATTGCCCCTTCTCCTGTCACTCCCTGCTCTTCTTGTCAAAAGTCCCTCTCCAGCTCCCTTGGCATCTTCATAGGCACTGGAAGGTGCTGTAATGTCTCCCTGGAGCCTTTTCTTCTCCAGGCTGAACACCCCCAACTCTCTCAGCCTGTCTCCATATCAGAAGTGTTCCAACCCTCAGAGCATCTTCATGGCTCTCCTCTGGACTCGCTCCAGCAGCTCCACATCCTTATGCTAGGGGCCCCAGAGCTGGATGCAGCACTCCAGGTGGGGTAGAGAGGGAGAATCCTCTTGCTGGACCTGCTAGTCATGCTTTTTTTGATGCAGCTCAGGATACAGTTGACTTTCTGGGCTGCAGGCACACATTCCCAGGTCATGTTGTGCTTCTCATCCACCAACACCCCCAGGTCCTTCTCCCCAGGGCTGCTCTCAGTCCGTTCTCTGGCCAGCCTGAATTTGTGCTTGGGATTGCCTGGCTCAGGTGCAGGACCTTGCACTTGGCCTCGTTGAACTTTGTAAGGTTTGCAGAGACACATCTGTCAGGGTCCCTCTGGGTGGCTGTTTTTGCTGATACCTCAGACTTTTTTTGTGACTTCATGCAGATTACAGCTGTGCTGCTTAACAAGCCCCATTTCCCCTGAAGGTACAGTTGCACATGCTTTCTTAAGCAGCCTTTTGGTAGTTCAGCACAACTTGCTGTGAGCCAGGTGTAGCTGTTAGTGTGCTGGTGTGAATAATTGAAGTGGTATCTGATCTGGTTAGAAAACCTATTTTTTCAGATTGGTGAGTTGTTCGTTCTGGTTCAGTGAATAAACATTCTTTCTAGAAGAGCATGGGAGGTGTTTCTTCAAAGAAATGGTATGGGGAGGGAGGTAAGAGGGAACACTTAACTGCTAAAGTAGTACAGCTGTCAAATATCTACTATAGCCGTACTCAATTGACGCATAAAAAACTGGTACTAGTTACAGTAACGAATGTTTAAGTTGTTATCACAGTGGGAACCAAATGCTTTCATCACTTCCTTTTGGGAATTTAAACTGAAGGCAGAGATGCCAGATGAAGCAGGCTGAAGGTGGATATATTACTCAGGTTGCTGTTGTCTGTGTCTCTCAGTAGCCTTCCAGTACAAAAGTTGTTCTTTTAAATAGTCTTTGAGGCTAATGTTGTATTGATGTACATTGGCAGCTTTATAATTTGGCAGGGAGGGGAACCTGCTTGGTACTGCCTGTTAAGGGAACATGATATGATATGCTCAGTTTCTGTCACAGGATGGAGTCAAAAGTACATGGACTGAAAATAGCTTTGTACGCTATACTTTGTACACTGTCATGCTAATGTGTGGTGTTTTTTAAAGACAGTCCAGGTGATAAATGGGTTTCTGTTACATTGTCCCAAAATAATAAAGGTTCAAAATCTCTCCTGGATCATTCCTTTTCGTGTCAGAAAAGAACAATGAATTCTTAGTAACTGATTTTTATAAGTTGTCACCGTACACCACCATGTATTGTGTTGGAGTATTTGCTATCCATATGTACTGCTGCAGGTGATGTACACCTTATTTAAACATGCAGTTTAGTTGATCACTGTTGGAGCTATTTAGCCAAGACTCTGTAAGCAGTGGGCTGTGAAACTCCCATGCTTAAGCATTAGCAAAGCAGATACCAAATGTTTTGGGGGTGACATACATCAATATCTGCTTTGTGAAAGTGAGAACATTTTCACTGACTGTAAGAACTTCCCTTCAATGCAAGTTATGAGAGTTCTGTCTTAATGAAAAATTACCTTGTCAAGCAGTGTTCTTACTATTTTGAAACAGTTGTATTTCAGTTAGTGCTGTTCTGCTGTTCCCACTGTGGGGTTAGTTGTAGCAGTAAATGGGTTTTCTCTAATTTCAGTTTTGCTTTTGAAAAATCTATTGCATCTTTTCTTGATGCTTACTTGTTTTATTTTCTAGGCCTTCCTTAAATCTTTCCATGTCTAAATGGACTCCTGAATGTAATATAGTTTATACTCTAAAAGCGGATATGAAGAGTGAAGTTCCTTCTGATGCACCAAAGAGACAGGAGAGTCTGAAGGGGATCCTCTTGAACCCTGAGCCTATTGGGGCAGCCAAAAGCTTCACTGCAGAAGTTGAAATGATTGCCAGTAAAGTAGGGAATGAGTTCTCTCACTTATGTGGTGACTCTCAAAAGCAAAAGGACATGAATGGCAACCATACAGACCAAGAAAAAAGTATTGTGGTGCGAAAAAAACGCAAGAGCCAGCAGGCTGGTCCTTCGTACACTCAGAACTGTCCTGATAAAGAAAATAAAGGAATCTTAGGATTGAGGCAGCATCTAGAAACACAGAGTGAAGACAATGACTCTTCTTTTAGTGACTGTATCTCTTCGCCCTCATCTAGCTTACATTTTGGAGACTCTGACACGGTAACATCTGATGAAGAAAAAGATGCTCCTGTAAGGCACCCCCAGGCAGTGTTGAATACTGCGAGTAGAACTCACAGCGCGAGGTCACAGAAGTGGCCTCGGACTGAGGCAGACTCTGTACCCGGGTTATTAATGAAAAGGCCTTGTTTTCACAATAACTCTTTAAGAAGGCTCCCATATAGGAAAAGAGTTGTGAAAACAGGTTCGTCACAGCGGACACAGAACCAAAAAGAGCGCATTTTGATGCAGAGGAAAAAGCGGGAGGTGCTGGCTCGGAGAAAGTACGCTCTGCTGCCCAGCTCGAGCAGCTCCAGCGAGAATGATCTCAGTAGTGAATCTTCCTCCAGTTCATCTACTGAAGGGGAGGAAGACTTGTTTGTGTCACCTGGTGAAAACCACCCGAACAGTACAGCTGTTCCTTCAGGTAAAGCTAAATCCTGAGGTGTTTTTTATTAATTATCTTTTATCATGTACAATAGTCTTTTTTTTCATAAGTTCTTTGGAGGTATCTTTGTGGTTTTGTAGAAGCTAATACTACAAATACACTCTCTGCAAGTAACGTGAACATTTACAACATGAAGTCCCGATGGGAGAAGTACATTCAGAGCTTACAGTAGAATTACAACAAATCTAGGATCTTTTATGTAAAAAGTTTCTGAACAATGTACTGGAAGGTTGCTCAGCCTGATTAGTCACGTGCTGCTGAGTTGATCCATTTGTTTTCTAGCCGCTGAATTGTATTAAAAATTTTAACTATTGCAGCTTTGGTAACTGATTGTGGTAATAACAATTCTGTCTGTTTTCAGAACATAGAAATACCTGCTCTACTTAACTGCATGTGACAATTTAGAAAAATATGAAGAAAAAAAATGTTCATTGGGATAAGACCCTGAAATAGGAGGCAGTTGACAGTAGCTTTAGTATTGGGATAATAGAAGTATTTTATGTATACCAAATGTTTTACCTAGAGAAACTCAATGCAGTGATCTTGCAGTTGGTTGAGCTGTTTCTCTAGTATGTCTTGAGCACAGTATCTGAATGTTTGAATGTTTGGGGGATTTTTGGGGATGTTTTCATTTTGGTTTGTTTGTTTTTGTTTTCTGGGTTTATTTTTGTGTTTGTTTTTTATTTTTGTGTTCTTTGACATATTTTCTTGGACTTACTTTCATCTTAAATTTGGCAAGTGAAAGTAGTTGTGCATTCTGTTTATTAGTTTAGCTTTTTAGAGAGCATGGGGAAGTAGATAGAACACAGCATGGTTTTAATCTGTGCACCCATGTGTTTTATATAGTAACAAATATGTTTTAGAAAGGGAAAGCATATCTCAGACTGTGCTGATCATTCCTCTAAGAAAAAATGGCTGAAAATACAAGGAAAGCTTTAAAAAAAAAAGGGGGGGGAGTGAATGTTGATATTGGGGCAGGATTTATGCTTGAACAGAAGCAGAGTACTAAAGTCTAGATTATTGTTATTCATTGTAGCAGGAAATAATTTGTGTGTTGGTCTCTCAGTGTGCTGTTTAAATACAAGAAGTAAAATCTGTAATGCAAAATTCTTACTTATGCAGTGCTAGGGTTGCATATATAACTCGGAGGCAGAATAATTGTTGCCCAGCCTTAATTATCTTGATGTGTATTTGTGGAGATAGAAATTAACTTTTGAAGCCTAAAAGAGTTACATTTGACATGCACGTTTAAGCACATTGAAGAAGATGATTTGTAAATAAATGTGTGAGGATATGCATACATTTATATTAAAAAACAATTTGTGAAACTCTTGTTAACACCTCTAACTTAGTAGTTTCTTATCATTTTCAGAGAGGGTGGAGTTTCACATAACTGTAAAACGATGTAGGCAGAATTAACAACTTTTTCCACACAGATGTGGAAAAGTGCAATGGCTTAAGTTTTATACTACTTAAAAAGCATATTCAATATATGAAATTGTTTCTTTTTATGTCATGGATGAAAATCCATACAGTTAATTTTAGATTAAAATACTGACATCAGTTGTAAGTGAAAGAAGAGATGCTTTACAGAACGTGTACTGTGGTGACTGTACTTCAGCACTAACACTTCCAGTGAGCTGAAAAGCAGTTTTTGGCTTGGTGTGTGTGAATACTGTGGGTTTTTTCCTAGCAGAAATATGTATTGATGGAAAGTTTTGAGCATTTTATTTACATTGCAGATATAATGGGAAGTTGAGCAGACATCCTGTGTGAAAGTGTCCTATTTTTAGCAGGATAAAAATGTGATTAACATTTTCTGTAGCTTTCTGCTGTTATATAAGGCATTTCTAGTTACTGAGTTAATTAGGACAGAAATGGGGCCAGCTGGAAAAATAGCTGTGCAGCTTCTCTGTACAGTGAGCAAGCGTGATGGTGTTTCTATAAGGGGAAAGAGTTGTATTGATAGTAGTGCTGCACTGGCTTGTTAATGTGAGGGAAAATATCTTTGCTCTACATTGGCATATGTGCATCTGCTGAAATTACAGAATATACTGAAGGACAAATAACATCTGCTAAGATTGTGAGACCTGTGGCGTACACATAAAAGTACTAGAGGACAGACTTAGGAAAGGAAGAGAATAATAATAAGAAAAATAATCCAAAAAGAAAATACAATTAAAAAAGATATGGTAATAACTGAATTTTTAATGAGCAGGCATCAAAGTGATGTGATTTATCTTGTACCCTACTGAATAGCAATTTTTATTAAAAATATGGCGGAAAATATGTCTTTGCTTTGAATGGTGATGTTTATCTAAAGACATAGTGCATTTAAAGAACTAATAAATTTAATTAGTATATACTGTTTTGGAAGATGTTTCTTCTTGTTGCAGGAAATTAACATCTTTTTAATCAAGTGTTTAGTAGGTTGGTCCTTGTAAGTTAATAAAACTAGCTTGGCTAATTTTGGAAAATCATTGTCTGTTTAACAATACCTTTACCGAAAAGAAAACCCAAACAGCAATATATAGGATTTTTCCTCCTTTTCCATCATGGCTTTAGCTGTTTTTCTGGTGAAACTTTGTGCTTTGGGAATGTGAGAGTTTTGAACAAGTATGTCTTGTCACCTGGGAGTAATTACATTGTTTTACCAACTGTTTGCCACAAAAGGTAGTTGTCCTCATTAAGCCTGGGATGAGCAGCTGAAGCTCATTCAGGAGACAGAGGAGAGCTGGGGGCATAAGGACAATGTAAAATCCACTGTGTGTAGTTTAATGATAGAGTTGAAGGTACAAGTGCTTTCAGAGGTGTGTATTCTAATTGGAATGTTGATCAGTTGGGTTTGATTGCAATACTGAGCTAAAATGACACCAAGCAGCGGCATTTTTGCTGTGAACCAAATTTTGATTCTGTGTTTTGTTCGGTAGTCCAGAAGCTTTTCTTTAACCCTGGATACACACCTGTAGAGAGAATCCTCTTTTGTCTTTTCTTATAAAAGGTGGCAAAATTTCAACTTTTACTGGAATTGGATCTCTTTGTAGAGCTATATGATTTTCATCTATTTGGAGCCAGTCCCTGGAGGGAAATCTAGCAAAAGCTGAAATTTGAACAGGTTTTTAGCCTTACATACTCTGATTTGGGAATAAAGCAGAACTCTGGAAAATGGGAAAGTGTTGTTGAAAAAATCTGGGTAGAGTTTTGCATTGTCATAAATTGTTCACCTAATGGCACTTAAAATTTCTTCAGGGTCTGACATGTTATTTTATATTTTTAAGAAAATAGTGCTAGGCAGGCTTTCCTCTTTTCTTGAAATGTAATGCTGATGAGAAGCTGCTCCAGATTTTGTTCAAAGCTGCTTAGAATGATAAGACTGAGTTTATTCACAACTGCCCTCTTGATCCTCTCATGTATTTGTTGTCTGTCTTCCAAAAAATGTTGAATATAGACATTTGATTTTTTACAAGCCGAAGGCTGGTGAAAATGTTAAGCATATACCACTTTATGTTCAGATTATTTAAACAAGTTTAAGATAAACAGGTATTAAGTGGAAATGAGCTGCCTGTTGATAGAGTTGATTATTTTTCAGTTCCTTAATCCCTCCTAAAAACTACAGCATGCAGTCCTTTTCTCACAGTAACTGATGCAGCTCATAATTCCAAGCTGTTACCTCAGTAGCATTAGTGGATAAGGAAGGGCATAAGTATCCTGTTTACTGTGCCACTTACTGGAGAAGGGTCTGGGAAGAGCTGAGAAGCAGTGAGGGAAGAAGCACCTGGCTCTGTGTACAGTCAACATTAATCAATGCTGCTCTATCCTTCTGCTGTGAATTGGAGCTTTAAATAGCTCCAGTAATAAAAGTTAGTGTGGAATTCACTTCAGCACTTCCGCCTTCCTGCTGCAGCTTTCTGTGCTGAGGAGATGCTACTCCTAGAGTTGGCTTTCTGGGGCATTGCCTACAGGACCAAGATTGATGTACTTGGTTAAGAACAGGTGGTAGAGGTTTGAATCGGCGTGGCTCAGACTTGGCCAGAATCCCCTGAATTCTGGTTGTTCGCTGTCTTTTCCACCAGGGTGCAGCCTCCTAAACAATTTGTGTGTTCTGGAAAATTTCTACCATCATGCCCAGCTATTGGAAAGTATATTCCAAGCAAGTCTCAGGTACAGAAAAACTGTCATCATCCAACACTAAGGGAACAGGCAGGTTCTTTTCAGAATCCTTGGGAGAATGTTGACAGCACTAAATCATAGGTACAATTAAAGCTTTATTTTCTTAGCAGGATATTATGATTTTATGAGTAGAATGGCACAGGATTTCTATGAGCAGAATTCAATTGTAAAATCTATAAATAGCATAACACAAAATTTCTACTGCCACTTAAGTTAGACTTTTGAATCATTTGTACTCTCTGCAGATCAGGTCAAATCTTAACATGCCG
The DNA here is from genome assembly GCA_035583155.1 of Acropternis orthonyx. Classification (NCBI taxonomy): domain Eukaryota; kingdom Metazoa; phylum Chordata; class Aves; order Passeriformes; family Rhinocryptidae; genus Acropternis; species Acropternis orthonyx. Next base: position 14,717,866 of record JAWWEU010000017.1, read on the forward strand.
TTTGCTTTATCAATATACCAATCATAATCTAGACTCGAAAACCATATAAAAGAACATGAGTCACTCACTCAGAGGAAGCACATGGAGGTGTCCCTTGCCACCAGCGAGGGGTGGAGGTTGCAGGTCTGTTCCAGGCTCCCACTTAGCACTTGCAGCTGCTTGATTTTCCAGGCAGTGCTGTGTGTGCTCTCAGGCTTCCCTGTGGCAGGACATCAACAGCACCTGCCTGGCCGAGTGCCTGGCACCGCCAAGGCCAGCCAGGAAGGGAGGAATCGTCCTGGTGCCCACGAATCTTGAGGCTCACAGGGAGGGGAGGTACAAATCTGTTTGGTTTGTCTACTTGGTTCAAAGGACCTTCAGAGCCTGAGAAGGAGGAAAAGTGAACAAAAACATGACCTACTCAGTCACAGAGGGTGGCTACTCAGAAAATGGTGTTAGTTATGCTAAATGCGTTAACAGGGTTGGGAGCAGGGGGTACCAGTCATACCTAGTTCAAGAAAGTTGAGAGTTAAAGAAGGGGATACTTATTATTTTATCCATTTCAAACTGTAGTACTCTCCAGTTAATTATCTTTAATTCACAGGCATGTAGAGGCACACAGTGCCAACAAGTTCAAAAAGGGATTCAACACACTTAGTGACAGCTGTCCATGAGCAGTGACTGGACAAGAAAGTGCACTCTGACATCTGTGACATTGTGGTGAACGCTGTGTGGTTTGAGAGGTTTTAGGTAAAAGTTGTAGCCTGATTTTTCTGCTCTGACTGCATAGTTCTGCAGCTGGCAGAGAGAACTTGGCCTGAGCAGGCTCTTGGTCTGATCTGGTGAAGGCCTGGAACTCAAAATAAGTCATTCCTGTCACTGGAACTTTACTACTTATTTTAAAGCTCTTCTGGTTTCACTTATGGCTTGATCACACAGTCTCATCTGACATTGTGTATTGTAAAATGCTTTCATTATCTTACATGTAATATTTAATCTGGTTAAACTCCATGTTGATTGCAAAAATACCCTCCAGGAGTGACAACAATCCATCAAACGTAAATTTGGGTATTCCTCCAGTGTTATTTATGTCCTTTTTGGGGTACCTGTGTTGATGATGATTGATTAATCTTGGAGTTATGCCATGATCTTTCATAGTTAAGTAATAGTATCAATATATATATATCTACGTATATATATAAAATACATGTTATACAGTGCAAAGCTTAGTCTCTTGCTTACAACTTCTGGTTTAATAAAGTATTTGATTCTAAAGCTTGCTTCCCAGCAAGCTGGTCTATCAGTGGCACCTGGCAGTTGCTGTTCTGAAATAATCTTACAACTTTCTGGGGAAAAATATACTCATTTACTGATCTAAATGTTGGGCTACAGAGTATTATATTATTGTCAAAGTTACGTTCTGCTTAATAAAGTACTTTAATGTTAGTTTTACTGTCCTTGTGATGGAAGGCCTGGAGAAGGCTGTGGTTTTATTTTCAAGGGACGATTATAATTTTGCTCGTGTTCAGATTTGGATTCAAGCGTGTGTAGTTTATCCCTTCCCCTTGGCTGGCTGAGCACTAGGTTTCCATCATAAAACAGGCTTTTAAAAAAGAAATAAAAAGCTTCTGTAAAGAAGTTACTGATTATTTCTGATTAATAGTCACTTAACTGCTGTCGAAAGGTCCGAATTGTTGGGATATGCAGAACTTGCAAACTGAAATTTGGTGTTTTTCATGCACTGTAAATTATTGTGTGTGTGAGCAGAGGAAAAACACCCCAGATTTTGTGGAAACTGAAAAATTCTGGCTGTAATTTTCAGGAGAAGTTTTGTTTTTAACTAGCTCGTTTAAAATGTGGAATGAGTCTTTCAGTGGTAGCCCAAAGCCTAATTTAGTCACAAACAACTAGAGTATAATTTGTTTGCTGTGTTACGTGATTCAGAAGATGACAGAGAAACAGTGTATACCTGCAGGAGGATAATTTGCTGTTTGTTTTATTGCCATAGGTATTATTCTGAAACTAGTACAAAATACCTCTCTTACATCTGCATAACAATTTTGCTGTCAGCAATCCAGTGACTCTTCTCCTTGAAGGGAGAATACCTTCAAGGACTTCAGGATTAGTGTAGTTAACACTCATTATTATACAGATTTAGCTGGTCTCTTACAGGTTCAGTCATTTAGATGATACACTGATGAGTAAGGTACTCATACTTTAAGATCAGTTTTGCTTGGAGTTCTTTACAAACAGAAGATGGCTGGTCAGTGACTGGTACGTGCTAAAAAGCAGAGAAGTGAATTATACCTTGTCATGGTGGACTGTAGAAAGCAATTGAATAAATATTTGCATAGCTTAGAGGTTTTTTCTGAATAATTTTGAGGAAGGTTCCTTGTATAAGAAAGTACTTCATGGATGAAAACCTCATCAGTTTGTGCTTTTGACTTGGGAAGGTGTTACTAGAAGCATGAACAGTAGGAAACGGCATATGGTGAATTATGTCTGTGCTATACTTGGAGTGACTTTGACTATTTTCCTAAAGATTTTCTTTGTTATTTTGGAAATCATAAAACCTGTTCATTCAGTAATAGTCCTGATAGTTTCTACAGTCTGACTCATGTACTCTATAAAATCACATCTTGACTAAAGATCGGCTTTAAAAAAAATTAAATAAAATGAACTTTCAAACCTTGGCAAAGGCGAGTATTGGAATAGTGTAGATACTGAGTTTAGAACTCCCTTTGGTGTTTGTGAGCTAAGCTTGTGTCAGAATTTCAGTAGAGATGCACACTGAGTGAATTCAGTAGAGATGCACATAGCATATGATTTTGTTCTTGAGGAGAACCTGTTTATTTTCTGAAGTACCAAAATTCTAAATCTTCCCACTTTGAAGCCGTCATAAATTTCAATAAATATTGAGCCTGATGACATGTGGACTCTGAGGAGTGCTCTGAAACTTAACTGGAGTTCGGAGAAGTGTGTGTTTGGAAGGTGGGAGAAGGCGAGTTTTGTGTTTTTCTGACTCTCCCCAGCTGCTTGGCCGGCTGGTTTTGTCTAGCAGCAGCTGAGATAGTTCTGTGTAAGGAAGCTGTTGCTTATTTGCCTGTGATAACCATGATATTTACATTCTTCTGAACCTGATGATGACTTTTAGCTGCAGCCTTTCACTTTGAGTAACTGGCCTTTCAGTATTTTCAATTTCAGAATGTGACTTTGTTTTTTAGACATTGCAGTATTTTCAGTTTCCCCCCCAATTTTCATGCAAGTTATGAGAATTAATTTTGTTACATACTACTGCACAGGTTTGGTGAGTACCAGTGTTTGGAAGCATGGCTCTTTCCATCTTCAGACACCAGTCTTCCTGAGATAATACGACCAGAAACAAAGGCCACTGAAAAATAAGTAACACAATCTGGTTTTCTTCAAAATACAAAAATGTTGATACTGGGGGGATGGATAATCTGCCCCACCTTGTCATTGGGTAGAGCAGCTGAGAACAGTCAGTCCATACATGTTGTAAGTATTGACTTGAATGAGATCAAATTCTTCAAGGACTTTTCTTGAAGCAATTTGCAAATAACAAATTGGTAGTCTGTGATTTCTAAGCTATAGCTCATTTATTTAGGAAGTTCTTTTGTGCTCAGTGAATCATCCATAGCTCAATTTAAGTATTCTAGATAGCTCAGACTTGTCACTGTGTTTCATGTGTCTGCCTGTTAGGCTGGAACGTTGATAACTAAAAACATTTAAAAAGAAAAGCTACTATTGATAACAAACCACTACTACTTTCCTAGTTTGAAAGGTTATTCTGTTTTTATATTACATTTATTTTTATTTTGGTGGTGTTACAGGTAACAAAATTCACTGTAATTTCTTTCAATGCAATATAATGTGAATTTTTATACCCACCCCACACCCATTCCTGTCTCCTTCCTTTTTTGCTTCAATATTTACAGCAGAATTGCTGCCTTTAACAATTAGGTCATGTATTTGACAGTTGCACCTAAAGCTTTGACATGGAATTCTCTGCCTACATGTATTTTTAGTATAGGAAAAATAGTCTCTTAAAACGACAGCTCCTGAGATAGATGAAGTATACAAACTTTCTTCTTCCTTTTTCCTCATCAGGAAGTATTGATGAAGATGTTGTGGTGATTGAAGCATCCTCCACTCCCCAGGTCACTGCTAACGAAGAAATAAATGTTACCTCAACAGACAGTGAAGTGGAGATTGTCACAGTGGGTGAAAACTACAGGTGAGATTTGCAGCTATTTGTGTTTATACAGTTTTACTTGTCTCCAGGTTTGTCACAATGCTCTGTGCTGTTAAAAGCCCATTAGGTAATGTCACTCAAATTCTAAGCAGGGTGCATAGTATGTATTTTTTATTTAAAAAAAAACCAAAAAAAACCCCCACAAAATCACCAAAACAAAAGCCAAGTAACACCAAAAAAAACCCACGAGCAAAAATACCACAAAAGCTTGACAATTCCAAGTAGTCTGGAGTTATTGAGGTAGCTGTAGGCAGTGTGACTGATGGGCAGAGTTTAGGGGAAGCAAAGCTGCACAGTGAGATCCTAGAGAGAGCAAGTGGAGGCTGAGTTGACTGTCCAGGGATTAGCTGAGCAGTTCTCAGGAAAGCATCCTTCTCTTTTGAGCTGCTGCTGTGTATCCTTTCCTGTTCTTCCATGCCTCTCTGGAAGTTTTGTTCCATATTTGTCAGATGTTACAGAATCTGTTAAAGTGGAGTTTCTTGAAGGAAACTTCAAACCTGTCTAAAGCCAGATAATGTGCATTTAAAACATAAACAACTTTGTATCTTCCTAGCATCAATAAGAAGTGTTTTCTGCAGTAGCCTTAAAAGACTTGAAAAAATTAGTTAGTTCTTCCCTTACCTTATGCTACAGCCAAAACAGTGGTAGCTCCATGGTGATTTGTGCAATGGGTTTTGTTTGTTTTTGGTGAAGTCATTCCCTTTTCTTCACATTTTCCTCTTCTGAATTGCTGAAGTCTGAGTACATTGTTTTTCCAAAGTGGAAAATAAGAGCCACTTAATTTATGTAAATACAGGAGAGTCAACGTTTTTTGAGAGTGAAATGGTAAATACAATACTGTAAAAATACTGTTCCCTTAATTAAAGACTGTATCCTACAGAGAGGATAGGATTTCCAAAGGTCATTGTTTGGAGTGTTTGGGTTTCTATGGCTAAATTGAACAGATTGGGTGCGAAGTGTTATAATAGAGAGATAAAACCATTCCTTTCCTTAGGTATGGTTACAGACCTATGATTTCCTCTTCTCAAGCCACATCTCATTTTAGTTTAAGTATCACACAAAGCTGTATTTGCTCTTCAAGGAGGGGGAGCAAAATAATATTAGAGAGAAAAGTTGAGAGATTTTGCACTTTTAGGACATTCTGGAATTTTGACAATATTACTCTGGAAATAATCTACCTCAAGTTAACATACAAGAGTACTTCATGCTTACCAATTTCTATTGTTTGCAGTTCTGTTGTCATTTATAGACCTGCTGTTTCAGAGTGCATAGGAAAAGTGTAGGATTTGGTGATTCTTCATCTGCTAGTAACACAGTTAAAACAATATCAGATGTAATGGCTGTCTGACCATGGTTGTAGGGTTTCACGGTGACATTTTTGCAAGTTACCTGTATGTGGAGCATGGTTTAAAGACCTTTAAACTTTGTGTTGGGTATTTGCTGTCCTGTTACCTGCTAAAGGCTGCATCAGAGTTTGTAAGTACACACCTGGTGAATGTGGAGTCGTGGACTATTTCAACATAACAAAATGCTTTTATAGCAATAAAAGAACCCCAACTTCAAATAGCTTCTCAAACATGGAAAAAAAGTGAATAATGGCAAAATGTAGGTCAATACTTAAGGTGTCAACCTTTGTTAAGGTCTCGTTCTGCGCTTGGACACACGAGATCCCACTGGGGCCAGAGCTCCGGCTCCCACAGCGTGCGGCCTCCGGAGCAGCGCAGCCGCAGCAGGATCTCCACGGTCATCCAGCCCCTGAGGCAGAATGCAGCTGAGGTTGTGGACCTCACAGTGGATGAGGATGGTGAGTAGTGTGGTCAGAGAATGGGCAGTGCAAGGGCAGTGGAGTTAATTCCATCAGTTGTAAGGCAACATTTTATGAGCATGTCTAACTTGCAAGCCTGTCTGAAAATCCTCTTGTGGCCTTCCTTTTAGAATTAGAAATTTAGCCATTTCCAGTGGGTCTATTAGAGCTAATTTTAATTCCAAAGCTGCCTTGGGTGTGTGTCTGAGGGCTGACTCACCAGGCAGAAATTGCAGAGCAGGTTGGAACTACTTCTTGAAAAACATGCACTTAGTTCAATACAGCACTATAAAAGGAAAATTCATTGTTGCCTATGCTTTGGAATAGTTACTGTTCTTTCAGGCCTTGGAGTAAAAATAATTTAAAAAAAAAAAAAAAAAAAAAAAAAAATCCAACCTAACCTAGTATAAAGTATGTTATGTTTCTGAAGCTGTAACCTTTCATTGTTTCCTAACATTAATACCTGCTGGCACTTACTAGGTCTATTCCTGATGAAAATCATAAGAGCAACTTCCAGGTACATTCAGAAAGTTGAGAGAAGTTAAAAACAGAGCTCATGTACATCTTTGCGTGTTTATTTTTTTGTTGATGGTGGTGGTTTTGGGGATTTCTTGGCTGTTTGTTACTTGTGATGATTTAACAGAAGTTTTGTCCTGGTGTGGTTCAGTCCCTGAGTGCATTGCAAGCTCCAGTATCTTGCAATATACTATTCTTCAGGTGTTCTTGATTTTTGGAGTGGGTTGGAGAGTTGGAAAGGCTTGGGAATAGTTTTGATTGGTTTATGGTTTTTAAGGGAGAGGATGGGTTAATTTGCAGACTCTGTATGGATTTACTGTGAAATATCCCAACAGCTCTATTGTTGAAAGGGGTGTAGGCTACTACTGCTTTACTCTTAAAACTCAAGTTAAAGAATTTAGTCTTACCAGATTATTATTCCCAAATTAACTTTTACTTTTGTGATGAGTATTTAAGACTAGCACTAGGAGTTTCTCCTGCCTCCTGGAGGAAATGCCTTTCTAAGATGAGTCTTCCAGGATTTCAGGGATATTATTTTTGGGTTTAAGCATCAAATGTCACATGTGAATTAATGTAAAATGATAAAACTTCTGAATTAACACTGTTACGAGGAAGCTGTGCAGTTTATCACAACTTTACTGATTTCTTCAAAGGAACTGGACTTAAAACTTTGCTGGCTGCTTCTGTGAGCATGAGGATCATATCTCCATCTATCTTCCTGGATTAACATTTGGGAAGTGTGTTAAGAAACTGAGTTTCTCTTAGCTAGTAGTTTGAGATTGACGAAGCCCCTTGGTTTTTACTGGTTTTGGGGGCAGAGAAACAGAGCTGTGAGTGTGGGTGACGGTGAAACAGGCCCGGGCTGGCAGGGTAGCTGAGGCTGGTGGAGCTGAGAATTTTGACTGCAGGAGTGTGCTCAGAAGCTGTTGGCACTCTGACTTGAGCACTGTGTGATCACTGCTCATTGCAGGCTATACATGTCCTATATAGTTCCTGTTTTCTCTGAATTTAAACATTAATACATTTTTCCCAAAATGGTCTCCTTTAAATAAAATTAGTATGTTGGAATGCCACATTAAAAACCAAAGGAATTTAAATGTAGGTATCAGGTCATGTTTTTTTAGTGTGATGAGTTGGAAGACTTGCAAGAGGGAAGATATATTTATTCCTCTGCTCACTGAATTGCTGATATTCCTACTAGATACAGAGAGAAACCTTGAAAACTAGTCATATTTTATTTTGAGACTTTGTGTAAGAGAAGTATTTGAAGTTTTTTGATGCTTTTTTTCCTCTGATACCCATGCAGACATTTTTACTAAAAAAACCTGAACTGCTTCTGATAATCTTCTCTTTTATGATATCTCGTATTCCTAGTCATGTAATTGCCTTGTCATTAATTAGAGAGAAATTTCAAGCTTACAGTCAAATACTTTTTCAAAACTAAATTTGAATGATGCCCCCAAGTATAGTTCTAAATTTTAACCTGTTTACAATTACCTAGTAAAGGACAAGATGTACCAAGAGTTTGTATTTCCCAGGATAATATGAAAAATGAACATGTTTGTACTTTAAAAGAAGTCCCAAATACTGATAATGTTTTTAACGTGTGTTGAGACTAGAAATCAAGTTTATCTTGCTAAAGCCTTTAGTACTATGCATCTAGAATGACTGAAGTTTGTGAAGTAATGCTGCCAGTTTAGATGTTGTTATGCTGTTCTTGGTGAGTGATATAAAAGTTTCTCTGTTCTTTGCAGGCATTAAAGTGTAAGGATAATACTTAAATCCACAGACAAACTACTCTATAATTATGAACTATTTCAGCAAGTGTTTTCATCATAAAGTAGTAATTTAATCTTTCTAGTAGTTTTTGTAATTCAGTAAATAAAATGTGAATGTCAGATTTGGTTGAGAATTGATTTTATGTTAATTCTTTAAAAAAATTGAGCAGATTTAAAAAAAAAAAAAAAGAGAGAGACAAAATAAGACAATTTTAATTTTTGTTGTGTACCCAAGCGAAACAGAATTACCTTTTGTGGTTCATACCTGTCAGGCATTTGTGTTCTGACAGACCAGAATTGAGAATCTCTTGTAAAATAATTCAAAAGAAACAACAACAAAAAACCCAAACCAGTACCTTTTAAAACTTAAAAGACAGAGCTTTTTTGTTTCGCTAGAGCCAACAGTTGTGCCAACCACGTCAGCCCGAGTGGAGCCGCAGGTCGTGAGTTCTGCTTCCAGTAACAGTTCCAGTACCTCTACCTCAGAGCAGGCCTCTGATACAGCTCCCAGCGTCTCCACCAGCCAGCCCTCTGCAGCACCAGAGACGACTCCCAGTCTTCCCAGTGGCAGCACTGCTGGTACTTCAGCTGGAGGTACAGAATAAGAGCTCTTTGAGCTGTTGGGTTGCCTCCAAGTACAAAGGAGGTAGAGGAAGTTAATCAGCATCCTCTAGATCAAATGGCAGTACTACAACATCACAGGAGTGAGTTGAGAGGGCAGGAATCTGAAAAAGACCATTAACTTCTCCACAAAGATAAAGGAAATTGTGCTGGAGCTTTCTGCTGTTGCTTGTTAGAAGGATTTGGTTATATCTAATGAATCACATCCTTGCTTTTTGAGGAGATGGAATGTAGTTCACTGGGAATTAAGTCTCCCACTGCAGTGTGTTAGAGGTGTTTTATTTTAATGTGTTGTAAGGAAGTGAAGGGTTGATACAGATTCCTTGAACCTCCTGCCGTAGATCTTCCCCAGGGAGTACATTTATACAGACCTGTGTAGATCCAGACCTGTAACAGAGCTGTACATGCAGGTGGCACTCATAACATCACTGTCACAAGGCTGCCCTGTGTGCAGGTGAGGTGAGGGACAAAAACCTGGGTGGACCACACTTGCACAGGAGTTTGCAGTCTCTGAGGCACACTAACCACAGGGAGAATCTCTCCTTTCCTGCTGATAACGTGCCTTTAATCAGTGGAATAAGGCAAGTGTCAGTACACATCCTCCAGTGGTTCCCATGGGTATATGACCTGCACAATTCCATTTTGGCTCATTTCTCAGGCATAGCTAAATGTTATTTTTTGTATCTAGTGTGTTTTCTTTTAGATTAGATCTGTTTTTCAGTTGATTATATATTTAATCATGAAGTACAGAGGGTTTTTTCTATATTAAGGCACTGCTTTACAGTGGTCAGCTTTACTAATTTCTTTCACTTCAATATTAATCTTCTTTATCTTCAAGATGATATAAGAAGAACTGCATCCAACACAACACTGGAAACTGGCCCTCCAGCCATGCCAAGGTTACCATCCTGCTGCCCTCAGCATTCTCCTTGTGGAGGACCTTCACAGACTCATCATGCATTGGGGCACCCACATACAAGCTGCTTTCAGCAGCATGGCCACCACTTCCAGCATCACCACCATCACCACCACAACCCTCACCCGGCTGTCCCGCTGTCTCCTTCGTTCAGTGACTCCAGCTGCCCTGTGGAAAGGCCTCCCCCAGTGCCTGCCCCGTGTGGAGCAAGCAGCAGTTCTGGCACCACTTACCATGACCAGGCATGTTTAATTCTTGTGACTCTCTCACAGTCACACCTTGTGACTTGGGCTTTCAGGCTGTTACAGACATGAGAGGATAGAATAGGATGCTGAATTATAATTTACTCTCTTGCTCTGCAGCGGGTGTTATAGAAAGGAACTGAAAGGAGAATTTGAGCTATAATACATGAATGCAAAAAGCCGGAATTTTATAGAAAGTTGCAATCCAACAAGTAATCTTTGACATCTGACCTCTGGATGATTAGAAGATGATAGTGACTGTTTAACCAAACATAAGTACCTTGAAATAACTCTGCCCGTCATAGCAGTTTTGCAATGCAAATAATTGAGCTGCTTTGAGAGAAGAAAAACATCACGTCTCATGTTCTGTATATACAAAGGTTTAAAAGAGGTGTCTCTAAAAGCATGGGATTTTTAAGGCTTTTTCAGTAATCACAGCTTTAAAACAATACAGTTATTCGGAAGAACCGTACAGTGCAAACTTAATTTACAGTATGGAGAACTGTATCTGGTGTAATACATCAGGCACAACTGAAATGCTAAAAGCAGGTTTTGCATCCAAATATTTCAGTGCATGGAGCTCCCATATACTTTTATCCATCAGGGTTTGTTTTTGGGTGGGTTTTTTTAACAGAATCTAGTGTAATAAATTTAGTCTCTTACCAGATGCAAGAATTTAGGAATATGAAATATTAACCATATTTAAAGAATGTTCCAGAGTCAAGCCTTAAAACTTAAAAACTTAGATCCCAGTAGTAGTCATTCTTATTTTTTATAGCAGGATGTTTGAGTGTGATTTTGTTTTCAATGTCTGAGGAATTGCTTGAAAAAAGATGGTTTGTTTACACAGCAGGCATTGCCAGTAGACTTAAGCAGCAGTGGTATAAGAAGTCATGGAAGTGGTGCTTTTCATGGAACATCTGCTTTTGATCCCTGCTGTCCTGGTTCTTCATCCCGAACTACGATCTACGGGCACCAGGCCGGTGCTGGCCCGAGCCAGTCCATAACAATAGACGGATATGGGTCGAGCCTCGTTGCTCAGCCACAGCCCCAACCTCCTCCTCAGGCATCGCTCTCCTCCTGTCGGCATTACATGCATTCTCCTTGTAAGTACTGAGGAAACAGCTTCCCTGACAACACATGAAAACGCTGTCTGCTTGCACTAATCCTAGAACTGGCCTAGCAAAACACATGCTAAGAAATGTAGTGAAACAGTTAACCTTGGGTCGGGGATTTGAACAGGATCTAGGTAAAGTGAAAATACTTTCTTCTGAGTGACCATAGTAACATTGAGACTTCAAAACTATTTACTATGTAAATAGTTCTCATCTCCTTTGTATTCCAGCACTGGCTTCTTATTTAATTGTTCTTGGTTGTTCTGCTGTCCTATACCTCATTGAGTTCTGCTTTAGCAAGCTCAGGAAGTCAACGCATTTGTTTGTGATTTCTTCTTTTGGATTTTGTCTCTGCAGAATAGTGAACTTGGAAAGGGATGGGAATTGAAACAAGAAATATGAAGTAACAGTTGGGAGGGGATTCTTCCCCTCTACTCTGCTCTCATGAGACCCCACCTGGAGTACTGCATCCAGGTTTGGGCTCCTCGGCACAAGAGGGACATAGACCTGTTGGAGCAGGTCTGGAGGAGGGCCATTAACGTGCTCAGGGGGCTGAAGCACCTCTGCTATGAGGACAGGCTGAGAGAGTTGGAATTGTTCAGCCTGGAGAGGAGAAGACTCTGGGGTGACCTTAATGCAGCCTTTCAGCACCTTAAGGGGCTCCAAGAGAGCTGGAGATGGACTTCTGACCAGGGGTTGTAGTGACAGCATGAGGGGGAATGGCTTGAAACTGAAAGAGGGTAGGGTTAGATTGGGTATAAGGAAGAAATTCTTTCCTGTGAGAGTGGTGAGGGACTGGCAGAGATTGCCCAGGAAAGCTGTGGATGCCCCATCCCTGGAAGTGTTTAAAGCTAGGCTAGAGGGGGCATGGAGCAGCCTGTTCTGGTGGAAGGTGTCCCTGCCCATGGCAGGGGGGTTGGAACTAGGTGATAAATTTAAAGTCCCTTCCAACCCAAACCATGTTATGTACCTTTCTCAGTGTGTATCACACAAATTTTTGTTTTTTATTTACTTCTGCCAAGACTGGTAAATGGCTGCAGAAAATGTAGGTTTCTTGTAGGGTATATTGTTCGAATCCCTTTATTTAAGAATTGCATAAACTCGAATTCCCATGTTGCCACTGTTCACACTGGTGCAATAATTCTGAAGCACCTGTGTGAAGATACTTCTTGAAATAAATTTAAATCAAAACCTGCTACTGACCAAATTAAAAGCACCTGATGTTTTCATTGCAGATGCTTCCTTGACCAGACCTCTTCACCATCAAGCTTCTGCATGTCCTCACTCTCATGGAAATCCTCCTCCACAGCCACAACCTCCACCTCAAGTAGATTATGTTATCCCTCATCCAGTGCATCCCTTCCATCCTTCAATCTCCTCTCATGCATCTTCTCATCCTGTTCCACCTCCACCACCAACTCATCCTTTAGCCAATGCAGCTGCTCCAATACCACAGCATCTTCCTGCAACACACCAACCTATATCCCATCACATCCCTGCAACAGCACCTCCAGCACAGAGGCTACATCCTCATGAAGTGATCCAGAGGATGGAGGTCCAGAGAAGAAGGATGATGCAACACCCAACGTATGTCACAAATGTACTCAGAACAATGTCTAAACATATAATTCATTCCCCTCAGGTTTGTAAAATGTTGCATGTGAATCTCAAACTGTTAATTGCATGGTTAGGAACTGTTAGTGTTAAACAATGGTAAGAAGTGTCTTTACGTACTGTCACAGTCACACGAGCATTAGGAGTGAACCTGCTCCGTTACATCTCCCAGTAGTGTCTCCAGGTAAGGCATGGAAGACAAGGGGAGCTTTTGTTTCTCTTGCCCATTACTCATCCTCTGGGTAACAGGCAGGAATTCCTTTTCAGGCTTGACAGACTAGAAACTACATTATAAGCTCCATTCAAATGTGTTCCTTGACAGCATGTTTTGTCTTGATGCTGTTGAAATTCTTCTCATCTAACATATGCTTTAAAATAAAATGAACAATTTATCTTAAGAGACTTTACCAGATTTAGTTCAGATTAGATATCTGCATATCTTAACTATGTCTTTAGAAGAGGAGGAAGAGGACATTGATCACATTCTCATACAGATAGTATTCAATGTTGAGATGTAGCTTTGGTGATATTAAGACACGCTACTGTTGTTGCTTAACTAGAGTCCTTACATTAGTATCAACAGATGCAGTTTAGTACTAGCTTAGTATTCAATCACAGAATAACTGAAGTTACTTTAATTCTGGGTATAACATGTTTAAATATCCAGGAAAATTTCAAGAATGAGCTCTCTAGTGTTTGCTCCTAACTTTGTCATACAAATTTTACTCATAACTAACTTAAAACTTATTTAGAAGTTAATGTTTGAAGAGAATTTTGCTTTAGCTGCAACTTCTGAGCCAGTTTCCAGGTTATTTATAAAAATACCTATAGGCAGTAACTGCTCACAAATGGCACATGACAGAGTAGGCAGTGACTGTGATACAGTCAGATATTTAAGAAAAAATAATAGTGGTAGCTATCTTACTGGACCTGGAAATTTTCCAGTCCTTTGGGGATTGGAACTGTGAATATTTGCATTTCTTAGCCTAGTGAATTTCCTTTCTATCTATAGAAATTGTAGTCAAATGTAGGTAGTAGGTTTTTCCTTGACATTCTCTCTGAAGTCACTAGTCCTGGATCAGACAGTGCTCAGTGACATTTCTCCTCTTATAGGTTCGGTTTGGAATCATATGGAATTGTTCTGCCCTTGGTCCTTCTTTTCCCCCCTAATCTTCATACAAATCACATGCAAAATCAGTCTTGTAGGCATCTTGTGCCAGCCTCATATAAATCAGATTATACTCTGACAACCAGGACTTGTGTACATTTGCTCTGTTACTGGGTACAGACTTGAGACTGCCAGCAGGCTTGTGGCTCCTTCAGTTCTGTGACCCAGAATCTCAAAGTGTTCTTAACACCTTGTTTCACTCTTCATTTCTACAAATAACACAAGGGGTAGTCTAGCTTGGATCCCTTCTGTCTGACAATATAGGACCTTTTCAGGATTGAAAATAGAGAACAGTTAGTCCTCACTGTCACGGATCAGGTGTGCATGTAGGAGCTGTAACTTCTTAGTGTCTTGGAAGGCAGTGTATGAGGGTGCACTGCATTTCTGTAACACATGGCTTTCTGTTTACTTTAAATCTGATTACCCACTTTATATAGAGACTGTGGGATGGACAGCCTGGAGTGTTAAATTTATAAATTATTTCTATAATTTAAATATGTTTCTTTCAGATTAAGACTTGTTTTAGGAAAAGTGAGCCTACATGACATTCAAGTTTCATAAAGCTATGAAAGTTGTTTTGCTGTCAGTTTTTTTGTTCTTTTTTTTTTTTGTGTGTGTGTGTTCTTCCAGATTTTCCCCCCATAGTTACTTGATAAACTGAAGGGAGTGAGACTAGAAGTAGGTTCTGCTGATAGGTCTGTTCCCATGTTGGTCTGTGCCATTGCAGAAAATGAACACTTCTCATATAATTTGCACAAGCTTGACAGATAGCTCTAGAGAAGTGTCACTTTACAGTGATTAGAATAGTGTGCTGTTCAGTAAATTTTTGCCTCTCTAGACATTGTAAACTTACAAAATGTCTAGTCTGCTTTGTCAGGTAGCTTAATATGGTACTGAACCTGTAGAATGTACTGCTTTTGGCAAAATACGAGTTTCTAGGTTGAATAAAAAAACCCATGCTTTCTGCATAGAAAGCAATGGAAAGAAAATTACTAATCCATTTCTTTCAGTGAAAGAAGTGGGAAGTGATAAAGTAACAGAAATTAGCCAGCAGGTTTTTTTACCTAAATCCATAGTTGTTCTATAGAGGCTGACAGGGAAAAAAGCCATACTCTTATTACCTGAGCTATGACACAAACATGTTTCAATGAAAATGTCCTCTGATTAGTGTATTAAGTTTCCCCTAATTACTTTTGGTGGTACAGTTTTACTAGAAATAAACTGAAGCAGAGATGTGAATGACTGAATCTTAACATGACTGTCGTGTGGCCTTGGCTTTCCTTCCTGCTGCATGAGGTCAGGATTAAACACTTTGTCAGCCTTTCTGTAGTCCTGTCTGCTGAATGAAGGCCAGATCACTGCAGCTGAAGCTACCTTTTGTTTTGAATGTGGAATCTGTGCTACAATTAATCTGTAACATATCTAAAGCTGAAATTAACATACTGCATGGGGAGTTTCTTATTTTAAAGGCATTGCAGTAATTCAGTCAGTAACATTTTGGTTATGGGTGTTGCTTTCTCGCTATTGACAAGTATGTGAAAATAACTGTTGCTGGTTTTTGTTGTTTAGACGTGCTCATGAGCGGCCTCCTCCACATCCTCACAGAATGCATCCCAACTATGGTCATGGGCATCACATTCATGTGCCTCAGACTATGTCTTCCCATCCTCGACAAGCTCCAGAGAGATCTGCCTGGTTAGTAATCAGACACTATTTTAGCTCTCTGGGGACTGGGGACAGAAGACCATAATGTGCTGATAATGCTGGCTGTGATTTTAAAAAGGGCTGCATGCACCTGTAGCTTAAAATTTGTAGATGGTGATGTGGCTTTAAATACTGCTTTGAGTACTCAATGTCTTAAGTATGTTTCTGGTGTTTTTTAGAGGCTTGGATTTGAGCTATGAACTAGAATATTCTCTCTCCTCTTTGAACTTACTCAAAATTGCATGAGGCTCACTTATGAAGCATGCACTTAATTCCACAATATATTTATTATTTAAAAAAACCCCAACTTTGGATCATTAGGCAAGAGGAGCATGCTTAGCAGCTGCTGTTCACACAGCTGTGCTGCAGAGAAGGCCCCACATGGATAGTATTGCTGGGCAATACAAATATGGAGTCATCTCAACTGATTTTTCCTAATAAATCTTCACAGCTGATTTAAAAAGAACTTTTAGTTAGGGTAGGATGTCTTTAGCAAAGTTTAAATAGGGTTGGGAAAAAAGTTCTTAAATAAACTTATTGTAGCTGTGCTGGGTTGTAGGCTTTCCAGAGCAGTGGAATTGTATGTGAGAGGCAAGATGTACCTTTCCTGTAATGCCACTTCCATTTCTGTGACAGGGAACTAGGAATTGAAGCTGGTGTGACTGCAGCTACTTACCCTCCAGGGCCTTTGCATCCCCACTTGGCCCACTACCACGCACCTCCTCGACTTCATCACTTGCAAATAGGGGCTCTCCCTCTAATGGTAAGGACACAGCTTATGAAAAACTATGGTCACTGCTCATTTTAATTGTCTGTCGGGAAAATTGGGCATGGATACATTGCTGCAAAGTGCATCAGCTGAAGTAGGAAATACCTCACTGTGTCTGTCTGTGTGTTACTCCCAGCTAGGGAGCCTGAACAGGCTCATTGTGTACTAAACAGGATAAGACATTAGCATTTCTAACTTCAGCTCTTGTAAAACAAAACAGACTTCAATTAAATTGTCACTTGCATTGCAATGCATTGACCCTCTGCATCTGATTTTTAAAGTTCAGGTTCTTGATTCAGTTTTGGATCATTAAAGGTACCAACTTTCCAACCAGTGCATAAGAATTAGTACTGATGCTTTTGTTTTAAGGTGCATGTACAGCACAACTAGAATTCCATCTAGAGATTTGATTGTTCTCAAATACTATTTGTTATTTATCAACCTAATTTTATGTGATAAGTATATAATTTTGTAGTTTGAAGTGTTATAAGCAACAGGAAACATGAGGGTAAGCTAGTCCCTTGTTACACATAACACTTTTTAATCTACAGTAGAAAAGCAAAGCAAGCCAACATATATTTACTCTTGTTATAGAGTTACTTTGGAGGGAATGTTTGTAAGTTTGTTTAAAATTTTTCTAAATTTTGTTTAATGACAATTCATAGAGATACAAATGTAGTTTAATGGAGTATGTGAGTGTTTCTGTGTGTGGTATTGTGTGGTCAACCAATAATATTAATCCTCTTAAAGCAAGATAATGGAATCAAAACTGAGTTCACCTGTAAGCAAATGCTAAAATTTTAATAAAAAGACCCCTGCAAGCTTCATGTTTCCAAAACTCCTCAGTTTGTGGCCTGAAGAGACATCTGGGGATTGAACTGTAAATTTGCAGCCGAACTGTAAATTTGCAGCCAAACTGTAGTGTGGCCAATCTGGTCACACATTGCTTATTCCTCACTCTGACTAACCAACATGACAATCTTTGAGTACTTCCCTGATACAAGGGTTGCTAATTCACTGATGCCCAGCTTGCATACTTGCCACAGACTTTCTAAAGCAGTCTAGAATTTGCTATTTTAATGCAGCCAACAAAATTCTTACTGTATAACCTTACCTCCTGTGCATCATCTATCAAATTAAGATTTTTCTGCATTATTCTTCAGTGAGGTGTCTGGTTTTTCAAGTGGATGAAAACTGGCTTGCCTCCTCACACTTATTTCATATGTTGTGCTAGAACAGGTAACATCAGTTGCTTTAGATTCCCAAAGACAATGGGCCCTCCTCAATAGTTCAGAGAGCTGCAATTGCATTAGGAGGCAGCAAGTTAAACTTGCCTGGTTTAGCTCATTCTCTGTCAGGACTAATCATCCCAGCTATAGGATTTACTTCTGATATTGCTGTGAAGTTTCTAGAAAGTTCAGATGATCCTTATATTACAGTGTGATGAGAAACTTTTAATTATATTTTAAATTCAGTTGGGGTATTTCTACAGCTAAAATGATACATAAGCAAGTAGTTGGAACCCCACTGTTGATTGTCTTTTTAGCAGTAGAACAGAAAAAAGCTGTGATAGGAAATACTTCTGAAGGTTCTCTGTGTGATAAAATATTTTGGGGACCCCTGCCCTTCTGCGCAATAGCTGCTGTTTCTAACTGGTAAAAGTGGCAGGTGAAATAAGGTTCTTTAACTCTACAGAAATTTGTGCATATGTTTGTGTAGGGATACCCAGTCCCTATAAGGGTAACTTGTGAGTCTGAAACTGAAGCTGTTTGTGTCTTGAGGCCTTGTACTGACAGCGTGTTTTATCATGAAGAGACTGCTGGAAGCAGCACTTCCTCAGGTGTTTGGGATCGGGCTTGAACCTCGCTGTGATCAGATGGAGTGTTAGACTTTGAAGTTGTGTTGAGTCTCTGACTAATTCTAAGTGTGTTCACGTTGCAGGCACTAGAAGAACACAAAGGCAGCTTAGAGCACTGCTAGAAGTTATGTGTACAAGGAGTTCAAAGCATTACAAATGCCTTTTGATGATTCTACCCTTCTGTGGCAATAATGAAAGTCAAAATTTTTATTGGCATGTATGTGAGAGTACAGTGGATACATCAGCAAAATTGATTTTGAGTAGAGAGCAAGTAGTCAGTACAGGTTTTCATCTAATTAAGTTAAAAGTGCTATACAAGGCAATAGGTTAAGTGCAGCTGCCACCTTTTTGGTTTCTTCCTTTGTAGCTTTAGGAATAGGGGCAGAGGAGGACAGGCTGAACTGGAGTTGAGTCCCTCTGCTAAGTGGTTGATGTTCTGAGGAGTGCTTTCCTCTTTCTTTAAGTACAGAGGGTACTAAGCAGAAATTTCCAAGGCTCTTTAGCAATGTTTTTGATGCAGATGTCATAAACTGCTGCTGTTCTTTTGGGGGTTGGGTTTCTGGGTTTTTTTTTCAGTGGAGATTGTCTTTTTTAAAGTAATTGATGCAGTTTGCTCAACTAGAAATTTGCATAGTGTTGAATCCACTTTGTGAATTGGCACTGTGAATTTCTTCTGTGGAGTACTAAAAACCCTTCAAACTACCACCAGACTGTAAAGGGCATAATGGATTATTTGGGCTTTAATGACATTAGGACTCTGATACATCAGTTTCTGATTTTAATTGGATGCAGATAACCCAATCCTTATCTAGTCAGTGCTGGAATGCAGACTGCAGTTTTAATTGTCAAGGAGACAAAATGATAAAGATGTGTGGGAGAAGATAATCAATGTTCAGCAGCTCTAACTGTCCAAATAGAAGGTTGGGAAAACAAAATCTCCTTTTCTACTAGCTTGGGTGAAGGAACTTTTATGTTTTTAAATGTTGCTTCTGGAGGAGCCCTAGATTAAAAGCAGTTAGGAAGAGCTTGCTTTGTATCTTTGTAGACAGGGCCAGGCTGCTTCCCTGCTTGATTTAACAAAATTACTTTGAGTGTGACTGTGACTTAGAGCAGTTTGTGTTCCCACTGTTACTGTTTTAATGTTGTGTATGTGCTGAGGAAAGATCTGTCAGATGAATTCCATTCTGGACAAGCATCCATTCTGCTAACTGGACCATTTTTAGGAAGACTGAAGTGAGGATCAATGCATGACATAACTAATGAAACATCACACAAGAAGGACACAGGAGACAAAGGCTTTTTATCTGTCCCTCTGTTCTTCCCTGATGGCGGTATTTGGTGTTAGATGCCACTTCAATTTCTGTTTAATCTTAGTGCCTTTGGCTGTGTTTTTGGCACTGTTGATGAAAGGCTTTTTGACTGAGTGCCCTGCACCAGTTATCACATCTGGATGGCAATTTCTATAACTTAATAAGCTGAAATGGATGTTAGAAGGAACATGACTTTTTCATAATGAGCTACATAGCAGCCATAATTCTGACAACCATAGATGCAATCTTCAGATCATATTATGGTTAGTAGTGGGACTTGGTGATGGGTGGTTTTTTGTAGGGTTTTGTTGGGGATGGTTGTATGGATTATTTCTAGTTTTGTTTCTGTTTTATTAAATATCTCTTAAGTAACAGAGACTCTTTGCATGCTTCTTAAATTGTTTCAGCTACCTGTTAAGCAGAGAATTAGCATGTGGGTTATGCTGTTCCAGTCTCTTGACTCCAGCTTCTTCTGCCCTTTTGAAGTGTCCTGTTGAATGGGAATTTTAGGGGCAGGGAATGTTTTCCTCTGTTGCAGAGCCTTACTGTTTTGTTCCTTTACCTGCTGAACGATTCAGAGTGTTTGAGGCTATCTCCGCACTTAGTTGTAAAAATTAGGAGGGGTTTGGACATACAGGCCAGTGGGTCCCAGCGCATTATGGTGGATGTGCTGGTCAGAATACTGTTGCTCAGAGTGTAGACATACAGGTATTGCAGCTCTAAGAGATGCAGCTGTTCTGTACCAAAAAAGCAAACAAACTTCCTGTAAAATATCTGGACACTTCAGGCTGAAACTTGATGTAGTAATAGTGGTTCAAGATGAAGTTTAGGTTAGCCTTGATCAACTGCATCAAATACAGTTGCATTTTTCAAGAAAATGAACTTTTGTTGTTCCAGCTTCTACTTTTTTTTTCTTACTATAAACAAGCATTACTGTTTTCTGGTTTGTTTTTTGTTTGTTTGTTTGTTTGTTTGTTTTGTAAATACAGGCTTTTGAAGAGCACTCATTTTATGTTCTGCTCAGACACAGGTACAGCTGGGTTTTATCTATGCAGCAGATGTCACTTGTTCCCTCACACAGCGTGTCTCTATGAAAACTGAACCTTTTTCTTGTTCAAATTCGGTTTATTAAGACATTAATTGATTGGCTTTACTACTTTTTGAGTATTTACAGTAGCTGAGCATAAAGTTACTGTTGGAATTTGTTTTAATATGGGTGAAGATTATACTTAATGTGAACTGTGGCAGAGAAGGTTGGGATAGACAAGATAAATAGTACCAGCCAGTGGAAGAATCTCTCACTGATGGTTGCAACTGAAAAGCAGAAAGATCCTGCAAAGACAGAGGGTGTTTAAAGGAGGGTAGCAAGGAAGAAAACCTTCCCTGCAAGTTAGCTCTTTAAAACTGTCTCAGAATGTTTGTGTTGTAAACGGCTCAGACTTGACCTTGAATTTTTTTAGGTGCTGCAAATTTTTGTGGTTAGGGAAGTGTCAATAGAAAGTGCAAAACCAAAAACAGATGATACTTGTTCTACAGGAAAAAGACAATTTCTGGCAAACTTTTACTGGAATTTGTAGATCCAGAGTATATTGCTTTAAAGTATATATTTTAATTTGACTGTATCCAAAAGAATACATACAGTCATACAAGCACTTCATGCAGACTGGCATTACCTTTAACTGCTTACATTCATTAGCTTTAAACTTTTCCTCTTTTTTATGTTCAACATAAAAACCTACTGAAAACAAACATCATTTGTGTGTGTGTGAAACTTTCAAGACAGCTGAAATCCTTTTGCATTTGAAGCTTGGTGTCAATTGTCAAAGGGATTTTAGTAAGACTGTTCTTAGTTGGACATTATTGACAGTTCTCTTGCTCATCTTTTCTCCATATTATACCACAAATGTACTTGGTTAAAATCCTGCTATATTAGCAGCCTGTTATTCTGCAGGTGTAAAAGAACTGGGTTTTTTTAAGAGATGTTTTTCAAAGTAGCATTTTACTTGGCCAGAAATGTAACCTGTGCTGACACAATACTTCATAAGAGAGCCTGTACAGAATGTGTGTTCAGATACCTTTGCAGAGTTGTTATGCCATCCCTGTCAGGATAATATAAAGGCCCATTTATTAGCATGAAAATACATTGTCCCACGTAGTATATCTGTTGTCTGAGTTCAGGAGCTGGTTGTCGAATGTGCTCTGAGAAAATCTTGGTGTTGTAGTCTTAAAATTAAACTTAGTAGTTTTTTTCTTTAATAGTCTCCAAGTAGCAGAACTTGTTCCAAATAGGAGACCTGTCCAGGTGCATGTCATTGCAGTTGGTAAATTCTGAGTGCTGAGGCAATTGGAACTGTAATCATGGAATTACAGCAATGCACCTGTGACTTTGCAGCTCCTGTAATGATGCAGGATCTGCACTATCAGGTGCCTTGTTTTCCAAAAGACTGTTTTCAAATCCTGGTCAATACAAAAAACTGGCAGTGAAAATGACTTCTGAGACTTGGGTTAGTTTTTGTCAGGAGTTACCTTTCCTCTGAGTAGTGGCAATCAATTCACTTCCAAATGATGCCAGACAGGTAGAACCTGGGACAGTAAATACATTCAGTGTGAATGAGTGACCTGGTTCTTGAAATGTGTTTTCTGTAATTGGAATTACATGCTTAAGTGCAACATGAATCATAAATCACTGATTATCAGAGACACATTGTCACAATGTAGTTTTTACAAATTAGCATATTTTTAATCCACTCCCCCCTAATTTTCTTTGTTACAGCCACAGTTCATATTGTCAAATAGTAAAATCTATAGCACCAACAGATATTACTTACAGGAAGTGTTTAGATATGCACATGAATATGCATCTTCAGTTTCTATTACTCTGAGTTGTAACTTAAAACTAATGCTGTGGCTGAAAAAAAATTATATAGGGCAGAGAGATCTTTTCTCTCCCTGTCAGCTTGTAATTACAATACTGGATTTGAAAACTTTGGTCTGCTCTGTGATGGGAGTAGCTCTGTCTAGGCCTGTGCTTTTTCATAATGCATTCAGTTTTACACCCTTCTATATGCAAAGATTTGAAGCATCTGCTGGAAAGAAGAAAAGCCACATGTGAATAGCAGGCTTCATGAATAATATCTGGGATATCTGACTTGTTGACACCCTCATGAGATGAATTTTGAGCTGTCATGTACAGCAGCAGAGACGTTATCAGCTGATAGCATGGAAAGGAAGATCGTTCTCAAGTACTTAATGTTACTTCCACATGAAGTGCTGCTGACAGTGCTCATAGTGGTGCTCTTGTGGGGTTAAGTAAACTGACAAAAAAATCAATCCCATTATTCACCCATCTTGCTGAGGTAAAAATGGATTGCAAAGCCCTGCTGTGAAGGTGGTCCCTGGGATATTTAACTACCTTTCAGCTTTCCCGTATGAAAAGTGCTGGTGCTTGAGGGGCCTGTGGGATATAGCACTGGATACTGGTGTGTTCACTGCTTATATCTCCTAATATGCAAGGAGGTCAGTGGTGCTTGAATATGGAGTGTATGTAGAGTTACCTGTGACTTCAGATGCGAGTTTTGCGTGTTCATTTTCATCTCCCTCTTTTTGAAGTGTGTCTGAAGATGCTCTGTTGTTTTGGATAAGATAAGAATGTTGGCTGCTTTTCTAGACTTGAGTTTCTTCTGTGCTACTAAAAACTTACATTTGAGACTCTATAGCAAGTACTTTTCATAACTTCATGTGTAGCTGCCAGGTGTTCTGTTTACAAAAACAGATAGATATTTATGGTGTAGTTTAAGGCTTTGAGATTTGGGAATTGAGCCCAAGCAATATGTAATGCAGATGTGGAGAGATTATAATAGAAGGTCTGGTTTCACTTCTGTTTTGCTCCTGGTTATGTGTAGAGGGCTCAGAGTGATGTTTGTGTTGTGCTGTGGTTGGAATTGTGTGCTCAGGCTCAGGAGTATAAATAATAAGTGATTCAATGAAAGCAAAAGGAACTTATATTTTGTGAAGTGAACAGGAAAATACTGAAACTGTTCTGAATAGGTTTAACTGAACGTCTGCTGTTTGAATAGGTACCAGACATGGCGGGCTACCCTCACATCCGTTACATTTCATCGGGATTGGATGGAACATCATTCAGAGGCCCTTTCAGGGGCAATTTTGAGGTTTGTAATAGAAAAAAACTAGATATATGTCAAAATGTGTAATGAGGGAATATGGGGAGGGTGTATGGTAGAGCTAGTTCTACATGTAGATATAAAAGAACCGTAAAGAAAACACGCTTTATTTGTGGAGTGCCCTCACCAATGAACTGGAACAAAAGCACGTTGATCAGTCAGAATGAGAGGTGCCCTGGACAGTGCAGGCTTAGGGCGTCAGTAACTGACAGTACACCTTGCTCTGCCCACCACCCATTAGTAGGATGGAGTGTTCACAGGCTACATTGGTAGAAGGTAGTGGTGTCTCTGAATAACAGTGCCAGGATCCTCCTGCGGGGGGTTAAAACTTGGCAGCTCTAACAGTGCTGCCCTGTTCTGGAGTGCAGGAGTTGAAATGGAGTGAAGAAAGTAAAACAGGAGAAAATAAAAGGTATCAGATGCAGAGAGTTAATGACCTAGTCCACTGAAAACCTCTTCAGTGACATCTCATGGTTCTAACAAACTCATTGCTGGAGAAAAATAAATCAGGCATTGTATTTTAACTTAAGCAACTTTTTTTATTCTTACAAGCCTTAATGACTATTAGAAAGCAAATATTTCCACAGCATATTTTAATTGCCTTTTCCTCATTAGACACAAAAGTATGTGTACTGATAACCATGCCTATCTGACAAAAAAATTTAATTTTTTAGGAGTAAAATAGTGTTTCCCTATAACCTAAAATACCAGGCAGTGCTGTGTGGGTTTTGCTGCAGAAACCCATCAGTTTTCCCACACAACATACTCTTTTTGGCTTTGCCTGTATTTGAGTAAGTTGGGAAATAAGAGTTTGTCATTCTGAAACTGGAAATGGGTTAGAATAAAATAAATATTTACTCAAGGTAGTTGAAGTAATAGTTTTTACACTGTTTATTCCTTCATGATTTTTAGGAGCTGATTCACTTGGAGGAACGATTAGGCAACGTTAATCGTGGAGCAACACAGGGAACTATAGAAAGATGCACATATCCACATAAATACAAAAAGGTGAGGAGTTCTCAAATTGTGGCCTGTCTCTAATAGTTCTTGGAACATGTGATAATGTTTATGGTTAGCTTACATCTGCAGAAATGCCAGCTTCAAGGAGTGCATGTTTGTTCTATCTTGAGGTTTCAGGGACTGTAAGCAAAGCTTACAATGCCACTTCTTTCCCAAGGAAAATGTAAAATTTGTTCCTTAGATAAAGAGCTGCTGAAATGTGGTAAACAAAAGTGGTTTGATATGATTAATTAACTTGTCCAGCAGTTATGAGTAGCCTTGTGAGCAATGCAGTAACTACTGGTAATAGCAAAGTTGTCAACAGACTTCAGTGGGAACTTGTAAAATAACCTAAGACTTTATTTTTTTGCAATAAATTGTTCCTGATGCTTACCTGCTTGGTATATATAATTTAACCTTTACTCTGATCAAATTACTGGGACGCTGGGAAGTTTTGAATCTGGCACACAATTTTGACAACTGAGATTGTCTCTCAAGTGGAGTTTAGTATATGATAATATAGAATCCCATTCACGTGGACATACAGTTTTTTCACACTTGATAAATAATGACTTAAGCTACTACATGTGAAAGGATTTTTTTTTTCGTTTACATGAGGGAAATTAAGAGATTTATACATAGGCAATAAGTAAAAGGACTGATTGCAGCAATATGAAATTAATACATTCACAGTCCTGTAGACTTCTGTAATTAACAGTAGTTAAGTCTGAAATGTCTAGGTGCTCCAAGTGCTGGTTCTTGATTCATTTTGGTTCAAATACATTTGAATAAATATTACAAAATGTTTTCAAAGAAATATGTGTTGAATATGTATCAAAAACAGATTTTACTCAGTTTGTCAATAATGTCATCTCTACTAATAAGGTAACAACTGATTGGTTCTCACAGAGGAAACTGCACTGCAAACAAGATGGAGAGGAAGGAACAGAGGAAGACACAGAGGAAAAGTGTACCATCTGTTTGTCTATACTGGAGGAAGGTGAAGATGTCAGGTAAATAACACTGAATATCAGAATGTGATGTTGAATGTTCTGGCTTTGACAGCACACTTGACCGTGGCACACTGCAGCGCTGCCTGCGTTAACAATTACAGTGAACCACTGTCTGTCGTTGAACTAATAAAATAGAACAAGTTGCAATTGCAAACACACATTGTTCAGTCTGTATTGTAGAATGTAGGTTATTTTATTACAGCCTCTCTTAAGTTGACTGCCTGTGTTATAACATGAGCCCAAGCTGATACCCTGAATTAATCAGGACTGTCACTTTTAGTTTTTCTGGACTAATGCTGCTTAAGCTATAACAGATTTAAATCAGTCTAATGCAGCAGAAACCAGCTGATGCTTGAATTCGTTGCCCATATCCATTCCTCCTTGGAACTAGACAGGATGAAGGTTCAGCTGGACAGGCTGTGAAACCTGTGGGAAAACATGCCCCTGCAGGAAGAACAGACCTCAGTAGCAAACCCCCTGGTATGTTTTTTGTGTGTTGGTCTGGAAGTGCTGCATTAACACTGACGTTTCTCTGTTCTGATGACAGGCGCCTTCCTTGTATGCACCTTTTCCACCAAGTCTGTGTAGATCAGTGGTTGATTACTAACAAGAAGTGCCCCATCTGCAGAGTGGACATTGAGGCTCAGCTGCCTAGTGAAAGTTGACACTGCTTTCCAGAACTCTTGTCCTCCCGCTCGCTCCCTCTCATCCTTCCTGGTACTGCAGTCAACCAAAGATGGCATGACTTACCTGCGCAGATTTGGAAGCATTGAACCTTAGAGTGCTGGCTCTGCTACATGGTACAACTAATGCTAGACCTACAGTTTATGTAGAAGACAGTTGAGTTTCAGTGTATTTATAAATTTTTTTTAATTTTTTTTTTTTTTTTAGGTTTTGCTTTTTTTTCCCCTTTAAATTCATTACTGTATTTTTGCATGGTTCCTTGTATTGCATTTGTTTGCACATATTATGGGCTTTGTGACCCCAAACTTGCAGGCAAGATTAGCTGCTTTAGTAAGTAGAATTGTGTGGTCTCTTTTTTTGGTTTGTTTTATGTATTATCAAGCTTTGAAAGTACGATTTCACTCATTACCAACCTCGAATTCCTTAATTTAATCGATCATATATTTTAGTTTAAATGTATAAAGATCATCTAGAAAAGGATAATATTATGTATTGAGACATTCCTTAATTAGGAAAAAATGGCTGCTGTATATTTACAATATCAGTTCTGAGTCAAATAACATCCTTAATACTGGGAACAGAATATGAACTATATTCAGTTTGACTGATACATATAGCATACTCATCACCAGAGTTTTTGTCTGATCAGATTTTTGTGTTTGTTTCTAAAATTTCAGCACAATGCAGATATATTTGAATGTCAATATTAAACATTTAGACTGCTGTTCAGATTGTATTTATCATTTTCTTCTATGTCTAGAAATTTGAATCCCTAACTTAAATATATGCTGCTGTGAAACAGCTCTAGTGAACACTAAATGTTGATTTCAGTTAGCTGGATTGTAGATACTTGCAGATTGAAAGAATTATTAGGGAAATGGAAAAAGAGCTTAGAATCTGTTTGGTCTTCTGCTAACTTAAGTTGAAGTATCTGCGCACATTGAGGGTTGTTTTTTGTTTGGTTTTTTTTTTCTTTTTGTTGTTGTTGCTGTTTGGGTTTTGTTGTTGGTTTGTGGTTTTTTTTAATATAAAACCATTCAGCAAGGACTTAAAGCTGCAGGGTTTTTGTTTGGGTTTATATACATGCATTCATAGAATTTCTAAGGATTCCAGGCTTGTCTTGGGATTTTTATTAGATTTAAAGTTAATAAAGTTAGCTAAACTCACTTGTCTCTTGTTTTTATTTTTCATTAGTAAATTGAGAGCCTGTAAATTTCTGTAGAAACTGAGACACAAATTATGTGGTTACCTAGTTTTTGCCTTGATCATAGATTCCCTCTTTATAAATTACCAACAGTCCATCACTGATTGAAATATTTTCTATAGTATATAGTATAGAGAACTAAGTTATAATGTACTAACATTTGCCTTTGAAGGAGGTTTTAGTCCACATCAGAATTCAAGTTGCTCATCAACATCCTTTCACATATAGTAGATTATAGTTTATTTAAATGTGCTCAACATTGCAAAATGCAAATGTGCAAAAACATTGAGACAGTATTTCTGTCACTTTGGAAAAGATGCTCCTCGGGGATCAGAGATAAACATGTCAATTAGCTTGCATTAAGCCACCTGCTTTGTAAGTGGATTGAATAATAAATACCTTCAGTTTCTCTTGTCTTTGTCTTTCATAATCAGATTATGTGTACAACAGTTTACAGTAAATCTAGAAGATGAACTCTCATGTTTACAGTAAAAAAAAAATCCATTTATAAATATTCCCTTATCTAATTTGATGCCTGTTTCTGTCTGGTTAAAGCAGCTTCTTTTTTTTTAATGTATTTTTTAATTTTTTGCTGGCAACAAGCTTAACACCTCTGGCACTGAGGCTTTAAGTGGAGAGAAATTTTATTCCAGCATGTGTGATAAGTGGACCTTTCCAAGCTTAATTGCATTGCTAGAACTGAACTTAAAACCACTTATTGCCTGTAGGATGGGGGATAAGGGAGAGAGGCAACCCAGGACTTGAGTGCTCCAAAGCCTGACGGGGCTTTCTGTAAAGCTTCTCGAACACGGTGGCTGTAGGAAACTGGAAGGGACTGTGGAGCTGAAGCTGCCTTGCTAAAAGTGAGTAAAAGTAACTGGAAGGACTGAACACTTTGTGTTTTCCAGTGACTGTTGGAACTAAGGGAATTTAATTGACCACTAATGCTTGAAGACTGATGGTACTCACTTCTGAAAGTATCCAAGGACGTACTTGAGAGACATGGGACATGGTATCTGATAGAGTCTGTTTTGGCTTTGTTACAGGACAAAGAAGCACAGGTTTGGGGGATTTTTATTTTATTTTCCTTTTTTTTTTTAGGAAATACTTTATGGGTCTGATTTGAGTGCCTGGTACTAGAGGTATTTTAGTGGTCCATGATTTGGTTTGTTTTGTAACAGCTACTGATACTGTCTTGCTTTTATATGTGTGCGTAACGTTGTTAATGTGATGTTGAACACTTTTGTCAGGAATCATCACAGTGTTCTTTCTTAATGCTATTGCAGGGGCTAAAAAGCTGCAGCATACTTCTGTTCCAGAAGGTTGTGACTTAACCATAATTTAAGAGAAGGAGAAGGAATAGGCTTTTCATTTTGAAAATTTCCACCACTTACTGTGCTTTATATGCTTAGATGCATTGCCTTAAGTTTTCTGCAGCAAGTTTGACTTTGAAGATAAGATTCTCAACAGTATGCATCAAATTACTTTTCATATAAAATTCCATTGTCAAAAGAAATCCTTTTGTATGCAATAAATAAAATGTTAGACTGGTATCATTCAAAATCTGTTTCCTATGCAAGTTTTTTTTCCCCCTCTTTGCTCTTAAGTCTTACTCTGTGTATGCAAAGGAATGTTTACAGATTATTACAGGTACTGTCTAAAGATGGTGGCCACAGTTAATTAGCCACAGTTAATTATGCAGCTAAACAGTCTCAGGTGGGGCTTTGGAATGCGGTTCCAGTTTGGGAGGGGATTGCAGAACTGTAATTAGATTTTTTTGGTCACCTTGGGGAACTGCTGTAGTGTTCAAGGCCCTGAATCTCGGTAATTAAACTAATTGTTAGACGGTGTGTGAGATTTAGAGTAAAAGCTGTACCAGGTGGGTGTTTGGGTTCCCTGCAGCGCCGGCGCCGGCCTGCCCACCCCTGACCTCACTGCGGAGCGCAGGTGCCTGCATTGCTGTTCCCGCGGCATTCCCGGGCCCTTCCCGGCCGCGCCGCTGCTTTTGGGGTAAAACCCCCGCGATTTGGGGCCGCGCCCCCCTCACAGCGCCCGGAGCCGGAAGCGGTGCGGGCCGGTTCCTGCGCGGGCGGGGCCTGCGCGGGCGGGCCAATCGCAGCTGTGCATCCTACGAAGTTGGCCAATGGGGGCGCGGATCGGCGTTTAAAGGGAGCCGCGGGAGCGTGGGGCAGCGGTCGCCGGTTTGGCCGTGCACGGAGAGGGTCGGTGCGAGAGGCGGCGGTCCCTGCGCGTGTCTGTGTCCCTCAGCCTGTCCGTGCCGCTCGGCCTAACCGTGCCCATGGCGCTGCCGGTGACGCGGCGCGCCCCTGTGAGTACTGCGGCGGGACGGGACCGCGAGGGGAGCCGGGCGGCGGCCCATCCGCCCGCGGCGCTCTGTGCCCTCCGGCGGGGCTGGGAGAGCCCGGGCTCTGCCCTGAGGGGCTGCTCCGGCCGGCCGGGACACGGCGGGGGCTGCGGCGGCGCCGGGGGCGGTGAGGGGATTGCGGCGTGAGGGGCAGCGCGGGCCCTGCCCGGAGCGGGGTGAGGGGATTAGAGCGG
>JAWWEU010000017.1:14748272-14906530 GCA_035583155.1 Acropternis orthonyx
GCCCTGCCCGGAGCGGGGTGAGGGCATTGCGGCGTGAGGGGCAGTGCGGGCCCTGCCCGGAGCGGGGTGAGGGGATTGCGGCGTGAGGGGCAGTGCGGGCCCTGCCCGGAGCGGGGTGAGGGGATTGCGGCGTGAGGGGGAAAACTAAAGCTACGGGACGGGGGAGGTGTAGGGAGGGACTACAGGAATCTCTTTTTCGGGGTGATTGTCCAAGGGTTTAAGCTGTACTCTACGAGGAACCTGAACTCTGGTGGGTTTTTTTGCTTTGCGTAGCAAAAGATATCGATTATTGCGTAGCTTTTTAATTTGTGGCATGTATGTAAAAAAGAACTTGGTTTATGCATCTTTTTGGGAGTACTGCTATAGTAACGAAGCGGGTAAGTGCAATGAAGGGTTAAGTAGCAATTGAGCAACCTAACCTTAAAAAGTTGCTCAGAAGTACCAGGTAGTGTGCACTGCTTTAGTTTTACAATGCAGTTCAGAGAGTGCAGTGCTCTGAAACCGGAGATAAAAGCTGGCTGAGCAATGGGCAGGAGGCACAGAG
This sequence comes from Acropternis orthonyx, assembly GCA_035583155.1. Lineage (NCBI taxonomy): Eukaryota > Metazoa > Chordata > Aves > Passeriformes > Rhinocryptidae > Acropternis > Acropternis orthonyx. Next base: position 14,748,817 of record JAWWEU010000017.1, read on the forward strand.
GCACACGGGTACAGTGGTGTAAGTGCATAACGGAGTTAGCCATTGGAAGATCGTTGGCTTCCGACTCTTAACCTTTTTACCGTTTCAGATCACTAGAAGGATGGAGAATGCTGTGTCTGATACTAGAAGTAAAGCAAAAACTAACCTACCTGGCAAAAGAGCTGCTTTGGAAGAAATCGGAAATAAAGTTGCAACAAGAGCAACACACCTAACTAAGGTAAAGGAGCATTTGAAATCTCTATTTAGGGAAAAGTTGGCCCCACTGTACTAATAATAGTTGTTTTTACTACAGAGAACAGAATGTCCCAAAGCATCCATAAAACAAGTGAAAGGACCAAGCAAGATGACAAATGGAAATGTCCTGCCTAAAGCTCCAGCTGCTGTGACTCAAGTAATCAAAGAAACTGATGTTCCAAAGGTAAGAAGTGACGATTTCTGTTCTGATTTTTAATTTCACTTGCAGCTTGGAGCTCTGACTTCAGAATAGTTTGTCTGTGGCTGTATTTCTTTTCCCTGCTGAAAAATCAAAGCCTCTGTACTGAGGTTTTGGTTTAATGCATGTTGTACTTAAAGGCTGGTGTTCTGACTGGCAGAACAATCTGCTGAAGTAGTGGATGAACTTTCTGCTTTAGCTGGCAGTTACTAGAAGGTCTTTGGGTTCTGCCTGTGTGGCATCTCAGTGAAAACTTTCTGCACTACAGTGCAAGCTCGGCTTCAAATTCTGTTTAAAGAAATTGTGTTAGTATTTGGAGAAACGTGAAAACGAAGGAACATTGAATCTTAAGCAGTAGATACATAAGATGTGTTAACAGATGTGATCTGTTCCTTAGGCTGAGTCTCCTGTCCCTATGGATGTATCCATGCAAGAGGAAGATTTATGCCAAGCCTTCTCTGACGTGTTGCTCAACAATATTGAAGACATTGATGCTGAGGACTCGGACAATCCCCAGCTGTGCAGTGACTACGTCAAAGACATCTACCTGTATCTGAGAGAGCTTGAGGTACGATATGCGGTGCTTGCACTGGCTGCCTGCAGTGTGGTGTGACCTCCCTGCTCACGCAGCTCCCCCTGTCGCCCCCAACAGCTACAGCAGTCGATCCGCCCACATTACATGGACGGGAGGACCATCAACGGGCGCATGAGAGCGATTCTGGTGGACTGGCTGATCCAGGTCCACTCGAGATTCCACCTCCTGCAGGAGACGCTGTACATGTGTGTTGCGATTATGGATCGCTTCTTGCAAGTGAGATACCTTTCTATTCATGATCACTTTTGACTGAGTGAAAAATCTCATTTATCTTGTAAGAATGAGCACTGCCATACTGGTATGGTAAACTGATAAATTCACATCTGTTTATCATCTGCTTGACATTTTGTCCCTGCTCTTTAAATTCCTATGTTGCAGAATCATCCAGTACCTCGCAAGAAGCTTCAGCTGGTGGGTGTAACAGCACTGCTGATAGCTTCAAAATATGAAGAGATACTGTGTCCTGATGTAGCAGACTTTGTTTACATTACTGACAATGCCTACACCAGTCAGGAAATAAGAGAAATGGAGATGATTATTCTTAAAGAATTAAACTTTGATTTGGGGCGGCCTCTTCCAATTCACTTCTTAAGAAGAGCATCAAAAGCTGGGGAGGTGGGTACTTGTCCTTGTTATCTAGCACTTTCTCATATTTGTAAAGTCTATCAGGATTGCTCCTGGCAATTTTTATCATGTGATCTTACTTGCCTTCTGCTTAAATACTGGATCAGGAAATAGCTCTGAAGCTCCACCGTGTGGAGTAACGCGGCAGTGTCAGCGTGGCAGTCAGTAGCAGTTCATGTTTGTACTTACTGGGGCCTGTGTTAGTCTTAGTGGGCAGTAAATTTTAACATTAAACTAAACATGCCTAGAGTGGGACCCTTGCTTTTAATTTTCTTAATCCTGGTGATCTTACTGGTGAAACACTTAGCAGTGTTGCAGTTCTTTGTTAAGTTCTGGTTGCAAATACTGTGTTATTTAAGAATCAAAAGATAAGCTCTCTTTGATTCAGCCCTTCAATTGTTACTGAAGTGAACTGTCCACACTTGAAGTGGGCTTCAATTACCTCAACAGACCACTGGGTAACTCAATTTAATAAGGTTCTCGTTAAGTCATTTCACACTTCCCTTCCCTTGGTGTGTATTACAGAGGGAGCACTTGGATCCCTAGTTGGGCACTGCACTACCTGATGCTGCAGTTTTCTGTTAAAATCCCTCACTTGACTTTGTGTCTAAATTCCAAATGACTGATAGTCTGGACTGATTGGGACTCTTGTCTGGATTTGGAAATGAATGCCTGTTAGAGAGGATGGTCCCTGGACTGTAGTAAAGATTTTCCTTTTTTTGTTTTGTTATTGAATACAATAAGCAATTCCGTGTGATTATGATAAAATGAAGTGAAACTTTGTGGATTAACAAACTCTCAATCTGGTAGGCTGATGCTAAACAACATACTCTGGCAAAATACCTGATGGAGTTGACACTGATAGACTATGATATGGTGCACTATCGTCCTTCAGACATTGCAGCTGCTGCATTATGTTTGTCCCAAAAGATCCTGGGATATGACAAATGGGTAAGTACTGTAATCAAGAGTCCTTTCTTCAGCTGATGGAATTGAACCATTTAAACAAGTATTTCAGAAAATCGTGTTGAAGGTGGTAGTAATGCTGGTGCTCAAATGGCAGTTGGACAGGCTGATGCATAGTTGCAGGTAGAAAAAGGAATATACCACTAAAAACTGTATTTTCCAATGTGAATACTGTGGTACCACAGGATTTTTCTCTTGAGCATTGTTACAGAAGGTCACAGTGTAAATAAATGTTCATAATTCTTGCAATATATGTAGCATAATGAAATCCTGGACCATGAATAGTAAATTCTAATTCAGTTTGTGGTTGCTCTTCCAAAAGTTGCTTCTTTTATCCTCTGTGCAGTGTAGAAATATGGTCCTTGAACTTGATGTGTCCAGACTTCCTCTGCACATCAGAAGTTACTCTGGATCTGTCATTTAAACTGACAGCTACAGTTCCACCCTCGAGGCTTAGCCTGAAGCTAAGGGTGTTTGCTGCCTAAAGTGACTGTACCTTGAGCAGCAATTCCCCCTTCACAAGTCTCAAGTTTCCTCCTGTTCTGCTGCAGGGCACAAAGCAGCAATACTACACTGGGTATGCAGAAGACAGTCTTCTGATGACTATGAAACACATGGCCAAGAACGTGGTCAAAGTAAATGAGAAGTTAACCAAATACACTGTAAGTATAATGACTTAAATCCTATCTTTAATGCTTTAAAAATACCTTTGCTGCATGCTGTGGCTTCTTAAGTAAACATTCTGCATTTTATTGTAAAGCTTATGCTATTCTGACAGGCCTGTGAGAGACTTGCATTGGTATCACAATCAAAACATTTTAGACAAACTGTGCTCTTGCTGCCTTGGAGCTGGTTCCCTTCTAGCCTTGTTGGCTTGTTTTCCAGGCAGTCAGGTTAATTGATCCAAAACGATCTGCCTGAACATGGTTGTGGTATGTGTGTAAGTCTTTTGCAACTCTGTTCCTCTACCTCTGCAGGCTGTAAAGAACAAGTATGCAAGCAGCAAGCTACTGATGATCAGCACAATCCCTCAGCTGAGCAGCGAGATAATCAAGGACCTGGCTGCATCACTCCTATGAAAACCCTGGGCAGCCAAGGCCTGGGGGGTGTGCACTTTGTCTTGTCTTCTGAGGCCAAACCACTGCTCTCTGTACATAGCATTCTCCAATCTCACCAGACACTGCAGACTTGCCTGGAACGTGAAGTTTTAAATATGTTCTGTAATACTACTTTCTATAAAATAAAGCTCCTCTCTTTTACATACTGATTGTGACTCTCTAAGGGACTGCCTAGACCTGTCTGCATGCTTATGTCCAAGCAGGACATTTGACTGAATAGGTGATTGATATAACTTGCAGTTAAATGGGGATGATTATTCTCTCCGGTTGTTTCCAATGAGAATCTCCAGGTTTTATATAATGCATTATATTTATTAAACTACTTTCACTCTTCAGGTAAGTTAATCTTTTTTTCTGTACCTGAAAGGATACTAAATATGTACTTTCCTTTTGGTTTCCTCCTGCTTTGTTTCTAATCTAAATGTCAGTATCTGTATGCTCAAGGAATACAAGCATTTAAGTAATGCAATGTTTCTGCCTCAATACCTTATTTAAGACTAATTGTTAATGTTATGTTACAGACCTTTTCATATTCTGCAAGTTACACTGAACTTTGAAGGAGTTTGAACTTTTGAAGGAGGCAGTGAGCCTCCTTTCCAACCCTAACCATTCTGTGATTCTTCCAGCTTCTCCTCTTTGTATGTGTGCTGGCTCTGATGTAGGAGGCAAGAACCCAGTGCTACAGAAATGACCTAAACCTGTCAGAATGGTGTTGAAGCTACTGGGCTTTATCTTCTCAAGCAGAAGACTTTCCTCTCCCACAGGATAAGTAAGCCTAGTATTTACTGTGCAAGGTCTTTGGAAAGCTTGATCCCTTGTGTGTGTATAATTGTAGCTGTAGGAGTGAGGTCCTAGTTTCTAGCTTCCAGAAATAGCTTCTACAGTAAGCCATCTCTTAAAGAAGGTGTAGTTTGTGTGCCTAAATTAGACTTAGACAATGGTTTAGTAGCAAGAAGGGGATTCAAGACTTTTAGCTATATCAATGTAGGGGATTTATTTTTTTAACTGCTCTTAACAAGAACAAGCTGCAAGGCCCCGCACCTTCAGGTGGGCACAGAGAAAATGATCTGGTTTGGAGTGAAGGAAGGGTGCTTTTGCTTTAGAAGTCAGTGTAATAAAATCCAAAAGACATTGTTGAGGGATCAGTTTGTCTGTGGAACTGAGAACAAACTGCACAGCAAACAGACCTGTTGAGCCAACTGCTTCCTATGTTGTTTTATTTCATAGAGGTTCAGAAGGCAAAGCTTGAATTCTGGTAACTGCATGGAAAGCAACAGCCACTCTGGTGTGGGAGGCAATCAGACTTAGCAATAACACTTGTGCTTTTGCCATTTTAAAAAGAGTAGTGCAGATCTGGAAGTAAGTACCTGGCATAAAAATTCTAGCAGTACTACTAAGAACAGTGGACTACTACATAGTACATTCATATGTATTTCTATTATACTCAGTTTTTATATACAGAATACAATTTCTTTCTAGGCAGAACTGTACATTTATAGACATGCTTCTTTGAACACAGGTAAAACAAACAAAACCAACATGGGCCAGCCATATTATAATATAAATCTTGAAGAAGGCAACATTGTTTAGCATACAGTACTATGTGGTTTTCTGTTTCAACTTCTTTCTTACAGTGCCTGGTGGGAGTCTGTAAAGACATCAGCAAACACAAACCAGTTCCATTACGTCTCTGTACAGAATTAAATAGACCATCACAGTAGTTTTTTAGATGGTGGTAATAACCCAAATGAGCCTAAATCTTTTTGACATGTAGCAGCATACTTAACATGTTCCCCAGAATGATCTGCATTAGAGGAAATGTGCATTTAACATTTTCTTCAGTAGATATTTAAAAAGGTTACTGATAATGAGCTGAAGGGACTTATTAAATACACCCCTTTCCAAGTCCCTGGTCCCAGACTGAAAAGCACCTGTTTCAGGAAGATGGTAAGTTTTGAGCATTCTTCACTTACTAGGGGTTTAAACCAGGTTTTAAATATAATAAATAATTGGTCAGTATGTCCATTGCTGTATGCTTCTGAGACAAAGATCACAGTCTGCTGAGGGTATCTTCCTGCTCATATACAACTTTACTGGGGAAAACACTGCTGTGAACAGCAAATCATGGAAGAACAATGTCCTGAAGGAGCCAAAAAGACCTTCAACCACTGGTAACTTCATGCCAATTTTTCTCTGACAGTCTTTCATATCTTGGTGACGTAATTGTTGGGAAACAGACCTTGTTTCCCTCGTAGTCTTCCTGTCCACCAGCCAGAGGGATCTGTAACAAAAGCAGCAAGGTAAGCAGTCTGGCTCTGTAAGGCTTGTTTTTATACTTACTGGTGCAGCTTTGCAAAGCTGTGCCAGAGCGAGAGCCTTCTTGGGAAAGGCATGAGGGAGCATGAGTTTAAGACCCCGAGCTTGCTAATCTTTTGGTCACATCACTTTGGCTTAGGAGGTTGCTTTGGGGATCCAGAGCTGGCATTGCTTAATTACTTATGCTACAGCTGGGGTTTGGGCTGATTTTCATCTGTTGTAGAATTACACTCTGACTAAAATGACAGCTCTGCAGTACCCAGTGGTTCATGTGTCACTGTTCTGTCTGACATGCTGTGGAGTGAACTGGTTTGACTGGTGTAAAGGCTTCTCTGCTCCCTGAGAAATCTGCAAGCCTAACAAGAGAAGGTAACTGTGGGGTGGCTTGGAAAGACTTGTCCTTTACTTCTGGCACCTTCAAGGTAAGTGCTTAAGTAACAAAACATTTATCCCTGTGTACCTTCTTTGATGATCTCGATCATGTCATTGGCGTTGAAGCTGAGCTCATCCGTGTCCTGAGCATCGTACGCGTACAGTGCCCTGCACTGAGGCACCTGAGGCTTGGGCTTGGGCTGGGGCTTAGGCCTTCCTCCAGCTGGGGGCGGGCGACTTGTGGTCTGCCTGCGAACACTGGTGGGAGAAACAAGGTCACTGTGTTTCAAAGCCTATGACTTGATCCTCAACTTGATCTTATTATTCTTACTGAATTCATTTTAAAGAATATCACAGAAGAGAAAAAGGGTTTTCTTAAGTGTCACAACAATTAAAACCAGCAATGTGAGACTTCCCTGGGAAAGGGACACTTGTAGTTACTTCTCTCCTACAGAAATAGATAGTAGGTACTTCCAAAGAGCAGTTCAAATGCAGAGAAGACATTTTAGTGCTCAGGCTGAAAATTTAAGCAAAGGTGCACATGCAGTTCATGCAGATCTTGGTTATCTACACAGCTTAGGCTGTCTCTCCCCTTGCCCCAAAAATCACCAGGGATTTAGTTTTCCGTATCAAACACAAAGTTCTAGCTCACAGGCTTGCTACTTTACCATTCTTGTGACTAAGCTGTAACAGAGACTGCATCTCTTTTAAGTTGCCTCAGACTCCAGGGCCAGGTAGGGAACTTGTTCTGTTACAGCCAGCTCTGAAGCAGCAGGGGAGATGCTGCACAAACTGTTACAGCTGTGACCACTCCAAAGATTAGGAAGGGGAAAGAGGGAAGAAACGCATTTTGCCAGCTCATCAGCTAATACAGGCTGGAAGAGAGAACAGGTATTAGACTCAGTATGTCAGTTTAAAATTAATAATAAACGTGCTGAATGACTAAAAATGTTGTAATGAGGTGGAGAATGAACTGTGATCATGTCATGTAATGCCATGGTAACATTACACAGTTTTTGGCAGAGAAGTTTTATAATTACTTCCATGAAGTCCAAGGCTTAATTTTTGTCAACATCTCTCTGTCTAGTTCTACCTTTGTGTAGTGAACTGCACCAGAAAATAAGCTTTGAAGTGCAGGTCATAAATTGAGAACTGAAATGCTCTTGTGTCTACAAGGGGAGAGATCTCCCATTCTTTAGCCTGTATTGACTTTTCTTGGAATAGGATATGTTGTGAAACCTGGACTTAGGTAGGGAAGTTAAGGAATTCAGCACAAGTCTTGGAAAAGTAGCTTAGCTTTTGTGGAACCACAGCAGACTAAGAACAGCTTAAATGAGATGTGTTGAATTTTAAGGTCTAAGGCATTACTTTGCCAGGCCCTTCTGATGTTCTTCTACCTTACCCAGTAACATCCAGGCTGCCACTGCATGTTCCCTACAGCTGTGGATCACTTGGAAGAAAGAAAAACACACCACAACAAAACCAAAGGAACAAAATAAACTACCCTCACTCCCCAACTTCCTCTTCCCTCCTTCCCTCAGACTTGTAAACTATTACTAAGTGCTCTTTTATCTTAGTTGTGGCTGCTTCTAGAGAAGCTTGACTTCCATGAAATCTGTCCAGAGGAGAGTAATGGATGCTTGTTCCCTACTAGTTCTGGTTGCAATTACTGTTATGGCTGTTTCCTGAGTATACAGTTACTGGTGAACACTGGGGCAGACAGTCTTGATGGTGTTCTAACACAGTGTGTTTTATTGTTTGCGGTTTTCCTTCCCTTGCACTACACTGATCACAGTTTAAATGGTAACTGAGTGACAGAAGCTTTAATACATCCTAATCATCCTTGTAGACTCCTGGGACTGAAACAGAGGGTTGTTGGTGCACAACCCACACCATCAGGAACCATAGGATGTGATGCAAATGATCTTTTTAATCCAAGCTGCTAGTTCCTACCACCATGGCTGCTGCATTGTACAGTAGCACAGTGTCAGTCATATTTGCTGACAAATCACAATGGCTTTGTCCTGTGGCTTAGAGCTTTGGTTGTTATATGAACTGTAGTCTCAAGACAAAGTAGAAGTCTAATATTAGTAAAACAGCTTTAACAAAAGAAGGTGACATGCAATGAGAAAACATCACCAGTTAAAGGCATAGAAGTTATTGCAAGATGGAGATGTGTGTGAAAGTGTTAGCATGTGCTGACAGTTTTGTAACTGTTAAAATAACTAGCAGTGGCCACTTGTTTCTGATTTCTTTCTTATTTGAAGATTAATCTTAAACAGAAAAATGCTCTAAATATGCTTGAAATATCTTATGGCTTACACCTGGTGCCCAGTTGGGGAGAAATGACTGCTATTAGTACAACTGAAAAGGCTTCTGTATATCTAATTCTGCTCCAGGGCTCTTTGTGTTTAGGAACTAGAAAACCCCTACTTAGGAACCCTGTGCACTTTTGATACTCAAAATCTATCACTTGTGCATATTTGATATCTGTGGAGGTGTCTGGGGCTCACTAGTAGCAACAGTGTAAGTAATAAGCTAAATCAGCCAGTTGGATCACACAGGAAAAACAATGCTTAGGCCAGAATTTATTACGGGAAAAAATCAAAATTTCCTTTTGTTTCTACCTCAGTAGTATTTGGACAAAGGTGCAAGAATGATCGCTTGGTCAACATACATGGTGCTACCTAACAAGGATATATTTATCCTGTGTTTAACCTGAAGAGCTGTGCAGCACAGACTTGTGTCTGCACTAATCATTATACCTTGTCACAGTGAATTTGTATTCTATCTGCTAACGTAACTTCCCATATTGATTTAATCTGCTCTGGAACAACCAGCTGTTACTAACAGCAATTTCTCTGAGACTTGGTTATATCAGAATTGAATCACACAAACAGGAAGCCATTGGCAAACTGCTTCTCCTAAACCAGATCCCTTCCTTTTTCATTTTTTTTGTGGAACTGCTGAAAAGGGACCAGCCTTGGACAATTAAGTGACACCCAGATTCCCACTGTAATAAAGCTCCACTAATGTTCTACAAGAGAGACGAATAAGGGATGGGGGGTTAAAGTAGAAACTGGTAGGTCACTGAAAAAATTAAAGGCCTTAAGGATTTTTAACATTCAAATTTAAGATACTAAACTAGTCCTGCTTCACCTTTATTGCTAAAGGTCTATGATGGAACATGAGTTCTGGAATCCTATGGAAGATGGTGATACCAATCTGGTCATCTATGTACACAGTATATCAGCCACCAACAGTTTATGTGTGAAGCTATTTACAAAAAATCAACATCTTTTTATCAAATTCAATCAAAAAATCTTACCCAGCTGCTCCTTGGTCAGGTACTTTCAAGAAATCCAAGCTCTCTGGTTGCTGTGAAATCCTGCCTGACCCTACTGACATTTGCTGCGGTAAAGCTGGTCGGGTCATACTTGTGTACAGGTTCTTCTGACTGGGCCACTGATTTCCTGGCACATGAGGATGGGCTGTGGACTGGGGGGGATTTATTACTCCATTTTGCTGCTGACCTAGAAGTAAATCAAGTGTGAACACATCCAGTCCAAACTGCAGTTCAATACAGGTAACGCTTTCCTTGTGTGGATGGCTCAGCTCTCTCTGAGCCTCCCCTACCAGGGAGCCTGAAAACAAGATCATGTTGATTTATACCCAGTTCCTGGTTTGCTTCTGACCTGTTTTGGGTTCACAACTTCTATTTTAATTAGCAAGAGGGGATGGGGGGGCTGGTTGGAGGTTTTTTTAGTTCATTTTGTTCTAAAAAAACCCCTCACCTTGTTACTACTGTGATAGTTGAAAAGGAGTTTGAATTTTCTAGGTGGTGACATGGGTAAATGCCTTTAAAGAAAGAATTATGCTGCTAACTTGAATTTAAAGCAAACCCAGTCATGTCTCAGCTACTGGCAGGATCAGGGCCTAAGGAGCTCAGGTCTGCATGCTTTAAATTCCTAAAGTCCCTACTAAATAAAATGGGAGCAAGGCTTATATTCCAAATCAGTTTGTTAAGTGATGGGAGTGACCCTGTCCTTTCTCCATTGTGATTATACCTGTTAAAAATTAGCCGAGGAGAATTCATACCCATGAGACTGGGACAAACCTTGCTGCATTCAACAGCTGGTCTTTGCTTCTCATAATCTCTTGATACTGTGACAGAGCTTATGTAGCCATAAACAAACCTCAGTTTGCAATCCAGGCTAGGTGTGGCCCATACATTACAGTTACATAAACAGAGGTTTGGGTTATTCTCAACACAGACCTGAGTGTTCAGTTACTGGACCACTGATACCAAACCAGGTGTGGAAACAACAGAATCCATTTCAAATGCTCAAGGATGATGGCCCCCCCTGTTCCTATTCCCTGCCTCTCCGTCTGCTGACAGGTCAGCAGCTCCTTACAGTCATTTTCTCACTTCCCTACTAGCAGTTCTTGCAGATCACAGAGTCCTGGATTTGACTCATCCAGGTGTGAGGATCTGGAATTGTCTAAATTAATCTGGTGACTGAGACTGGTCACACCCCCAACTTCCACCACGGGCATTGTGCTTCTCAATAAACAGCAGCTGACTGAAAGAGAACTCTTTGTGGGGAAAAAAGTACTCTGGAAGTGGAAAAAAAAAAAAAAAAAAACCACTTGGGAAATGTTGGATCAATAGAATACTGTTCTCCCCTCTGAGTTCACAGGCAAAATTAATCCTATCTGCTGAGGGCAGAAGTGAAACACCCTGATGACATCAATCCCGTGCTGTTTCCTGGCACAGCTGATCTGCCTCAGCACACACCAGAGCTGGTTACATGTTAAACAGGGCAGCACAATGAGACATAAATTGCACTCTGTGCTTTATTGGCACTGAGAGCAGTTTCACTGCAAAGCACTGCCCATGGCTTGGGAAGCACACAGCGTTTGCCCTTGGAAGTGAAAAAGGCTACAGGCTTAGTTTTAGATTCTGTGTTTTATACTAAGTGGTTGAACAAGTCCGCATCCACAGCAGCCAGGACATCTCTGGGGGACTACCAGTGCGACTGTCTGCAGACTCCAACAATACATTTCATAAAATGCCTACAAATGTATGGTTTCCAGTCAGGATCTTTTAAAGAGGAATTTAAATCTTTCTTATGATTTTTTTTTTCTTTAAATGGGTAAAAAATACCAGATGACAAGAGTAAAGCAAAAGTCCTAATGTGGAATTTTGTTTTGCCCAAGGCCAAGAGGACTTACCAGGGGGAGGTGGTGCAGCTCTCATAGGATAGGTCTGAGTCTGAGACCTGCTGGAATACCCTCTGCTTTGGGTAAGGTTCCGTCTAGTAGGACCTAAAAGAAACCAGCAACATTCTGTCACCCTTTCACAATTACATTAATTAGGTGAGTCCCTGTGGCTGCCAGCCCCCTACTCTGTGATCAGGAAGAACTGATCTTCCAGAATAAGGAATCTGACCCCTACAGTGTTGGCCAGGCTGTTCTAAGGCCTGAGGTGCAACAAGGATGACTCTGACACATTCTCCCTTTTGTGACCCACTTCCACCACAGGATATAAAGCAAAGCTGTCTCACAGCTGCAGTAAACAAGGCTTTCTGAACCTGTTCATGAACCATGGGTAAGTGGCACAGCAGTACTTTTGACTATGCTGTTTCTGAACAGCAACTGGTATGAGAGAAAGGGAGGGCACAAAACCCAGAGGGTGCTATATTTGCAGCTCAGTCTTTGAGATGCACAGATAGTGCCTTTTCTTCACATCACCACCTGTCCTGATGCAGACCTTCCACCAGCAAGTGTGTAGGAACTGCAGGAGCTCAGAGCAGAGTGAAAGACCTGCCCCAAAATCCTTGGCTAACTGTGTCCTTTGTCCCAGGTCACAAGGTTAGACAGCCTCATTTCTTCTGCTGCAGGGAAAAGAATTTCAGCCATTTCAGGAACCATTGCTACACAGTGAAAGGAACAAAATTCCAGCACAACCAGAGCACAAAAGAATTCTGCTCTATCAGTAGGATCATCTTTGAGTGTTACAGAGAAATAAAGAACATGGTGAGGCTAGAGCCAAGCAAGGGTAGAAAGAATCAACCATTCCCTAATCTCTAGAGGAAATTCCTACTCACGGGAATTCTTTGGCAGCCCTGGTCCGATGCTGATCTGCAGCACTTTGTTACTTGGCTTGAGAAGGGCCACTTCTCCTTGGCCCTGCATAAACTGCACCTGTCGAGAACCAGCACTGCTCCAGGGCCCCCAGCTCTCCTTCTTCAGCTTCACTTCAAGTCTAACACAAGCAAGTAAGCACATGAATAAGAACCAGCATTTCTGTGTCAAATCAAGACAGTATCACTTGGCAGAGGTAACTTGGAAATAGAGAAATGCAAAGCTTAACATTGAGAATCTGTATTCCCTGAGTGACTTAGCTGACAAATCACCTAATTACTTTTTTTTTTTTTCATTTAAAAAAAAAATGTTCTTCTTAATTGATGTTTTAACTTTCCTGGTAGAGCTACTCAGAGAAGGTTTAAGATACCCAAGAGTGGACAGAGAGCTTTGAAGAAATATGTGCCAAGGTCCAAATAAGAGATGTGTCTGCCCACAGACATCCCTGCCTCTGCAGCAGGCTCTGCTGGAGTGCTCCGGTCCTAGACATTCTTCTGTGTATACTGTGAGGTGTACATATACATCAGACATATATACACACTGGCCTGTGCATGCTTTGGGGCAGGCCTCATGCATGCTCTGGGAGTGAATGTTTTTGCATAAATACACTTCCATCTTTTCAATTTACATTTTCCATATAGGCACACACACATACATACATACATATATTCATATATATTCTTCCCCAGCATTTCCACACTATGCATCTGCTCTGAACTGTACTCAGATATGAGACTAAAAAGATTATGTTTTGGTTTTGGGCAAGACCCCAGAAGTTTGATACACAATATCTTACAAGAACAAAGAACATCCTGGCTTTGGATTCCCAGAGTACAGCAGGATACGCTACAATAACATTCCCCACTTAGTTGTCCCTCTACACCGTTTCCAAATGAGAATAATGATCTCCAGTTGCCTTTTACAGTAGTTCCACTTTTTTGAAGGCAATAAAATAAACATCCAAATCCAAGCCCTGCTGTTGCTAATCTCTATAATGGGTAGAAGTATCAACAAAAGCACATGTTTGCTGGGATAGTTTCCAGGATGCCCTTACAGTTAAAATGCACATCAGACACCCTGTGAGTTTTCAGGCTTGTTTCTACAAAAAATCTCCCAATATCATTTACTTAGTGAGGCTTTTTTAGAATTATTTTCTCACCCTGCAGTCCTCTGCACCCACAGCCAACTCCAGAATTTCAGATTGTTAGAATTGTAAACTCTTCTTCTGACAAGGCAACCACAAAGTCTGGTCTCCCTGCTCATACAGATTTTCACATTGTGCTACCTTCTATTATACTAAAATAAAACATAGTGTCAGGAACTCCACAATTATCACTCCCTCCTTGGCCTTGGCAGCAAGAACAAGGAACATTCATCCCTAAAAGCCCATAGAAAAAGTCATGACTCACGTATTGCTAAATTTCAGAGGTAGTTTTCTTTGTGTTTTCTCTTCGTATCGTTTTGACAAGAGGCTTAAAAACTCTGTTTTGAAGACTGATTCAAGCAAACTGTCATATTCCTGTTCATGCAGAATGAAAATGTCATCTTGCATGGTGCTGCAGAGAAATCAGAGCACATTCCAGTCAGTTCAAATTTCATCAGCACATACAGCCAGCATTAGAATGACATTTGAGTACTCATGGTGAAGTTCTGAAAACATAACCAAGTCCAGGCAGCATTAACAATACAGCCTTGCTTTCTGAGAACAGGCTAGGTTCTTTCCCATGAATTGATAACGAAATATCTGAAACAATCCCTTTTGACAGACAGGAATGCTACTTAGTCATTTTACAATAACTGCTATTAGCAAAAAACAATGTGCTATTAAAGTTACAATTACAGGCCCGCTCTTCAAAAATGGCAAATCTTGTGATTAGAGATAAACTGGAAACTTCAAGGTTACTGAAGTAACAGTGGAACCCAAAGCAAGCAAATTCAGAATAAAACCTTTCAACTGTCAACTGGCTTTAGCCTGGATTGATTTCACACACATTGGGTTCCACTGTCACATTTGGACCTTTCAAATCCTGTCGAATTTAGAATTAACATGCATTACAAGTTTTCACCGCTTTTTCTAACTGTGACAGTTATTATCTATCTATATTAGTTATGATGATTGTGATCATAATTATAAAGCTCACTTATTGTTCCCAAAAACACTTCCATGAGAGTATGGGTTGTCATTGTCAGTACCCTGAACAAATTCCAAGTTGAACATTTACATTGTAATTTGTTATGTAGTGTTAATTGCATTTAATCATGTCAATAGTGTTGATGATTCTGCCTTTATTGTGCGTAGGTGCATTGATACAAGCCTACATCAGTACATTGTGTATGGTTTCCTGAGAGATACTGTTTAGATATCAGTGCAACAATCCAGTTATCCTCTCTCCCCTTCCATTTAAAATATATTTAATTTTGTATTGATTGAGTTAAAATTTATTATTGCATTACAAATAGTACCAACAGGAATTGAAACTTATAAACTTTGAAGACTGCAATACAGAATAGTGTTAAATATACCTTAGATAAGCTCAGGAAGAATGTTATTGCAACTATTCCTTCCAGTGCAGGCATTTGAGAGTCACTTCAAAACAGTCACAGATCAATTATCCTACAGGTGTTGAAAATTTAAGCTACAGGGACAATAAACCAGAGTTTTGAGGATGCAGGTGAGAACTAATGCAGTGTTTTTGCTTTGTGCCTGACAGCTAAAACAACTGTTTGGAATAGAGGTCTGTATGTATGTTAGTTTGGGGGGGGTTTTCCCCCCAAACACACAGTAGGTAATACCCATAACTAAACAAATGCTTCTCTGTAGTTTTACTAATTGGAGACTGTTCAACATTACAAACGGCCATGGAGTGAAAATACACCTCAGCTTTCATTGCTCATAAGATTAAATTCATACAGCTTAAAAAAATTCATGGAAATTCATGGCATGTGTCCATGGAAAGACAGTCAAGAAACTGACCTTAAAGAAACAGAAAGGATCCTCTCCATTTCCATCCTTCGCTTCAAGACCTCCTTCACTTGGCCTTTCTCTGGGCCCTGCTTCACCTTCTCCCGCCCGATCAGGTAAATGCACTTGGGAGTGAGCACAAGGTCTCTCTTCACGCTCTGAAACACAACATGGTTTAAAAAGACAGCTGTGCAGAGATCCCTGCACTGACATCCTGCTGTCATCTGGGGCAACACTTACTCTTTGGTTCCAGGCAGAAAAGTACTGCTGGGGTTAATCACAGCACAGAGTGCACAGGGCAGGGAAGCAGCTTTGTTGCCCATTTCCCAACTAATGCAGCTTTTCTGCCCAGGAAGCCCCACACAGCCTCCATCCTGGGACAACAGGCTTGGTAACAGCCATGTCCGGAGCTTCCCCATGAGTCTTTAACCCAAAGATACTTCTTTCAAGCTGGTGTGACCCTAACCTGGTGGAGTTTGTGCTACAGGATGGTGAAGACAACTCCAGCTCCTAGCAGAACTAACCATTAGTGGATGTTGCCCTCAAACCCACCTTAAACCGCCTGTCGTACTTAGTCACAGTGTCAGCAAAATCGATCTTCTCCCGCTTGCCCACAAACTGACGCAGCTCTGGGTGGTCCTCCATGCCTATGTAATCTCCCACGAAATTCCTGTTGAGGCTGTTCCGTCTTCTCTCCTTCTTGTTCAGCAATAGATCTGATGCTTAAATACCAAAAAGAAACATCAATTAATAGCGTTTACTGTATTTCCTGAACTCATGATCCGAAAGAACTGCTCCACACAGAACTTCTTGGGAAGAAGTGATAAAC
Source organism: Acropternis orthonyx (assembly GCA_035583155.1). Classification (NCBI taxonomy): domain Eukaryota; kingdom Metazoa; phylum Chordata; class Aves; order Passeriformes; family Rhinocryptidae; genus Acropternis; species Acropternis orthonyx. The sequence goes on from JAWWEU010000017.1 coordinate 14,765,179, forward strand.
TGAAGTGTTTATAATATGGAAAACCCAGTGAAGCACTGCTACTAATCCTTTATATAAGGATATGTGAGATTATTATCCACTCCTAATGAAATACACCGATGTCAAGCTCAGCACTTCTGGAACTAAGGGATTCCTCACTCACTGCTGGAAATTTAAGATTAACCCTTCCAAACCCAGGATGTTCCTTCACACAACTCAGGTCACACACACAGCTAAGCACTACAGTGCTTGGATTGAATTGTATCCTCTACAGACCATCCAGGTCATGCCAAACTGCGGGAAGCATCTTCTTTCTCACTTCCCCTGGAGCATCTCTGATGTCTGTCCCACTCCTTCTGGTTTTGATTTGAGAGTCGAGCACTGGGCAGTTCCCGAAATCCGTGTGTGCAGAGCAGTCAACCTCAGCAGTGGTTGGCATCCAACAATTTGCAGTTGTTCCTAAACAGTTCCTTGCACTGCAATTCTTGGTCTACAGAGAGGGAGAGATTTCCTGCCTCCCTCGTGGCCCCCTCTCTGTTCCTGGAGCCACCACAAAACGCCACCAGCAGTCATGACCTACCTTCTTCTCTCATCTGCACGTATCTTTTCCTGGCAGCGTATTTCCTCCACGCCTTCTGGATGGCCCTGGCATACCCATCGTACTTCCTCTCCCTCATCTCCTCCAACAGAAACAGCTGTGCAAAGAGACAGGAGGGTGGGTCAAACATTCTACAGGCAAAGTTCAAGAAAAGGCTACATTTTACTTTCCACAACTGCCCAGTGCACTTCACTCTAGATCCAAGCTGGTGCCTCCATCAGAAGTGTGGGAGCTGAGAATGTCAAGGGAACCTTTTCTGGAAGAACTCTCTGATGCTTGAGTGCTTGTGGCTCTTACCAGTCTACCCATTAAGCTCCCTACCCCACATGATGAAGGAAGAGGAGTACTGATTGTCCCTGAAACGTTCTATTGGTGCACCTCAAGGTTCTCCACTGGCCATTCACCCAGCCTCCATCTACACATTCTCCAAAATTCCTGTCTCTCTTGTCAGAAATCACCATGTCTGCGGGGATCTGTGCAATGTGTGACACAGCACTTGGTGTTCACAGGCAACTTCACACTCTCCTTCCACTGGCTCCATTCTCTCTCACCAGTGAAGTGTGTCAGCTGGCTGCAGGAGTTACAGCTATGAGAAGTATGACATTATAAGATTTTTGGGTCTAAAATGTCAGAAATCAAGAGACAACACTGTTTAATCAAAACAGAAATGGAAGGTGCACCCCCTTTTTTGAGACTTTCTCAGGTCCCACTAAAATGTGTGTAAATTTAATGCATTAGAACAACTTCATAATTATTGTAGGATACAACATATTTCACTATAGCCTTTTACATGCTTTGGTTAAATGTTTTTTGTCTCATGAGAAGCACAAGCACTTGGCCAAATGACAGCACTCAATCAGTCCACTGACATGACTGTTGCTTATTATCTCCCTCTACTGTGTGTTAAATATGCATAAGAACTTTTCTTCCAGCTTTCAAAAGAGATAAAATTGGTAAAAACAGGTATAAGTAGCAGCAAACATGGGCATTAGGATTCTTTTTTTATTTACTTTGCTGCTCTAACCCATGCAATCTAGAAAAATACTGTTGTTCATATTGATCTTAAAAAGGAAACTCGATCTGGTGCAAACCATTTCCGCAGAACTCGCTCTTGTACAGAGTTATTTATTCAGGTGTGTGATGGAAATGTAAATAATGAAGCCTCCTTTCTGCCACCCATAAAACCTGATTTCACAGCTGGCAATGCTCCATCTACAGCAAACTTATTAAAAAAAAAAAAAAAAAGAAATCTCTTCAGGAACACAAGCTTGGGGTTGGGTTTCAGACAGCCACGAGTCCTCCTGATGCAAAAACATCCTCGGCTTCAGCAGGGCCACCACTAAACCCTCGTGAAATTCAGGTTACAGTAACAATATTGATGTCTCTCAGGGGCACTCACCATTTATTTCCCTAACAGTAATGCTAATTGCAAAATCTCAGTTCCTGAGCAGGCAGGACTTTAAGTCCAGCAAAACAGTTGCATACTTAAAGAATCTGCCACACTTACAGACTCTGGAGCTTTGATGAAGACTTTGGATTTCCCAAGCTGGTACTGGTCAGGATCCATGTTGACTGACTGAAGCAGGTGGAGGACTCCTTGTTTCTCTTCTCCTTTCCAAGAAGGCCAGGTTGCTTTGGTCAGAATGGCGTACCTTAAGCACCAAGGAGAAGGGATTAAAACCTGGCCCCAAAGAGCAGCAGAACACCACTGACTTGGGCAGCATTGCCCTAGGGGAGGGTTGACAACTGGAGCAGAACTCAGAGTGTGTGTGCCAAAATGAAGAGTATTAAGATGTTTCTTGTTTAGTGCAACAAGAAGGACAACAGCACCCTGCAGTCTCCCATTTCCAGATGCTAAGTTACTGCTTGGTAACTGCAGCAGTTAATTGCATAAAGTTCTGCTGTGATCTGCTTATGTGCAGGGCAAGGTCATCCACCAGCAATGATTTGAGTACTTACATCCTTGGTATTCCAGAACCATTCCAAAGCACATGGCTTATTTCTCACTCAGGTCCTCTCAAGTCTATCTTCTTTTTGCAAAGGTCTTTTCTGTTCTAAGCCAGTGACCAGCTATTGTGCTCCTGACCCACTTGTTCAACAGCTGGTCTGCACTTAGCAAGGAGCCACTGTTGGCTCTAGCCCAGAAAGCCTTTGGCTTGGCCTCTGGGGCAAGAGGGAGGCAATAGGGATGTTGGAACACTGGGAACTGACCAAACAAAGGGCTAGGGAAGGAGCAGGGAACTGCTATAAGAACATGGATTTGAGAGAAAGAAGCAGCAGCCTTCTCTCTTGTGGTGTTCTCCATAAGCCTCAAGAACAAAGCAGGTGCCAGGCTGCAGCTCCTTTTACACTGTCCACTTTTCCACATTTAACTTGGGCTTTTGGAACTGCCAGGCTGGAGGGACAAAACTGCCTTGTTCCACTGCCTGCCAGGGGAGCACTGATGGGCTTTAGCTGCCTCAGTGTGCCTATGGCTAAGTAACTTCTTTAGCAGAGGCTGTTCAGACTCCTTGGACAGTGAGAGTGGAGAACAGCTAAACACGTTGTGACAAATTACTCCCTGAAATCTTTCATGGTTTTTGCTCTTGACAATTTCTTTTTAATGCTTTAAGCGTACTTAAGTTGTATAAACTGAATCATGCTTATTAGTAAAACTATCCAACAAAGAAAAAAGTGGTAAAGAATGGCGTTTAGTTTGTTATAGTTTCCAAGTTCTTAAGGTGATTTAGGTAGCTCCTAATAAAATATTCTCAAAAAGCACGCAAGGAATTGTTAGAAAATACATTAAAGGAATGTTGATTGCTCATTCTTATAGTATCTAAAATGTTATCCAGCCAGGAAGCAGAAACAGTGTCATGGAACTTTAATAATAATACCATGAAAAGAAAAATAGCAAACAGTTAAAAAGAAATGTATCACAAAATCCAAACACCTTTCAATAGAGGGCACATGAAAAGAGAATGATAACTTATTAATAATTCGGTAGGATTCAAAACACTGATGTTCTCATGTTCATATCTATCAGTTAACAAATGCTCAGGTACTATGCTCGATGGTGTAATAAATTAGCTCTTACACACCTTAAATATAGCAGTTTATTGTACAGACAGTGTGTATGTACACTTAGATATTTATGTCATTTACCAGTATTATGGGGATAACAGATGCAACCCAGGAAGGAGCCACAAGTTAAAGCAAGTCCCAGCTCATTTATTTAAGAGCCTCTTTTGCAGGTTCATCACGTACCACCAACACTATCACTTTACAGGTGGGTCTAAGCAAGTCTGAAGGTAAAGGAGCTGGGGTTAATAAAGGTGTTTGGAACTGCCACCTTCCACATAAGAGAATGGTGACATGACATTGCAGCACCCCACAAATTCTCTCCTACATCTCCTGAACTCTAAAGGAAGGCACAGAGAAAAACATGACTTGAGACCTTTTAATAAAAGTAAAGGTCTTGGGTACAAATCAATAGATTTGAAATTCTCCTTTTTCATCAAATTAACTTCACACATTTTACTGCTGTGGCAAGTCTACAGGGCAGAAGAAACAGATTATTCTGTAACAGGCACCAGTTAAGCATTTCACAATTTGATAACCTGACAATTCCAGCACTGTTCACTGCAATTCAGTGATGGCACTTCAGCATCCTGGTGCATTTCTCCTGTGAAACCCAGTCATGTCACCACCCATGTATCTGTTTTCCAAGCTTGTATAATTTATCTTACAGATTATTTCAGCACAAGTACTAAATGTGTACTTAAAATGCTCCTGAAACAATTTCAGATCATGACTGCGTCCCAAAAACTATTTATTACAAACTCACAGCAAGCAAGTTAGGTCTTATGTCTAAATAGGGGAGCAGGGAGCTCTGCTTTAGATGGGTTATGCTTTGGAACACACAGGCCTTTTCAGAGACTGTGGCTTTTTGCATGCAAATGTAAATTTTGCACATAAAAGTCTATTCAGCCCAGAAATCCCCACTTCTCCGGAGCTGCCAAGGCACGCCCAATGAAAACAAGTACACAAGCATGCATTTCCTGGCCATGCCATGCCTCTGCCACTGGTGCTCGCACTGACTCAGGGGGTCACACCAGAGCTTGCTCTGGATCCCAGGAACTGTGGATGGAGAGGGTGCAGAGTTTTACTCTAACACAGTGTTAAATTGAACACAGCTAATTAATATGAAACAAAGGGATTAATTCCATGAAGAATGGTTCCGGTTGGCTGTGGGCCCAAAGCCCCGTGTAGCTTTCCCTTGTGCAGATGGTCAGACCTGCACAGCCCTCACAATCAGTGTTCAGCAACTGTGGAGGCTGGATTTTAATACACACTGTAAATCTGCTAGTCTGTCTCAGCAACAGCCTGTGTCAAGTAACACTGCCTGAAGCATAATCGTGTTTATACATCTGGGCTTGAAGATCCTGAGGAAAAAGGAATTTAAAGTTGTGCCATAATGAAAATTGAGTCCATACTTGAAGAGATTTTAGGTCTGACTATTACTACATCACTGGAATATTCTTGGTATTATCATGAAGTATTACCAATGGCTTTGTTCTGTGCTGCCTAATTATACTGCACTCCTTACAACAACTGTTTGGGTTTTTGTTTTATATTCTCAAATGCAATGACTTTCAACAAGAGCTGATCTGTCACATAACGCCTGCTTGGGCATTTATTAGCTGTATGTCTCAAGTTTCTAAAAACCAGAAGCTGAATGTTGTATAAATCTTGAAACTGCTCCTATTTAAGAGGATTTCATTAGCTAGTGGAGGTAGTTAATCATCCTAACAGCTGGTCCTAAGGCACTGACAAAAGGGTTGGTCTTACAGAGGTCTGATTTGCTTTCATTCATTCAGTGAGCAGCTGCAGTGGTTTGAGTTGTACCCATTCCCAGCTGTTGGAACACCAGCAGAAGGATAATGAGCAATTTAAGCTAAAGCTACTCTTTACACTGCAATGGCTGAATGGCAGGCATGGATTTCTTTACCTGTCTTCTGCCTGTCATTGGGAAAGAGGAGCTGGGAGAGCTAGAGCAGTAGCACTCTAAACACAGGATAGCAGCTTGACACAGATTTCAGGCACTGCAGCAGTTCCCTGAACTCTAACTCTGGGGACCCCTCTCACAGGACTACAAAAAGAACTGAGGCCCTGAGCAAGTTTACAGAAAAAGTGAAAGTACTCTCAAAATCACAAAGCCAGGCTTTAAAACACTTACAAATCCCCGTGTAATCCAGACCACTGAGCAAGGCAAATGGGGAGAGAAGGGTAAGTGGGAAAGGAGCTTTCAAAACTTGCAGCCTCTTGGTTCCCTCCTCATCATACAACCAAGTGTGCTGTAGTACTTCTAAATGAGTATTACCCACCTCTGCAGAAACTTCTTGAAAACCCTCCTGTAGGCATAGCCAGCTCTTCTTACTCGAATGTTTTCTTTCAGACCCAAGTATTCCACTTGATGCTTTACTCTGTGGACAAAAACAGTGCAAGGTTTACAAGCCATTTCATTTCAGCCTACTTGTGGATTGAGGCACTCTGGAAAGTCTAAATCATGTTTCAAGACTACTGATTGCTGAAATTCATGCCCAGGTCTATGAATTTGTTCCTGCACAGTACCACGCACACTGCATGCTTGAAAAATAGTCCAGGCAGACAGACTGCAGTGCTGAAATGTATGTAGCAGGTTTACCTTAGCACTTTTTCCTAGTTTAGCTTCTCATCTCTGAAGTAATTAATCTTAAATCTCTAAGCTAATACTATTACCCATAAAAGGCCAAACAGATGGTATCCAAGGGACTGGGAAATTGTTTTGTGTTCTTTTATTGTAGGTTTTACCTATCTTTATATAGCTCAAACAGCAACAGCAGCACACAGCAGCAATTTTTTGGTTGTTCTGGAGAAAGGAGCAAATCTGATGGCTGGAATAAAAACCCAGATGCCAAACTTTGACTGAACAGAGAATCAGAAGAAAGGCAGGTTGGTATAGTGATGAAAAACCAGAATTCCTCCTGGTTTTACCATGCTGCAAAGGAAGGGTTTGAGGAGAGGCACAAAACTGGCTGAAGCTCGGCTGGCCAGCCTGTCCATGGCACACTTTAATTACAAACAATAACTGAGCTGGTTCCAGTCCCACAGGAAGTGTTAAAGGCTGTGAAGGGACTCTGCTGCATGTGTGGGCTGGAACATCATCATCCCAACACCACCACAGCTCCCTCACAGGCAACACCCTCAAGGAGGTTCTATGCAGGGAACAATTATGTTCCCATGAATCTCAAACCAGAAAAACAGCAAAAGCAAAAAAGCTTCCTTTTGGCATTTTTTCATCCTTCTAGACCTGTGGTACATTATTTTTTATGTTCCTTCTTCCATATCCTTGCTAGTCTACTATTTAATGCTTAGGAAATTGATTTGAAGAATTTCAGTTGCTGGTTTCCTTTGCATTTCCTTAATTTTCTCATCTAAGTCACGTGGTTGAAAGAAGCAAAGTCAGTTTTTAACTCTGTTGCTTCTGTTGCTGTTCTTTTATAGGGCACAGTACAGAAGCTTTAGCTTTCAGTGTGAAATGTAACAGCTGTTAAGATTTTAGTCCTGTAAGTTTAATAAATAATATATAAAAGAGCATTTCTTTACATATAATTTTTTAAAAGTGAGCCTGTAAGAAGCCAGTTAAATTTGTTTTGCTTACTATTTCTCTGATTTTACAGATTTTTCAAATCCTGAAACACTCTCAGTTCATTCAGTGTTACTTTTCTAGTTATTCTGAAATATTAAATTTCAATAGAAAAGGTACTGCTCATTGAATTTTTTGCTGGGACATTTTTTTCACATGACTCACAGTATGAAGGGAAATATCTTTTGAAATCCCTCACTACAAATGACAAAAATCCCTTCAGTTATTTCTTTTTTTTAAAGAACACTTCTGAGAGGTGTTTTACTAAATGTTGAGTGATGCTGCTCTTTGAGCTTACAATACAGAACACTAACCACTTTAATCTTACTGTTTTCAAGGAATAAATTATATTTTGTATCCACTCCAAGAATTCTGGTACAGTAGAAAGCTGGTGGACAAAAATACGTTTTCCTGTTTATAGCTTTCCCTCCTGTTCACATCTGGAATAATGCACTGGAGCAACAGTACTACTCCCATTTTCTTACTGTCCTGCCAGTTCCAGTGTCCAGCACCAGGGAATTTGAGACATTTTTCTGTTTTTCCCTGTCCTTTCTGAGAAAAGACACGCTGAAAATCTCCCTCCAGGCAGCAACCTCAAGCAGGTCAGGGTCTGGGAATTCAGCTAATGCAGCACTTTTGAATACAAGTCCAAGTGGCTGTGCCAGGACCTGAACAAAAACACATTTCAAGAACACCCCAATTTCTGGAATAACTAAGGTATTATACAAGGTTTAGATATTACACAAGGCCTATGTTTCAGTGCTAAATATTTTAAAGTTATTCAGCAGCAGCAGAAAGCTGGAGTTCCGTGGCTTCTGGGAGCATGAGGTAAGACAGGCTTTGTGAAAGGCTTTTTTCCTTTTTCAGTAGCATTTTCACGGTCTGGTAACCTGCTACTAATAAGCAAATCACTGCTGCCATGACACTGGCTATGGCTGCATGTGTGTGATGCAGCATTATGTGATCACAGCAGAAAACAAAAAAACCCACCGACCTTTAAATCAACAACTTATTCAGCAAAACATCACATACACTCAATTACGTTTTGTATTTCCCTCAACACAAAACTTTTTCACAGTAAAATCGAGAAACAGCAAAACTTAGCTTTGAAATGTCATGTGCACATAAATTTCTTTAGCCCAGAGCTGTCCCTGTTTGCCACAGTGACTGCCAGGACAATAATGGGCAGTGCTGGATTTTTAAACAGGGAGGAAGGATTACCATTTAAGCAGCAATTCCATTTATGTCTGAGTTTGATGGCACACAATCCTTTGCATTTCACTTGGCAAATACAGCAGCTACTGACAACACACCATCCTCCTTATGGGAGAACAAGTAAAAATCTTGCCCAGTTTTTCTCCAAAAGGGGTTTCCTGAAAGCTGCCCTTTCCTCAGGACTAGGATTTTATTTGTTTGTTTCATGGTTTCCCAGCAACATCTTCCACAATAACAGGCCTGTTTCCAAATACCCAAACGATTGATTTTAAAAGCCCCTCAACTTACAGTTAAAAGTTTTATACACACTTTTCCCAGGATCACTTACTTTCCCCTCCTTTAGTTCCTAGTGTCAGTGGAAAATTAAGTGTTGCACAGTAGGATTTTCAGGGGTGGAAAAGCTGGAGAAAGAGGGTGTACATTTTCTGCCGAGCCCTCAGTGACACTTTGAAGTGCAGACCCAACAGCTTCTGTAAGTGCTCTCCATCTGCATGTGACTGTGCCAGCCTGCATGCCACAGGGCAGGAAGGGAATTCTGCCCTGGGGTCCTCAAGCTTTTAATCACACCTTGCAAGCTGTTTCACTGTGATAGAAATTACCACTTGCTTTATCAGCAATTTTTCCATTTAGCAAAAGTACTTGGTATAGAGTAATCAGTGTTATCTACAACAGGCCCTCACATAGAAAACACACCCTGCTGAGCACCCACCTCAGTGCAAAACAGCAGCACCTTTTTACAGGTAAGATTGTTTTTGGCACTACAGAGTTAAAGACACCTTAAAACACATGTGATAAACCAAACTGACAATTTAGACATCTATTTAATACCTATATAATCACCTGATAAGATATTCCAGTGAATTCTCTTTAAAGAGTTGGCTAATTAAATTTAGAAGTCAAGAAGCAGAACAGGAAACTTCCACATTGTTGGTTACAGGCACTTTCTGGTAAGTTTGATATGTAACAACAAATACAATCCTATTGGCTTTTTAGCTTCTCAGCAGAAGCTGTTTCTGTTTTTAAATTTAAAAAGTTAGCAAAAGTTAGAAATTATGCATAATGCATTTGGTGTGCAAATTCTCCATGAAAAACTGAGTCTTTAACACACTGACGGTGTTACTTATGTAGATGCTGACTTGACTATTCATAACTGACAGGAGAAAAGCTAAGAACTGCATAAAGTAGCTGCTGATTTAGACCAAGTGACCACCTCTGACCTTCAAAGTTTAGAAGGGGTTATGCCTGATTTAATTTCTGATGGTTTTAGTTTTGTTTGTAGGCTGTGCCATTAGAAATTATGGATTTTTGTGGCTTCTTTTGACTGTCAGCACTGGCTCTCATCACACACTCTGCTCCATCCATACCTGCTCTCCTCCCAGTCTCGAGACTTCTTGGTTTCATTTGGTTTGATGCAGCGGATGTAATGGGGTGTACACTTCATCAAGGTGCCCACAAGGTCATTTGCTTGTTTCTGTAAAACAGAAGAAAAACAACAGGATCTGAGTTGAACAGCTTAAATCCTGACAGAGTTCTGAAATTATCAACCACCTGCTGATGATTCCATTGACTGGATCCAGCTGATTTTGGTCTTCCTCCAGAATAACCAAAGTGTCTTGGGATAATATGAACCTCATGAAAAGCTTATCAGTAAATAGAAGGCACCACTATCTCCAGCTATGTAATATATTTAAACTGCTATATAAAAATATGGAGTGACAACAAATGCATCAAGTCAGGGTGAAATATGAGGAAAGCAGTTGAAAAAATAATGATTTTCAAAGGAATGTGTAATCCAAGTGTGTATTTTAACTGACTTCTAACACTTGCTGCCCTGCTCAAGGCACACTGTGGTCAGCAGAAAGGCTTCTGTTGACTTGGGTGGGCGTTGGGCTGCATTTCTGCACTATAAAGAGACCAGTTCTCTGTAGTTAATTGTGGGCCCTGAGTGGCTCAGTGAAGCAGCTCATTCATTGTGCACATGCAAGTCCCATCGACTGCTCGTTTGGAAAACTCACTGCTGTGCAAGGCAGCTGAACACAACATTTAATGGCCACACCACACAACTCCAACAGCTGACCCCACGCATCACTTGGCAATCAGACACTCCCCTCGTGCCCATCTTTAAGAACGTCTGGACAGCAAAAACCAGACAAGACTTTTGTATTTGTATTTAGGTATTCATACTCAAACACACAACCAAATACACACACACACTTACACTGCAAAACATGACATACTTTGATTTTGCTGCCTGCAGTGGTGGGACGGCCCTTCTTGTCCACTTGAAGATTTTCAGGAAACAGAGCCTTTATAAAAGGCCTAGGAAAGAATTTATACAATAAGGTTGGCACAGAAATGCAATTCAAAGCAGGCATGTCAAGGAATATGCTGCAAAAGTTGGTAGTTGAGCAGAATATACATAGCTATTTCTATTAATCTGGAGTTAAATCTATTTTAAGATTAGTATTTTCCATGAGCTTCCTCACTCCTCATAGAGACCCCTTGCTATTTTAGGTGAGCACTGGAAGACATGATACCAGACTCCTAGGAAACTTGAAGAAATACACACTTTTTAAAAAGTAACCATCAATTAATTAACATACATAAAAAACCCCTGTTACTCTTGTCAGACAGTGCCTGTTCTGAGAGAATACCAAAGCACTGATGGCCCTGTTTGAGGCCAAGGCAAACAGCTGCCAATCCACCATTTGATTCTGACACTGCAGTGCCTCACTTGGTACAACTGGTAGAAAAGGAAGGTCAAATACAATGCAAGTTATGCTGTTCTACTGCAGTGATTTATTTCCACTTTTACCCAAAGGAGTTCACCAGTTGCAAAGTACAGAAGTCAGGCCCTCTGCATCCATCTGGGCTAACAGTTAGTCCTAGCTTTAAGCAAGTTTTGCTTACGTACAAATCACTGCTCTGCATGAGTTCAATCAAGTCCATGAAAAGAACATCCCGATTTCTCTCGCAGAATCCATCCATATCATAAGATACCTGGGCCAAGGTGGAAATTGATTGTTTGTGGTAAGTTGAGAACCCAATAATTAAAGAAAATTTAAATTCTGTCCTCATCAGTAGCTGTTCTGAACTTTTTGGTTAGTCTGGTAAAACCTAGATACTACAATGAGCACTAAAAGCCCCGCATGTATTATTAAACTCTTTCACAACAAACATAAAGGAGTTTCATATTTAAATTCAGTTTAAATTCAAATTTAAAAAGTCTTATGGAGCTAATGAACAGAATATGACACAAGTGAATTTAATACTGAATTTTACTGAAGAAAACTTTTGGCTCAGTAAGGGTTTACTGTTATCAACTATAACTGCAGGAAACCATGACTAGTCTGAGAAACAAACCCAAAGAAGACAGAACTGTATATTATATTCCCAGTTTTATTGGTATATCATCCCCTAAGCATAACTTTTATATCTGGATTCTTTAAATTTACTGCTACTGTAACAAACAAGTAAGATTACAATTAATAAAAGACATGGGGAACTTATTTAGTACACTTAATATTAAGTTCTGGTTAGTAAGTTTGATAGCAGCAAGGCCCAGACTCCTCAGCAAGGGACAGTCTCCTGAGATAATCTGACTGTTTTAAAGCCTCTATAGGGCTTCCCCCTTCCTTTCATTACTGTTCTTCATAAACACGTAAGAGAGAATTCAGTGATGATTTCCCCCATACCTTTCCAGCATAATGATGAATGATGAACCCCTGGTTCCAGCTGTTGAAATGCTCGTGAGTCCCAATCTGCATCTGGAGCTTCTGGAGCAGCGTTTGGTCAGCCCCTTCTCCCACGGCGTGCATCGTGGCACACACATCATCCAAAATGCTCATAATGCCTGGGGGATTCTGAAACGTTGGAGAACAGCCACAAGAACATCAGCAGAAGTGGCGGGGGGGGGAGGGAAATAAGATGCCAGTTTTTCCCCCCCCCAAACAGAAAACTATCTTAGCTACAAAAACACCACAGTCAGAAGAATTTCCCTCCAATAGGGAGAGATTAATTTTTACACCAACATGTTTAAGGAGAGATGCCACTTCATGTAATCATAGTGACACTAGGAAACGATGGGGGAAATAGTGGTTACTGCTGGAAAACCCCAAAAATATCAAAATGCTCAACATTTGTTTAAAGTGGGTTTTTGTTTTTTTTTCATTCCACCAAAAAATAGAAAAATGTCTGAGCAAAGTATTTAAACTCACATGCTGCAGTTTGACAAACTTGGAGCTAAATATTTGAGATTGTGACAGAAATCTTACCTTCTTCCTAGTTATCCTACTAGGCAGAAAATGGGTAGAATCTGATGTGTATTTGAGCACAAATCACTACACTATCTGAATTGCTGTTCTGGCCTCCCTGAGGATAATGAACTAGCTGAAAAACAACCTACTTCTGCCCTAAAGGACAGATCAATGTTTGTTGTCACCCCAAATCAGAACAAAAAGACTTGAAACTGCAGAACATCCTGTAGAGCAAAGACACAAAACTACTTTTTGACTACAATACTTTCTTTTCACTTGTTTCTGTTTAATGTGCAATGTACCTCAAAGGAAGGTGGTGCTGCAGCTTCCCCAAACTGAAATACATCTCCCAGGGACACAAAAAGCACCATCTGATGTCCAGTATGTCAGTAAATTCCTGATAAATTTGGGTGGATAAAATTTTATTTTCCATCATTTTATGTTTTAGTCACACATCAATCATCCTACGGTGTAGTTCTCCTTTTGGATGGTATCTTAGATGACATGTATCTTAGAGCTCTTAGAAGACATCTTGTGTAACATTTATATATAGACATAGTATGACTCAGTAACTGAACAACAGTATTTGCATTTTTCCTATGAACCTTCTTGACAACAAAGCAGTTGCCTAAATATTTTAGAGGAAAAAAATTTTGGTTTTTCACCTGTTTGTTCTAAATACTTACCACCTTGTTCTCTATAAGGTCACACACTACTTTGTTGTTAAAGTATTCTATTGGTGTCCATCTAATTCCTTCTTGCACATATTCTTCCTGTTAAGTAAAAAGAAAGATGCAAATATTCCTTTGCACTGCAGATGTAGCACTAGATTTACAACACACTCCACAGACACACACTCTGCACTACTCATGTTCAGGGAGACTTGCCAAGCGTATGACTGGGTGGAGGTGGGAGAAATGACCCTAATGATGGTTAAATCCAGCTCTCGGCTGCCTAAAAGATGAATCGGAATCCTACTCTTCTCCCCACACATTCCTTTGTCATTCACAGCCCTTCAGTGGTTACTGACAAGAGCAGGAATATTTCAACAGTGCATTATTGTCAAAGCACTCTGCAAATAGTAACAAAGAGGCTTTTACAGTATCTTGACAGTGCACCTAAGCCTCCACATCCTGATCTATTTTAGAAATGAAGATTGTGACAGGCACGCCGAGGATCAGGCCCCCAAAACAACCCATTTAGAACTGCACGTGGAACAGAGACACAGCTCCACTTCTTTATTTCTGCGTGCAATTACTGTCACCATAAAGACATCTAGAGAAGTACTGGGCAAGAACTCAGACTAAAATCTGATTAAACTGACCCAGTCAGCTGCATGTATGGGAGTTCAGCTGCACACTGTGCAGGTCAGTCTGCTGCAGTGACTGGGTACTTCCACACACAGGCCACTGTGTGTATATCTGCATTCCTGAAAACCCTGTCCCAGAGCTGGTGCCAGCCCTGAGCTCACCAGTGCCCCTGTCCCAGCTGCACTGTCTGCCCTCCCAGGCAGCAGCTCACCCTCCGCTAAAGATTTTGCAGTAGACTGTGAGCAAAGAACTGCAAATACTTTCGTAAGTACTTCTGCATTTGTCTCTGATCTGTTTCATTCATACATATATTTTAAAAAATAAAAAAGGTGTGGAGGAAATTAAGACAAGTATTCCCACTTAACTGTGTGTCATGCTCAAGGAAAGCACAGGGATGGAGCCAAGCTGCAGTTTTCCATCTCTGTCAGTGAGTCACACTCTGCAGCAAGCCTGGGCAGTCATATGACTGCATCAGGACACCGTGTGGTGGACTCGCTCTGTGCCACTGCCACACAACAAATGCCTGCAGCTGACGTGGTTCATAGTTTTAGGGTCAGCCAACAACAAAGGTTGGGTTTTTCCCCCTTTGTCTTGCTTAACAAGGCAGGTTTTACTGTTCACAGATGATGAAACCTCAATTTTTCCACCAGTTGAAAAAGTAATGGCACATTTATGAATTCAAAAATAATAAATGTCTGGTTACCTGCTCTGCCTTCAGTGTCAGTTCAATAAAAATCTGCTGCAGTTTCTCATTAACAAAGTTGATGCAGAACTGTTCAAAACCATTTTTCTGTAGAAAAGGAAGCAATTGTAAAATTAGTCTCCTGCCTTACAGACAATAATTTTTAGTTCTTATGCTGGCAATGAGCTTCAAAGACACACTGTCAGTGATAGATGGGTTGCTGACTCTATAGACATTTTGAGGAATCTCTGATCTTTCTTTTAAGATCAATGACCTACTTTCTTTGAAGTTTCCTCAATACTTCATGTTTATTAAGTGAGACATTACCAGTGAGATCGCAATGTCCAGGAAGCTCGGCTGGGATTTTTTGCTTTTATTTTGGCCGCAGGATCCAGTTTTCTTTTTATTCTGGTTTGGATTTTTCCCCCCTCTAACTTATAAAAAAAAGCCCTCCTAGGTCAGATCTGCTCAAACACCAAGTATTGAACTGCCTTACCTGGAATATTTCAAAGCCATAAATATCAAGGACACCAATGTTATATTCTTCATGGTCCTTCTCCATAGCCTTATTAATAGACTAATAAAACAGAAACAATGTGTAAAAAAAAGTGTATTTATATATTTAAAATATTTATATTCTCAAATACTTACATAAAAACACTGGGTTTCTTAAAAAATACCATATTTGAATTGAACACAAATATATGTAATAGGTTATTTTGCTTTCACTTTTTAATAAAGTGCTACTAAAGCTAGGAAATGAGCAGTATACTATCCTGTTTTCCAGGTCAGTGAGCCTTTGGATCTCCTGATTTCAAAAGTCTTTCCCCTTCGGTGTAACGGGCTCAGCTGAAGAAAAGGAGCCAACAAAAAAAAGAATAGCTCCCAGTCTAATACTTGATGCATTTTGCAGATGGCACTCTCAATCTTTTCACCTTATTCTGAGTTCCCCTGTTTGCAGTGGCAGTGCTGGTGCAGGCACAGGGTGGGAACTTACAGAGCTGCCACAGTGGGGGACACCTGAGACACTGGCAGGGCCACCCCAGAGGACATCTCTGCTTCATCCAGCCAGCCTCTGGGGCCACAGGTACAGCCCTACCCCTCCAGTCCAGCCCAGGGGCTCATTCCAAACATGGAGAAGGGAATTTGGCCATTGGCTCGACTGCCACATGTGGATGCTAGAAGGGGTCTCTGCAGGAGAGTGGGGTAATAGAGCAGGGGACCACAGTCCACTAATTCTACTCAATAGGCAGCAGAAGGCAAGATTCCAACAAGTATGGATGCTGCCAGGGAGGAGATGCCAGAGCACCCTCTGGGACAGTCATGGCAGGAGCCTGGAGGCACAGCTCGCTGCCTCAGGGAACGTGCAGCATTTGCCACGCGGCCAGTGCCCCGTGTCTGGTGTGGGGGCCGCGCTCCCCCTGCTCTGAGCAGCCTCAGGCAAAGGAACACACCGGGCCAAACACAAGGGACACTCCTGCCCTACTTGCGCTTGCTTTGGTACTTCCATAGAATGAAGCAAATGCAACTTACATCCACCAAGTAATCAAACACCCGGGAATGAAGGGCCTTGGCCAGGGCATCCCTGGTGTAGCAGGCTTGTTCCACATTGAGTGTCACATTAATGGACTCAGATTTGCCTCCCCACTTGCTGTCCATCTGTCTGCTGGTCAGTTTTTCCTTTAGGCGGTCCTGGTTAATTCCCAGGAGAAAAGCAGGGAAAGCCAAAACTGCAAGAAAGATCAGGGTTGCTGGATTATGACTTACAGACTGAATACAGAAAAAAGGAAAAAAAAAATTAACTGTATCTCTAGTAACAATAAAACTCATGGGGCATGCAGCTTAAAAAGAAAAAGAAGAGGGATTTAGGTCTTCAAAATTTCCCCTACGCTCTTCAAAGATATTTTCAACTCTTTACTTACCTGGATTTCAATTAAGATAAACCACCTTGAAGTAAAATAGTCAGCTATTTCTGTACCTTCAGTCCTTCAAACACGTAAACTGCCTTAGGTCATAGTTTTGAACTATGTGGTTCAAACAAATCACTCTGGGAGGAGATGGAAATAAAATATAGAGCTCACACATTAAATAAAATTGACAGCATTGAAAGTTCTTTGTAAAAACCTGAAATGTTTAAAATATAAGAAACAATAGGCTATCTGCTTCCTAATGTTCCCTTTTTTCTTATAAGTTAGGACATTGCAAAAGGTTTTCCATTTACTCATTTTTATTTTTTTACTCCCTTATTCTGGAAATACTCTGCAAATTCTGTTTTCCCTTGTTTAAAAGTAAAGCACAAAAATACAGGTGTGCAATAAACAGCCCCAAGTCCAGCATTCTCTGCACTCGCAGCACATGGTGCAGATGGGAGCTGCAGGTGCCACACACCTTAAGGAGTGGAAAAAGAGCAACAGCTTGAAAGCACATGGAAATAGCTCCCAAGGGCAGCTCCTGGAGTTGGGATTGCACCTCCACTAAACCATATAATCCTCTAACAGTGTTTCCTCTGTGTTCCACTGGTTTCAGATAGACTTTACTGGTGTGAGGAGGGTGTCAAAGAATCACTTTACACGTGTATGTCACAGCATGAATTCACTAAACCCTTTAGTACCTTAATCCAAAATTATTTTAAAAACTGAAAATAACCACTAGCTCTCTGAAATCTGATTTATTACCGCCAGCAAACTGATTAATTTACTCTAGGGTACTAGGAACCACACAATTAACCAAAGTTGAGTCACGGGTAACTCACTGAGCACTCAGATGGAAGAGCACACAAAAAGGTCGGTCATCATATGCTTTAAAATGGGAAAGAATGTAGGTAATTATAGAACAAATATGCTCACAGAGACTGTGAAGATGCCAGGAAAAGTGCTCAGCCAATACTACTGGTAAGAATTTATGCAGACAGTCTAATGGTAAGAACCACCATGCATAGCTCAAACTTCCTCCACAGGGCTCATGATTTACTGTAAGGGAAGAGTAGGTGGCCAGGACTTGATAGAACTTCACATTCCTAAAATGCCTAATTATTTTCCCTAGTTAGGGACCACTAAGCTCCAGTCTGGAAATTATTATAAAGCAGGATATGCATGTAATTGAAAAAATGATCCTCGAAGAGTAATCAGCAGCATTCAGTGGAATAGTTCTAAGTACAGGCAGTGAAGAAAAGCTGAAAAGACCGGGTTCGCTTCAGGGGTTTTCAGACAGCGTAAAACAACATTTGCAATACAATGCAAGTGTAAAGAGGGATGGTTTAAAGTCTTTTTTGCAACCAGGAGAGAAGTAGTAGTATTTGCCATGATTTGCAAAGTGGAAGATTTAGAATAAATAAGGAGAACTCTTTTTTTTGACTATTAATATAATCAAGAACTGTACAGCAATCACTGGCAGTTTTAAACACTTATTTGCCTAAATGTCTGTCGGGAATGGTCTGCATAGATTTGATTCTGCCTCCGAGTAAGGGACTAGAGGGGTTTTGGTGTCCTGAAGAATGGCCTTTGCATGTTTTTCTGCAATTGGCTGTGTAACAACAAGAATGCTATTGACCAGATCGTTACACTTTTCGTTGTTTCAGGCTTACACAAAGCATGACTGAGCAGTGGTCTTTCACTGTGTTCTGCCTTCTGTGCCTGTCCAGGCTATAAAGGCTGTACTATTTAGCTGGCTAGGGCAAACAGCAAACTGGGAGAAGGATTAATGGAGAAGAGGAATGGGCCCAACTTTCATTTTCCTAATGCAGAAACTTTACTAGACATTGCTATTTCTTCTCTGGCTTCTTTATGTTTATGTATAAGTTCTATATTCATTCTACTTCTAATTTTTTTCTATGTATTATTCATACAGAACTTCTGTATTTATATCCCAGTGAGCAGAAGAAACATGGTGGACATGGCTCATCACAGAAATACATTCACCTTTGATGATTTATTTTCAACCAATGTGTTTGCCATTTGTTATTTTGCCTCTATCTTGTCTGGCTATTACATGCCTTTATTTTATTGAAAAACTTAATACTGTGATTTAAATGGAAGCACAGTAGTTCATTTGGAATCATAAAGCATATAAAAATATCCTATACTTTTCTTTGAATGTATACAATGCCACAAAATGTTTCTCTTTAGGTTCACTTAATTTCTCAAACTGAGAGAATAGTAAGGTTAAAAATGAGTAATTTTTATTTCCCAATTTCTTAAAACAAATATTTGGAGAGCATTAATGCAGTTAGTTGAGTATAGAGTTGATTGCACAGGATACCTGATTCATAACTATAACCTCCCTAAAAATAAACAAAAGCAGTTTTCCTAAACATAAGACCCATTCTGCACTAAGGGTTAAGGGAACAGACAGGTATGTATAGGCTACTGTGTATGTTGTGCTTATCCATTCTGTCCTTAAACTATCAAGGCAGCATAATTCAACATTAGATGCAAGGTAGAAATCATGACAAAAGCATTCCAAATGGTTAAAACCACTAATCTTCCAACATCATGCTGCTGTGGGCTGTGCTGATATAGAACAGCAGCAAAGGGTGAGGGATGCAAGGACAAGTGCACTGTGGAAGAGGAATAGTAAGGAAACAGTAGCTGTAGCTAATAATGAGGTATTGGATGAGAAATCAGACAGGACACATAACTGTAGTATGCAAATTCTGCAGTTCAGTTCAGCTGTGGATTGCTGTGTTCAAGGCACATGGCCATATATGTTTGTATGCCTGGCACCAACCACATCCCGCAGCCAGGGATGCCCAAAGCAGTTGGTACCTGCCTTCCCAGGGCAGTGAGCTCACACAAACCACACAAGAAACCAGTGTTTTTAGAACGTGTCCTGATGCTCTGAAAGAAGCAGAGCTCAGGTCTCATTGGAGGCGTTTCTTACAATGTCTATTATTTCATGCTGTGAGGTCGAAAGAGGAATTTCTTAAATTCAAAAGGCAAAAATCTCACTCCTCCTATGTCAGTGGCATTTTACAAGACAAAAGAGAGACCTCAACACTGTGGGCTTTGGAAGAGCCCCCAAACTGGCAGGCTTGTACTCTGAGAAGGGACTCGCTGTGTTTGGCTAAGCAGCTGTGAATTGCAGTTCACCTTGTGCCATCTGGGCTTCAGCCCAGGGCTGCCTCTGGAACAGCTTCCAGGGGTACTTACACTCCTCGCTCTCCACTGCTGCGTAGTTGCCAACTTCTTTGAAGCTGATGTTTCCCAAATGCAGAATTCCTGCCACTATCTGCAGCACCAAATTCTGCTCCTCTCCAAATATCCCAATCACACTCATTGCATGCTGGGAAGAAAAACAAACAAAGAAAGAAAAAACGGAATCAAAGACTCCTGTCTTAGAAATATTTTTAAAATTTTAATGCTAAAAACTAGACTTTTTCAAAACAGTCCAAATTTCATTACAGCCTGCACTGAAGTTTCAAAAGATACCAGATGTCCTACTTCAGCATTTTTGTATTTTTTTTTTTTAATTAAACACAGAAGCACCTACACCATTTAGAAGATGTATTAACAAAATCAATTCTGGAAAAAATCAAGTTACTAAGAAATAAACACGTGCTTTTAAGTGCCACACTAAAAATAGCTTCATGGAGAAATGAAGCAATGATCCTAAGAGATAATGGTTTTATTCCTTTTACACAGACAGTTTAGCCACTGAGACCAAGAACTGTGAAGCTGTGCTGAATGGCCCTAAAAAGCAGCCCCGTGTCTGGTTTAGGCTCTCACTTTCAGCCACTTACTAAAAAATAACCCACAACAACACTGGGTTTTGGAGTTCAGAGTACATGATAACTTACAGAACGTCTTCTCAACTGACTCTGCCTAAAATACCAGGAGTACAACAGTAACAACTACTTTTTTAGGCCTTTAAATGTGTTTCATATAAAATGTGCTACTATGCTTATTTTAAATAGTAAATTACTAACAACAGGAGACCAGCAAGGTCACACAATGAACTGGAACAGCACTGGATAAAGATCTGTGTTTTCACAGTCCCTTTCTCCAGCTTTTCAGCCACACTTGTAAAATAAGCATGGAAGGCCAGTCAGCACTGAGAATTCAGCTAAAACAGGGCACTCTTATATTTTCGTCTAATGGAATTCCCTTGCTGTATTTGCATTTCCATGTTTTCCATACTGCAGATTATCTGCACCAAATTAAATTCCATGAAATTTGCACCCTTCTGAAAAAGAACAAACTGAAAACTAAAACACCTTTCTATAAAAACTGTCTACCTTCAGGGTAACACAACTCCTCCTCAGCGCAGAATACAATTAGAATAAGTTATATCTACATTAATTTGTCATTCCCACTTTAATACATCAATGTCTTTGCTACAGATGGACAGTGAAACGAACACACATCCACCACTTTGCAAATCATACAGTAAAGAACTCACCAGTGTTTCTTGGAAATCTGATTTGTCATTGATGTCATCGACTTTGTAGGACCCAGAGAGATTCAGATAATAATAGTAGTCCATACTGGTAATGCCAAGAAGGCTCTTCTGTTCTGAGGAGGCCCCTTCAATCAGCTGCAGAGTGAAAATCCCCAAATTAGGTATCACACAACCACCTTCAGCAGAGGTGAGGCAGGTCAGAAACAGGTGACTGAGCCTGAAGTCACTGGGAGAGATATGGCTAGTGCTGTGCCAGCTGTATCCTTCCTGTGTTTTCGTAATTCTTTAATCCAAAAGACCAGGTTCTCAATTCCACTCCCGTAAGTGGTTTAGTTCTAACTTCCACATCTAATAAAAACCAAAACTATGACTGACTTTAATGCCTTACGTTATTTTTATCTTATAAAGAAAAGGCAAAGGTTTTCCAATCTACAGTGTATTACCTAAATCCTCAGTGTGTTTTCCATGCCTACTGCAATGCAGGCAGAGTTGAAAGCATCCTAAGGATGTGACTCCCACTGTGAGGGACAAGCACCCTTTGTGCTCCTCAGAACTATGTAAAGTCCACAGACACGGCTGCTACAGGAAGGAATGAACTAACCTCAAACCAGAACTGCCAAAACCCCATGGTCTTTTACCTCCTGTGTCAAAAAGCCTCTCCAAACCACAGGAAAATCAGTAGGACATACTAAACTGTTCATATACCTCAGAAGAGGAGAACACAGCTCCTGGAGCAGCTCCAGTTCCAGCTCAGCTTTCCATCCTGGCAATGGCACTTCAGCTTCATGTGAAGCTACTCACAGACACTGAGAGTGCTCTGTCCTCACCCCAGCGCTGCAGCAGGGAAGGACCGTGCATGTCAAGGACCAGTGAAGGCCAGCAAAGCCTGAGATTGTTTGGAGGGTTCAACAAATAGTACTGTCCTAAATGTCCCAGAAAACTTCAACTAAGAATCAAACCTCCCTCAGTACATATATATATGTAATATATATAAACTGGCCTCTCTCTCTCTATATATAGGCCAGTTTAAAAAGAAATCTGCTGCAAAGTTCTAATTTTCTATTATATTCTACTAGACTTTTCCATATGGGAGTTCACAATGACTTTCCAAGCATTTCCAAGTACTGAAATGCTGAAGTACTTTTGTTCTGGAGCTGAAAGGCAGCCAGGAAGGCCTATGGGAAGTGGTGTCCCAACATGCGGTGGAGCTTCCGAGCAATGCCAGGTCACCTCTGGGAGTGTGCACTCAGTAACCCACTGTTTGGAGAACAACTTTTCAGTCAAATGGAAAAACGGGTCCTAGATACTCGAAATAACTCAGAAAGGACCTATACACTTCTGACCTGGTAAAAAATGTGGAAACTCCTCTCTCCAGGATTCCTCATTACAACTCGAGATTTTTCCAGTAGGAAGTTGGAGATTTTCCCTCCGTCTGGTTCTCCACCTGGGCTAAACTGTATTTCAAAGTATTTCCCCTGCAATAAATAATTAAAGCTGTTAAATTATTAGTAAAAGCAAATATGAAATCCTGCATCTGTACTACATCCCAAGCAAGGTTACTGGGATATTTCATCTTTATGGATGCAGTGCCTCAGCTGCCTCAAGGTACAACTTAAGTTTAGATTCATGAACCCTTACATATCTTTCTCTCTGCATTTACACAGCTCCAGCCTGGGGACAATTCATCACTTGCTAATGCAAATGTAGCCAGGAGGTCAGTGGCTTCTTTTCACTGCTGAGACTCTTGTTTAGTATAAAGAAAGCCACAGCAAGTCAATTTAACAGATTTACAACCAGCAGCAAACTGTTCAGCTTGGCAGCAAGGGAAAGCCATGATCCGCTCTCAGGGAGACATTAATGGCATTAACACCCCTGTTAGCTGAGGGACACGTCTCAAATTCTTAAAGCCTTTGAGTGACCTCTTAAAACGGAACCCACAGTATGTCATCTAGTGAGCAGTCACTTCACAATATTATCTTGACTATTTAACAATGACAGACTGAAGGTAATTCCTGCCCTCATGTATTAGTAAAGGCTGCAGACTTGGTGTTTTATAAATTGGGACCAGTACATACTGAAAAAAAATAGAGGGAAAAAATGAACCAGAAGCCTTTTGACATATACTTTACATTTTCCTTGGGTTTACCTCCCTTGTAGTCAATTTATATTATACTCCTGAATACTGTCTCTGTAACAGCACAAAAGCTGGAAGAATAAAGTAACCTCTAAGGCTGAAGGACTTACAAATCTGCTGGAGTTGTTGTTCCGTACAGTTTTGGCATTTCCAAAGGCCTCCAGTAAAGGGTTGGACTGTAGAATAATATCCTTAACATGCTAAAATTTTAGGAAATGAGAGAAATACAAACTCAGAAATAGACATTTTTAAAGTTCTTGCAGTTTCTTTAAAAGATCCCCATGACATCTAAATTATATATTAAAAAGGCAAGAAATCCTGCATCTGTAAAAATCCTCTTGATCAGATAAGGAGCAGAACCTAACCAATTTTTTTCCCAGAGCTTCTAGTTTCTATTTTTTGAGGAAAATCCTACAAAATTGAACATAATGCCTGAGATTAAAAGCTGGTTGTTCTGTTCATTGTTCTGCCAAGCAACAAAGTAAATAAACTGATCTGTTTTTCCCCATCATCTTCATTTTAAATAATTTCCTTCTTACACAAGATTTTAAATCTTTTTGGGGGTCTGGAACCACAACCAGTGAAGTCAGAACAGCAGGAAATTTAGGAATCTGAAAGGGGTTCAGCAGTCTGTTTTGGGATCAGTGATGCTGCTGTCTAGCTGCTTTAGAAAGCAATATAATGTGTTACTATTGTCTCTTTATCTGATCCCAGGAGCTGGAAATATGGAGAAAGCATCAGCTTTGGAAAAAACCCCGTGCATGCTGGGTTGTGAAAAGAAGATGGAATTTTATTTCAAGAGAAGTGTTCAAGGCAACTTACCAACTTCATCAACTCTTACTCTGTCATTATTAAGAGTATTTTTTAATTCTGTACAAAAAGCTGGAACCTTTTACATAAAACAAAATATTTACTTATAAAGAATGATCATATTTGTTCCAAAAATAACATAATGCATACTTTCTCTGGGTCATTCTTTTGGTTATGAATTTTCCTTTGCAGTGTTCCCAGTATCACTGTTGTGCAAAACTAAGCAGAAAGAACACGCTCAACATCAGAGATTGCAAATAAAGCAAAAATCACAGTCAGCACTCAAGAAGAGCGGACTGGTAAAAGCTGCCACTACCTACCACTGCCTGTCAGTCAGGGAATGGCACTGCAATGCCATTAAGGGAATTTTTATGGCTAATTCACCCAATTAGCTTTAGCTCATAGGTTTTGATAGGTAGAGCGTACATCAACAGCAGAGTTATTAACAAAAGCACTATTTGTTGTTTCAGCTAGCTTTCAGAAACACTAATTTTGCCTAGATAACCTTATAAAAAAGATGATGTTCTTGCTATGGCTCTTTGATGTACACACACCAATGACAGACTCAAAGGAAGTAATAAAGCCCCAAAAAGCCAGTTCAGTTTTCCATAAAACGCCAACAGAGGATGAAAAAAACCATACATCTATTCAAAGGAGATTGGCTGTTGTCCCTGATCTGGTTAAGAACAATAATTAAAGTAAAAATAAAAACTAAAATGCTTGCAGGTGTATTCAGCATGAGAGCCACACCCCTTTTGGCAGAGCTGACTCTGGGTCTGTGGCTCTCCCATCCCAGGCAGCCCAGCAAGGCAGCAGCACTGGCCACTTCAGGTGTCTCTGCTCAGGGGGCTGGGATGTATTTCCAGCTGCTCACCCACACATTTCCAAGGTCATGTGCCTCTTACCTGCCACGACAGCCTTTGTCATTCCCCCTCTGAAGCCAATCTTTACACTATGCTTATGTTTCAGTGTTACTCTGTCTCAACTCACCTGTACTTTAGGGCCACCTCCTGAAATTTTGGAGATATAACTCATGATATATTTAGCAGCTACAGTCTTCCCAGCACCACTTTCCCCGCTACAGAAAAAGAAACACAAAAATACTCATGTTAGTTTTGAAATAATTCTAGAATGGAGTAATTTGAGGTTCATCTTGCCCAGTCAACGCTGTAGACACCATATTCACACTGGGTAAACTGGTAATATAGACACTGTGATAGTGTTGTAGGGTGATACTTGGGTGTGTTTGTGAATACATCACTCTGAGCACACTGTCTTGCATGGACATCAGAAACCCTGTGGGACTCCAAAGTCAGAAAACTATGTAAACTGAGAAACATCTACTTAAACCAAGATGCTCCAAAGAGAATGTGTGTTAAGAACTCAATTACCATCCAAATTTAGGGGAATTTCAGACCTTAACACAGAAACTAATTTGAAAACCCAAACTGTGATACCTACTTCATTTTAGGAGTCTTTTGTTTTAGGTGTTCCTGAAAGAAATAATGCGGCATTATTAATCACATCCTGAATGACGGAAGAACTTCCTTCCTGCTCCTATGCCTCTTGACACAGGGTATAAGAAGTCTTAATATTCCATAGTAGGTTTCACAATTCCTTCCTTCCTTTATAATATGGTGAATAATGTTTACAACATCAGTAGCTTTGCCTTCTTGCAATCAGTAAGCTTCTCAAGAGGGAAGGGAGACTGGCATGCCAGGCAGTCCAGCCTCACACTTCACTTCATCCCTTCAAGCTACCTTCATTTCAACAGAATTCCTCCAGACTCCTATAAATCCTGGTGCAAGTCAGCCTTGACCTCAGTGAATGTGTTGTGACCTGGATAACTGTACCGATAATAAAAACATCCCAATGCACAGATGTTGGTTCAATGTCATAAAAACTGAAAATAAAAGCTGAAAATAGCTTTTTCTTGTGTGAAAATCTGTGCTGTCTCTAAGTCCCTGAATAATTTCAGTGGATGTTGTTGACTCTTCCATCCCGCGCCTACTTGTTCCTGGATACGGATCAAATGCACGTCTTTTCCTGCCCAAATTCTAGCAACGTCTGCCAGGGAAACATCAGCATGTCCTGCACAGGAAAAGGACTTGCTGAGAATGAACAACTCAGAGCCCCTTATCAACATGAGTAACAGAGACATTTCCAAAGGTTTAATTCTGGAAAAACTCCCCAAACTGTCAAGCTGCAAATATCATTTCACATCTTTAAAAGCTTCCAAACAGTCCAGAAATACTGAAAGGCTTTTTTTAATTCTTTTCCCAGAAATGTTTTCATGCTTTTGTCTTCTCCTGACAGTTTTACAGAGCAAACAGAAACCTTGAAAAGTGAAAAAGTACTTCTTGAGCATCCATCTGTGAAGTGCAGACCATGAGTATTATTATTCTTCCAAGTCACCTCTCCCCCAAGCCACTGAGAACAAGGTCTGTATTATTCATATGTGCTACATTCACAGGGACGGAGTTTGCTGAATGGCAAACTGGTTTTAGCAGTTCAAATCAGCAATGCTTCAATAATTAGAACAGTTCTGCAAAAGCTGCCCATCCTGTTGTAAAACCAGACAAACCAATCAAAACTAAATCACATTCTGAGCTTACAAATGGAGTTCCACCTGAATACAGAGAGAGATCTGGGGCCAACCTGCATGAACTTGATCAGGTGTTATTTAGCACACAGTAAAAACATTATGCTTTTCTGTAAGATTTTCTTTGATGCATCAATTTATCCTCCTATTTTGAACAACTCTGAAAAATTATCCTTTTTTCAAATTAAGTGTGGCTTATATTTCTCGCTCCACAGTGTCTGCCACAGAATTGACCTGGAGGAATATAACTCCATTTTATTGTCTCTGCTTTGATACAAGTGGGCCTTTCTATTAAATTAATCAGGCTGAAAGACTGCCTTCCAGAGTTTGAATTAGATTTATGCCTGCATACACTGTTTTTCAGTTTTATGTCTTTATTGATCAAAGACCAGCAAATTGCTCCAATTAAACTAAAATAAAACAAGATGATGCATTATTTATGAACCAAAGTAGCTTTATCTGATGGGATGCTATCCTGCCCCCAGTACAGCTCAGGTATTCATTTTTCATATGTATCTTACTGCTCTGCTGCTATTAAAGCTATCTTAATAAGATGTAAGAATCATTTCCTAGCTTGGCAGTTTTAAGCATGTTGGAAGGACAAAGGTTTTGAAAGGTTGAAAAAACTCTTGTAACGGCTTGAAGTGGATTGTGGTATGGAGAATTTTCTCACAGACTTTTCTTGCTAAAAGTAAAAGCAACACCTAGTCTCAATCTCTAACAAAAAAGATGTTTTGAAAGACACACTGTTCCTTCTACCATTATTTGCCACTTCAGAAAAATGACAATTTGTTCCACAATTAATGCTTAGCTGAAATCAGAGTAAGACTACAAATGCAGAGGGGAAAATTTTTTGCTCCTTGCTTCCTTCCCAGAGCAAATACAAGCAGTGATTAGAGATCAAGAGCCGATCATCAGCTCATTCTTCTCCCTAAAATTAATTTTCTGGGTGACGTTTAACACAGTATCTCTGGCTGCAGAACAATACAAGTGATGTTCATCTACATCACCACGACAATGCAGAAATTTTAAGACTAAATATTTACAAAGACCTCTCAATCTGCCAGTAAAGAAAACTGTATATGTAAAATACTCTGACCTGTTTGGATAAGCTTTTTAGTTTGTTTATACAGAAAACTTACTTTCTTTTTGTTCAGAGAAACCTCAGCAGCAACTACACTGAAATGTTTTTCCCTTTTGAATCAGAGCTTTTACCTGACTTCCCTTACTGTGTTAGACTTCTCTTTCTTCCACTTCCTCGTTAAAATTCAACCATATTTCCAGTTAGATTCTCTACAGACATTTTAGAACAATCAGTCATTTAAGTCTTCTGGAAAGCCCAGATACAGAAGCTGGCTAGAAATCTCATATTAAATTTTGAACTTCACAGCCTTAAGGTAGACATGAGCTGTTCACTACAAACAGCTGGGGTGGGCACTGATCTTTTCATTAACACATTTGCATTATTTGAGATGTATTGTCCTTCCAGGTGTGCAGTCATCTTACACTGCCTTCCTGTCCACAAAGGTTGCCACACAAATGTAAAGTGTAAACTAAAATTACGCACAAGAGAAAGTGTTTTAAAGCAATGGCAGCACTTCCTGGCAGAGGTCACAGAGTCAAAGTGTCGAAGTCCTCAGCTTTACAGAAAGTTAAAACCTTGAGTACACTCCGAAGAAACACATTTATTACTACATAATAGAAAAATACTAATAATAACCTCCACTCTCTTAATTAAAGGACAGTGATAGTCCAGAAGGAATTAAAAGCCACAACAGACAACCCTTCATAATTAAAATCTTGACTGGACAACTCCTTGTTGATAGTCTGGAAGGGCTGCTATGTCATGTGAGGAAGAAATGCCAGCAGTCTGTTGTCCAAGACACCCACGAGCTTCGTCCAAGACAGGCTTAAATTAAATACCATGTCTCAGTAAAACATAAACTTAATGAGAAATGCAAGCCCAGTGTAACTGCTACGAGGGAACTTCCTCTGTAATTCTGCCCAGTGCAAACAAAGCCAGGGCAGACTCGTGGGCACAGCTCCCTCCTCCCCCTGAGCACACCCTACACCTCCCCGAGCCAGGGCCAGCCCAGGAACAACCTCCCTGTTGGCTCTGAACAGCCATGCAAAACAGCCCACAGCTCCTCAGCCCTCATTACACCTGTACATGTGATTTTCTTAACACATGTCCATGTCTGCTGAAATTACTCAGCTAATGAGAAAGGCTTCCCCGGTCCTAGAAAGGCTGGTAACAATTTTTGGTTTTAAATTAGTACTATCATATGAAAACAGATTATTTTTGGTTGCTACCTATTCAGCCTTTAAGAAAACTGTGTTTGGATCTGCTCTCCCAGTTCATTCACTGACTTTTTGAAGAGGATGAGTTTTTTTCTGAGCGTCTAAATGCACTATTTCGAATTAATGTCCTGGCAAAAGGTGTTCTGACTACAGCAGGGACCTTCCTTCACCTGCCTGGAAATACACGTCCAGCCTGGAGGAATGCATGTCTCCTCCCAGGTCCACAGGCAGCCCAAACCACATGGCAGAAGACACAGGAGTGCATCAACCCCTTTCCCATCATCCTGGTGTCTCCATTCCTGAGGGTCCACATGTACCCTAAGCCAGATGGAGCCTTTGTGATCTGACTGCAAATAGGTCCAGTCTACACCTTATTTCTTCTCTCTTTGCAAACCTTTCTTTAGGGGGCAAATCTGCCATCTTGAGGGAGAAGAAGAAGGAAAAACCTGGGTACTAGATTGTTCTGCTCCTTCTGTTCCACCAGGGATTTTCAGTGAAGCCCCTCCAAATTCAGACTAGTTATGAAGTAGAGAAGCCAACAGGACCTCCTTCACTCATCTTCCCCAGGACAAATTCTTACAGTAAAAGCTATATTCACTGAAATGTCGAGGTTCATTTGGAACTGCATAGGCTCAGCAGGCTTCTGTGGATTCTCAATTTTTTTGAGAATCAGCAGTGTAGGGGAAGAAATAGTAAAGTCCTTGGCAGCTGTTAAGTGAAGCTGATGGAGTGGTAGCGGACAAAGATAGCCAGAACATTCACTTCACTCAAGAGCTGCAGCATCTTGGGAGCTTCCAGTCTGCCAGCAATATCAGTGCTTTCACTAAAAATTTAGCTTCCTGTGAAATATCTCGGTCTCTGGGATGTTGCTTTGTACAAAAGGCAAAATAAATTCCAGTTTTACCCATTCCTACCAGGTCTCACCTTGACTCCATGTGACCACCAAACTCCAGCACAGCAATAGTTTCCCAAAGGCAAGGACTGAGCCCAGGGAACAATTCAGACACAGCAGTGACAGGAGTGAGCGCTCTGGGCTTTTTGTCTCAGGTGGCACCGTGCTGTGGGGAGGCCCTTCTGGAACACAGCTCAGTGCAGCAAACTGTTCCCACCCGGTTTACACCACGTGTAAAATCACTGCCCAGCCCCTGTGATGCATCACCTGCTTTGGAAACCAACACTGCAGGTAAGGTGCAGCCCCAGGGGCACCCTAGTGAACCTCTGAACAGCAGGGAAGGCAGAAGAGCACAGTGCACCAGCTCAAGCATCCTGCAGTTCTTTTTCTCCACACATTTTCTTTTATCATACACCATCTATAAAAATCCCCAGATGAGAACAAAGCACAACTCTGGTCCCAAAATTCACTTTGATTGTCACTTAAATAATGCCTGTCATTAAAAAACCTTGAGTAATAATTCTACAGTGAATTCCCTCAGCCTAATAATTAAAATGGATTAATAGTGAAGACAAAAAATCAATTTTCCAGTATCTCCCTCCTCCTTTGGTCTCTCACTGAATGCAAGCAAAATTCCAAAAGGAACAAAAGACCATGGTAAATGCAGTCCATGTGGGACTCTTGGATTTAACAGTATCTGTGGCTGCTACAGTTGTTAATCCATCCCTCTCATGGAGCCATTCAAGCTATTGCAGCTCTGGCACTGGACAATAAGCTGGCTATGTGAGAGACTTCTTGTGGTTAAGCTCTCATCAGGATTTTACTGGAAAACAAAAGAGGGTCAGAAAGTACTTAGCTACCCTAGAAAAATCCCAAAATGTGAGCATGGACATGGAAGATTTTTACTGATATAATGAACTTTTCTGCTTCTTGAAATTAAAACACCAAAATAAGACAATTAAATGTTTTTTACAGATCTTTTTCTTACCTAATGATGACACACTGATTTTCTCTGTCAATAATCATGTTTCTGTACATGCTGTCTGCAAGAGCATAAATATGTGGTGGGTTTTCATATTGTGCCTGGAAGATAAAATAGGGAATAGTTTTTCAACACAGCATTAGACAATGCGGAAAGAGCAAAATAAATTTCTATTTAAATTGGAAGAATTATTTTCCTGGAAAAACAATTCTGAATCCCACTTTGTACTGAATTTTCTCCAGGAATTTTTTTGCTCATTAAATAAAAACAAACCAAAGTCTCTGGGCTTTGTCAGTGATCTTTCATCCATAATTTTCTCCTAACCTATTGTAAACACCCTGTTCTAAAAATGCCCTGTGCTGGAAATTTAATACATGTCCAAGAGAAATTCACATAATTGAAGCCTATTCCACCAGTGGTGCCATGCTAACAATACTCTGCCTAGAGCAGTACTCAGAGCCTGGTGCTGTCTCCCCCATTTTCAGCCCACTCAAACCAGTCTCCCCCACTCACTGACAAGCCCAACTCAAGCAGAGCAGGAAACTGAATTTTAAGCCTCTAATGTTCTTATGCTGCCTCATTCTTCAAGTTGTGTTTTCAAAAGTGGCATCCAATTTTGGCATCTCCGGTTTTTTATTGTTCTTGTCCAGTTTGAGAGTTGTCATGTCATAGTCTCCAAATCCACTAATGGCCACTTTGTATTCTGCACCATTTCAGCATTATGACAGCTTAAAAACTGCTTTAAAAACACGTCAGGGAGAGATACCTGATATAGATTAGAGCTAATCAATACAACTATTTTCTTGAAATAGAATAATCTTATGATCCAGGGAGCTCAATTTGGAGACTCCATGTATGGCAATGGGTATCTGCCAAGCTCTTCAATGCTACCAAACCCCACAAACAAATGCTTCCAAATACTGATTTGTGTAGAATAATATTTCCAAGCCCCTGAATATTGCACTACATTTTTATACTACTTTACTTACTGCTCCTTGGTACATTTCAATTTCCTTTTCCCCAAAATATGGCATTTGCTTGAAAGGATTCACAGAGATTAAAACAGAGCCAATATATGTCTGCATTCAGAAGAAGTTAAGGTAAATAGTTTCATAAAGTATTACCTTACTCCTAGTGACAAATACCTTTTCCACCTATTACATAATACAGCACAGCTTCAAATAACAGTAAAAAATCCCACATCTTAAAACAACTATTAATAAAAGTTAAATTAGCAGGCTTGCAAGAATATAAACATATAATTCAATGGCACAAATTTGTATTAACAAAATATTTATTTTAGGACAACCTAAGTAGAGAAACATGTATTGAAGGCCCAAACACAACATATCTTGAATAAAAATACAGAAAGGAAATGGCATATTTAAACTGTTTTACTCCTCTGTCACTGAGGAGGTTGCATTGTCAGTATTAGAAAATATTAGTTTGACCTTTGCAGAATTCAGTGCAGTGACACATTCTGATCTCACAGAGAGTGCTGAGCAAGCAGAGCCGATGGAAATGGCCACTGCTGAGCTAAATCAGATAATTACTCACTGCCTGTACTGGTGGGGGAGCTCAGGGAATTCAGGAATTCAGTGTGTGCTGTTTATGAGCCACTATTAGAAGTCCCCAGGAGTCCTCTCCTGCAGGCGGCCCCATTCAAAGACTCTGCTTCAAAACACTGTCAGCTTTTTTGCAACATTCTGAATACAATATTTCACCATCCTGCAATTCAGCTGCAGGTCCCTGCATTTACAGAACACCTGAGAGACTTCTGAAGTGCAGTTGCAGTGCACACGGAGTGCACACCTGATGGTACTTCACAGGCACGTGAAGTAGTGCCAGGATCATTTCCACTGAGCTGGGAGTTAGCAGTGTGCCCACACCAAGGAGTTTGGTTTCACTTAACAACCTGGAATTGCTCATAGGCAAACTTGCTATCCAAGCTTTCCGTACAAAAGTGGGAAAATTAACAAACTTATGCTCTTGAATTGTCCTGTGTAAGAGTCTATTGTTGTGGTGCCACAGCACGAAAGGTAATGTGCTCGAGAAGAAGCATAACTCAGTGAACATCATTTCTGTTCTATTAATTTGTAATGCTTTCTTCATACATTTTCAATTTAATTCAAAGAGAGTGACAACATCTGGGCCTCGAACATGGTAAATCAATTACTCATTGTGTCAGTATAAACACCCAAAGTGACAGTTTTCTGTTGGTAAACAATACCAGCATTTTCTGGGGTGATTCGGTCATCTCTGTGCAATGTAGCATTGAGAAATGTTCAGTCATGGGTGGACAAACAAACAGTTGAAATATTCAAGAGATGATCTTCAGTTTAGAATGAAAAGCCTTCACAGAACTGCAAAAGGAGTCTTTCTCCCTACATGCAGGACAACTCTGATGCCTCAATGCCACCACAAATCCCCCTGGAAAACATTCCTGCTTCAGTGGAAGATCACCTGCACTATTTTCATAGGAAAAAAGCATAAACTCATTCCTTCAGCACAGAACTCTGACACCTTTGTGAATATTCTGCATGGAAGATGCAGCATCCCATAGGGATAAAAGCACTGGTGTTACCAATAGGAAGAATTCTATAGCTTGTCCCAATACTATAGTTTGGCACATACTGTGCCATTTCATCATGTTTCTGTAAGTCAAATTTAATAGTACAGTGTTTCATTGAACAGAGGATCCAAACCCAAGTCCACACACATACTAGAAACCTCTGCAGTTTGGGATGGAAGCACAACAAAACTGCAACGTTAATTTTCCTTCATCTGTCCTTGCTAAATTGAGCTGCTACATAGCTCTTGATCATTTGAATATTTGGAAATAACCAGATGTCATATTTCCTTGCCTTTCTGCTAAAAAAATGCTAAACTCTTCAGGATACAACTAGTAAGTAACAAAACCTGGGTGGAGCAGGAGAAGTAACAGTACAACCTTCTAGTACATAATCACTGAGGAGTATTTACCAAATTCATCCATTCTTGCAGCTCATGTTACGTTGTGAAAGCTAAAAATGAAACAGGAATTGGTTTCATATGAATTTTTTTTTTTTAAGGCAAACCTTGGATGCTGAAGTCTGTTTTCCCTGTTAGGTTAGATGTTCAGGTAGTTGCATCTTTCACATTTTTCTGAATCATAGAAAAAACAAATTAGGTGAGAACACTGAAGATTTACAAGTATTGACATGTTCACCTGTTTCCATCAGCAATATTAACAGTATTCCCACATTTACAGTATTAACAATTCCAGGATAAGTTGTAAATGGGGTTATGTCATAGAAAAAAATGCTATTTTGAAAGCATTAGAATTTTTGAGCTATAGAAGATCACAGGAAATCAAGAAGTGTATATACACCTTAAACCTATTAATTCTTGCTCTTAGAAGTAGAATTACTGCAGTAGGCTTTAGGGGTCATGTGAATATATAAATATATATATATATCATATATGTATAAATATATGGAGGTACAGGCCTATCTTCAGTGTTGACATGAACAAATTTCAAATATCAAAAAGAATAAATTAAAATAATTTTTGTGATCTTATTTTCAGCCCCCGTAATTAGCTGGATTTATAAAGCATTTTGTGTTATCCCAGGTGAGCTGTCACATCAAACATTCAGCATCTTTGAATAATCTGCTTAAATAGAACACAGCATATCATTAGTGTCACACTGGCTCAGCAAGTCCACGGGGCCCCACCAAAGGATACAAAAATATAATCATCCATGTATCGTTTCTTTAGGTTCTCCACTATGGAATCCTCGGTGATTTTGGAAAGCAGGACCATATCATCCACTCCACTGTGCTTGACATTGTGGCTCTGCCAGTGGTACCTGTAGTGTCCTTTGCTGCCCTGCAGGGAAGCACAATAAGCATCACAAAGGTTACTTACGTTTCTCATCAGCATTCAGTAACTGAAAACCATTACTCAAATTCCCAAACATTTTTCTTTCATTGGATTCTATTCCTTGATCTGGGCATTCCATAAAAGCATATATAAATGATGTCAACTAGCTTGCCTCTGAACTGCTAAAGAATTGCACTGCACTCCAAAACCAGAAGGTAATTCCACAGGGGTTTGGGACTGTCTGCACACAGAATGGATTTCAGATGGCAGACGATTTTAAATCTAACAGAAAAAAACCAATTATTCCAACTGAGATGCAGTTATTGAAAGCTAAGGATGCAAAAAATTACACTCCTACAGTGCAACCATTAGCAGTGAGGATAATTACCACCATCAGCACAGTGAATTGTGCTCCCTTTACAGTCTTTCAAGTCAAACCTGCACACACGCTGTTGCTCAGAGGGAAGCTGGGAGCCTGCTGCACTAAGTATTCAGGGATGTTCTGTAAATTATGTCCCACAGCCTTGTCTGCTGCGTGTCTTCCCAGCCCCCTTGGATGTGTTAGTCACCGTGCTTAACTGACATCTAAATAGATACTCTCCCCCCACATGCAGGGACTACTATTTCAGGATGCTACTGAAAACTTGTGACATTTCATGCCGTACCACTTGAAATCAAAATCTGGTTTTTTCCAGCTGATTTGAACAGTAGTTTGGTTCTGTGGATATACCCACAAACGAATGTAAATCCAGTCGACATGAAGGCCATTAATTCAGCTGTAAATCTGCTCTCCAAACCCAAACCTATTTTCTGTAGCCTGGCAGACAATGCTAATGCAGTTTTGATCACTTGTCTTTTTCTACTTTAGTTTTTGTTTACACAATACTGAAATTAGCAATGCTGGAATTAGCACATCTTACACTGAGAAGCTATGCTGCCAAGGGAGAGGTGGCCAACAAAACATCAATGCTGTGAATTCCCCTCGTTCTTTAACACCACAACTTCAAACAACATGATTTAGCTGCACTGCTCTGGTGTATATCATATGGGATCAAGTCACATTCACCAGAACATAGGCAAATATTAGAAAGTATTCTGCAGAATAAAATAATGCATAATTTTACAGATTAAATAAATCAGGCCTAAAGGTTGGCTTCATCTCAGCCTGACATAAAAAACAACCACCAACTGGGCTTTTATCTCAAATTAACTTGCACTAAACCCACACCCATTTTACTACTGCAGACAGCACAGAATCTGTAGCCTTTGTATGTTTTCTATTAAGTCTCCAGCCATTGCTACCCTGCTGCAGCTCCACCCCGAACACCAATGAAGAACAGCTGCAAACTCGAACCACAAGCACCCTTTTAAATACAGTACAGCAGGTAAATACATCCAAAACCACACAATCTCAGTGATTTGCTTGAGCATCCATGACCTTACGTGAGCTTCAACAAAATAATACTCTTAAACTAGCTTTGTTCGCGTGACCCTTGTCAGTTCTCTATCTGTACAATGGAAGCAGTGATCTGGAAGCACTGAGAAAATGAAGGAGTCAATTAGGTTTTTGGAAATTGTTATAAAACATGTGACTGAAAATATTAGTTGAAGGTTGGGTGTTTGGAGAAAACAGAAGTCCAACAGAGACACAATTTCCTTCAGTGCGCTTGTCAGCTACTTGTGACACTACACTTGGAAAAAGGAACTGGCAGGATGGACAAAAAGGTACAGGATCAAAATTAATATGGATAATTACATTGCTCACAAAGCTACATAGACTGTGGTTCAGTATCAGATAACAGATACAGAAAATGTGTAAGAAGCGAGGCTCGGAAAACAATCAAGCTTCCCACTGGAAGCTGTGGCATCAGACCCAGTGAGCTCAATGAGAAGAGGACAAAGGTTGCAAAGCCACGGGATATATGGAAAATGTGCACACTGTCTGCAGAACAGCAGCTTTACACAAGTCTGACTGTTGTTGACTGTGATTAATCCACACACAGGACTGGGCCAAAGGGCTCCTTCCCAAAACGCTGTGAGCCAGCAGGGAAGCGGGAGGGGCAGTGCCAGGGCAGCCCAGCTGCCCCCACAGCAGCTCTGCCCTGCTCTGATGTGCAGCACCAACCCACTCAGAGTGCTGCAGGATCACTGGCACATGGCAAACCACGCAGACAGATTCAATAAAAAGCCCGCAGCCTAAATATCCAGGAAAGCAATAGAAGGGAGGACGCCGGAGAGTGGTGGCATTAATATTGTAACAATTTAAACGGCCGTTTCTATTGGTAACTTGGAACTATCCTTTTCCCCTCAAAACATGGTCTAACATGCAAATATGTAAAGAACCAGCAAATCATCACCGGATTATTGTCAAACTTCTCCCTAGGATCTAGAAATAAACTCAAGTTTTAGTAGTGCCTGACCAGCTGTGGTGAAGTTTTGCTCTCACTCTCCCTTCTCCAGGATGCCAACAGCAGTAGGATGGCCATGACAACGACTACCACCTCCTTGGTCTGGGCAACAGAACAGAGAGAGCTGTTTCTACAGCACACCACCCACTCCCAGGTTCTTGCCCTTCCAAGCATGAGTGATGATTATAGAGCCTAACATGAATTTACCAACTTCAGTCACTTCCAGGTGGAACTATAACCATTGTCCAGCCGACAACTAACTGGTTTTTATGTAGTTTGGGAATAAAAATAAAATCTTCTTGACATCAATCATCTGGGAAAAAAAAAACTCTACATCATAACAGTTGTAAAAGCAACTCTTCATCTTTCTCCTGGATGCATAAAAATCAAGGATATATACTTAAAAATTACAGTGCTTTTCAATTGTCCACAATGCAAACACTAATTATTTGCTCCTATTCTGTATTTCTTGAGAATTTAGGCTTTATTTTAACAAGAGCTTTCTACCATCCAGATAAAAATGCAGTACTCTAATCTGGAGGCAATTCACACCTGAGCTGATTACCTGGTGTCCACCTTAACTGGAACCTGCTTTGCAGGGAGCACTCAGATTAATCCACTCAGCAAACTGCACTCTGCTGCCCATCACACAACACACTCTTCCCTCCACCCCTCTCCAGAGGGATCCTCCAAAGAGGTCTCCTGGACTCCTCAGGTCCTTCTCCCCAGAATCCCAGTTCTCCCCAGGCACTTCAGAGCCAGCAGAACAAAGGCTGGCAGAGATGCCCCACAGCCAGCATTGGCACAAACCCCAGCGAGGACCTTGCGACTCACACAGAGCTCCCCTGGGGCTTGGTCAGACCTGGGGGTCCAGCCCTCAGCCAAGCCCTGCGGTCAGATGTCAGCTTGGCTTCCCTTAGGTTTTCTCAGTGAAAGACATGATCTAACTACAATAAATAAGCAAGTAAGTCTTTGTGTCAGCACTAGTACAATGCTTAAGCAGCTGGAAAGAGATGAGCTTGGCAGATTAGGAAAAACACAAAAAAAAAAAAAAAAAAAGGCACCAAAAAAACCCCCACAAAACCCAACCCCAAAACAAAAACACATCTCAACAGGCTGCTAAAGCCACAGAAGTGGAAACAGGAGTGTTGAACTACCTGGCTGCCAGGCCTCCCGCAGGCTCTTCCTGAGCTTCCAACCCAGCACCTGACGTTGCCCAGGGAGTGGAGGCTGGACTGGCAAAGCTGCAATTAAAGGCGTGTACCACACTGCTGTCAGCTGTTATTATTCATTTGCTTGCTGGTTTAGGCTCAAAATCAGATCTGTTTTGCACTGACAAGAATAATATTCATGAGTCACAAGACGACCCCATGAGCTTGGAGCTCCAGGAGCACAGACACCTGGCTGCAGCCCAGGCAGTGCTGTCCTCTCCACCTCAGCATCAAAACAACCTTCAGTATCTTCAGCATCAAAGCAACACTCTAAGGAGCCTAAAAAACCAATTCTGCTCTCACTTTGTACATCGCCCTTAACACCCACTCATTAGGAGATTAAGACAATTGCTACACTAATACCAAGAGGGGAGATGTAAAATACATTCTATGTACTAAATACTGTCTATACTTTCTGTATTACTTTTGGTACTGGCAGTACAATATGGTTAAAGCACATAATTGTTCTGTTTGGAATAATAAATATTGATAAGACATTTATTTACAGAATTTCCTTTTGCTGCTCTCCACCTTGTGTTACAGTAGCAATTGCTGCTTTCTTGTTTTTGCCTTTATTACTTTTACATTATCCTAAGCAACACGTATTTGATGTGGCTATAAAAAGATTGAGTCATGCTGTGTCACAACAGGGTTTTCTTTTAACTGGGAAAAAAAGCAAATATTTTTGTATTTCAAGCCATTTAAAAATAGTATGACTAAAAATAAAGCACTCAAAACAAGGGATCAGAAGAGACTGTATATTCTGCCCCTGAGAAAGAACCTTATTTCTCTTTCTCCATCAGAACTCTGGCTAAACTACAACCTCCATGCCATCAATAACCATTCTTCATTCCCACAAAGGAAGACTTGCCACTCTGAATCTCTGACAGCTTTTCTCAGTAGCAAACATCAGTCGCCCATCACAGTGCAGAAGGGATTCTCAGCCTCCACGGGGGAGTAAGAGCATCAAATGATCAAAAGCACGATGTTTTCTTTCCCTTTTTAGCTAAGGCAGTACTATTGCACAGAATCCTTGTCATTTTGGAGCATGTATGTGTTCCACTCTGATCAGATTATGAATACAATACTAAATGAGACACACATATCTTAACCAAAGATGTCACAAAACTGAAAAGCTGAACACCAGTTACTTTATTCCACTTGTATCAGTTTTTCCAGCTAACAAGAAAGCAAAACCACAACTTTTTGCAATTGTATCATCTATCAAAATTAGCAAACTTTCATAATGCGCTTAGAAGTATCTTTCACCTATTTCTATAACAGGAAAGGGTCTGCTGCTTTCAGCAGAGACTAATGCAAAAATACTTATTTTGGTCCTCAACTGGGTTAATCGAAATAGAAGAGCCATAGTGGAAAAAGTATTCCAAAATAGGTCTTGTATATCTTATGTTGGAAAACAATAGAGATATTGGTTACAATGATGTGACAGTATTTCAGAAAGGAAATTAAAGGAAGACAGCAGAGGCAGCAAGATGGACAAAGATAAAAGGCCATTTATTTAAATTTAACATGAGGGAAACATTAAGGGAGGCAAAAAGCAGTGCTTAAAGATTTGAGGAAATAGCAAAGCAAAAATATTGAGCATCCAGTAGCAGGACAGACATCTTACACAGTGAACTAAAAATACCAAAATGTATTAAGGAATGGAAACTTCTAGAAGGTGAACATCCCAAAACACACAGCTAGGTAAAAAAAATACTGAGAAAAAGATTTTTTGGGAGAAAGGCCATCAGTTCTCACTGATTGCTTGTGGACAGGGGTGGATTCAGCGCAATGTGACTTGAAGAACTGACTCCAGAGCCAGATCCCAGTTGCTCTGGCTCCCATCAGCTCCCGTGCAGGAGCTGCTGCCCCAGCAGGGCCCGGCCCCAGGGCAGCTCCCCACCATCACCCCCTGCTCTGGAGCCAGGGAGTAGCCAGGGCTCTGCCTCCTGCACCAGCATAGTCAGGGCTGGGATGAGGAGACAAGAGAGAAACCACAGCCTGCTCACTGCAACAGCAAATCATAGCATCAGCTGAGCTGGAAGAGACCATCATCAAGTCCAATCCTTGATCCAACACCACTGTGATTCTTAGACCAGGGCACTAAGTGCCACATCCAGTCTCATCTTAAAAACCTCCAGGGATGGTGAATCCACCACCTCTCCAGCCAGGCCATTCCAATGCCTGATTACTCCCTCTGTAAAAAATTTCTTCCTAATATCCAACATTAACCTCCCCTGGCAGAGCTTAAGCCTGTGCCCTCTTGTCCTATTGCTGGTTGCCCGCGAGAAGAGACCAACCCCCACTTGGCTACAACCTCGAGACACACCACAAGCTACGGGAACAGGAGAGGTCTGCAGGGTATGGACATTCTGCCCACCGTTAGGAGCCAGAAAAATGGCAGCATTCTTGTAAGACAAGTAACAGGACAGCACCAAAACAGGAGTTACTTCAGTGTTGGACTGTGAGGATCATGTAGTGCATCAGTAGTAACTTTCGCTAAAAGTTTTAAAAGGTTATTTTTAAAAAGGCACAGCTACCTGACAGACCAAAACAAGGACAGGACTGAGCCCGAGAGCAGATCGTAGTAACGTGCATAAGATTTTGACACAACTTACAGAGACTGTGGGCAGGCAGCAGGAAGTAGTTAATGAACTGGAAATTCAGATTTGCTTATCCCACAGCTTTTTGGGTGACTGTGTCCTGATGTCCCAAGAAATAATTTTCCTGAGGAAATGCAAACCTGCTAACCACTTAATATGGTTGACTTGCTCTCAGACATTGACTGTCTCACTAGAACTGCCGAGCT
This sequence comes from Acropternis orthonyx, assembly GCA_035583155.1. NCBI lineage: Eukaryota > Metazoa > Chordata > Aves > Passeriformes > Rhinocryptidae > Acropternis > Acropternis orthonyx. Next base: position 14,806,298 of record JAWWEU010000017.1, read on the forward strand.
GTCTCCAGAGCTGCTCCAAGTTTGACTTGTTCCTTGGGGCATGTGCAGCAAGAGTTCCTGTGACTGTTGGATTATGGATATGCCTTTCAATAGTGACATTTAGTCAATGTATGTGTGTGTATATATCACACCCCCCTACCACTCCAATCCTTGCACTGAGCATCATTCACACACACTAACTCTTGATTGGTAAATTGGATATGCACTTTCCATCTGTGTACACTTATCACGCAGTTTAAAGAAATGCAAGAGAAATATTACAACAATTTCACCTTGGTTGTATCAGTCCTTAATGTGCAATAAAGATTTTATATCTGTCACTCTGCTCCATCATAACCAGGTTTCAAAGGAGTTTAATCAATCCTAGCTCTTACATGTAGTAGTATTACGGTCTTTAATGGAAAAATGTAGTTGGAAAACTCAGTCAGTAAGTTCAGACAAAATGCCACTGCTCTCCTATAAGCATCAGACTGGAAATATTTTTCCTTGATCATCTTGAAACTAAACAAGAAACTGAAGTCAACTGGGAGCTTCCCATCTGCTTTCCAGAGGGAGGAGTGTGAGAGCAGCGTGACTCAGAGGCTCTGTGCCTGGGATGAGCCTCTCGCACACGCACTGCCAGAAGGCAGCATTTTGGGGCTGTGGCATATCCGTGCCAGCAGAAATTTTCAGAGAAAGTAAAACCAGTGGCATTACGAAAATGCCATCCCAGACAGGTCCTGTTCTGGCTGATGGAGGTACTCACTTCCCTGCCCCATCTCCCAGCTCTTGGAATCTCAAACTTTAGTATCAAACCATGTTCAGGGCCACAATCACCCCAGTGAATTCTTTTCTGCTCAGTCACTGCCCTCTTTTGTAGGGCCGCAGCTGTTCCTTCCCCCGTTCTCCTGACCCTTTTGTTTCACAGTAAAATGAAGATATTTGTTTCCTGATCAGACTGATACTGCTGAAACATTAACCTGAGAGTTTAAGGCAGAAGTCTGGCCCCAGCAGCACCCCTGGCTGGCAGGCAGCTCTGTGACAGAGTTAGATTGGAAAACGCCTTTTCTGTCCAGCCTGCCGAGTCCTGGGGCCTCCAAGGACAATTCAGGGATGGCCCTTCCCACCAGCAGACAGAAGGGCAAGTCGGTTCTGCAGCTCAAGTCACCTGACCAAAGCAGTTTAAAGGCTGGTTAGCCCAGGCTCTCCACATATGACCTCCCTGAATCACACCACCCTGTTTCCAGAAAACAGATGAGGGTGATACAACACCAGGAAAAGAAAAATAATTATTTTAGCCTTGTTCTTAGCTGCAGGTCTTGCTTCTTTTTATCTACACAGACTACAAAATACAGAGCATGGCAGTAGTTCTGAATTATTCAGTATTTAAATTGGTAAGTCAAAAAGACAACACTGAAGGAGAAAAGGATAAATCAATACATTTTCACAAGTATTAAAAGGTGTAGAAACCATTACAGAACTTGTAGGTTTTCCAGGGAATAAAACTGCCCCTGTTAAAACACCATTTAGGGAGCACTCCACTGGAGCTGAGGAGTATCAGTTACAGCAAATACTCTCTGTCTGCATCTACCAAATCAATTTCCAATTATGTCACCAGCACTTTCAAATGACTGAAAATATCTCCTTCCCAACAACAAATGTTTACATAATCAATTCAATGTTTAATTATAAGCAAGAAGACAACTACACTCTAAAAGAAAATACAGCTGGTATTTTTAGTTACACTTCTCAATAAATTGCTGACCAACTGCAGTTTTATTGAGTGTTTGTCCTCACCAATTGCTAATGCACTGTAAGAATACAACAGGTTGGGCAGATTTATAGGCCTTGTTTTAAAACTGCTTTTAACCAAGAATATCAAACAAGATGTTTTTATGCTAACAGCCTCATCTAACTGAGTAAAAATACGTAGCAATTCCACAAGAAGCTCATTAGTTAAATCATCCTCCTGAATTACACATGAATTTAAAATTATTTGGAAAAATTACAGCTGAGTCTCTTTTTGGTTTATTTTTTTTTTCTTTTAGGTATAAAGACAGCCATTTTCTGAACTTATTTACAAACCAGGGGGACTATAAATCTCTTTAAGTGGAGACTGTCATGTAGTCACATGCCTGTGGCAGTTCAGGCTAGAGAAAAACACTCTTTATTGCAACAGACATGATGAAACTGCAAAAGCTGCAACACAGCAGATAACTGTGGCCAAGACTGGGTTTTCAACAGCATGGACCAAAAAGCACCTTTGTGCTGACACCACAAAACTATTAGTCCAATGAAGTGCTCAGAGTTATAACATTTAACTGTCCTGATACCAAAAACAAGACATGCAGTCAACTGCTCATTTCTTAGCCCAGGCACTAGGTCATTGGTTTAAAGTTCACCCATTTCTGAGGTATTTGCTTTGATCTTCCCAAGTGGGTCCTGCCCTCCCAATATGCATAGTTTCAACTGGGATAAGCGGAGCGATATAAGACAATCTCTGCTCTGTGTACCAGGGTGGTGCCAGTGATAAAGAGGTTATTTACCAAAGACCTGGTTGCAGAATTCCCAAATACACTGTTAGGTTTACATAGGATTTTCCCAATTGGGTGACTTTCATATTGGATTAAAGAGTTGCTTACTCTTCTTGGACTGCGACCATATGTAGAGCTCTGGGGACTCTGTTTGTACACAGGTCACTGTACTGGGGGGAATACCTAGACAAGGAGAGCACCAGGAACCCAGCCCTGTGGCACTGGACAGCTGTGGCAGGGGAAGGTGGGATGAGCAGCTATTGCTCACTCAGGATTGCCCCCCCCCCACACATCAATATCCCCAGTGAGCCATCAACTCCTCTCACTGGTGACAGCACTGGAGCAGCTTCTTTGGGGGGGTCACGAGGAACTCCGCAGTGGGGGAGGTTCTGACGCAAAAATTGCTCTCTATGTTTATTTTAGTTTCAGAGTGCTGAGCAAAGAGCAAAAGCTCCAGGACTCCAGCAGGACTCCTGTTTACTGCAGCAGGGCTGACTCAGAGCAGCAGGGAAAGGCTCAGGGAGTGGAGCTCCCTCACCTACAGCGGAGCCGACACCTGGGTGGCAGCACACACGTGGCTCAGCCCCACTCCTTTTTATTAGCTTTCATGTTTTGATATTCGTGCAAAAATCAGATTTCACTTCAGACACTGTGGGAGACAGACTGTTTAGTATGTCGATTAAACCTTTAACTCTTTAAAAGAATCCAGCATATGCAGATACAAACGTTTCCTTGATTAATCATTACATAAATACAAACAAGAATTTCTTTGAGCATTCCACCTCTGGAATTAGTTACACATCTTTCCAATGGACCAAATACTCAAGTTCACATCAACTCCCAAAAGCGTGCTGTTAATCACAAACCAACAGGAAGCAAAACCTTGGGAGAAGCATCAGGCCTGACAAACTTCACACACTGTGCAGAAGACGCAAGCAGACACTAATCCAGGTTCTCAGCTGTACATTCATCTCTGCCAGGAGACAACTTCAGGCACAGCTTCAGTCATCCTTCAGCAAGCCTTCATTTTTGCTTTAACCAATAATTACACTGCCAGGGCAAGCAGATCCCACTGAGTGTCCATAAGAGATATATTCCCATAACCAATTAGCTTCCACATGCACATTATTCATAAAGCTCTTATTTGCCATTTCATTAATTTTCTAAAGCAGTTTTCACTATTCAGTCCAGGGCAGCTTTGAGAATAAACTACATTTAAAAACCAGTCTGTAACACTTTGGTTGTTTAGAATAACTGGCCTGCCGTCATTTAATGAATATGCTAGTTTTACTCCACTGACTTTTATCACAGTACCTTCCAAGTCAATACAAGAAGAACGCTATTCTTTGAACATTTCTCTGAATAACCCATCCTGCTTAAGATTTCATACAGTTGTCATGTCTTCTTCCTTTCAGATGCTATGCTTCAAACTATTTAATTTGTATTAAGCTTTTATCATGACTCTGTAGACTTTTATATTTCCATAATAATTCATAAGTCACCCAAGAAAAAAACCCTACAAATTAACATACATGATCTCCTCTAAGTAGCTCAGTGCATGCTGCCAATAAAGCTGAAATCCCAAAAAGATGGAAGTATAGAAATGCATTGGAACTATGAAGAGTTCATTCCACTCTTGTGGAACACCATGACTAATAATTGAAATATGCAAGAGAAGTGTCTGCCCAATATTTATAGTGTAACCACCAACAGCCAGGAGACTGGGCCTCCATGGGTATTATCTGGGCTGCACCAGTGCAATTATATGATCCCCACACCCCAGTGAGGCCAAAGTTCACTTAATAGGTAAAGTGATGGTTCCTATTAGTGTACAAAAGACAGATTTTAGCATAGAAACAGCTATTTCCCCTCATTTATTTTTTTTTTAGTATTAGACTGTTTAATGTTAATATCTAGCATTCAAACTATTACTGAAGAAAGAAAGGTAACTGAAATAACTGGGACATCGAGCTGTCTTCATAGGTCTAAGTTTCACCAGATGTGTGAGCAAGCACACTATTTGCAAACTACCATTCTTCACACACTTGCTGGGAGAAGCTGATACTATCAGGACGCGTGTTAGATTCAGTCTCCCAGACGTTGAACTGGCATAACTATGCTCTGAGCAGATGCCAGCCAAAGAAGCTTTGTTTCACAAAACCTGTAACTTTCCCACCGACTGTGCAGAATTATACAAAAGACCAAATTTCAATGTCTATTAGACTTTATAATTCAGTGTCAGCATCATAAATATACAGAGGTTTCAAGCTATTTCTGTTAGAGGAAACCAAGGGAAAAGCTAAGCGTTGGCTTTCAGGAAAAACTGAGCAGACCACTGCAGATAAATACCCGCACAAGGTTTCAAAACTGGGGGAATTGAGAAAACAACTGAAGTCTCAGATACTGAACTGTGGCTGAAGACTTTGGCTTGCAAGATTTTGACACAAACACACATTAAACTTAAATGCTTGTGATAAACCTTGCTTTCAGCTTCTGGGCTCTTTCAAATTCTGACCTCTGAGTCAAACCCACACAAACTGAAAAAAAAAAATATATACATAAACTAAAATCAGGTGAATTACTTTTCATCTGATCCAGACAACACAGCTGTTCAGTGAATCCTGTTTCATTCCCTCCACTCCTGACCAACCTGGACATAACCTGATGCTCAGATTATCAAAATTCTTTCACTTGTGGCTACTGCAATTCATTACACTGTTGAAGCCCATAGAGGCAGCTTTACCTGTTTTTGCACTCCATGTTACAGGCAAGATTTGTGTTACTTTAAAAATACAGTTCTGGCTCAAAACCCAACTTGCATTCAAGTATGTTTCTTCTAAGCTTACGTGTCAGCTTGCTAAACAACACACTCCTTATGACCCCACGAGGACCACAGGAGCAGCTCAAAGTCTACCCACCATGCTATAAATGCTGCCTTTGACTGCATCTTGCTGGAAAGAAATACAATTTGAAGTAGTGTGCTAGAAAAATGTGAGCCAAGTAACCACTGTAGCTGTGCCTTTAGGCTGCACCAGGCCAGCAGGAGTGTGCCCTCAGGTATGCACCATCACTGGGAGTGAGGCACATGGATGGGTGAGATACCTTATTTCCAGTTACTCTGCACAGGATTGGCATGAACTTTGACAAATCCTTCGAATACAGTTTCCTTCCACACCAGTTTCTTTGCCCTCCTCACACCTGACCTAGAAACACTGAGGCACCCATAAGTTAGGGTAAGAACCAGAAGGAAAAGAGAAGTGTTGGAAGCATTCCAGGAGCGATACCAAAACCCAGCAGCTCAAGAAATACTGACACTTCCTACAGGCTTCCCTGTATTAGCATTTGGGTAATCCTAAACCTGCAGGTGCATTTCCAGGGCTTTCACTGGAGCTGCTGGGATGGACAAAGAGCTTTATTCCTTTTTCAACTTGTCCAAGATCAATTGCTTATTCTGCTAGCTGCCTGGTTTTGTCTCTTTTTTACCTGTGAGCAAACTCACTCCTGCCTCAGCAGTGGACATGCAGAGCTCAGCGGTTCTGAGAACAGCTCCCAGTCCTCACTTAGACTTGGGCAACCCTCACAATGCAACGCTGAGGCTCGGCAGAACACCAGTCTTTACATAAACACAGCTAAGATTTTGCCAAGATCATTCTGTCTAAATGTTGTTATTAACCAGAGGATAATTCTGAATAAAGCAATGAGGTGAAGTCTTTTTTTAATAAGTTGCTTGAGGTTCTCTGGGGCCATAAACAGTGTGTAAACAAAGTTTAGAATGAATTATTCAACACCTAAAATACTGAAACTCATTGAGGCTTTCAAAACCAAAATACTTCTAATTATGAACAACACAATCAAAAAAAGAACAAAGAATCATGAAATATCCAGGTATCTGTAATAACTTGCCAGTTTTACTTACACCTAGTTAAGTTTTGTTGAAAAGAAAACCATTCTCCTCTTGCTTCTGCAAAAAGTATCTAGGCCACCTATGAGAGTGTTTGTCCCTTCAGGACTCCAACGAAAGACAATTCTGAGGTAGCCTATCCATTTCTAAAGATTGTGTCCTTTTTTTAAATTAAATAATAATTTTTACAAAAGGCACAATCCACACATCCCAAGTTTTCCTCCTTGTCTGCACATTTCAGATGACTGAAACCTCGTATTACAGATTCCATCTAATCTCTCACACTGAAATGAAGGAGTTTGCTTCACTCCTTATAGAGATAGATCCTCAAATATCCCCCAAAGTAACTTTTCACAAACACAAAAGAGTATCACCAAAAGGAAGTCCAATAAGACCAAATTCAACAAGACCAGAGTAACTCCTTACACAAACAGATCTTTTTTTTTTTTAAACAAGGTACAGCGGCTGCCAGCAACTGAACCAACCTGCAAGTCTTTGCTATTTTGCTACTGGGAACATAATTTTTAGTATTTCAAACTCATTCCAGTGCTAATACATCCAGTTGATGAAAGCTATTGGAATCACTTATGTTACTTAAGGAAAACCTCAGGGTTTTTTCTTCAGATTTTTTCAAAATAAAAAAGAACTCACCAATAGGAACTACTACTTAGTAAAATTTGTAAATTGTTAACAAGCAACACAAAATGCCCCTCCTGTAGGTTCTGTTGCATTGAAATGCAGAAATGCGTAACCCAGAGCCTGTGTGCACTGGAATGCTTCATGGAGTGAGACTTTTTAATAGGTAGATGAATAACTTGGCTTTATAGTTTCCTACTAAACTTTTATATGCAGTAGCGTAAGATCTCATTCTAATATTTCAGATGTCTATTGATTTTGCTTCAATTTAATTTAGTGCAAGACTGGTTTTGAAACATAACATTTCCTCACATTAGCAAAGCATTTAGAAGGAGCTGCCGAGCAGCAGTGAAGCCAGGCAGAAGCACACGGTTCACAGCCACGTCACCTCAGTGCTCCCGGGCCAGCACCTGTGCCCACCAGGGCTGGGTGGGACACTCACCCCATGGAGGTCACCCGGGGGCACGTGCTATCCTGTCTGTAGGATCTAAAGCACATGCTGGAAAAGGGAATGAAGGCACAAGGCATGGAATGCTTTAACTGTTTCAGTAAATGAGGTGGGATTTGAAGCTCTAAGGTTGGTTATTTAGCAACACAGGTTTGGGAGTCACATTCCTGCTCTCAAAAATCCCTGCTGACACCATAGAATCATAGAATATCCTGACTTGGAAGAGATCACAAAAGTTCAGCTGGCAGCCCTACACAGGACAGCCCCAAGAAACCCACTATGTTCCTGAGAGTGCTGTCCAAACACTCCTTGAGCTCTGCCAGCCTTGGTGCTGTGCCCACTGCCCTGTTCAGTGCCTGACCACCCTCTGGGAGAAGAACCTTTCCTGACATCCAAGCTAAACCTGCCCTGACACAACTCCAGCCATTCCTTGGGTGCTGTCACTGTCCCCACAGAGCAGAGATCAGTGCCTGCCCCTCCTCTGCCCCTCACAAGGAAGTTGTGACTGCAATGAGATCTCCCCTCAGTCTCCTCCAGCTCAACACACCAAGTGCCCTCAGTGTCCTCACACGTTTCCCCTCCAGGCCCTTCACCATCTCTGTTGCCGTCCTTTGGACACTCTCTAATGGCTTCATATCCTTCTGATATTGCAGTGCCCCAAACTGCCCCAATATTCCCAGTGGGGCCACCCCAGTGCAGACAGAGCGGGACAATCCCTCCCTCACCCAGTGATGCTGTGCCTGATGCCCCCCAGGACAGGGATGTCCCTCCTGGCTTCAGGGCACTGCTGACTCATATTCAATTTGCCATCCACCAGGACCTCCAGGTCCCTTTCCCAGCACTGCTTTCCAGCATCTCATTCCCCAGTCTGTCCGTACATCTGGGTAATTACTATACTTGAAATACACCTGAGCACATAACTGAGAAAAGCTTGTTTTCTACAAGGTTCCCTGGGAACATGCACAGTTCTGTGTATCATCTAGTGCAGCAGGAGTGAAAAAATACATCACACATCAGGCGTGTGATCCCAGTCCTCTCCCTGTGCCTTTTTCTCCTACAAAACGTTTATCTGAACAACCGTATGAAAAACTATGTTGTGCAGCTAAGCATGTCTCATCCAGTTAATGAAAGCATCTCTTAAAATCTGCAGATTAAAGAATCAGACCATTAGATACGCAGATGTGCTTCTGCATACTCCCTGTGCAATGTCTGACTGCCAGATTCTGTTTGTTCCCACTGAAACACAGTAAGAAAGAGCCTGCAGCTATCTTGTTTGCAGTTTGCTCCTGTCAAATCTCAATGTTTAGCACGGGTTGATTTACATAGCACTTGCATGGGAGAGTTCTAAAGACACAAGCCTAGCAATTTAGTCATGGATGAGTCAGTAATTGCCCACCAATTCAGCAGAAGGGCTATCAAAAGGGATAACACCTTGCAAATAAAGTGTCAAGGAGATTTTGGCTATTTGCAGTGAACAAAGATGCCATAGAAGGCTTTTCAAGAGTTGAGTCCAGTTCTAAAGTGGCTGTATTGCTTCTAGGTAGTGTTGACAGCAGGTTCAAAAAAATGCTCTGCATTTCAAATCATCCACTAACATTTAGAATGACAGACACACTTCTGGTCTGTGGCATACAGGTAGTATCTAACACCAGCTACTCCACGGATTCCTACCAGAGGTCTGTCCTCGGCAGTATTTTGCCCATTTAGGGCTAATGCACCAATTGTACATAGGTTTTATTGCCCTTCTAGAAATTCTCCCAACTCTCCACAGCACAGCAGTAACTGTAAAGACTATAGGGAAGATAAAAAATAAATTTTAATCTGAAGTCATATGTCATATACAGGCATTTAAACAATAACATGCCTTATTCACATAACCAGGTTCATGAATTACAAATGTATAAATAACATCTGTACATCCACTTTGATCTCCACGGCCTTATTGCAAAGTACAAAATAGAGCTTCTCTGCCTTTATACAACATGTTTCATTGCAGGTTTCCCTTTAGCATGTCCTGCCATGGAAATCTGCACTTTAAAAAGGATCAGAAAAATGATCCAATGTTCACACACACTGTTGACTGAGCAAGGTTAAGCCTGTACAGAACTACTAGTAAAAGCATAACTTAGACACCACATCACACGCTATTAGAGATAACATTTAAGGGATGAAACCCCAGAATCACCCTGGAAGGCTGTTACAACCCCTTTGGGATTTGCAGCTGAAGGCAGAACACCTCTGTGAACGCTTACTGAAAGTTAAAGATGTGGAATGGCCCGGAAGATAACTGCAGCAGGTGAGAGCTAAGACCAGAGTCAGGCCTAGTATTTCAAAGTGCTGTGGCTGATCAGTGGGAAGGAGGACAAGCACAGGTGTCCTACACAAGGTTAGAACCAGAAAAGATGTGAGGCTGAACCACTTTCATCAGCAATACCAAAGGCATAAAAACAGACAGCAAGAGTACTACTAAGGTAGAGCTGAAGGAGCAGAACTTCACATTGAAAACAGAAGAAGCAGCTTGCCTGGATCAGACAAGACTCCCACCACCTTGCCAGCCCAGACCATTCCACCATTCCCTCTTAGAAACAGTTCCCTTATTCTTGCTCCTGTTTGAGAAAGCAGGATCTGTTGCTCAGCCTGCTGTGGACCAAGTGACACTTCCATCACAGGGGGACAATGTAGTTTGCACATATCCTCTGTCAAAACCAGCAGAGGATTCCAGCCCTCAAACACACTGTAGATAATTTAGGCTCCTAGGAGAGCTCCACAACAGAGTCCATGGCAGGTGTTAGGAATGTGCCCCTTAAATATATCCCCCAGTACATCCTTATTAAAACAGTACCAGAACAAAACAACATCCAGAGTGATCACAAAGGCTCTGCACAGCTTTGGTACTTCAGAGAGGTTCTCACACACTGCCACACTAGAGACTGGAAGACAGGAATTAGGAATAAAGGGGAAAATACTAGCAAATGGCTAGAACAAAAAGTACTCCCCTCACCTGCCAGTTATAACACTTGCAATGTCCTGACCTGCCCTGACTTAAACCACCTTTAAACAAAACTAGGTAGTTTTAGCTCTTCCATATACTCCCAAGTAATCAAAAATACCAAGATTGAAAAATAAGTGACTAGGCATCTCATTGAGGAAGGATGCAAAAAAAAGTAAGTGGGTTCATTTAAATCCCATTTAAACTCCCCTTAAAAGTTTCAATTGGTCAAGTATAATTGCAAAACAAGCCCTAAAAGGACACAATTAGCTACAGAACACAGCTTCATTGTCCACTGCATCCTGTTACCAGCTTGAACATAATTTTAGCTACTAAATCCGTGCTTCTGTTTTGGCAATCAGATGATATTAACTTCCCCTTTGTTTTTTCTTTTCCTGTTTGTACACCTGCACGCTCAATGAGCAAACAGCAACAGGATTAGTATTTTATAGTTAACCTACAACTTCACACCTGTAAAGAACAGAATGACAAAATACTTGCAAAGCCCTGGTGGGGGAAAAAGAAGCCAGAACAACAACCAGACAAAAAAAAACCCACCACAACAATCCTGACTTCTGACAAGATCTGATTGTCATCACCAGGTAAAATAATCTTGAAATAAAAATGGATATTCTCCCAACACACTGTCCGCTTCAGTTGCAGAATTCATGGCCATGGCTGCCTCACAACAGGTAGTCACATCAGTCACTGACTCCCCACCTACACAGTTCCAAGTGCAGACCAGGAAGAACTCTCCAGAGTCTTCAGTGCTTCTAGAACAGTAGAAAGTTACTACTCGTATTTTTTATGCGAGTCTCTTCCCCCCACACACTAAGTGGTGAGCTATTTAACCACTGCTGAGTATCAGAGGCCCAGCACAAACCACAGTAGGTGGGTTACAATCAACCTGGCAGGAGCAGTTCCGCTTGCTTTGTCCCTCCCAGTGCCAGGCTGGACTCCAGCCACACTCGGCACAAAGCAAATCCCTGTCCCGTGGCAGGGCAAGCCTGCTGAGTGCTTCGTTTTAAATGTACTCTGGGCTCACAACAGACCCACGTACGGGACAAGTCAAGGGAAAGAGTTACCTAATGGCCCCAGGTGCAAAAACGCCTCAGCCTGCTGTATCATTAGGAAATTACCCGAACAAAAGAAAACCTGATTTCAGTAGGTGAACACTCTCGAGGTGTGTCACACTAAATAGCTCTTCATGACTAATTCATTAATTGTGGTAACAACATGCTTCTCCATTACATTCAAACTACCACCTTCAGAACACCCTCTGACGGCAGAAGGTTTATGAAGTATCTGCCTATACATTAAGGGCACAGGCTGTCCTGTCAGTGCAGCCCAAATGTACTTGCTTCAGCACTTGCCATCTTTCACACCATTATGACTGTTTTCAGAATAAACAGCTCTCAAATTCCTCTTCCCAAAAGAAACACCCAAAACTGGGGTAAAAAAAAAAAAAGTTGTTTAAGTCTGCAAACTTATCGTATGGGACTGAAACAGGGATTTAAAACTGTGCATTGTCTTCTGCTCTTCTGGGTGGATTTCAGACATTCCTTTCTTATCCAGAACTGGAAGTTTCTAGTTCTGTCAAGACTGTATCCGTAAGAGCTTAATTTTAGGCAGCCTGACACACGCAGCCACACTTATTTAGTCTGAGTTTAAGTACACACTGCAATACTTTAAAGGAAAAGGTCAAGCTCAGGACTTCTGAAGATCAAAATCTGCCGTCATTAGTTTGTCTTTTTGCTGGTGAGTTGCACAGGAGCAGGCAAGACAGCCAGCTATTCCAGCTGAAAGTAGGGACTACATTTCTAGGGATTAAAATGCTTTTCTGAAATACACAGTATTTACTAATGTATACACTGGCTTTATGAGTGACAATTTAACAAAGCAGATTTAGGGCTTGCAGTTCCCTCCTCATCCCCAAACCTGTACTGGAGTACAGAAGACACAAGCCCTTACAAGTACAGGTCTCAGGACCATGGAGCAAGTTAGGTGTAGCTGACATGATGTTCTAAACCTTCTTTCTTTTTCCACTATCAGCAGTTAAAGACCAAGTATTCATTTCACTCAGTGTACTTCATAACCTCCAGTAATTCCAACTCTTTTTATCATTTAAAATACATCACTACTAATTTCTAGAGCAATGGAAGCTCTACCAGAGCACAAAGACCTGTAACTATGTAAACACAACCTTTAGTATTGTGAAGATTCAGGCTCACTTCTCTGAATGCACCCTTTGGTGCCACTGAACTGCTAAACATCACTTTAATTCCATGGGGAAAACTGCACCGTGCACAGCTGCAAAGCAAATGGACCCAGTGAGACTGCCAAGATTAAGCCATGGTTGCAGGTGGGTTAGATTGTCCAGGAACACAGTATTAGCCATGTCCTTTAGTGAGGGATGTTCATTTTGTCTAGAACAATACCAAATATGGGAATAAGTAGCCACTGCTTTTCTGTTTCCTCTCAAGTGTTCCTAGAACCAACGGAGAGTAAAAACAAAGTAAACGACAGGAAGAAACCACTGCTGGTCATGAACTTATTCTGTATATTGAGATCAGGTCTCTGTGGACTGGGTGTGCTGGTATTTCAGGCATTAAGAGCCCTGGAAGCAGAATTCCTACTTACCACTAGACAAGCTTTAGCAAATAGTACTCATGGGAACAGCACTAAGACTTCTGGAGAAGTCAGCTGGGTCACTGACACTAAGAACTGGCAAACTAAGTACTCCTCTCAATATCAAAACTGTCAGCAATAATACTGTCTGTGTGAAATAATTAATCCATTCTCTGTGTGCTGCTGAAGTTCAACCACTTTGTAGCCCCACAAGAGGCTCACACACTTCACTACATACTCCTGAGACTGAGGTCGAGGTCAGTGGAGACTGCAGGAAGTCCTGTAAAGAACACACATTCTGTGTCTCTGAAGGCAGCTTCAAGCTAGAACAGATTAATCTCCATTATTGAATGCACCTTTTTAAATCACAACAGAGCCCACTTCAGTTGTATTAAAACGTAAGTTTTGTTAACCACATATAATATATGCTGATTTGTTATTTAAAGCAAGTATCAAACTGGGCAAACTCTTCTTTTCTCCAATACACTGGATCTCGTCCTTTTTTGCCATGCAGATGTATATTACATAGCGCTGTGAGATGAGAGTCACAGCTACAGACAGATACTTAAGTAGCCTGAGAGGCTGGCTTAGTTGCCAGAAACAGGTACTCAACATTACCTCGAGTTTCACATACTGGATACTGGGGCACTGCCAAGCTCTCTTTCACTTGCAGATACACTTCTGATCCGACTTACTCTGGTCAAGATATCCCTGCCTTCTTTCTCATCTGAAAATAGCTCCTGCCACAAATTCTGTGGTTGCAACTCAACCCTGAGACAAAAAACAAGTAAAGCACAGCAAATCAGCAAAAGCAGTAGCCTCTCCTACAATGAAGTCATTCTCCCCACTCCCAACTCTGCTTTAAATGGAGCTCAAGTTTTTGATCATTTAAGGCCAAACCTCAAATCAGATCTGCATAACAATATCTCCATTTGCTACAAAACATCCAACTTTTTTCCCCCATGTCAAGCCTAATTCTTCTTAAAAAACCTCACAACAAATAGCACAGTCTGTAGAAGTCACTGCAACTTTAAGGGCAAAGTCTATTTGCTGGCAATCTATTCCTAGGAACAGGCAACCTAGGATCACCGGCAGCATGGGCCTTGGGTCCTGCCAGGGCTCTGGAACACTGTTCCTGCGGGGATGTTTGCCCTCAGCCACTGCTAAGTACTGAACATGGAACCCCCCCCCGCCCCGGGGGACCTGCTGAGTCCCGTCACTCAGCTGGAAGGGAAACACAAGCCCTGTGTGCCAATGGCACCCCTTCCTCGGGCACACTGGGATTGAGACACCTGCAGCAGCAACTCCAAGCTATTCCAGGGAAAAGCAGGAAGAGGAGCTCTGCAGAACAAACAGCCACAGCGGAGCAAGGAATGGCTGACAGTTTGGGTACAGTTCAGGAAGGATTTATGCATTTTTAGCTCTTTTGCCATAGCTTTCCCATAGGTAGCAGCAGGTCTGTAACTTCCCTCTCCACCAGGGCCAGTCAATTCCAAAAAGGCACCTTACTCCAGTCTACTCAAGTCTTGCAGGTTACACAAAAACCAGCCAGGATCCCCTCAAACACTAAAAACAACAGAATTGCCCTACTCTGGGAAGCTATTTTTGCTTTTCCACTGCAAAGACCAGAATGTTTTTTGTAGGAGTCTCTGGTTTGCTGAATCCAGCAATTACTAACCACAGCTCCCAGTGTATACTTACATTTGAGGGGAAGCACTGAAAAAGGCTCTGGAGACTACCAGCAACACAGCATCAAGTTGTGGAAACAGGTCTGTGCGTGCATAAGGCACAGTTTTCAAGTGCAGGAAAAAAAAACCAGCTGAAGCAATTCTGTTCTTAGAGGAACTACTGTATTTTAATTGGTGAAGTAAAATATTTGTTTTCATTGATCAAGGCAATTCAGGATTCAGGAACTAACCAAGTTTTCAGGCTACAGCAGGATATGACATGTGGTATAGAAGCTGTAGGGGGCAAAATCATGCTTTGTAATACATCAGTTTTCAGAGCATCCAAATTTTTAATTCTAATTGTGGTAGGAAAGATATCAGAAGTTTCCTGACAGGAGTAGTGTGTCAGTTTAACTTGCTTTCATAAAAGCTGTGCTAGCAAGAATCAGTAAAAAATACAGAATACGATACAAGGGCCTAATATAACAATGGATTCCCAGGACTATTTTTTTCCCTAGATGATTGCATCCTATCATTAATTCCTTCAAAATCAGGATCTATATTTAGATAGACAGCAGAAAAAAATTACACAAAATTCATGTTTCATAGGCCTTACCAGCAGATACTGTGGAACTTGTTACTAATTCAGACTATGTAGACAGCCACCTCTGTGCTCTGAAAGCAAGAATGGGTGGGTTTGTAGCTTTATATCCTTTCTGGAATGAACCTCACCAAATTTCGAATTCCTCATTTAACCTAATTATATCTGGAGAATATGTATGACTCTTCAATTACTGTTATAAATACTTTTGCACATCTCCCTTTCTTCAGGTATGTACTGAATAAATCAAACACTTCTCAAATACTGAAAGAAAAAACGAATACTCAAAGTATGCACTTGCCTCTGAGCCCCATGAAATGGCCTTTAAGATTAGGTTGAGTAGAAGTACTCCTTCAATATGCCTAAAGAGCACTGCTGCCACTTAGCAAATGAAGTATTTTCCAGTCCATATACCACAACATCTGCAGCAGGATAGTCCAAACCCCAAGGTGATCACGAGGTAAACATGCTAGTATGTGCCAGAAGAACCACAGCAGCTCAAAGATGTTTAAAATACCTAGGTAACCTTTTGTCCTTGCAATCTTCCTGCTAATCTCCCAGAGCTTTCCTACCAAACGAATTCTGAGTGCAGAGGGGTCACAACCCCGAGGACTCCAAATGTGTTGGCAGCATTTGTTAAAAGAAATTCCAATACACTTTGTATTCGTGCACTTCTTTACGACGCTGGGAATAACAGAGGGTTAAAAGTTATTGCAAAAGCAAATTTGGAAGCTCTTACACATTTGTGCAGACTTGTATCCTTCAAGGCAGTAAAAAAACCAAAACAAAACAAGATGAGACAAGTTCTTGACTACCGCTTGGCACTGCAAATACGTTACTGACAAGAGGTCCCAGCTTCTATCTTTTTGTGTTTCTGCTATTAGCAACATCCAACTCAAAGCACAGGAAAAGACATCAATCACTGCAAAAGATAACAGCACTGGTAAGCCGCCTAGAATTTAAAGCCTCACAAATACTGTGGAATGTCAGACTGAAAGCAGAAGACTGTCCTAGGTGCAAGATCAAACATCAGACAGCATATTTCATAAAACACAGGCAAGAAGAACTTTAGATACTTCTGTGTGTTGAAAACATTTCCTTTGTTTTATAAAGGGTATCAGGCTGCACTGTTCAGACTTGAGTATGACTTCAACACTTAAATTAGACAAGGCTGACCAAGAAGTGGTTACAAACTCAGACTCAGCTGATGACAGTGATTCAGTGAGTGGTTCTGAGCTGGCAAGGAAAAAAAGCCCCACACTTCCTGTACAAGGACAAGTGCAGCGAGTCACCATGAGACTGCCAGTCCTGTTTGAAGGATGCCAACAAAAACCTCTCATTTAGAATTCAGATTGCTGAACAAAGCATGAAAATTGCTTCTAAAACCACATGCTTTTGCATAAACCATTTATGTCCCCTTTTTTTGATGAAGGAGGCTAAAGAAAGACATCTATCATCACTCCATCCCAAAGCCATTGTACTGTTCCCCTGACAGCCAGAAGTGGCTTTCACCAGACATTTCTGGCAGATGAAACATCACCCAAACCAGGAGAACAGAGACCAGACCTACTTTGTAGTCCTTTTGACACCTCCAGAACAGCGTAGATCATGAAGCTCAAGATCTGCTAATGTCTGGCTTTAACTTTCAAGTTCACATCTCACTGTTGAATTTAGCAAGTAGAGTTAGCAGGTAATTCCTCACACTTACAAGCACCTTGTAAGTGGGCTTCCCAATAAGCATCACTTGTGATAACTGACTTATACTTTCCTTGTCAGCTCTCACATCAGCTTTGTTTAAAAAAGCATTTTCAGCTTCAATTGGAAAAATTTCCATTCAGAATGGTTTTTTAGAGATAAACTTTATAGTTTACCCAATCCACAAGTGGTTTTAATATCAATTAAATGCCACTATGTCTTTGGAAAAAGAGCCTTGACCATACCCTTCCTCCTAGGCTACCTACATCAAATAATCTTGGGTTTAGATGTAACTGCTGCTGTACACGATGCCATCCAACCCCAAAGCCATTGACACATTTATATGAAGCATATTTAATAGATTAGGCAGAAAATACCTGTCAGGTTCAGTGTGTGGGAAAGCTTTAGACACCTTTTCCTACCACAGTAATGACTTAGTCAAGCAGAGAGAACAGATCCCATGCAGTGCCAGGACTTGACTGCACACCTGGTCTCCCCAGGGGGTAGTCACATTTTTCAAGAGGTGAGGGAGGAAAGCAGTAGGTGGAGGATAGGAAAGCTAGAAAATGAGGATGAGTCAGGAGGAGAGCCACAGCCGTACTTCCTGGGCAGGACACTAATTGGCATCTCAGGAACGTGAGGGAAGGGAGCAGGAGATGGGAAAGGCTGAGCTGAGCCAGGAAGGTCTGACTGAAATACAGTTCCTCTCACCCAAGCTCCCCCAGGAGGCTGAGGCTGCACAAGAGCCCTAAGGATGAGGAAAAGGTCTGACCAACTCCCCAGAGTAAGAGACAGCTCAAGGTTCTGATCTTAAGACAGGCAGAAATTTCTTGTTTACTTTCTGTCATGTGTCTCTGATATTTACAAATACACTTACACCCCTGCAGTAGAAATAATAAAAGCCGACCAACACTCTATGGCTAAGAGCCCTTTGGCTATAGCATTTTCAGGAGTTAGCAGGCACCCCATACATTTGGAATACTTCTCCATCCACAGGCAGTAAAAAATACACTTCCACCAGTTAATAGGAATGCCAACGATGTGCCAGGGACCAGCATGAACGAGAAAAGCTCCCTGACAGACAACAGGTAGTGAGGAAGTGAATGACCTTCAACAGATAAGAAAATGGGTTCGAGAGCACCTTTATATGATTTCCCTGAAAGGTTTAGCCCTTTATGCTACGGCAAAACTTCGTTGCTCATATTTAAGGTGAGAGTATAAATAAAATGGCTTCATTCAACCAGCTAACAACAGTGCCAGTCAGCCCTTTCTTACCAAAGCCTACGCCTGGTGATTTCTGTGCTTGCAGAGGAACTAAACTATTTTCCAAATCCTTATTTTTGTAACACACACATATACACACTGACTCCTCCCAGTTCCAAAAACTGCTTCAACTTTACTGCTTCTAGTCCTGCACTGTTAACTCCCAGAACAAAACCCTTTTCAATTAGGTGCAAATTCCCTTTCTAACACAGCTCTTAATGCTTTCCAACAGCCACACACCACCGAGACCTAGAATGCAGCTTCCTAAAAAAGCAGACTGAAGTATCGCGCTACAAGAGGGTTTTAGGAAACTGAAAAGGAAAGCAGACGAATTTGTCATTTATGAGCCGTTTATTGTGGCAACACCCAGCAGCAAAGGGTAAGCAAAAGCTACACAACTTGCAGGCCAAGCCCAGACTGGACTCCATCCACAAAACTACATCGACCTGTGTCAGAACTGTTCAGAAAGTTCAGAACTCACTCCCTGGGTCACTCAGGGTCCTTGGCAAAGGAAGTGTAGAAGTTGGGAGATTTGGAGGAAAGATCACCTCTTGTCTTTTTGCTCCCTTCCTCATCAGATGCAGAAGCTAAGTTAGATTTTACTAATACTAAGAATTCTTCCGTAGCTCTGAAGATGTTTATTTACATGTTCTCTAGCTATACATTAGTATCAGTAATATATACATGCATACTACATTAGAAGACAAATCCAAACACAGGCATTTCAGAGTCCTTACCCTGAAATTAGGAACAGAAAAACTTTTATTCTTTAATATCACTTGGGTAGAACAGTGCATGACCATTTAGACTAACTCCTGCAACTGAGAAGAGAATCTACTGGTATTTATGCAGCAAAATTAATTTAAATTATTACAAAAAGAGTTAATAAAACTCCTCCAAAGACATGTGCGACTTTTTAGTGTTTCAAGCAAGGTAACATACTTTCCATATTAAGATGAGAACATTACTAAGATTTGACTGGTAACTCAGAAAAAGCTTGACATTCTATGTGCTGGCTATCACAAAGGATCTAAAAAGCTTGTTTTAACAACCCCCAACCTGCATATGCAGCAATGCTGAAGAACAAGCCAGTGAGACAGGCACAAGTTATCCCTTCAAGATAAGAAAAAGTGGCTGCAAATGGTTTAGTTAAACTACTGATAGTAATGTCATCCCAACTAGTTATGTACTGAGGGCGGGGCAGGGGGGCGTGGGAAGCATTTTTGGAAGGCAAGAAATTATGAGAAAAATGCTTAAGATGTACAGACATACAGAATCACCCTATCCGTTTTCAACTGCACAAGCTGCATTTGAGGAACATTCTGCATACATTAGTGTCTTCTGAAAAAGGGCTCTAAAACACACAGTATGTCCATAAATCACTCTAGAGATCCAAACTAGAAAGAAACAAAGAAAAGCATGCAAACATTTCAAGCCTAAACAAAACACAACAAGTATGAATGGCCACCTTTACTACTGAACATGTTACCGTGTTTTTATGTATCAACCACAGAGAAACACCACAGAGCTGGAAGATTTTTCCATTAACACACCTCTAGACATAACGCAAAGCACATGCTGTTACCCTCCCTGGTATTCCACATTTGGCAGAAAGCAAGGTTTGGGCTTAGGCTGCTGTCTGCAGCACCAGACAGAAAAGCACCCTTCAAACAGAGAAGCATCACTGTCTTGCTTGTGACTTTCTTGCACAAAAAAATACTTAAGATAGTATAAGGTCCCAGTTCACATCACACATTAGCTATTTTAGGACTGAATCCTAAAGGCCAGCAAGGCCTCTCAGGCTCATCCAGTCTTTTATTTCTTCAGACTTTCATAGCAATCAAAGACATCCCAGCATCTAACTGGACTGGGCTATAAATATCTGCCCTCTAGTTATGTCAAGATACATTGAACTGTTATAAAAAGATTCCTTTTTAAAAATCAACTTTCCATCTTTGCTGAAGAGGTTGAAACAAGAAGACACCAAGTATGCCCAGCCAAAATCCACATACTGACTGCGGTGTTACACAAAATTGCTCAGCATTGAAATGCTGGTAAAAGGCAACATAGAAACACTTCGGTTTTTTAACTTAAGTAAATTAGACAACCCTGTCTTGCTCAACGACTTGTGAATTAAACCAGATACTGCTGATCCTGCTTTCTCTTGGAGCCTTTCCTTCTCACTCTGCCCAACAAATTAGTACAAAACTTCAGAAGTACTCTAGAACACAGATGACGCAAAAGCAGGCAAAGCTGATCACTGATGGGTTGTTGTTGTACTTAGTTGGTTTTGTGGTTTGCTTTTTTTCTAATTACGTAAATATACTAGCAGTTTATGCCTTAGAAAATATTATATTTGCTGATTGACAATGTTTTCTCCTTAAGAGAGTCAAAGTCAGCTGACAGTACTCAGGGGAACAATCTTTCCCTGACAACTACAGAGCTATTCTAAATCAAAGGTCCAGGATTGCACTGTCACGTTAATATGACAAGATCATTTCTGTGACACGGTACAGAGTCTCTACCCAACTCAAGATCCTCCAATGCATCTCCATGACCTACCCCATGACGTGATGAAGGTTCAAGCTCACCTTATAACAGCAGAAGTTGCATAAAGTTCAGTTGACCTTACATTTCACTTTGAACAAGTTTCAGCTTAGTTCTGCCAAGAGGTTTACCAAGTATCATGAATTGAGTCCTTCACTGGAGCGGGACTACTTGACACAAATATCCATTTTTTGAAGTATTACAAGCTGCATCTACGCTGTCAGAAGTTGATAGGGGGGTTTTATTATTATTTTGAATTTAAAGCATAGAAACACAAAGTTAACAAAACAGATGCATGTCAAGAGGAAAATATCAACAGCTGCCAGATGTTACTTAGAACTGTCAGCTTTAATGCAGTTTTGCCCCACTGTTGCTCATTCCCACCCTGCATTGCCACATACAGCCATGAAACAGCTCACCCATTCCATGTCTGCTGATCTTCTCCTGAAACCACACTGTTAGTTCAACATAGACTTTAATCTGGATTAAAAATAAACCAGCAAAAAAGAGCACACATATTCCTCAGTCACACAGAAGTTCAATCCTGCCAGCTGCCCTGGGTGGGGCAGTGCACCATGGCAGAGACCAGAGGAGGCACATTTAGACTGGAAACAGCTCGATATGCTCTGCTCTACCAGTCTAAGAAGAGTGGGCAGCAACTGCTGCCAGTGGTAACTCAGCACCTCGCACTGGGGACCCTATCACAGCAGGAAAGGGTCACTCTAAGGCCTACAGAGAAGACATGGCAGAAGACGACTTAATTTAGAGAACATAAAGCACCCACAACATTCTGCTTCTTTTCCCCTCCAGACATCAAAATTGTTAAGACAAATAAGGGGAATAATGTGAGGGTTTTTTATACAGCACAGAGAAGGAGTATAAAGTTTCAGGATATTAGCAGCGTGATTCATGTTCATTGTACACCCTGCCAGGCAATCCTTCTGCCAGCTAAGTTACAAAATACTACCTTCCAAACAATTGTTTCAGCGTAATTATTTGAAAAAGCAGTACTTTTTTAAAAACAATCTTTTCCAGTTTTGTTTTACTCATTACTTACCGACAATCTAAACATGCAGTTCACATTAGCTTGAGATCTCCCTGTGAAAGACTACTTCAGCACCAAATTAAAAGCTGGAGGATAACTGTCTCAACACTTCCCTGGAAAGGGTATCTTGTGGAAGAAACTAGTTCTCGTATTTTGATGAAGTAAAACTCACAGGCTGTATTACCAACTCATTATCTACATTGACAAGAACTGTAGTTTGATTAAAACCTTTCATTAAAAAGGAATTAATGGAACAGATTAACTGGCTGATCTCAAGGTATTACTGGCAACAGGTAGACATCTCTGAAGCACCTGCACCAAGGCCTTCCCCTCCATTTAACAGGTCAGTAGCCCAGGCAATGACACAATTTCTACCAGGGAGTCCACAAGTGCCACAGCTGTCTGTGACCCAGTAAGTACCAACGGTTATGGCTGAAGAGTTGATATGAATCACCTGGCACAACAATCAACTCACAGGGAACACATGCACCTATCTTACTCATAGTTCCTCACCAAGAGCAGGTGGTATCACTATTCCTAATTCCAACAGACATTTCAGCTTCCTAAGCTCTGCAAGGCTTTATTTAAGGCAAAGCCTCATGATCGGCACAAGTGCAACCAGGTAAAACGATACTTGCCTCAGGAAGTCAAAGCACAAGCAACGGCAGTAAGAGACATCCCTGAAAATGTATTGGAGGTGAAGCTCTGAATACATACGGACTAAGTTGGTCAGTCTTTAAAATTTAACCTTAGTTAAGCTTTAGTAGGAATATTGCAAAAGTTTTCCAAGTATCCTAACTCTCAGATCTTCGGTATTCCAATTTTAAATAAACTACTTGTTTCAAAGTTACGGATTTTAGCCTACTGTATTACCACACAGGATTTTTCACTCCTTACTCTAGGTTCTTGTGTAACAGGTAAGCATAATCATTACGTGGGTTACTTCAGGACGAAAGCTATTATCAATCATCAGGAGACAATTACTACAGACAAACCAGGTTTACCTGCCGAACCTCAGTTTTCCCCCAGTCTGGCACTGATGTGTTTCGCTGGTACCCCATCCCCTCATCTCCCCGGCCGCGGCGCTGCCGGAGTTCCCGGGACCCGCCGGGATCCGCATCTGCTGCACACCGGCGTGTTCCCCCGGGGGCCGAGGGGCCGGCCCGACACACGGCACCTCGGGGAAGGGGACACACGGCACCTCGGGGCCGGGGGCGCGGGTCTGCCCGCACTGACCCCTCCGGGCGCGCCCGCCGACCCGGAGAGGCGTCACCTGTTCCCTCCCGCCGTCCCGCGGGATCCCGCCCGCCCCCGGCCACCACCGGCCCGAACCTCGCCCTACCGGAGGCGGCGGGAGAGCGCGGGCGCCGCCGGCCCTGCCCGCGGCGGGACGGGCGCGCTCGGGGCGCGGCCGCGGGCACGGACCCGGCTGCGGTGCCCGGCACGGCCCCGCTGCCCGCAGGCCGGCCCGCTCGCACAGCCCCTCCCCGGCCCCTTCGCGGCCCCGGCCCCGCGCTCACCATCGCGGCTCCCTCGGCGCTGCGCTGCCCGCAGCTCTGCCCAGACACGCCGGCGCCCGGGGACGGACGGGCGGGCAGCCGGGAGGGAAGGCGGAGGCAGGGAGGGAGGGGAAGGGAGGGAGCAGGAAGCGGCTCCGCCCTCCGCGCGCGCCGCTCCAGCCGCGGCGGGGCGGGAGCGGGATGGGAGCCGGGAATGGGAGCCGGGGCTGCCTCGCGCGGGCGGCATGTCCATAAACGGAGAACTCGCCGCGCCGCAGCCGACACGTCATTCCCGCAGGGAATCCCGGCGCGTGCGGCCCGCCACCCCCGGCCCAGGGCCGCTGCGCCTGGAGCATCCCCGGGGCGACGTGTTGGAGCCGATGATCCCTGACGGTCAGTGACTCTAAGAGCTGGGCTCTGCCATCCTCGTGGGTCCCTTCCAGCTTCAGCGTTCCGTGTCTGCTTTAAGCGAACGGTGCTGGCTGTGCCCCCGGCGGGCTCTGCTCTCAGCCCACGGACCCGCAGAACCAAGGCGCTGCTAAGCCCTGGAAACACTGGACGGTACGAAGCATCCTGTCACCGAGTGGATGCTGAAACAAGTCCTACGGGCACCCCAGGGGCACGAAACAACCCAAGTGCCCGCAGGCAGCCGGCATCTGCTCCACGTTGCCCCGAGCGTTCCGACCAGGACACGACCAGCACAACTTCCAGGGACTGCGCTTTCTAAGGGATCAAACCAGTAAACCCACCCACAGCCGAGGACTGGAGTCCTGTTAACAAACGCTTGAAGCCCTGCTGTTGGCTCTAATGGATTTCTAACGCCACTTCTAAGCCAGAATAAAGTGGAAGCAACATAATGTAACAATCCTAACAACAGCCAGAGCACGAGTCATATGTTGATACTGCTTCCAAACCACCTCGAAAAGCACTCCCAATAAGTACAGCTCCTGGTTTTCATGAATAGGTAGTACTGATACTTAGCTTATTTATGAGCGGAAAGAAGTGCAATCATTGGGAAAAAATAGGTAATAGTTTATACAGAATATATGTATTCAATTTTCATTGTTTGTTTTTATAAACAAACACTCGCTCCCACACTAATTTAGAGATCAGGCATAAGTGGATTTACTACTGTCTTTTTAGAGGAAAGTCCTGCTCTGGCTGCTCCGAGGCAGTTCTGCAGCCAGACCTGCCAGTGTAGAGAAAGGACAGTGTCACTCAGCACAGGCACGTGGTTTTGTCCTCAGGGCCCTGCCTGCAGGATGGCTGTGATGGTTTGCAGACATTAAAGGTGGCTGGGCAAGTGTTACAAACTCAAACCACTCTGACGTTCACAACAGGAAATGGGACTAAACTTCAGCTGTTTATCTGGCCCCCTCTCATGTCCCACAGACTTTGGTGGTTTGGATGAAACACAACAGCCCTTTGGGCATGTTTCATCCTTAGTTCTGAAGAATAAACAAAATTCTTCCTCAGCTCAGCTGGGTTTACACTGTATGGTTACTGATCATGTGAAGCTTGGGATTTCCATGGTGGATTGCTTGGATGTTAGCTGACATTGGTATGAAAGTTCGGAAATACTTTCATTGAGAAAAAAGCTGGGTGGTAAATATAAGCTCCAATAGCTATTAAAGCAAAAATATATCTGATAGTGCTAAAAGTGCACAGAACAGGAGATGAGTTTCATACTCTAATTCTCAACAGAAGGTGAGTAATAGCAGTTTCATGGAAACAGGACAAAAATAATTTGCCTATTATTTCCTTTGAACATGGGAATGTTACATAAAATTATGAGACCGTGATAAAAAGCAGTGAAAAAACCCCTGCAAGAATCCAGAGCGTATGTATATTGGGCTGACAAAAGAGAAAATCGATACAGGTTTTGAAGGTTTTTATATTGACTTTTCTATTGTTTTTAATGTCTAGATTAATTTTCTTAAGACGTATATTTGTATGTATGTGTGTTTCCATACATACAAACATCTTTATAAGGACTTATGAAAAAAACAGAAACATGGCTGTGGAAGAATAATTAAACAGTGCATTCACACTGGCAGGCTACTGGAGAAACTGTCCTGAGGTCACTGCAATTGGTGTGTGCTACTGGGTCCATCTACTCTGGGTGGACCAGAAGATGGCTTTCAACAAAAATCCGAAAGCTGAAGGAATCAGCACTCTGCATCCACATGAACCTTTGCTAACCACTGTGTGTACCAAGCACAGTCTGATTCACAATGAACTCTTTTCATGCTTTTAAACATTCTGCTTATTTTAATGATAAACATCTAATTCCCAAGCTGCCTATATGAAGTGAATGATACTTATTCAACATCCCTGCTCAGAAGCAGGGGAAGGCATTTCCCTTTGAATGTCAGTGGTGGTGTGCCTGGTCTGCATTGCCTGGGTCCTCCAGCCAAGAATGTACAAGTCATGTCTGAGAAAGGCAGAACCTTTTCATATTGAGGAGCTCCAGCAGAGTAAAGAAGACCCTCTGTACTTCTAAATGATGCACAAAACTTGGAAAAGGTGAGATTTCTGTCCTAACATTCATATGGACAGATTAGCTTTCAAAGGCCTAACTTGAAAAGATTTAAGAAAAATTCCCCGCATTGAGACCTTGCATGAGTTTTTTCAGCATGTGTATTGTCTGACAGGATGCTTGGTTAGTAACACCTACCAGCTCGTGCACACAAGTGTGAACATCAAGAATTGTTTTGAGGATATCTTCTAGCTGCAAGCAGTTGCAACATTTGATCCTCCTGGTATTGATCACTAGTGCTAAACTTCAGGAAAATACTTAAGGACAAGCTGCACTTCAGTGCCTGCAAAGGTTTATTGGCTGAGCATTTTTGACTTTCAGAGGCTGGTTACAGGCTCAGTACTCACGGGAGTGACTCCAGCCTCTGCCATCCCCTGATTTGGAGCCCACTCTGCACTGGGCAGTACCACAGGAGAGAAGCTGTTGCCTCCAGAGCGCAGCCGGTGACTCACACGTGCCTTCCCACCCACCTACCGCCCGAGTGCCAGCACCGAACAGGAACCAGGCTCATGCTGAAGTGTAAAAACACTCAACTGCCTGAAAAAAGAACAGGGTCTTTTCCCTCTGGAAAAGCCACAGAATGTAACTTTCCCTTGCCCTCCATTCTCAAAACATAATTGTGGCTTCAGAAAGAAATTACTCTTATGAGAAGTCAGTGAATCTGGAAAAGATTAGACATTTTAATGAAATAAGCACTGCTCTAATTGCTTTCTAACTGGTTAAAACTGACAGCAAAGAATAAAAGAAAGGCATTATTGCTTTTCTTTTACTTAGAGACTATAATTAGAGTAAGTTTTATAAGCCACATATTTGTTTTCTGTTGACAAGAATAATTTAATTAATAATTTAATTAATGCCTGAAAGCCATTAAAATAAGGCTTAGTACCCTTAACAAGATATCATACTTTTAGTTAGAAAAACCACACAATCTGGTAGTTCTTAGAAAGATGAAGGATTGGTATCATAGAAAACCAAATTATACTAGATTAAGGAAACTTTAAAAATTCAATGTATTTTTTTTTCCTGTATCTGCCTTCCAGAGAATAAACAGACACTTTTTAATCGCAACATTTTCCTTTTAAAATGCAAATGGTTACACTCTGCCTTTAGTTACATGTGGAGCATGTAGAATTCTACTTCCAGGAAATAAATGGATTCAGCAATTTCTTCTTGTGAAATATAGAGAGAAGCAAAATGGCATGTGTAAAACAAAGGCAGAATTTTATGACTTAAAATGTGATGAAATCACTTCAAGGATTAGGACAGGTCTTTGTGTTGGAAAACAGTAGAATCCTTGTGGCTTTGTCTCAGTCCCTTTCTCGTGCCTATCACAAATTTCTTCTCCCCTCCCTTTTGCTGGCCTCAAATGAGAGAAACATACCTGTTCAGAGAACACGCCTTTAACATGTTCCGTTTGTCCATCTAAAATACCACTGGAGTAAAAGCTACAGCAACAAAGTTAACAGCCCTTTTTCATCCACTGTTTGGCTTGGGGGTTTTTTTGAGGAAAAAAAGCATGTGGCTCTTTCACTCTGGATCTGATTAAGAGATGCCTCAGATGTAAGAGATACTTAGAATTCATGAGTTGAATTTTTCTCCAACTGCAAACCAAAACGTATGAATAATGCTGTTATTTGCAAGGCTGGTATAAATCTGGAAGAAGTCCACAAGGACTCAGTAACCGAGGAGTTTTGTCTCCTGTGTTCCCGTGACTGAATTCAGTTAAGCTATGTAGGTTCACAACAACAAAATCACAAGAATTATATTTTTTTTCTCAAAGGGAGAGTTTTTTTAAACATAACACAAGCTTTTAAGATAAAAACCTTTATGTTATGTTGGGCAACCTGATCTACCATCAATGTTAGCCATGCTTTGAGTAGGGAGTTGGTCAATATTCCCTCTGAGGTCCCTTCCAGCCTAAATCACTCCATTTCTGTAATTCTGTGATTATTTAAAATGGGGCTTCATTCATGAGTGAGATAGTGGAAGACTCCAGAATAAAATCATATTATTGTTGGTGCTGTGTCTTGATAAAAGTGATCCTGATATGAATTTTCCTTTAAGAAAATAAATGTACATGTTCACTATGAATTATACTGAAGATGTAACAACATAAAATACAACAGTTTAGTATTGCTTTGGTTAGAAACATCCAGAATGTGATATAAGTACAAAAAATAATGATCTCTGATAACACAACATGAAAAGAGCATCTGTGTGGGTCAAACCAAAGACCATTCACCTCAAATCCTGCGTTGGGCAGTGGTGGTTGGGATGCCTTAGGAAGAGTGTAAGAACAAACAAGAATTTACATATCACCTTCCCATCTCTCGGCCCCCTCTGTTGCCAGAGAAGGGCTAGAGGGAGAAAGCAGACTGAGAGCTGGCATAGGGGTACCTTCTAATGTTATTTTCAAGACTGCAGTAGGAGGTATAAATGTTGTGGTTTTAAATTAAAATAACTGCAATCGATTTGCTTTAACTAACAAGTTGCTTCCAAGCCCCACTCTGCAGACATAGCACTCAAGAAAACAAGAGTATCCAAGCAGTCCTTTGGCAAGAAAAACCACTAGACAGGTGCACAAAAACTACCCAGGAGCATGAAGTTAGTCTGGATTTGCTGGGTCAGGGAATACAGCTGTGTACATCAGCAAGTTCAGCAGAGGCCAGTGAGATGGTCAGGGGCTGGATCCCTGGGGAGAGACTGGGGATGCAGGGCTTGCCCAGCCCCATGAAAGCAGACTTTTGGGGCCCTAACAGGAGCCCCCAGTATCTATGAGGAAGTCATCAAGGTGGCAAAGTCAGACTCTCCATAGTGACACGTGGTGGGAAGACAACAACATAAATGCAAACAAGAGAGGTTCAGACTAGGTATAAAGAAAATGTTCTTCCCCCAGCAGCCAAACCAGCATGGGAACAGGCTGTCCAGAGAAGCTGGAGAGTCTCCATTCTTGGAGGTTTTCAAGAACAGGTTGGGTAAAACTCTGGACAACTGCATTTGGCTTCATCAGTGACCTCACCTGAAGCAGGAAGTTGGCCAAATGTCTTCCTGGGGTCCATTCTAAGCTGTATTATCCCACAATTCCATGACTCTCAGTTCATAATCTTGAAAGCACCTGTGGCACGTTTTCTTTCTGGTCCAATCTTTTGATGTGGGAATTACTTTAAAATAAATAGGTCAATCAGAGTGTGGATTCAGACCCCGCCTTGCTTTTTACAATAGCATGTGCATGGTATAACCCTTGATGCAATCTCTTGCATCTGCCAGATCCCCAGTCCTGGAACGGTTTGCCTATACAACGGTATGGGATGTGGTACGGATTTTGACTGAAATCGGAGACAGTCTGATATTTCAGAGTGAAGTAGTGCAGTTAGTCTCGGATTTCACCTCTTCTTTGTTTACATAAGGTGATTGTACCTAACGAAATCCAAGGAATCACACAAGCCAGGAACAAAAGTGAAGAAAGACACACCCTCTCTGGACTTTGTTTTTCCAGTAATACTTTCTCTTAGCTCACACGCCTCTGCTGTGCAAGCAGACAGATCTCGTTTGCTATGATATATGAAGTTTTACTGAAGCTGCACGTTAGGTCTTGTTTGAAAATGTAACCTGGAAATCTTACAAACAGGACTAATATTTGCCATTGATTTCAACAACCTTGTATTCTGACAGGATTTGATACGCGCTCTGGAAAAACCCATGCCTTTAGTCATACTCTCGGCTCCTTTGCACCACTCGAAACTCGGAGTCAGCGCCGTTTGCCACCGCCGAACTTTCCGTCGGGGGGCCGGCGCAGCCACAGCCCCCGCTCCGTGCCCACCGCTCGCCCCTCGAGGCGCGGGGAGCGCCGCTGTGCGCGGAGCCCCTCCTCTCCCTCCCTGCCTCGCCAGGGTCGGGCTGTGCCGTGACAAAGCCGCGGGGAGGGGGCGATGCCAAGGCCTCCCTCCCTCCCTCCCTCCCTCCCGCCCCGGGCTCCAGCGCGTTCCCATGGCGACGGCGTCCTGGCAACCGCTCCCGCTCCCGCAGCCCGGCCTGCGGCGGCCGCCCCGCTCCCAGCGCTCCCATCCCAGCCTCTCCCATCCCAGCCGGCAGGGCGGACGGAGCCCCGGCGGCGCAGCGGCGGGCACGGCGCTCCCGCGGCGGCACCGCGCTCGGGAGCGGAGCGGGGCTCGGCCGGCGGCGGGGATGCGCGGGAGCGGCGGGCAGCCCTGCCCTGCCCCGAGCCAGCACCGGTGAGTGAGCGCAGAGCCCGTCCCGGCTCTGTGCCTCCGTGTTGCGTGGCCGTACGGTGGTGTGCGACCCGCGGTGTGCTGTCGGCTGTCGCACGCCCCGTGTCCCCGCAGCCAGCGCCGCGCCCACCGGTGACCCCCGCGGCTCGGGGCCGGGGCGGGCGGGGGTGCCGACCCGCGGGCAGGGCAGGGCAGGGCAGGGCAGGGCAGGGCGGTCGGCCCGGGGCTCCGGCGCGGTGACCCCGCTCAGAGCCCCTCGGCACGGACACGCACCGGGGCCGGTCGCACCTATTTCCCCGCAGGGCCCTCGGCCCGGAGCCGCGGGCGCGGTCACGGCGCTGCCGCGGGAGCCGCTCCCGCACCCCATCGCACACCGAGGTCAGGCGGGTCCGGCGGGGGCTGCCCCGCCCCGGCTTTTGACCCGTCTTTTTGCTGGGCTGCAACACAGGGACTTTCTCTCTTACTCCGAAGCGTTGCCCCAGAACACTTCAGAGTAACACCGGGAAGCTGCCGGGGTGGTGTCACACGTTCCCTGCACAGCAACCAAAGCCGCTTCTATTTTAAGAAGAAAAGAGTGATTAAAGTGTTTGCCTAGGCAGGTATTTCAGTCTGCTTTGATTCCCGTGTGACTTGTGGCAAGTCACATAGCCCGCCCCGTGCCTCACTTCCCTACCAGCAACAGAAGGAAATCATATTTTCAAGGATAATAATGCTTTCCTACCCCGCAGGCATATTGTGAGAATGAATGTGAAAAACACTCCGAGGTGCACAGACATTAGAGCAAGTATTAGACGTAGGTTATCATGGAAGATGGGGAACTGAACACTACAGATGTGATTATCCTTCAAAACAGGAGAAATGGAGAACCCGCAGAAAATAAACATGCAAGGCAGTCTGAGGAGTGGGGAAGGGATGTCACAGCACAAATAGCAAGGAGTGAACTGTGCATTGCTAGAAGTGTTTCTTCATCATGTCCCGTGGATGATATTTTTTTCCCAACCTTTTACACATCTGATGTCAGTGACTTAAACAATAAGGAAGTAATCCATATTTATATGGAAAAGCTGCCTTATGTGTCAAGTGAAATGTTATTTTTGGCAATCGGGCGTATAGTTTACAACTGGGAAAAATCTTTTATCTCATCCATGTGACAAGTATATTTGGAATATTCAGTAACTTAAATTAGTCAACCCAAATTTACTGGGTTAGTATATAATGACTTAAATTACTATAGCAGTATCAAATAGAAGACATCATTAAAAAAAAATTAAGCACCTGTAGCCAGTATTTTGACTGGCATTTAACTTGATCCCAGTTTACTAGCATTAAAATTAGAGCCAAGTGAAATTACACTCCTCCAAATCTAGGCAGCAGAACATCTTATGTTTTCTTTTATATTTACTAGTTTAAGTTGGTATTACACACACTCATAGAGAAGGAATTTGTCATTAGTTCTGACACCTGTTTGTTACCGTTTATTGCAAATATCTCCAAACTGCAGGAAAGTTTTGTAAAACTGCTGAACAAGATCTTAAGCCCATCCTCTCTGGCTATTGGATCAGCTCAAGGAATCCAATAACTGATGATGAGATATTTCCCTGTGTACTGAATGAAGTGCTTAAGTTAGCAATAACAAATGAATGAGAAGTTCAGCTGGGTGACTTTGGTTTCTTTGGTGCATGATTTTTCCAGATATTTGTACTTAGCTGCATGTCTAATGGTAGTCTGGCAGAAAAAGTTAAAACTTCAAGCAAACCTACGCTTGCTCTGCTGCAAACATTTTTGTCCAATTGATAATAAATAGATACCAACGCCTGTAAGATTAGACCACTGTTTGGCTGCTTTTTATAAGATGTATTTCACTAAGACACTGCTGCTGTATGGACTTTAATATTTGTTCTTTGTTTTTCTAGGTAGCATCCAGTGCTTTGCTGCTGTGGCATGCAGAGCTCTTCTTAAATCAGTGGGATAATCCCTGTGTTAACAATTAAATGGTGTTTAAATGCTTCACTGCATCAAGATCATTAAAAGGTGTTAAGGCCCAGAGGTCTAAGAGTACATGATCTCAGATGCCTGGTGGCGTAACCTGGTGTAACCTGTTGGTACAGCCAGGGGGGACATCTTGCAGAGTGGTGGCATTGCCTGAAAATCCAGCAACTGGGAATTGATGGTGTGAGGACCAGACTGGAGAACTGGACATTGAGTGTCTGTGCGGGATTTTGAATGCAGAAGCCATCACAATGACACCCAGCTCTTATACCCAGCTTTTTACTTATAGCCATGTAAGAACTTAAATAAGGAGGTAGGTATCGTTCTCTCTCTTTCATATGGGGAAACTGAGTTATTAGGCATGGAAGTAACTTGTCCAAAGTCGAGTGGATCAGAGATTGAGCAAGGAATTAAAGTCAGACTTTCTGAATTCCTTTCTAGTGTCATTGCTGCTCAGCAACCCAGCTTCTCTTAAAACTATTTTTTTTCTAATTTGTAGTTTCCGAAGCACTGTGCTATAAATAGAATGCACACACTGTGACAATGTTTGCTCTCTGCTTTCAGGCAGTGCTTTCATACATTTCTAAGGCACAAACATGCTTTGCATTTTGAAATCTCGGAGGGCAGCCCTATTGCTTCTTCACAATTGATACTTGGCTATTTTGTTTCCATAACCCTATTTTTCTCTTTCTGTTTGTACAGCAGAATGCACAGGATTTCATCAGCAGTTGCAAAATTCTTTTCATACACCAGCCTTTAGTCTTCAGTGAGAATTTTAGGTTTCAAGGGAGTTCAGGCTCAGGCCATGCTCCTTCATTTTATACTCAAAAATGTTTATGTGTTTTATAGGGGGTGGAATAGTTGGATTTGATTGAGGCTAACATCTTTTTCATTAGTTTAGTTTCTGTCAGCAGACAAAGCTGCAGAGCCAGGTACTGGTCGCACATTAAGATATTAAAATATCTTTCTGAAGTTATTGAATAGACCTACTCTGCTGCAACGTCTGTCACAGTCTGGCTGTCTGTATCTAAAAATTAAAGCCTCAATCTATATTCCTACCACAGAAGAATTTACTTACAACAGAAAGTGTGATCATTTAGATTTGAAGACAAATCAATAAAAGCCTCAATTTTGCTAAACTATGCTGATGTCACACATTTTATTTAGGTTTCTGACTGCCAATGCTTTTACCTGAAGAACACCTTACTCCTAATAATCTGCTGTAATGAAACATTTGTATTTTATTCTCCAGTCAATATTTTCTTAAGTTTTATCATAGTCCTGTAGCTCTTACTTTATTATGCATTGGTTAATTATGTCTGAGACCAGTAGGGGTCAAGACCAGAATTGGGGACAAGAAGTTTGTTTACCTCTGTCCTGCCAAACCAGTTCTGTAGGTCAACAGCAGATTTCAGTTTCAAGGCTGTCACCACTGCCTTTTCAAGGGTATAATTTTCACTATAAAATGCTTTTTAGCAGGTTTTAGTCTTCATTCCTTTGTATTGATTTTTATTAGCATTTATTGCATTAGCAGTATTTGAATGCCAAGATCACAGGTGTCAGCATAATCTTAAACTTTAATTAAAGGTACACTTAAAGCAGAAGAATTAAGTTGTTTCAGTACCAGATATAAACTATTCAATAATTCCATGTGTACTTTTTCAACAGACATAAATTATTGACCAGAAAATGGCCCACCGAAGCCCAATCTTCCCAACTCTTGCCCCTTCTGAAAGGTATAGTTTGGAATATAAAAAATAAAATCTTCATATTGCAGAATATTACGTCTCTTAATTTCCTGTGACTTGGGACTTTGGCCTTAGTATACAAAGCAAAGTCAAATAACTATAGACATTCAAATCATGGCCTAAATCACAATTCCTTACTCAGGTTTCCCAAAGAAATTAAATAGCTTAAACTGTAACTGAGTAGAAGTCTAAGAATACTGTGCTTTAGCCAGTCTTCTAATGAGTGTGAAATGAATGGAGTGAGTGTGAAAACTCAGAGCTAAAAGTGACCTTTGTTTTGAGTCCTCAAACATCTCTAACAACGTCACCATGCTGAAACTGAACTGCTAATTTGGCTTATTAACAGGAAACAACATGGGAATACACAGTAAATAACAGAGTTCCAAGAAAAAGATGTCATCTTTCAAAGTGGGATTGAACTTGTATCTTCCACTCATGCTTCTGAAAATTTTCATTGTTCTTTACAGAATATAGTGGCAGGCAAAGATTGCATGCATTAGCAGCCTGGTTATTTTACTTTCAGCACCCATGAGCTCCATTGCATTCCATGAAAGCTATGCAGTGCACTCTTGAAAAATCTACAAATATTCAAGGTACCCAAATGTAAGCTATTTGGGGGGAAAATTTGACTTCTAAGACTATGAGAAGCTTGTCATAATTTTGTTTTTCTATATCCACATATGTTCTTGTCCAGTTCATGGGGGAGCAAACTTCTGTATGTATTAGAGGGTAGCTATAGAGACTACAAAAAGGAATTGACACAAGCTACTCATTTTTAATGTCAGTCTGTTTGCATTTCATTTGCAATACCTACCTTCTACAGTTATGGCTTTGATTAAGCCTGAAAACTGCAGAGACAAATAACATTACTTTTTAAACTCAATAAAAGGGAATTTGGATTCTTAATCAAATTCTAGTTCTGAATTGTAACTGTTTTTATTATGCTAGTGTCCTTCTCTTAAGATGCTATGCTTTTGGCAAGTATAAGAGAGCCTGACCTGCCTTTGTGCAATACACTTATTCGTAGCACCCACTTTGTAGCAGTGGGCCCTCTCTGTGAGTATTCTGGGGCTTCTGCCCAGCACTGCCAGCACTCACATAGTGTCACACTGTCTCCAGTGGAAAGACATGGCAGAGTTTTTTGGGGGAACTTAACAACACCTTGGATATTCTTCTCCACCAGACGGGTTCGGAACATCCCGCTGCACAGCCAGGCACTGACAGCGGTGCCGCTGGCATCCGCCAGCCTAGTGGATCAGCTGGAAGACAGAATCCTAAGCCATGAGAAAACAACAGCGGCCCTTGTGGAACACGCCTTTCGCATTAAGGAGGACATTGTTTCCACTCTGCACAGAATGCAGAACAAAGGGGGGGGTGACCGGCTGGCCAGGCAGCTCTTGGAGGAACACATCCGAAACATCACGGCCATCGTGAGGCAGCTCAACCGCGACATCGAGGTATGCTCGGAATGTCCCACGGCACCAGTGCCATCTCAGCCACTTACTCCTGCTATTTCCTAAGAAAGTTTACCACAGGATAAGCAGGGGTCAGACAAGGTCTGAAGATCCTGTAAGCTTATAAATTGTTTTTACAACTTGAAAAAGTGTTTGCAAATTACATCATTTTTTCAGTGGCTATGAAAATAGCACAGGATATTAGCATATAAACACAGGAGCCTTTGTGGTTCTAATAAGCTGGCTTTCAAAAGCTGCACTGGAAAATCTTGAAAAAATGAATTAATGCGACACTAATACCCAGCTCAAGTTCAGTCCAAAGGCTGTGCTGTGTAAACACTAGGAAATGCCTTAGCGCTGTAATAAACTTTCTTTCCCTTCCGACTCACTGATGACACCACGTAACCGAACCCAAGTGCTCATTTTTGTGACCTAATCGCATGTAGATCCATGACTTCACGTCTGACCCCTGCTGCAGTGAGCCACAGGGGTGTGGTGGGGAAAATGAAAGGATAAAAACAATATTGAAGTCTCCATTTCATTGTCAAGTTGTGTTTCACGCATATTATGGTATTTATGTGCAGACTGGACACTAATAATAAGAAATAATAAAATGGCTAAAAGGCATCTGGTTTAGTACATTACAGGACAAAGCTTTTAATAAAGTAATAATAAAACGGTATCTGAGGATACTGAACTACTGAAAAATAATGAGTGACACTTTAAGTGTACATTAAATGTGACATACTGAGCTTTTATTTGCATATGAATGCTTTGTAGATGCTGCAGGAACAGATACGTGTCAGAGACAATCTCAGCTATGGAACAAATTCTACCCTGAAGAGCCTGGAAATGCGGCAGCTTTCTGGCTTGGGAGATCTTCGGGGAAGAGTTGCAAGGTAAAAGTAACATGGAACTGTATTTTGGGGGCTAGCTAATGTTGCTTTAATCTTGAAGTATTAATGATAATGGGCTGAATTCAACTTTGGCAAAATTCCCAGGATAATTTTGCTCTGTGTTTTCAAGAATATGAATAATAATCCTTTGCATTCCAGTATTACATATTAAGCTTAACAATATCACCCTTAATTCCTGAAATTCCTGAAATTAGTTTTAAATAAATTACTTCAAATTCCTTTGGCAAATTTGGATATGGTTCAGCTTTTAAAAAGTACTGTGGTTAGACTCATGTATCATCAAAACACATTAATTAGCACAATTATAAAGGCAGCACGGAACAATCTGCACTTGTGAAGAACAAAACAGTTGCACATTTTTGCATATATTTTAGAAGTCAAATCCTCACATTCAGTTTGGTTAGCCCTGTTAAAAACCACATAGGCTACATGACACAAAGGGAACAGAAAGCTGTACAATAAGAGAGGTGTTACAGGCTCCTGATACTCCAGGTTACAACTGTGCAGCCACACAGACTCCATTGTGCCATCAAAGACACATTTACAAACCTCTCTACAACAACGTTGGCTTAAGTGTCTGTAAAGTTGAACACAAAAGACAGAGGATGTGTGCAGCTACAGGGAAAGCACCTAATCTGGCTAATAATTTAGAGGGAATTATACTTGTCCTGGATTTGACCTGCTGTCTGTATTGTACAGGTAGTTTTTCTTTGTATGTCAGCTGATTCAGTGATAACCTTCAACAGCCTAAAGAAATAATGAGGGAGGGATTTTCTTGAAAGGAACTAAAGTTTTCTCATAAATTATTCAATTGTCTGAAGCTTCCACTGTAACGTTTATAGCCCATTTTGTAAAGAATGCTTTAGAGAGGTTCTAAAAAGAATAAAAAAATTAGTAAGTTATGTACTATCCTTCCACAAACATGAATGAACTCGTTTATTTTGTCAAATCAGAAAATTGATTGAAAAAGAGAGATACACACACACACACACACCTGTGTATCTCACTGAGAAATCCCTGAAAAATTGACAAGCTTAGATCTTCCTGCTTCTTTGTATAAAAAGTCCACTTTGAGATCATACTACATCCTGAGAGGGGTCCATACTTGGAACAACACTGACACCTTGAAAAAGTGCCTTTGCCTTCAGTAACGGAACTCAAGAGAAGAACCACCTGCTGGCCTGGGCATCACAACAGGGCCCTTGCCTGCCCTGAGTGCTCGGAATGGGAGCGGTGAGGGACTGGCACAGTTTGTGCCAGGGTTTCTTCCTTTATTTACTCAGGGCACCGCCCTTGGACTGTGTTTGAGTTGCAATTTGTCTGATAATTGTAGGAGATGAAACCCATCTGCCTTATCTCAGACTGTGCAACAACTATAGGCTGTGCGTATTCATTGCCATAAGAGAATCGTTTATTGTCTTTTAACTGGTACCTTCTATTCTGCACTCTATGCTTCTATTCAGCATGCTCTGTGCAAAAAACTTCCCCTGGATAGGGAAGGAAAAAAATCTTCCCTTTATGAGAAATCAAGTTAAAGCAGTGTTCCATGAGAGAAAGCTATTTGCCTTTCTGTACAGACACATTCTACTTTGAAAATTAGTGTTCCTGTGAATAATGATTATTGCACCAGCTGGAGATTATGGTCAAGACAGTGATTTGTTGTGCTGTTGGCACAATACAGAAACTTTCCCTGGGATAAACACTTCTGATTACTCTAGCCAATGTTCCTTATATCAAATAAACTTTACTCCCCTAATGTAATTTTACATCTAGCCCTCCTAGCTTTCAGATGAGTTCAGAGTGAAACTTTAGAACGCGATCAAGTTCCTGTGGCTCACCAACCTGCTCTGCATCACCTTTCAGCCCCAGCAGAGGTGTGGCTCGGGCTGCAGTGACAGCAGGCTCACCAACTCCGAGTCCGGCACGTGTGCCCTGGGCTGGCAGTGTGCAGACACACACCGTGTGACTCACTTTATACAGGCTGCACGACAGTAAATCCCAAAGTCTGAGCCCTTTGGTCACGTAATCATTTCAGTGGCAGTATTAGGATTCCAGCCAAA
Organism: Acropternis orthonyx; assembly: GCA_035583155.1. Lineage (NCBI taxonomy): Eukaryota > Metazoa > Chordata > Aves > Passeriformes > Rhinocryptidae > Acropternis > Acropternis orthonyx. The sequence continues at coordinate 14,844,666 of JAWWEU010000017.1, forward strand.
TTTCAGTTCCAGTAATGACATGCATACTAAACATCCTATTCAACTTCAATATTGGAGAGAGTGGTATTTATTTCCTAACACCAACTGTTCTGTAACGTCAATATATCATCAAACAACTGTCTCATTATTTCTTGAGGGTTGCTGCCTTTCACAATGAGAACAGAGGTTCCCTACATGCACATGCCCTTCTGAAGCACAGCTCCAAACCACGGTCCCCACAGCTCTGGAGGAGGGAGGTTCAGACACACCTCACTCACATCACAAAATCAACTAGTATTGCTGTCAGATGATGACTGAATACACACTGCAGCTCATGTCTCTGGGCCTTTTCTCAATAACCACAGTTTATTGATGAATTTGTAAAGTAATATCATGGTGTTCACCATGAATGATTCCTAAGAATCATCATTATTATTAACTTTAAGAAAAAATATGACCTCTATTAAATTCAGTGACACATTCAACAGAAAATTAGATAGATGCCAGTTGATCTATTCTCCAGCCTCCTGTCCCTGATGTTGTCAATTTTATATAACAGAGATTTAACAATTCTTTTTCTAGTGATGCGAGATCATAAAATTCACTGGTAGTGCCTTATTGTTTATTTAGGCAATTACTTGTGTACTATGAACATTTTTCTGGAAAGTTTAAATACAGCAGTCTGGCTGGAACGATAGCAGTAGCTGTCTCTAGATAGCTGAAACATCCAGAGAAACGTCAACTGTGCGTGTTCCAACTGGGCCTACTTTGCATATAGAGATGATTTTTTTATATACATTAGAGAACTGATTCATTTCAGCCAACCTGGACTCATTACACGTGGGCAGATTTTCCTGCACGGCACAGAACATGAGTCTGATGCATCTGGGACACACCACATTTATGAACTTCCTGAGTACAGTCAATGTGCTGTGCCCTGGCTCATGCTGGGTGGGAGGGGAGCAGGGGGGGCTGCTCTGGGCTCCTGGGCACCATCCACCAGCTCTGCTGCTCCTGCCCAGCGCACGCCCTGGACATGCCAACTTGCCTTTCACTCTTTGTTCTTCACCTACTTGTTTTTCAACACCAGCATTTTAATCGAAACCTCTCCTGTCCTCATAAAACAGCAGCATTAAAGTCCCTCTGTGTTCCCTTACAGTGTATGTAGCTGCAGAGTGTTGCACAGCTCTCTGCTTCGTCCAGGCTCTAGTGATACAACTACTGGGACAACTACTGTCTTTGGATTTCTTAGAGGTCAAAGACAACAAAAATGGTCTTCAGTGTGCCAGAAAAATAACAACTGCTTTTCCTTAGTACAACGTGGAGGGCAGTTGTTTGGTAATTTAACTGTTTATATTAAACTTTACTGATTTCTAGAATTCTACTATATTCTGAAATCAAGGACAATACTTAGCAGTACGAAACTTCTCCATTTATTCTTCATTTACTAACCTCACCTAAAGATACAGCTTGCAATCCAGAACTTTCAGAAATTGTCCCCAAAATGAAATAGTAGCAAAATTAAAACATTCCAGTGCATCTTTGGTCCAAATTTCAACAGTGCATGTGTGCAACTGCATATGAAAAACTGCACTGGGTTGTTTGTATGGACAGCTTCAGTATTTCAGAACATTATTTATTGTGCACTTCCTTGTATAAAATTGTTTTACACTCAGCTCTTATATTTTTAACTAGTATCCATTCTAGAAATCTTAACCTATTTCTCATGTCTTTCCCTGTGCTTTTAAAGTGACCAAACCTTGAACCTTATTTTCAACTTCTGTCTTTATACCCATAGCCCACTGGCTGCATCTGTAGAGACAGTCTGATTAAATTAAATACAGTGTTCAGAAACATTTATTTCTACTTTTAATAGGAATTCTATTGTCATTTTAATATGAATCTATAAAGAAGATTCAAAGGAGAACTTTCAGAGATGTGGGTGATTGTAGTGTGCCATTTTTTTTTCTCCCCTCTCTCTTTTTTTTTTTTTTGAACAGGGAAAAATTCCAAGCTATAATGTTCCCTTGTGTTTAGATTGTTGATTATCTTCCAACCCATCATGCAGTAGAAACCTGAATCAAAAGTGTTAGAAAGCCCATGCTTTTCCATATGTTCATCTTATTATTGCCTTCCCTCCCATTTGAAAGCCGGGGGAAGTTATTTAACTGTCCTAACTTTTTATTTCAAAATGTCTACTCACATCACCAATAGCAGAATCTCAAACTCTTTGTTGCTGAACACTAATATTTTCTTCCAGGTCAAAACTAATCAGGTGTTTGTGTGCGTGTACAACAGATGCAGAAGAGAAACCATAATAATCTGATCCATACATACCAGCTGAGAGTAAATTAACATAGTCAGAATTTTAGTGTTTCAGTTACCATGGAACTACATGAACCCTTTGACCACATAACTGAATTCCACGAAGAAGAGAAATGCTCTGTGATTAAACCCAAAACACTTATTTGCCTTAAAAACAATTACAGATGCTTGCTGTTTACATTTGCTTCAGTAGTTTCAAAGCTGTTGCTTTTTATATTTTCTGTCATGCCTCAGAGAAGCAAAACTAACCACTTTTGGAGCCCATAGCCTTTTGGTGACTAGAAGCAAGATGATTTCATTCCTCTGATTCCCTCTGATCAGAACAATATGGAGCGATTTGGCTTTTCCCGTCTTTCTAAAGAAACTGCCTGACTGTGAGACCCACAAGTATAGTTCACTGCTGTGTAAACCTCAGCTGGTCTTCCTACAGATATTACTAATTGGTCTCACAATGCTGAACTGCTACACTATAAACTGATTTCCACAAATTTTATAATGTCTATGTGCGATTGTGCATGACTGATTATTTTCTTATTGGAATTGTACCATAATAATAAGCAGATGCTCCGTTTGTCATCTTAGCTGGGACTTTCCCTTTATGTTTAATGATAACGGCAGTCACTGTAACCGAGGTGATGAAAATGCATGTTGGAATGAAAGTCTTCAAGATGAAATGTGACTAAAAGGAGCATAAAGTGTGTCATTGGTTTAGGTAATGACTTAACAAGCTGCAGCTTGTTCCATTTTACTGCCTTTTTCTTCCTCAGATTGTAACTGCTATCTGTTCCCCATCAGTTTTCTAGATCAAATTTGGTAACATTGCTGATTACATATTTCCCTTAGCAAAAATCCATACATGAGTCATACCTCACAGAGGTCTTACTCCTGAAATCACAGTATGTACATTCTTACAGCTCAGTTAATTCTTTTGTTGTATTCCTGTAGAGGAAATCCACCTGGCTAAATTATTTTTGAAATCTGGTAGAAAATGCACATATTCTATAGCACATTTAGACTGAAAATGTTACAGCATCACAAAATGTTCCAACGTGAAGAAAAGAAAGAATAATTATCATGTTCCAGGACTTTATTTCATAGTCTTTTCTGAGACAAAATTGCCACTGCTTTCAATGACAATTTATTTATTCACCTAAATAAAGGCTAAGAACTGTAAAATTTGATCCACCTTGTTTACTACACATATTAATTGTATACTACTGTTTCACAAATAAAAATACAAAGCTACAATAATGAAAAAATGGTCCTCAATCATTTAGGCTTCTCATCATGTAGGTGAAATCACAGACACCTTATCAGATGTCTTCTGGAGTATGAGAAAAACACAAGGTAATGAAATTCTGCACCTCTGCCTTCCTGATGTGATGTCCCTGAGTGGTAACACAGCCCACCCATGTTATGGCAGTCTCAAGAAGACTGGGATATGTGCATCAGACTACTGGACCTCAAGGCAGTTTGCTGAATACTGTGAGATACATATGACCATTCTTACAGTCTCATAAGTCATTGTTTCCCTAGACAGCTAGCAATTTCACAGAAATGGCCAGTATAAAATGGAAAATTTAAAAAGCCTGGACCTCCTAGTCTATTGAGCTGCTGCTTTTTTTTTTTTTAATCTATTCAAACAGGTGTGATGCTGGGTTAGCCAGACTGTCTGCAGAGCATAAAATTACATATGAAAGACTTCAGAGCCTAAGTAAAGACCAGCACACCTCCAAGCTGATCTTAGAATCTAAAATCAAAGAGGCAGAAATACAGGTATGGTATTTAGACCAAAGCAATCCATGTACAGGTAAGCGTTACAGTGTAATTCACACAGACTCCATTACTGTTAATTATTGTCCTGGGAGGTCACAGATTTACAAATGGAGAGGTGTATGTGCTCACAGGCCTTATTACACTGAATATTGATTCCTACCTGCAGTACTGTACTGGTCTAACTGAAAAAGGTCCTCAATTTCTGCCTTCAGCATGCATATAGAAGGGACTAGTGTGTAAGGGCATCTGAAAGGACTCCAGGAACAGACAAAAGTCAGTGACTGCTGGCCTGAGTGGCTTCCTGAGGTTGGAATGTGAACATGGCATGGATGTCTTACAAAACTACAACAGTGCAAGCATCAGTGTCTCTCCCTGTATGTTTTGGCCTTCCCAGGATGATTCTGTATCTGAACACAGTTTTTGAAGGTCTGCAAAACAAAACTGGCTCTGGGTTCTGTGAATCCATTAATCTGTCTGTCAGGTTTCTCTTCCACTGGTTTTGAGAATGGAAGTGAGCACTAGATACAAACAGGGACTTGTGACATTAAGGAAAAGGATTCTTCATATCTCCATCTCAAGGCCTTCCCATTTTCTTGGTCAACAGAAGTATTTTACATCTTCATTTTGTGGTAGGTAAATGGTTACAATGCACTTTACCTTTCTCAGAAGGCTCAGTATAGTACATTAGCATGTCAGGAGCATGTTGTCATGTATCTTGTAAACCCGAACAGTTTGTTTTGTGAAAGTGGGATGTTTTGGAGAGAAATATTTCCTTCTGGTAATGACCTATCCCCAGTTAAACCCAGCACTTCTGTCACTGCAGTAGCCATTATACACAGAGTGATGGAACATATCCCTCAGTGTTGGTGGAGTGCTTTGCTATCTATTTACTGTGCTTATGTGGCAACATGGATTGTGCAAACCCAGCTGTCTCAAGGGGGAAGCTGGCAGATGCTTTCAGGCCAAAACTATTCCAATTACTTGAGGCAAGAAAAAATTACAGTTTTCAAAATGTTGATATTTTCACGTTAAGAGATATTGTATTTTCCAAGATAAAGTAAAAAGGGCAAATTTAGTAATTTTTGAAATATTGGCAGAAGTGACCTCTCTTTAAGGCCTCCTCTACTGTTATGAAAAGATCCCAAATAAAACTCTGATGAAATGGTGCTGAAAAAGAGTGACCTCTGAATTTTGTTTCAGATTTCTCACCTGCTGAGCAGAGTAGAGCAATCGATAATGCAGCAAGAAGCGAAGCTGAAGATTGCCTACAAAGAGAGCAACCAACAGCTGCAACTCCTGGACACTAAGTAAGTGCCCAGGAAACTTTGCTGCTGCCTGGGGAGGCAGGGCCTCAGTTTTCCCGGTCTGCCTGTTGCAACCTTCAGGTCTACAAAAGCATGAACCTCTTTGAGTATGTGTTTGCTCCACAGATATTACAAAAACACAATGGTCTGTCAAGCAGGACTTGCTTTCACCAAGGATCCTGCCCCTAACGTGGTCAGGCAATTTGGAAAAGTTCATTAAGTCCCTAGTTAAGTATTTGGGCAGAGCTTGTATTAAAGGACGCAATTAAGGCTTTTTGTAAGAGTGGCCTGGTGCCTTTCTTGCCCTCCTGCAAGAACTGTGCCAAGCAATGAATGCTGGAGGTGCCGGTACAGAGCAGGGCAGAAAGTTCAACTCAAGCAGGAAGCAAAGCCCAGCATTCACAAAGTGTTATTGCTTTAAATTGGCTTTGAACATGAATATAACTGAAATACCTAAATTATTAATGATAAGCTACTGTGTTACTACCAGACATTATATGGGGACATTATATTAATTCAGATATTAACTCCTGTCCAGGCATTTATCTCAGTGGCAGTTCTGCTATAAGCCATGCACATCCTTAGTCTTTTCCACTTATTGCCATCCTCATGAAATCCCATCAGTTACACCAGTGAAACTGCGTGCAAACCGGGTGAGAGAATAGATCCAGATTTCAAATATTCACTGCAGGAAAGAAACAGTTTCACTGGCTCAATTGGTTGGTGTAAAGTTCAGGTGGGTACAGGCACTGTAAGTGGGGCTACATGAACCAGCATTGCCACCAAAATAACTGGTTACCAAATCTTTGTTCACATTTAAGACCCCTGGACACAAAGATGATAATCTGAATGGATGACCATATTCTGTTTCCAATACCACAGTGAATTTTCATCTGCCAGGCTTCAACATTTGTGATGTATTTTGCATAAATAACTGCTATTTTGTTGTGCTCTTTCACTTTTATTTTCTAAAACAATGTTACCTTATCCAGTTTAGTAGCCTTACAATTCAAAGACTCATCTCAATATGGTGAGAATGTATTAAATTGCTATTATCTTATGAACATGTTCACAAAAAAAGTCACTGCTGAATGACCAGTTCTGCACTTTTCTCTCTGCTAATTTCTACTGTGCTCTTAGACTAAAAAATGCTATTGAGGAACTCAGCAGCCAGATTTTATCTGCACGTAGCTGGTTGGAACAGGAACACGAAAAGATTGAGAAAGAGCTTGTGCAAAAAGTTGAACAACTCTCACTGACTTTTAAGGAAAACACTGTAAGTTTCATTCAAATGTCCTATACTTGGGAAGTATTCAAAAAGCTTTATTAATAACTAGGATGATAGAATTGAGCTACTACTTGAGTGTGATTTTCAAACTGCCTCAGTATTTGCATGAGTCTCCTCACTGATATAAAGTATAACATTCCCACAACCTGAGAATTTTGAAATAAATGGCATCACTGCTAAACAGATCAGTATTTTAGCCTACAGTAATCAAGTCAGTTAAAATAATTTTATAAAAAACTGTAATTCCTTACACCTTTGAAAAAAAGGCAATTAATTAACATCTATTTCATAAGTTTGAAAGACCGCTGTTATTTCATATGCAGAGCACTGATTAAAATTCTTTTTCCTGGCTCCAGGAAATGAGCGAGAGAGCTATTGAGATGAAATTCAACCAAATGGCAGAGAAAATTGAGAAAATAGAAGAAATGCAGAAGATAACCATGGAAGCACATGAAGCGAAACAGACTGAGGAAAGGATAAATATTCGCATTGGCAAACTTCAAAACGAGATAAACGAAGATATAAAAGAAATGAAAGCTGACGTTAATGCTGGTAGGACCACGGTGATCAAGTTCTTTATTTTGATTATAATAATATGCAAAATGTGTTTGTACCACAGTAGTTGAAATGCTTTTGGGGCAGAGGCAATGGCTACACCTGTGGCACTAAGAAGGATTTTCACTAAGTGTGACATTCACAGCAGTAAGGGATGACATCCTGCTGGCTTGGCAGTGCCCTCCCCAGCTGTGAGCAGGGGCACTTTTGCCATCAGCTACATCAGTTACATCCTGTTTTCCTTCAGAACTTTTGCTGTTGCTAGTGCAAAGCAGAGTGTTAGGGTGGGAAGCACATTCTGACAGTGATTATGTGATACTCTTGCTCTTGGTCATGAACTAATGCCCATTCTCACCTGCAATTAGGATTTGCAGCTATCTATGAGAGCATTGGGTCTCTACGGCAAGTTCTAGAAGCAAAAATGAAGCTGGACAGAGATGAACTACAGAAGCAGATCCACCAAATGAAGCAGGAGGTTCCAAGATGGGGAGAGGCTGGACCATGACTGCAAGATTTTGTCTGAGAGATTAATGTTTCCCTGGCTCAACAGGCAGACTCTAGTCTTGTTCCAGTCTGTATCCCAAATTAACTGCATGTACCAATGACATGCTGCTGTTGCACAGGTCCGTGTGTTGACTCAAAGCAGTAAATGCAAGCTCTTCATGGATAGCCAACAACCCCTTGGGAATTACCCCTTGGGGCTGAGGTGCTGATTTGCCACTGCACTACTCTAGTTGCTGTCAGGAAGTTGAGCACTGTGTAAAACTGGAGTAATATATTGGTGAAGCTGGCACCTAATTTGCTAAAGGCATTCCAGTTTTGCAGGCTTGGTCAGGCAGCTCTAAGCTTTTATATATAAGCACCTGCACCCACCCCACCCCATGCCCCTTTTCTTAAAAAATAAAGGCAAATTGAAATAATTTGCTTAATGTGAATTTGGCAAGGTTCTTCATCTTGATACAAACTACTTAGTTCAAATCAATGGACATTTTTACAGTGTTACAGTGACTTTCTCTACTATTGACTTCCTGGGGAGGTAGAATTGGCACTAAACAAAGCAATGTTCAAAACCTAGATACCATCAGAAAATGTTTGTTCAGTTTTGCAAATATCCTCTATGTGTGAAAACTAATAGTGTTTTATAATGTAGTTGTAGACTAAGATGATTCGTGAACATAAACAACTTCAATCACATGGTCTTAAGTATTGTAATCTTTTAAAATTAATAACCACATGGAGTTGAGACAAGATAAAAGATGTATTTAGAGTATTTTTTTCAGTTGGCATGTGTTCCTGTGACTTCCTTCATTATATTGATAAAAACTTAGAAAGATTTGAAATCAAGAGAAGGTGACAATCTAACCTAGTCTGGAGAACATAAAGCAAAATAAAATGCAGTTTATGATCGCCTTAGAATTTTTCATTGAAGTAAAAAAACTGATTAATCATATTTATGTAGACTTTAATAATTTAACAGATTCAAATTGCTAATTGCATTCACATAATTTCCAGATAATAATTTCCAGTCACAGAACGGATTACATAATTAAAATCAGCACCCATGGGGCATATTAATCTAGATAGGAAAAAATATATGCATTGAATGTACTTCCTCATTTAAGAGCATGATATATTGCGCCTCATGTTTGCAAGTCATGCAGGATTCGACACAAAGAATAAAAGACCTCATTCAGTAACCTGTTAATTTATGCTATTAACAGTAATTCATATACAAAACCATGAATTTCTTAATTCACATAATTTAGATTACTGTTAACATAAATAAATTAATAGGATATCTCTACACTACCCTTAATGGATCTTCCTTTCAGCTAGTGTCGCAAAGACTATTCTTAGTTGGAAAATCGATGGCAAATTTCTCATCACTTCCATGAAAGATGGTTTGGCCCACAGAGTCACCATACTGAAAACAAACAAAGAACAAAATCCTGCTCCAAAAACTTACACTCATTAACTTCAGTAAGACAGTGTAGTGTGTAAAAATCAAGCAAATGTGTACATCTTTACAGGATTAACACCTAATTTTATATTCACTTCCTATGTAATTGAAAGTCACTGCAAGTCTCAAAGATCCTTGAAGCTTTTGCAGCTCTAGCTTCCAATGCTCTCTGATACAACAGGAATAACAGAGCCAGCTTTGTTATCCTCTGTGTGCTCTGAAATGTGTTTACAAGGGCAGCTCAGGGGAAAGGCCAGTTCCCTAAAGGGAAACAATGAAATGCTTGCAGATATTTCTCAAGAATTGTCTTAAAAGTTGATTCTTCCTTCACCTATGTATGCTCATCTATTCTTAAATATTTAGCCATGCAGTGGAAAAGCTATCACTAGTGTTTTATTTTAAAAAAAAAACCACACCAAAAACCAAAGAAACAAAAAGAGACAGAACAAAAACTAAATAATTTTTTGGTTCTGTAACTTAAAGTCTGTACCTGAGGGGATCTGGTATGATATGAAAAGCCTACAAGGAATCAGAGAAACAACTTATACAGGACTTTAATAAAATGTTTCTCTTGTAGCAATCTTGTTTGATTGATCCAGATATAAAACAACACCTGAAACCCTATCCAATTTTACTTTGGCTGTTTCAAAAATGCTTTTCCCTAAATCTAAGCTAAAGCAAATAACTAAAAGCCCAAATAAAATAATATTGAAGTGCAACCTACTGTTGAGCAGCGTCTGCAAGCTCTAAAGTGCTCCGTGGAGGGAGGCACAGGTCAACAATGTCTGTCTGCACAGGTTCTCAGGGACTGCTCACATGGGATGAGTGAGTTCTTCAAGGGACAGTTGGAGTCCCTGTATGTTCATCTTAACCTTCTGTGGCAGAGTCCTGTCCTCAGAAAGAGCAAGCCCTCGGGACAGCCATGGAGCCAGGAGGGCACAGCCCAGGCACTGTGGGCTACCAAAGCTTGGCTTTGCAAAGCGGGAACTGAGTCTGAGACCTGACCTGAGATCCTGTAAGGCCAAAGAAACTGCTGTCTTGAAAGTGGAGCTGCCCCTTTATTTTTCCTTCCACACTGGTCTCCAGTGGGATTTCTGTGTGCCAGTCCTTCAGGGACACCAAGGGCTTTTGATGGTGGCAGTAACGAGGTTTCTTTGTTAACACAAGCCCTGGTGCTGTGGGTCACTCTAGGCACCACACACAGGCCTGCCCAGCCCACCACAGGAAAAGGCAGTGAGAGGGGGCAGCGTTGTTCTGGATGGAACCCAAGCAAACAATACTAGATGTGCACAAAATACTATTTGAAGCACGAGGTTCACTGACACAACCATAAACTCAGGGAAGGAAGGACTGGGAGGAGACTTGGGAAGTCACCTGCTTCATCTGCCTGCTTCGAAATAGGTCCAATTCTGCCTAAAATATTTGCCATAAGCACTTGTGTAACTTACTTGCAACAGTCTTTCAAGGTTAAACCATTGACTAATGCGGTTTATTCCACTGCTTATAGAATACTGCCCTGCCACCCAAATACCTCAACTGAACAGTCTTGATAGGACAAGACATAATGGGCTTACATTTCAGGCACAGAGGGCACAAACCCCAATTGATTACATTCTTGCCTGCATTTCCATTAATTTTTTAAGGCAATCTGTGTGTAACAGAAGATTCAAATGAAGTTTCACTGGGATATTTGCCCAATATTTCTGAACTTTTTTCTCCTTCCTACATCCATAAAAAATCCCACCAAACCAACAACACTCACCACCCCACCCCCTCCAAACCTCCTAAAATGCCCCAAAGCAGACCTTTCCTCTGATAAGTTTTAAAATATTTCTTTTGCCAGCTATTTTGCATGCATGAGGCTTACACCACTTGCAGTGTGCAGACCATAGCATTCAGCCAGCTGTGTTGCCTGAAAGGCACAGTGAGTGTCAAAGGTTAAATTCATTGAGAAATGCTTAACTGGGGTACATGCCTTTTACATCAGCATGAGATAACACAGCAGAACTGTAGTACTGTGCAGTGAGGGACTTAACTGGAATCAGAGTTATGACAGTAATTACAGAGCAATTGTGCTATTTAGACTCATTAAGGAAACCAAAGTAAGAAGTTAAAAGGATGATCCCAACTTCCACGTGTGTTTGTTTATGTAGTACAGTTTTGTATTGTGGACACCTTTATATTGTGGATATCTTTGTCATTCCATTCTGGTATAGGTCAGTAGACAGTCTCCATGTTAGAGAAAAACAATATGAAAGTCAATGAACAGCAGTGTATTCCTGTAATGTCACTTTATACTGAAATGTAGTATTTCCTTTTTTTTCTCAATTTGTGTTTCCTGCTCCACCTTCTCAAGCATCTGGCCATCTGGGGCACAGAGTGTTCTCTGTACCTCAGAATGAAAGTGCTCGTCAGACACGTATTCCAATAAAGGGAACGTATAACGAGAGACACATGACAAACTGATGAAGCCCCCTTATGTGCAGAGGAGGGATTCCTCCTGTGACACCCCCGAATCTGAAGGACAACAAGGCCTCTACTGAATTTGCCACAGGGTGTCACTGTTACTCTTGGCAAGTGAAGGACGATGCTCAGTGTACCTGTGTGATCCACAGCTGCTGCAATACCACTGAGATGGGGTGGAAGTATTTAACAGTATTATAGACTTTGACAAAATGGAAAAAAAAAAAGAATATTCTAAAGGCATCACTCTGTAAAATCTCAATAAAGGCATATGATTAATTAAGTAAAATACTCTGAGGCTGACTGTGATGCTCCTTTAGACAATGCACAAAGAGTGCCTTTTTTGTCAGCAGAACTTCAGTCAACACAAAGGATAAAAACCCCTCAAACAAACTTCCAAACCTAGAAAAAAAATCGGGGGCAGTTCCTCCAAGACATTAGATCTTAAATCAAGTAAAGTTAAAAGAGCAACATGCAGCATTTCACACTGGTGATCCCAGGAGGTGCTGCAGAAGAGGTTCCTTACCCAGCACTGCTTCCCCCTCTAAGACTGGTTTTGGCTGAAAGACCACAGGATAACCTGAACAGTTACCACCAGACAAAGCTCTGGGCCTCACACAAAAAGCTGCTCTCAATCCATGCCAAGATTATCTCAATAAATAGTACAGTAGAAAAGCTTCAAACATTGCAATATATGTGGGAGAGCCATGACTTGTGCTGGCACAGATCAGTGAAAACATGCTCTGAGCTCAGCAGAGCATCAGTGATCGAGCTTAAGATGAAAACTGAAATAGCAATTGCCATAAAACAAAAAGTCCAAACTGTATGAGAGGGTGAGGAGGAGTTGCTGTGAGAGAGGAGAAAGGAAACTTGCTTCTTATAGAGTGACAGGAATTAAAATAAAACACACTGTGCACTGCTGCACATACTCCAAACAGTTACTGTCATTAAACCTGACTTCAGCTTCTGCCAAGGCTTATTTTCTACCACCACTGCACTAAACGGGCTTCCCTTCTACGTGATTGAATTTGAAGTAGACTGTAAATGAAGACAAATCTCTGACTGTGCTGTCTCACTGTTGTGCTACATTTCATGATGGTATCAGGACTGTGGGGTAGGCATCCACTCTGCTAGGTGGCCTTTGTGATCTTGCTATCGCCATTAAGAATAACTTAAAAGGTTCAATAATTGCATATTAGAATACATATTTTAACACTGAATTTCCATGTTGTGCCACGCTCTTTTATTCTTCACTGGCTTTGAGAACTGTCATTTCAGTACATTGCAAGTATCTTATTATATAAATCATGAAATTCAAGACAGGTATAATGACTCAAAGTAGAGCTTTTAAAATGCAAATAAACTGAAAACAACAAAAGTTTAAACATATTTTATGCTACTGCCATGCTTTGAAAAGATAAATGCCAGCCTGTTTACACTATAAATAATAAACCTTGTTCACTTTACAAAGATCTTACGGGGATTGATCACTTTGTATCTTTCACAAGCTTGAATATGTGAAGTGCTGTGACCCAATTCCACATATGCTTTCCTTTGTGAGATTAATCTCCCTAAAATGAATGTGGCAGCTCACAGCACAAACTGCTTGCTTTCCTCTTTGCATGTATAATGTTTTATGTTGCAAAACAAAAGGGGCTGCTGGTCTCTGGTATGGTCTCCTGGTATCTTAGAATCATAGAATCGTAGAATCGTTTAGGTTGGAAAAGATCTTTCATTAATAGCACAATCTCAACTACTACTCAACATTTTGGATTTTCAGTTATCATGGAGTAATATGACAAAAAATGAATAGTATAATATTATAAGTGTTTGTTTTAGTAATGTATCTCCACTATCCAGAGTGAGGGTAGATGAGGAATATCCAACACTGACACAATGAGACAGAGTACAGTGGTGGGACACTGAATCTCCTGACAGATTTTGGGTCATTATCTGTTCCTTTATTTCAGTAAACTACCTAGTGGTAAATTAATTGTTTACCTTAGGTTGTCCAGGCTGTGGCAACTCCCACACAATGTCAAATTAAAAAAAATAAATCATGAGGCAAAAGTGAGAAGGGAATTGAGTGTTATTCTGTCCCTGATGTCACCACCCTTGTCAGGCAAAGGCAGGCAGGCTGCACATCTGTACGAACGGACAGCTCTGGAAAGGGTTTCAGCAGGCAGGGAGTACCAAGGAAAGTCATACAGATTATTTCAATAAGTCAAAATATTATGCCTTATGGACAGCACTTGTTAAAACAAATCCATTACCATGGCAAAACCAGAGACTGAGTTAAGGGTGAGTCTCCTTGTGGTCTGTGGGGATAGGCTGGGGCTGTCTGACACAAATGGGCAGGAACTCCACATGGCAAACACCACAGCAGGGAAAAAAGCCCTCCTCCCCCTGCATTACTAGCTTAGTTCCCAATACAGCATACTAAAGTAGGAGAAACTCCATAAATAGCTGTCTGGCACACAAGATCTGAGCCTAAGCAGAAACCAAAGAACCTCATACATTTTATGTTGACTGTGGAGCTCTTCCTGCTTGTCCCTGGCCCTGGAGAGAGTCCTCATGGAGCTGACAGGGGAACAACTGAGGATTTGAGGCAAGATTTAAACAATAGGGACAGGAATGGAGTCATCTGTAATACAACAAGATAATCATCTGTGTTTGCATCTGCCAAGAGCAATGGGATATTATGGTATTAAGAGCAGGACAGCAAGATTTTCACTATGAAGATATTATAATCATCATTCAGAAGTAGAAGGATAAATAAATAAAATGCCCAGTGATGCTCATTTGAGAGCCTTTTGCTTCACGAGCGGTCAGAAAAACAAGGAAAGGCCTGGAGAAACAGCAGTGGAGGGTCTGGCTCGCAGGGTCCTTTTAGCCCAAGGCTAAAATGAAAACGATAAACAACCTCAGCTGTTATTTCTACTCTTGCTCACAGAAGCATGTAGTAGTTAATACTGAAATGTCGACACAGATTTATATGGGGCATCTACAATACATCTTATATTTTGCATCTAAACAAATTTGCAGCTTCCTGCATGATGAACCTGGTTTTCACACGAGTACAAGATACGTTTTGAATGCTTGGCTCATGGTGGGGTGTGTCAGATTGGCCCTGAGATCAGCCCAGGTCATGGGTGTGATCCCTGTACAGGCCATTCTCTTAAGAGGTGGACTCGGTGATCCTTGTGGGTCCCTTCCAACCCAGAATATTGTGTGACTCTGTGAATGTATTAATCAAATACATGGATACCTTTCTGGGAATGTGGTTTCAATCATACTATTTAGCCAACAACCCCAGAGTCCCAGAGTAGTTTGTACTCATGCTAAGGTTTCTTGTGACAATCTACTACCACCCAAAATCCTGTCTGTGCATGAGGTAAAAAAAAAAAAAAAAATGTTATGAGAGATGTTAATGGAGTTAGTGCAAGAAAGAAACAGAGAAAGTGTAAACAACAAGAAGTAATGCAATGGCCCAGTTCTTGCAAACTGTGACCAGTTTGAACTCCCAGTTTGCTATGATAGAAAACCATTGCAGAATGGTTCAAACCATGTTCTAAATAAATAATAGTCTTTTTTTCTATGCTTTTTTCCTTCACTCAAGGCATTTAAAGTACTATATTAACAGAGTCTGGTTACCCCTCATCTTTAATTCACCCACTACTGAACCTGATGGTTTCAAATTCCCAGAAGCTGAAGGACTCTCTGTAAACATGTTCTGCTGTGTTCTATTTATGTGTAAGCACACTGATATAACTTTGTTGTATGATAAAATAATTATCACTATCTCTGTTAGACACGGACTATAACAATTCAAGTTAGAGCAAGTTGCACACCATTAATTTTAGTCATCCCTCAAGACTACAGAGCAAAGCTATGACACAGCAAGTAGTAACAGTCATCACTAGTTCCCACTTACCCATGTTAACCATCCTCAAACACCAAACTTTCAATTAAACTGTAGCAGTAAGTAAATGCTATTTATACAAAGTTTGCAGCTTGACTGCTTTATAAAAGGATATGTGGGAAGCAATGTGAAATATCAACTGATAGTTAATATTTAAATTGCTGCTCACTTACACTTAAGGCAAGTTTCATTGCTGCTATTTGCAGAGAGTTTCAAAGTTCAGAATTCAGTGATTCAATTCAAGAACTTTTATAAATAGCACTGTGTTATAAAGAAAATAACAAAACCAACTTATGATGAAGGAATCTTCCTGCTCCCAGGGGACAAGAATTGGTTTTAAAGACAGTGATGGGTCTTTTACCTTTTGTAAGAACAGGTTCTTTGGTCTGTCTTAAAAGAAGCATTCAGGAAGGGGAATACTTCTGTCCTGGATGTCTAAACCTTACAGGAGACACTCAGAAAAATCAGGAAAGTGATTGCACATGGGATGACCTGCAGTTTGAAATAACACTGCCTTTGCAATGGCATCGTTCACCCAGAGGGTGGTGGGCACTGACCAGGCTCCCCAGGGCAATGGGCACAGCCCCAAGGCTGCCAGAGCTCCAGGAGTGTTTGGAAAACACTCTCAGGCACAGGGTGGAACTCCTGGGGTTGTTCTGTGCAGGGCCAGAAGTTGGACTTGATGATTCTTATGGGTCCCTCCAGCTCAAGATATTCCATGATTTCACGATTCCATGATCATTTACTTTAACTAGTGATAGTTTATGTCATACACATAAACATGCCTTGTAATTAATCCTCATTTCCACCAGTAGTACATGCATCAATTTAAACAATTATACTAATTTTTCCTAATGAATTTTGGATCCATTTCTATAAGGTGCTCAGACAGGCAGGGCACGGATGTCTTCAGCACAAGTGGAGAGAGAGTAACACAGTTAAGTCCTGCATGTATTCCCAGTGTTTCTTCCCCACTCTGCCTTGGGGGGCTCTCCACCCACCTACTGCTCTTCACAGAGCCCACTCCAAATTTTCCACATGTACCTATCAGGCACCTTAACGAAACTGGGGAGCTCTCAGATTGGTACCACAGCTTTGAATGAATCTGGGCTCCTTTCATTAGTTCCTGACCATTAAAGCAATGAAGCAAGAAAGTGGAGAATCAGAAGCAGAGCTCTGCTGAGTATTTTACCATACTTCATTTTAGTGCTGTTTTAATTTAATGGAATTTTCCTAAAGGAAGGCTCTCTAGATTCATGTGGCTCTAGCAAGATGTTTGAAAAGTTCAAAACTTACCTGGCTGTCATCTTCCTCCAACTTGCTTTGTGTCTCAGCCCCGTCAACTTGACACGGATATTCTCATTTTCTTCATGGTCAATGTAGTCCCTGTGGAAGAAATTTGATGCACTGAAAATATCTCAATAAGAATTACAGGAGTACATTTCTTAAATAATTAACATGAATGTGTGCAAATGCCAACAATAAGATGCATTCTGAACCCTCATTAAAAAAAAAAAAAAAAAGAGAGAGAGAGAAAAAACTCCCAAACCAGCAGTTCTGCAATCAGTTACTTTTATAGGAAAGCAAACATCATACTAGGATTCAATTAAAAATTCAGTTAATCCTTCCACTAAAGGTAAAACATACTGTCTAAGTAGATACCAGTTCAATTCAAAAAGTGGAAAAAATTAAAAAAGAGTTACCACTCTAATCAAGCCAATGCTCTCAAGAGAGCACTTTTGTCTTTCCCATTCCTGTCCTTAATGCTAAATCCCAGTCAGTCTTCCTCAGGTGGGAAACCCATCAGCATCCTGCTCTTTATCACCTGGCCACTTCCACATTCACAGAACCACACTATTTGCTCCTTCTCTTTAAAGGAATCCTGCCACTTCCTCTAAAAAGCTAGAAAAGTGCTACAGTGAACCTGGAATTTGGGGCTGAATCTAGCAGTGTACTGCATGAACCAAACAAACTGCTGCACAGGGATAAAAACAGCAGGAGAACACACCTAGAGCAGCCCAGAGCCTGTTAGAGCAACAGAATGATTTGCTGGAGATAATCCACTCCAAAGCAGGTCAGCAGTGAGGCAGAAAGTGTGAGAGCCACGCTGCTGTTCAGAGAACTCCCAGGATCACGCTGAGAGTCAGGGACCAGCCCTGCATCACAGAACACCCCTGAGCAACCAGGACCGCCCCTGTCTGGCTCGTGTACTGCGGGTTCAGCTGATCTCCAGAGAAATTTGGGGAACCTGTGTCCTTGTAACACATTTCTGGACTTCAACATTCACAACTTCCAAAATCAACAGTGTAGATGACTTTGTTACATGATATTTAAACTTCAAAAATTAAAATCAACACAAGTGGTAGGGTAAAATTTTCAAATACATTTTGGCAATTTATTGTTTATTTTATTCCTAAAAATAAGATGCTGCTCCCTGCTCAGAAAATCCATTCTCAGGCACATAAACTCATTTGGTTACCATAAGACTCAAGTTCCCAGGTGATGAGAATCTCTTTAAAAAGTACTACACAGGATGTGAATCACAGTGCTTTCGAAAACTGCACAATTATTAACATTTTCTGACTTCTAATCATCATCATGAAAACACTGAAATGTTCCGGTTATAAAAATCAGAGTCTCAGACAATCCATCAGCAAATTGATAAGTTATTAGTTACAACATTTAAGCCATCTCAACTACTTATCAGCCATCCTTGCAGCCTGGCATGAGCAATGTCACTGTTGCCTCTGACCTGCCACATTGCATTATCTTCATAATTAAGTGGGAATCCAGAATAACAATTTTGACTGTGATAAAAAGATAGCCTTGAGTTACAGCCTATAAGGAGACCCACAGCATTTTTATTTAGGCATCCCAGAGGATTTAATAGGAGTAATGGGTTCAATTAAAAATTAAGGTTCACTTATGGAAATTAGCAAAAGCTGGAACACTGTTTTAGTTAGCTGGACGTTCTATTTATAGAGCAAAAATAGACAAATCTCAGAAAGTTCAGTTCATTAAAAGAAGTCTGGGTATCTAAACACCTTTGGTAAAACATGAACTTGAAATAGGAAAATAGAAAGCTTTTAATAAGCTGCTCTAAGTTTCTTGGCCTGGCTCAGGTAACAATGATAGTTTTTTTCATGCTCTAATAACACACCAAATGGATCAAACTCCAGACTAACCGAGTTACAAAATGAAGGATCTGGCTTCTCATATCTGCACTAGCAAAACATGCAGAAGAACAATCTCCTAGAGCTCTGTGATGCAAGTTTATCTCTGAACATTAGAAGACATTCCAAATATGCTGGTCTAAATGGTAGGCAAATTTTAAGTCAGGTATTTATTTTTATCATATCTTTTAACTTAAAATTAAATTAAAACAATCAGTGTTCTAAAATTCCTCCCGCAAAACAAATGCTTAAGCAAATACCTGAAAACTCATCCAGGCTTGAAAAATCCTCCTACGTAATTAAAATCACTGAGAAAACCAGACAGTTCCTTTCTCTCTCTCTGTCCCCATTCTCCCTTTTCTCATCCTCTTTGTCATAATAAAAAGAAGTTTTAGAAGAAAATTGTCCATAATAAATGTATGAACTATCTGTGGTCTTTTATGTCTAGTTCAAGAAAAATACACTGAAAGCAGTTTGCATTCACTCAGGACTAACAAAACCCCTTTTGATGTTACTGGAAAACAGAGAAGTTTTATTTTGGGAGCTAACTATCACAAAAATCAAAGGCAGGTTTATTACTGGAAAAGTCTTTCCTCTTTGCATGTGTCTATTGGGGTTGCTGACACCCAGCTCGCTCATAAAATGGTTCTTTCAGAGCTGGGACCATCAGTCGTTTACTCTGCCAGGTTCTTCAGTGCTGAGATGTATCCCACGTGGCTGAGGGCTGTATTTTCTATATGCTATTAAATATGTGAATACACGACACTCACCGCCAGGAGGGTGCCGTCCCCACTCCGGGGGCCAGCCCAGCTCCGTGGCCGCTCAACAAGGGCTGTGTTAGTCCGGGGTGGGCACCGGGGCTGCTGCCCAGGGCTGTGCCACTGCACTGACAACAGCTGGAGTGCGGCTCTGCCTCCTCATGGGCGCTGCTGACACTCAGCACACCCACCTGCAGCCCTGGCCTTGCAGCTCAGGGAAGGAGGTGGTCTTGGAGAGCAGGAATGAGCAGGGAAAGGTGCCACCCGCTTTGTCACAAACAATAACATCACAAGTCCAGCTGGGAGAGGGATCCACTCCTCCCACACGCTTGGCCATTTGGGCAAGCCGAGGAGCCAGCAGGCATTGTCTGCTGTTCACATTTGCCATGTTTGGGAAGCAGAGCACGGGCTGCTCCATGCTGTGCTTCCCATGCGGAAAAACGTGGCCTGCATTCCTGAACACGGCAAAAGCACAACCCATCCTTCTCAGTGCTCCAGACACACAGTACTGAAGTCTGTATTACTCTGTCTAAGGGATCCAGGTAAAACTGATCACATCTAGTGTTTTGAATTATTTGGAGAGAATTTTCCAATAAAACCTATATTTAAAATAGTCTCAGTTCCTCCTCTGGGAGGTCCACAGCTCTTCATCAGTGAAACAATCTGGTAGCTGCTTTGAGAGTTCCTTCGAGTCCAGTTAAGGAATCTCATTTTAAAAAAATCTTCCTGTCTCTAAAGGATCCACAGCCTCCAAGTATTCTGTATTCTCACAACAAAAATTATTCATTCTCTCCCCCCCTCGCCCCGCCGCATTCTCTAATGCTCCCATTTGCAACACTTTCCAAGCAGGACTGTCAGCAGCTATCTGGAGACAGCATTTTTCACGCAGCCACCACTGGCTGCCACTCTAGGGTGCCCAGAGCGATGAATTCCTCCTCTCCCATCTCCAGTGACTCACCGTGGCATCTGCCCCTCTGTGGCCCTCTGCTTGTGTCAGTGCACTGTGCCAGAGAAGGGGCAGGGTCTCATTTAAAACAGAAGGTGATACATGATGTTTGTTGCTGCACATGCTTGGAAAACATCAACTTCACCTTCACCAGTGACTAGTTCAAATAAATCACACAAGGGCTGGGCTGATTCACTTCAGGAGTGATACGGGGACTTTGCAGGAGAAGCTGGCAGGGAATACTAGGGAATACTGGTTTTATGCAAGCTAAGAAATGCAGCTGCAAATTTGCAATCCATGCATTTCAAGACAAAATGCAGAGACTCCCGAAACTGAAAAATTCTTTCTCCCCATAGCCATATTAGAAATGTATGGATTTGATGAACTGAAGCTTAACCACTAGGATTCTAATGGCCAAAATTCAGTATTCTCTAGCACACAAGTGCATCCTGACTCCTTTTCTTTTTAGAAATCTTGACTGTAGAAATCTGGCTTTGCAAGGCTGACTTGTCCTCTATCCCCTGCTTCAACTGTAAGCCCAAAATTTAAATGCATTTGCTCTCATTTTTGATACAACATTGTCTTTGAAAGGGTTTAAGCTTAGCTTTGTGGTTGATGGCCTTACTGGAATGGTTTTTACTGACCAAATGACCATTTTTTGTAGAATTCATATTAGGTATTTTAATTGCAGCAGATGGTAATTTTTTCAGCAAAGAAAAATTTCTACTTTGTTGCTTTAGGACAAGATAAATAAGGTTGATCTTCAGATGCTTATAGATAAGGATCTGTTAAAGCTGTAGGCCTAAAATGCAGATTTCCTGTCAACTTTAATTAGCTTCCGTGAACCCCAAATTATGTCATTATTTAAACTTAACCAGGGTGAAGAAACACTGTTTTGTCAACTTTCTGTTGTTCACACTCATCCAAAAAGGCAAAGTGACTCTGTAATGTGAATTCTATGTCAGGGAGAAACGAATGCCAAGCCCTGGAATTACAAAATGACTCCGAAGGACCTGACAGAGGCTGAAATGAGAGGAACAATAATTCCTTACACAGAAATCAAAGTGTACACGTACTAAGCATGATGTCAATGAAAACCTGTGGTATTTCTTTGAGCAGAGAAGAGCACCTGTAGGGTAGATATGCTGGGAAATCTCTGTAGTTATTATTCCATTGGAACTTTTACATTCACAGTAATGCAGTGGTGTCGCCACTGTAGTTTAATGTGTGTATGCTAATGGTAATAAAAGACAAGAATGAATTCTGAAAGATGCTTGCATTATACAAATGACCACAGGCCCTATTCATTAGTTACACAGTCATTAAGCAAAATTTACAAATCCTCATTCTTCACATCTGAACACTGTTCAGAAAGGCTCTCTCTGTATTTACTTTTTACAAAGTGAGAGGGCAGCAGCTTTATTATTTTTCAACAACAGAATAGTCTGTGCTCTTCTTTATCCTACCCAACAGAAGACCATCTGGGGAATGGATCACTTTCTGGAAATCACATACTGGCGTAGGAGCTAAGAAATTGGGAAGAGACTGCCTTTGTGAACCTTTGTTCAAGTTTGGGTGTATAGAATATAAAGTTTAATCACAAAATTAACCAGATTTCAGATCAGTAATTTGTCCGTCAATAGAAAACTCAACCTCTTGCAAGGAGGAAGGAATACATTGTTTCAAGACATTTTGTAGGGAAAAAATCAAGCTCATCACATATACACTCTCCATCACTGAGACTACTCATTTTGCAAAATAAACAACAAAAATAACTAATAATATGAGATGGAATTATTAGCCCTACCTAAAAGTAAAAAAAAAGCTAACAAATAAAGAGGTAATTTAAATCAAATAACATTCAAATAAATATGGGTATCTAACATATACTATGTTACCATTTAAAATCCTAGCCTATTCTACCTTCTTCTCAAAGAAGAAGGAAAAGCAGACTTTTTTTCTGATCTGGTTGTCCCAGGTCATTGCAGTTGCACCATAGTTCGAGCCACATCAGACAGCGCTGCAGTCACTGTAGAAGCACATAACACATAGTGTAAGATGGTCACTTCTTCACTACCAGCCTAATCTTAGGGCTAGTTTATCATCTTCTGTCACATTAGGAAGATGCAAGCTTTTGCTCTTCTGTAAACCAGTGCAAAGAGAAAAAAGAGGATATTCCTCACAGTTCTGGGATACTACAACCCCTGGACAACTGCAACATCTTGTAATGACTGCACGAGTCCTTCTGAAAGTTGTTTGGTCCCTGGCTCTTTTAACTGATCAGTGTATGAGATTAGCCTTTTAAATAACTAGGAAGGTAATAAGTAGGAAGATAAGTAACTGGGAAGACAATCTTTGGGTACAAACAAACATCTTGAGTTTTCTATGATGAAAGTCTTTTCTATAGACACATTAATTCAGAACCCTGTGGCTGTTTCTCTAATAGCTCTGTGTCTCAGACTCAAAACAGACCTGAAACAGCACTTGAGTGAAGACTTTCACCTTTTGTACAAGGATGTACTTACTTCTTTGCTTGCCAGATAGAGGAACAATAGACAGCATGGTATTAGCTGCATGCTATTAGCACACACAATTTCTTATGCCTGACCTTGATATATGATATGTGATCTGTGCATAACGGTATGTCCTTGAGCACACTGGTTATTCACAGACAGAGAGACACACAATTGCCCATCTCTAATTATGTCTGAGGTACATGAGAAACAAACTGGCATTAGTGGCTTGTTTATGTTCTGGCAAACACCCAGCTGTGGAAGGTGTGCTGGGAGACCCAGGCTAGTTTCTACAGCCTGTAGCTGTAAAATGAATTTACATTCCTCATTGTCTCTAAGAAGTTATCATCTAGGGAAGGGAAATAGCTGCCTCCAAACCACCCGGCTGGATGGCATACATCAGAAAGAATTATAGCTCAGAGACGAGTGGGTCTTACCTCTAGTGGGCACTGGAAGCAAAGAAAAGAGCCTCTGCTGGCCACAGACTGCTTGGCTTGCTTTGAAGTTGTGAACACTGCATTCTACAAAGATAACTTGTGTCATAAGTGAAGGCTTTGAGAGGACTTCAGTATAGTGTTTGTTAATCTTTCTTTGCTAGTACCCACACAAGCAACCCATATAAATGTTTGTGAATTTCACTTTTATTAGCCAGGACGGCTACAGAAAGCAGCTATGACCTCTTCTTGCATTCACACCAGAATCTCTGACTAGAAAGGGAAAACCTTTAGTAGGAATGTACTTGATGGAACACAGTTTAATCAACGAGCTGAGGTGCTGATTGCTATTAAAAGACAGGAATTTCTGAAGTGCCTATAAAATTCAATTTGCTAACATCAACAGCAAACAAGACTGTCAAAACCAAAAATAAATCAAAATTTATCAAAGAAATAGTTACAAATTATTATTTCTGTGCTTATACCACTGGAATTTGGTGTTTCAGCACCATTCCCTGAAGGTTTTGCCTTTTGAGTCACAAACAGAGCCCTGAAGACCTTGGGCTGTGCACACCTCTACAGTGCCTTTATCACCGGGATGAGGCAGCTGTCAACAAAGCAACATGTAGAGCAAAACAATGAGCCAACAGTAGAGGTCAGCCATGAACTGCAGATTTCCTCTCCAGATTTCTTGCCTGAACAATTCATGCTGTTTACTGTACACCCAAAAATATCTGGGGCACCTGTGCCAAAACAGCAGTGGGTAACAGGAGTAGAAGGAAAGAAAATGAGTTTCCTTCCAAAATGAGACAAGGCAAAAATCCAGGTATAAGAGCACTGCCATGGGAAGGTTGAAGTACAAATGAATAATAAAACTTGTTTTTTCTGCAAATAACGCAGAGCTCCCCTAGCAACTTACTCCTGTCTGCTAGCTGGTCCAAAAAGGTCAAGATCACACAGAAAAAAATACCCACCACAAAAAAAAATATCAGCTGTGACTTGGCTTTTGGAGAGTTACCTTTACCACTTGCTGGTTTCCACTAGCCCTTGGTAAAGTTGTTTGGCATGTTGGCTCATTTGAGAAGGGGAATACTTCAGCCCTCCTGTAGGTTACAGCTGGAACACATGATGCACCAGCGTGCTGGGCTACTTGGGTTGCCACCAGTTTCATCTGGTTTTGTGCTCAACACTGAAAAATACTTAAACACTAGCTACATAAATTAGGTCAGTGCTTAAACCAAAACAGATAACCTGGATTTTTAAAGCTGAGAATTAGCACGGACTAACTGTTTGATGGTTATTTGAAAAACAAGCATTCAGTTACCCCTTGCAAATGAGGACACGCTTCAATACCATCCTTCCTTAAGTGCAGCTGCCTTGGACATTCATTTAATGCAGCAACTGGATTCGAGGGACAGGGATTTGGACTGAAAGAACCCATGCATGGTCTCAAAAATGTGCTTAGAGTTGCAAATGGGAAAGAGACAATCAACAAAATGCCTTGAATTTTCTAGGCCAACTTTCCAACTGTGATGCATTATACCTACACCATGCAGGAGCTCAGGCATCACTTTTTCTGTCATGTGTTTGTCAAGCACTAAAAACAATGCCCCATGGCCATGGCCGTTTTTCGAATATCTAGACAAAACGTCAGTACCTGAGCCCCCAGCCCTGCATCTGCTGGGAATTTAACAGCCACATGTGCAACATCATGTTGGCTGTCACCCTGCTGCCCTAAATGTGACCTAAGCCAAGCCCCTGGATGGGGCGGGCAGGGACTGACCCTGCCCTGGGTCCCCACCCTGGCTGCCTTCCCCTCTCGCCCCCGGCAAGGCTTATCGTGCTCGGGGCACTCTGCTGCCCTTTGCGCTAATCCTTCCACAACAGGAGCTGCTGGTGGCGAAGGAGAACGACGGAGCACCTGTGCCAAGGAGAGCAGGGGAGCTGGGGTGCAGCTCTGGGGGCCCTGATGCCCCTTGGCTTTCGGGCCAGCGCGGGCAGGGTGTGCTCCCCTTCCCTCCCAGCCTTGGCTGCCCGCGGCTCGGCCGGGACCCCGCTGCGAGCGCCCGTGCCCGGCGGGGCTCGGGGAGGGCGGCGGGCGCGGCTGCCCAGCAGGGGAGGGGGCCGCCCCCGCTCTCCGCTCTATAACGCCGGGGCCCCCTCGCCCACCGCTCCGGTCGCCGCCGCAGCCTGCGAGCAGCTCCGCTCCCTCCCCTCCGTCCGGGGGACGCTCGAGGATTAGCGGAGGGAGGGAGAAAGAGAGGGAGGGAGCTCCATCAGGCGGGAGGCAGGGCGCGGAGGCGGGCCGTCAGCATCCCTGCGCTCCGCTCCGCTCCGCCCGGGCCGGCGGCGCCGCAGGGCGAGCTCCGCTGCGGGCGCAGGAAGGGGCTGAGCTGCCGGCGGTGCGCGGGGTGCCCGCGGCTCCCGGCGGCTCCCGGCAGCCCGGATCCGCGGCGGGAGAAGCCGCGGCTGCTGTTGCTGTGTCCGTCCATCCCTCGCGGCGCCGGCGCTCCCGGGATGGGCCTCCCGGAGCTGGCGCTGTGGCTGCTGGTGGCGGCGGGGCTGGTGCGCGGTGAGTGCGGGAGCGCCGGGAGCCGCGGTGGGACGGCAGGGACGGCAGGGACAGCTGCCCTGGTCCGCCCCAGCACGGCGGGTCACCGGCCCCGGCCGGCCCCTTCAGCCCATCTGCGAAGGGGCTCGCCCCCGGCCCCGGCCGCGCTGGGGCATTGCCGGCACTGGGACCTGCCGGGAAGGGGCACGGGAGACGGACTGAGCGATGGGGATGCGGGAGCGAACTCCGTCAAGGGACTTGAATGGTGGCCGCTCCAGGGCAGAGGCTGCGGCTCTTTGTGCGGGGAGTTCAGGACTAGAAAACTGGGAAGAGGGAAGTCCGTCTGGAGCGGGACAGGGAGGGTTCACATCCAGAGGATCTGTTCCTAACCTGTCCCAGATTTCATTTAATTCAAAAACTGCCTCTGTCCCCGGTCTACTGTGCTCCATCCATGTGGACCTGCTGCCTCTCCCTCCATAATAAAAGGGCAGAATAAAGACTGGATTTGAAGTGCAGAAAGGACAGAAATCCCTGAATATTGTCATATATATTAATGTAGCACCTATCATCTCTGCCAGAAACCCTGTGCCCCTCTACATTCATAGCTGCATGGACAGAGAACAAAGCAGAGAGTACTTTCCCGGAAGAGTTCCCGGTGTGGAGCAGCCTGAGGGTTCAGTCTAACCTGTGGCCGTTTTTCTCCCACTGTCTTGCTGATGCCCTCTGCCTATCTCTGCTCTGCTGTCCTGGTTAGGGCTGTGCCGGGACAGGTGTCAAATCACAGGTAGTGTGTTTCCTCTTCAGCACTTCTTGCTGCTGGATGGAAGGGTGGGTATGTTGAGGAAGCATCATTAGTATTTAGGATTTATCACTCCTGGCCAATCAAGAAGTGATCAGAGAGGCAATCCTCCTTACAGGCTAGGATGAACAGAGTGATACATTTGGGTTTTGTTGTAGTAACTAATGGACTATATGAAATACAGTGGCATATTTCTGGGAATGCAGCAGGTGTAATAATAGATACCTGATATCTGACAGCAGTAAAAAAGCATATCTCTCAGCTTTTTCTGATGTAGAATCCTAATTATTTATCTATTTGTTCCTGTGCCCAAAGAGTCCCTGCAAGGAGAGTTCCAAAGGAAGCTTTACAAGGAGCTGCTGAAAAATTACAACCCTCTGGAGCGACCAGTTGCAAATGATTCCCAGCCACTGACCGTCTATTTCACGCTCAGCCTCATGCAGATCATGGATGTGGTAAGTGTGTAACTTTCTAGGAAACTATTTCTTTCAAAGGGTGGATTTTTCCTTCCCAGAACAGAGATTTGTCACAGTGAAGGAAGATTACAAGATGTTGGAAAGCACAAATAATTCAAGGCATAATGCCAAATTTTGACTGCCTTTTTAAAGAACTCAATGGAAAAGTAAAGTTTACTTCTTTTTTAGATCTCTTGTCAGAGATTCCCAACCTTCTTAGCAGTACGCAATCTTTCAAGGGAAGCTCAAAATGCATACTTTGCCTTTTGAATCCTTAACTGTACTTAGCATAGTCTGGGAGGGACATGCAAAACCAAAGCTCTTGGTGGTCACTTAAGAGTTTCTTATTTTTGGAGATGGAGAGGGGAGAAAATCCTGGCCAAAATCCAAACTATATTCTTTCTTGTGGTATTTAGACAAGATTGTTACATTTTTAGATGCTTAAATAGCTGCTCTATTTGCAACCACAGTTGTTTGGTATATCAATAGATGTTTCTGTGCTGTGCTTGTAAAATGCACTGTAGGATCTGCTGGGTTCAAATAGGAGTAATCTAAGCTTCACTCTGTCACAGTAGCGCAGAGATGAAACTCAGCATATGAGTGGGTTTACAGTACTTGTTTTTAGTGAATTCTAGCTGTGATTAACTAATGAAGAATTTAAATACTTAAAATTGTAGTCAGCCTCAAAATGCCATTATCTTCCCATCAGATGTTTAAAGTTCAAGGAACAAGAAAACGATTAAAAAAAAGACAGAAAGACAGGATTATTCATGACAAGTGGCTTGCTATCTGTTCCCTTGCATGCTACCAGTTGCCAAAATCCAGACACTATTTATTTAGTATCTGAAAGTCAGCAGACACAAAGAACTCTGCCAGTTCATATGCTCCTAGTTTCTCTGCACATTTCTGAAGGTTTTAGATTTATTAGACCTAAGGTGAAAACTAGGATGCGCATTTCCACTGTCATATTTACTATTTGCCAAAGTGAGAGTAGGCAGTCAGTCACTGAGCTGTTTCTGTGTCGGTGCCACTAAAGCCAACAGGCAAACTGTGTCATCCTTTTCTACAGCTGCTGAGTTTTAATATATGAGATACCAGAGAGCAGAGCAAGAGCTATATGGAATTATGTATTCTCTGAATGATGGTGGGTGAAGAATATGTGTTATGTAGAGTGCAACAACTTCAAAGAGTGCTGGCAGACTGAAGTCGAAGCAAGCTATGGCTGCACTGCACAGACATCTGAGGGTCAGGAGAGGACAGCCAGGTCTTAGACCCAAACTTTGATGTGAGGTAGAAGCCTGCACCAGTGGGCTGATACAAGGGGTGACACCTACAGCCCACTGAGTGTACCTGGGGCATGCTTTTGTTGTTAGTGATGTTTGTTATGGGTGGGATTAGAGACTTGGAAGAATGGGGATCTCCTCATGCTGGATGGTCTGCAGACACAAGGAGGTAACTCCTAACACAGAGTCAGCCTAAAGAGACAAGTAAGCAAGAATGCCTTTTGACAATCAGGGACAACAGAGAGAATATAAATGCGAGGAACAACACGAAATGAACAAATGATACTGTGTTAAAAAGGGATGCATTCGTTTCCTGAGTCATCTTCTAATAGGATTTGTTTGCAATGTGTCAAGGTAACACAAAGAAAGAGGCATTTGAAGAGCAGTGTGAGTCATGAGGACACGGCAGGTCAGAGGAACCCAAGAGAAGGAAGCTGAAGTGAAGAGCAGTGTGGGACAGACAGTGCTTCAAAGGTCTGAATGCCTGAAGATCCCCATCTAGGTTACTGCTGCAGCTTCTCACTGGCTCCAGGCTTCAAGGATCTCTTGCCATGTATGCAGGGAATGTGGAGAAGAGGGCAGGAATAACCTCTCAGTTCTCTTAGCCCCTCCTCTTTCCAGTGTATCAGGCCTCTTAGTGGCTTCTGCTGCAGCTCCTGCTGGCTGGAGTCTTCAGTTGTACAGCTCTGGATTTAGTTTGATTTTTATCTTTGTGTTCAGGAAGTCTTAGTCAGTCTGTTCAAGGCCTGTTCAAACTGGGCACCCGATCAAAACTCCCCATTTTAATGTATCTGCAGAACTCAGCATAGATGTGGTGCTTCAACTGAATCTTAAACCATACTTCAAAAAACCCCCTTCCCAACCATGAGCTTTGTTTACAGGGCCTTCTTCTGTACCTCCCTGCAGGGAAATGACCTCCTGCTGCAGTGTGTGCCTTCCCACAGCTGCAGGAGGAACTCTTGCTTTGGTAGAGGACACTACAGTCGCCTTCAAAGGATTTTTGTACTACTGAAGTTTTTTCCCCAGCTTTCAGAAGCTGCACTTCTGGTGTCACTCTGTACAGAAAGATTTAGCCTGACTATGTTAAGCTAATGTGCTTTTGAATATTAACTACCCCTGGAAAGGTTTGTTGTATGGCCAAACCCTCCTAGTGATGACACAGCCTACAGAAGCTTTCTTTAGGTCACCAGAAATGTTTCCTGAGCAGAATCAGCTGAATGCCAACAAGATGTTTTTCCTGCAGAAATCGCATCTATACTAGAAAGGTTTCATATGCATTTCTGTGGGTTAATAGTGGGTCTCTCTCTTCCCCACATTCCTGATGTGGTTATAACCATGTTCTTGACTAGTAGCATGAACAGTTGGCTGTTGCAGACGCAAATGACTAAAGACCAGCAGGCAGTCAACTTTGCAGAGTTAATTTCTTTTGGAGTTGTCAAATTTAATTAAAAACCATAGAAAACAAAGGGAAAATATCCACAGATCACTAGCCTGTCTGTGTGTAGTCAATGACTGGCAGTCTTGGCTAATATGATTCAAAATGAGCCTTTCTGAAACCTCTTCATAATCAGTAAGAGCCCATAGTTTTTGTACTGGCCATTTAGTTACAGCTCATTCTGCTTGCCATAAAACTCACTGCATTTCTCAGAGGTCTGGGGTTGACAGGCAAAGAAAGAAACCAACCATGAAGTAAATTAAGCTTCACACTATAAAACAAATGAGTTTTCTTCATTGTCAACAAGAAGCAAATGCTGGTGGGAATGACAGCTACTTGCAATAACAATTACTGGTTTAACAAGCTAGAAACAAAACATATCACCATCATACTTTCCTGTAGTTTATATATTCCCTTTAATGGCTTCTCAGCTGATAGCAGCTGAGTCTAATTGGGAGTTAGACCTATCCGGAGCGGCTCCATCAAATCCCTGCCAGAACAGATTGAGCCAGCCTGGATCCTGGCTGCTGCTGTTCTTTACTTGAAGTCTCTTCCATTCCACTCTGCTGACAGGAAAGGGGAGGCAGTATATGAAATCTTTTCAAAATACAGTGGATGTTTCCTACCTTACATTTTTAGTTTTAAAACTAAATATTTCCTTTTAAAACTAGAAATTATTTCTATCCTATGCTTGCAGATATGTTTTTACTGGTGTTGCATGTTAATATGCATGCTAGTGTCAGGACATGATGAGAGATCTGTAAGTGCCAATTGCCCCAGGTTAGTACAGTTCACTGGAAAACAGAGTTAATGAATTGTCTGATGAGAATGCAAGCTGGCACAGTAAATTATACAAGGTGTTTCTAAATGGGGAGGAAGAACAGTGGCAGCATGAGAAAAATGCAGGCTGGGCACACATGAGCAATGATGAGAACTACTAGGAAACTAAGGGAGTGCTTAGAGGGGGAGTGGGAATGCATGGTAGGCCTGAGATATACAAAGGAATTTGGAAGAAAGGTGGAATGTAGGTGGAAGAGGATGAGTGGCAAAAATGAAAAGAAAGAGACGTGAAAGGGTGGACTTAAAAAAGCTTCTATGTCAAGTTACCAAGAACTTTAAAAAGAGAGATCCTAGGTGTCTTTCAGTTTGCATTTCCCCCTGTATTCCTGTCCTGGTCTCAGCTGGGATAGATGTAATTTTCTTAGTAGCTGGTACAGTGCTGTATTTTGCATTTAGGATGAGAATAATATTGATAACACACTGATATTTTTGTTGGTGCTGAGCGGTACTTACAATAAGTGGACGACTTTTCAGCTTCTCACAGCACCCCTTCCAGCTGGGAGGGGACACAGCTGGCACAGATGACCCCAGCTGACCCAAGGGATATTCCAGACCATTTGGAATCATCCTGAGTGCATAAACTACAGCGAAAGCTGGCTGGAGGGCTACTGCTTGGAACTGGCTAGGCATTGGTGGCTGGCGGTGAGCAATTGCATCATGCATCACTTGGTTTGTGTATTCTAATTCTTTTGTCATTATTCTTTTTCTGTCCCATTAAACTGTGTTTATCTCAACCCATGAATTTTATAGCAATCAGCTGTGTGGTGTTTAGCTACCTGCTAGGTTAAACCACGACAATTCCTTAACAGAAAAATTAAGTCCTCTTAAACCTTTGGAAACAATCTTGCAAATGAATCATCCTGAAGTGAAAACCAACTGGAGATAGCCAACTGGCCAGAAGTGCTCTTTAAGGATATTTAGGTTCTTATAATATCAGAAGATGAATTAAGAGGTTTCTTTGACTTTTTATAGTTATTTGTTTCAATTTTCTTGAAATGAGAAGTGTCAAGCAATTTGATGAAATAAATGAATAGCATACTTCCTCTCTGATTTGCTGAAATCTTGTTTCAAGACTCCTGGTAGGAATGAAATGTATACTGAACTAATAGCCTGACAATAAACATCTCTCTGGATCTGAACCAGAAACTGTTTGGAAATATCTGACTTAAGAAGACTAAATAAAATTGAAGAATAATCACAGAAGAAAAATCTTAGGAGACCTTAGTGTACCTTAGTGGAAGGAGAGGGAGAGGGTTAATGGGTGGTCATGGCTGCTCAAGGTCACAGCTTCAGTGCAATGTCAATAAAAATAAGGAATAGGATGTAGAGAAGCTATTTATTTTTCTCCAAGTCTCACCTCATGGAAACCCCTCAGCCTGCCTCTGCCTGTCTGGTATTTCAGTGCTGGCATGGAGTATCAACCTTCCTTATGCTTTGGAAACACTTCCAGCACATACATTTTTGAGAAACAGATTTGTGAAATACACTGATATTATATATAATTTCCATACTGGAGAAAATTACAGCCACCACATTTTTGAACATTATAATGGAAGTAAATACCTCCTAACATTCTTATCTGCTCTTGTAACATCAGAGCAGAACATTCAGCCCTTGCCTATTGGTTTGGAGGGAATGTGAGGAATAGGCACAGCAGTGCTGTTCCTGCTCTGCTACATCTCCTACAGGACAGCAAATGGCATGGAAAAACAAACACAGGGATCAGGAGGGTATGAATTATGTGCCTAGCCTGATGTTTTTATAATAGGCATATCTGCATCTACTACTTAATACAATTAAGAGAAACATAGGAGGGTAGTCCATCCCCAAAAGTCAGAAGATAAAACCTTAAAAATTAATATAAAATGTCACATATTTACACTGCAAATGACTGCTTAGAGACACAAACAGGAAGAACTGGAACACACTGAGGTGCACACTGATACTTCAAACTCAATTTTTACTGCTAAATGAGTAGGAAAAAACTGCAGAGATCATCTAGTCCACTCCCCTACTCCAAACATGTCTTAAATAGTTACTCAGAGCTGTGTCCAGTCAAATACTGACCATTTCCACAGCCTCCCTGGGCAATCTGTTTCAGTATTCACTGTCATCATGGTAGATTTGGTTTCCTAACATCTAAGCATAACTTCCCGTCTTCCACCTTGGGAAGAGCACTAAAAAACACCTCTATGAAAATGAGACACTTTTCCTTATGCAATAAAATCAGGCACGGGACAAAAAGATATTCCAGATTTCTTGATGATTGCAGCAAGGTATGTATTTTGACTTTAATAACGCTTTTCTGAATAACATCCTTAGCAGAAAGCTAGAGAATAAGGTCTTGCTAAACCCACACAGCAGAGTAGCTGTCAATGCTTCACTCTCAAAATATAAGATTTAGTTATGTGGTGAGATTCCCCAGGAAATTCTACTGAGTCACTGTTTTCCTTTCATTTCATCTGAGAGATAGAATAACTAATATTTCTGCTAAATTTGCAGATGACATAAGTTTGGGAGGCTTTCAGAGAATACAGGGGGCAAAACTAGTATTTCACACTGTCTTGTGAAAGTAGAGTTACAGGACTGGTTTGACCCAATTTTTGCATGTTTTTTTCACAGCCTAATTTATGTGAAATTTAGAGTATTATGGTTTAAGAAATATTTGTATGCACTGGAAATAATCCATCCGCTGGAGGCTTTGGTTTTATTGAAGGAGTTTAATTTGATACCTGAGTGCTTTCTTAACTGGAACCAAAGGCAGGTCAATACTGCCTCTGTAGGAGGAGAGATATTAGTATTATTTTTATAATTCCATCAACTGTAATTACAGTCCAGACTCTCCCTGTACTAGTACATACGTAAACACAGCTGAAAAGATCATCTTAGTTCCAAAACATTTACAAACATATACAAACAAAATAAGTATATTTTGATAGACTAGATTTTTTTTAACATCAGAGTCCTTCATGTCATAATGACTGTTGACACTTACAAAGAAGTGCGAACCAAAACTGTAGCATAAAAATGCTCAAGTTAAGACTAGGAGAATTACTGCACTGGGATCAGACCAATGGCTTTTTGGTATTAATTTTCATTAATATCTCTCTTAGATTTTTCTGAGAAGCTTTGGCAACTTCACTCTGCAACTGTTTGAAAAGTTACTGGTTTCTGGGGCTTTCTGATGTGAATCTAGAATTGTTTCCAGCTTTCTGTGTGGAACTTGGGGCATCATTTTGGGGGTGTCCTAAGCTGATCTTGGTGTTCTGCTACTGAAACTCCCTCAGATGAGCTCACTGATTCTGGGCTCCTGCTCCTCCCTTTGGCTTGGGCCAGTGCCTCTCTGACCGAGCAGTCACCTCTACCCATTCTTGGAGTGTTCATTTTTCTGGATTACCTGGACTTCCTTTGGATTTAGATGAGGTTACACTGCTCACAAAGTACCCGTGGTGGTTCTTCACTTAAAATTGTATATATTTAGCAAAAAACCAGGCAAGTTCTCTCTCTATCTGAATCAAGTTGCAAAACTTGGGAGAGTGCTGGGTTAGTGTTGTCTTACTTTGTGACTTCTTCAGCAAGACTTACTGTGACAAACATTTTGGTGGGTATGACTGTGACCATTTTGGTCTACTCTGAACATAAATTAGTTGATTTTTTTTAACTAGCTGAAGAATCAACATTTAATAATTTATTGAAGAAAGTTGAATTTAGCTACTGATCTACATGAATATTCAAGCTTCTTACTTGTGTTGCATAACACCATTTAGTCAGGAATCTTTCATGGTTCCTCCAGACATTTGCTAGCTAATTAAATCATTTACTATGCAACAGTTTTCGCTTATTTTCCAGTTTTTTCTGTTTCTCTGTTTTTTAAATTTCTAGTTAGGGGGAAGAAAAGTGCTGAATAGTTGTTTGTATGTAGTGAGCAGCAGCAGAGTCTCAGGAGAAATCCTGTTCCTTTAGGCTGTTCAACTCACTCGTGCAGACCAAAGGAAAAATGAAAGCATGCAAACTTTTTTTACGTTTATCTGAATTTAGTCAAAGTTTGCTTATCCTACATTGCCTTTGGTTACTTGTATGACTTAGTTTTATATATTCAATGCTGTTGTCCTTGTTTCATTTTACACAGTGAAGTGAAACAGCTGACTTCAATGATTTACATACAGTGCTTAGCAAAGCCTCTGCATGAGGATCTAGAACTCAGTATTTGCCAGCCAATACCCCAGACCCACTGGGCAAGAGAGTAATGTGAAATACCTTAAATACTTGAAAAGAAAAGTATGCTGTCGTTCAAAGAAGCAGAACAGCTTCTGTAAAAACAGGCTATAAAACAAACAACTCCCCTGCCAAAAAAAAAAAAAAAAAAAGTGGGGGGGTGGGGAAAAAAGAAGTTTAAATCTGGGAAAAACGAATAAAACAACTAAATGAAGAGGCTCATTGAGAAATGGTGCTAACGAAGTTCCTAAGCTGTTTATCAAACCTCAGCAGCCTCTTTGCAAACAATGGCTGTGGCAGAAGCTCATCAAATCTGCATTATTCTTTCTAGTATTCATTTGTGTACATTAGAAAATGTCTCTCCAAGCTTTATTTTCTTCTCAATGTGCTGCTTCATTTTTATTCCCACCATGCTGAAGGGAGAAACTGTTTGCACTTTGATCTTGCAGCCATTTCCATACTACTATAGTTTATTCCTGAGAGTTCAGAAAACTGGAAGGGCGCTGGGATATGCTTTCTGATACTTTTAAGGAGTCCAATACTGTGAAAGTTACCGGATTATAACAGAAAAGAGAGTATTCGACTTTTTCATGAAACATGATGAACAGATCTTTTCAAACAACAATGTTCTGATAATTGATCTACGTAAAGAAGCAGACACCACCACTCCCTACCCTACTGTGGTGAGGTACTGATATACTAAGAGAAACTGCAACCTTGTTTCTGTGATGTTTGTCCATTTTTCCTGTGCTTCTAAATATCTTCTGGGTTTTTTTGACTATCCTTTCAGCATCTTTCTTTTACCTAGTCTGCTCAGTGTTAGATCTGGAAAGATATTTTAAACATGGGAAGATGTGTAGGATGGAATGGGAAGCAATGAATGTACACTAATTAAAGGCAGTTTGCAAGAAGGGAAAAAAGGACTGACTAAAGGCTATAAAAAAACCCTCCTGATAATAGTTAGCTTGAGGACATTAGAGATGTTCATTGTATATGAAAATCAGAACTTCTGTTCTGCTTTCTGGTTACACAGGAGAGATCTTTGGAACTTTTTTGTAATACAAATCATCTGGGGTTTTTCTGTTTGGTTGGTTTGTGGTTTTGTTTTTTTTTTTAATATGAGTAAAGCAAACCAGTTTCTCAAATATTTTTCTCATTCTTTGTGATACAAACAAGCAGAACAAATAATAAAAGCTCAGTTTTCTAACTACATTGGTATGGATGCCCCATTAACTTAAAAAGTGAATAGCTGTCTTACTGGTATGTCACTTGTGATAGAAAAGGGCTTACTGTGAGAAGCATGGTTCAGGTCCCAGGAAACAGTTGTGACAGATTGCTATAGAGCACTGGGACCACAAATACTTCACGTTTTACACAGGACCTCTTACTAGAACAACTGAATTTGCAAAGTTGTGTCATCTAGTAATTATTAGTAGTCCTCAGTAATCACCTAATAAAACAAAATCACAGCACAAGACATAATTTCAGTGAGTCAAGTCTGGCTATCTAATACTTATACAAAGCTTTTAATTCACAGAACCTTGGGACTGAAATGAATATACTCCCTGTAATACTCCGAATTGTTCCTCTTTTTAAAAAAGACTGTCATATTCAAGTACCAGGCAATACATGGTGTCACTGTGAATACACAGTTCATCTCCTTTGTTTTGGCCAATACGGATCAGCCTGTGGCAATCTGTGGTGATTTGTATGAAGTGTTTGAAAGCCCCATATTTTTCTTTGTGAATGTTCTTGTCCTCCGATAGGGAAGCTACCCTGCTCTGCACTGGCTGAGCACCTGGCTCCCCAGAGTGCACTATTAGATCAGCCTTTCCAGGTAGATGATTTCCCTGCCGCCAGGCTCCTGGGAGAGCCGCAGGTCCGGTCCCAGCCCTGGAGGAGCTGTGTGAGCACAGCCTGGTCTCTGCTGGGCTGCGGAGGGGTTTGTGCTCACACAGACCGATTACATGCTCTATAAATCTGCTGCTCCTTGGGAGAGCCTGTTCTGTGCACGGAGAGATGGCACTTGACTTGGTTCCTCCTGGGTGTGCTTTGCCTTTGCTGTGTCCCTGTGCACCCAGAAGGGAGTTCAAAAGCAGGTGGCTGCCTCTGCTGAACCCATTTCCTTCCAGGGAAGGCTTCAAGAAATGCTGGGGGCTGGGTGAATTATGTGGGGAAAAGCAACCTCCAAGTCACTGGGATCTGCGTGGGTCTACAAGGTGGCAGGAAATGTGCTGCAGCAATCTCAGGGATGATGGCAAGGGAAGGCAGGAAGAGCAAGGTGGTGTTTCTGCTCCCTGTTCCTGTTCAGGGCTCTGTTCTCAGAGCCATGTGGATGCAGTGCCTGCTTTTCTCTCAGCAAAACACACAGTGTCAAAAGTTTTCAGTAATTTACAAAAATTTACCAAAAAAATTAAGAAACTGCTGACAGCAGTGGAACAAAGTATTGTCAGTGGATTGGAAGCAAACAATTCTCTATCTATGAACAGCATATTAACATAGAAGCATTCAAATGTTAATTACTTCAAATTTAGATGATACAGATGTAAATTCTTCAGTTTCTCCTGAACTCCTCACCCTATTTGCCTGAATAGACTACTAAACAATCCAACTGTTCCCAATCTAAATATATCTCTGAGTTACAAAAAAAAAGAAAGGAAAGGAAAAAAAAGATCTCACAATGGCTTGGCAGCAGGGAGCCCATTTGTACTAGTGGTTGTATAGAAAAGGAAATCTTTTAAAGTTCACTTATAATTTTAATGATCTAAGTAATTTATTTTGCTGTGTTAACCGATTTATTTTTAATTTTTAATTTATTCACAATTAAAAGAATGATTTCCCAAGAACAACCAGAAGCAGCCTGAAGTAAATGTCTATTCAGATTTAAC
Source organism: Acropternis orthonyx (assembly GCA_035583155.1). Lineage (NCBI taxonomy): Eukaryota > Metazoa > Chordata > Aves > Passeriformes > Rhinocryptidae > Acropternis > Acropternis orthonyx. The sequence continues at coordinate 14,882,528 of JAWWEU010000017.1, forward strand.
CTTCAGTTATGCTTGCATTTTCATGCCCATTATGTGAAACTAGAATTTGCTATGCAGAAGGAAAGGCTGGTAACCCTGGCTTCAATAGCAGCTCAGAGCATGGCATGAGGCCACGTTGCTGCTCATTGGCAGCAAGATAAGAATACAATATTCATCCAATTCATCTCTCCAATAGCATCTGGTAGTGATGTGAAGCCACATTTGCATGGTTTATAACGCTGTCTCCACATTACTTAGATGGTCCTCATAAAGGAGCAGCCTGAAGGGAAGCAGAGCAATAACCATGTGCAGAGCTGGTGGATGCACGTACATGTTTAATTATACAGCACTACGACTTTGAGTTTTTATTGGCTTGCTTTCTGTGTTCAGTCCTGAGTGTCGGCACATTTCTGTGCTTGGCATCCCCTTAACTACTCTCAATAAGCATCCAGTTGTGTCAGTTTGGTGTTTGAGAGGAAGGAAGGAGGCCTTTTACCACCTACCGTCACCAAAGCTACAAATGCAAGACAGAAAAGGTAATGAGCATGGGACAGTCTGACTGAGCTCAAGAAATTCAAATGAACATTTTTGTGGATTTTGGAGTGCTCACTCCATCTCTGTCCCCACCAGACAGAAGTGTTCTTTTCACAGAGGAGAGTTTGCTCTTTTGTGTTGCAGAAAACAACAGCCTGAAGGACTGTGTTGGTGTTCTGACATTTCAGTCCTGACGCTTGTTGCATTTGTGAAGAAACAGATACACAGGTGATGTTCATCCGTGTATTCCTCCCAGCAAAGCTCACAGTTTCAGTCCTTTGCAAGTGATTCTTTACAGGCATTAAAGAGAAGAGGGGACTGTATGAATTCTTAGGGAAAGTTGAAAATCAAGACCCTGTAAAAGAGGACTAGAATTTCTGTAATGGTGATTCATCCTCTCTTCCTGAATTATGAAAATGTCTTATCAATACTTCCATGTCAAGAGTTGCAGAGACCGTCAGCAGGATAAGCAATGTATTTTGTACGCTACCCTTTTCCAGGCAGTTTTTTCATTGGCACAGCGATGTCTGTGCTGTATCCTAGATTCAGCAGAGACCCTGAGATACTAAGGATGATGGATTATGTTACATATCATGAGAATTTTGGAGCAACTTCTTGCTTAATTTACCTACAGTTGAAAAGATGGAGATAGGATATAGTGTAGTTAGAGAGGCTGTCTGGTCCTCTGAAGCTGGCTTTAACTATTCCTTATGGTTGGGTCCCAGAGGGTGCCTCTGTATCTGCGGCTCTGGTGTTCCCCAAAGGTTTCAGCATGTGAGCTGATGTTAAGTCATGGATAGGATGCTCTGGTCAGGTGTGGAATAGTTTGTTGCTGTTACCCTCAAGACAAGAACAGATGAGTGCCAGCAGCAGAGTGGCGTTGGAGCTGTGTGCTCTGATCAAACACAGGGAGAAGAAGGGGCAGCTTTGTTCTGCTTCTTGTACTCCCATAACTTTCTCTTCTCTCCTTGCAGACATCACCCACTTTCCTTCCACCTTAGTTTGCTAAATACACATGCTGTAACAGCTTTTTCATATAAACTTTAAATCTTTTGAAGAGAAAGGCTTAATAAAAAGTCAAATATGAATTAAAGTTAATTAACAAGAGTAAAACTAGAGTCATATCCTTTGATATCATGCTGTCCTGACATTACTGGTACATTGGAATGTAACAACCTGTCCTTTCAACTTCTATGTTTTTCAGCTACCTCTAGGAAAATAACAAGTTCAAAGGCTTTGATTCCCTCTGGTTTTAACACTAAGGAGTGGGGCTATGGGTGCTCTATTATTCACTCTCAGCCTGTGGAATAGTTGGGAGTTCCCAGATTCCAGCAGGTGTTCAGAGCTGGGATGCCTGTCTGTGTCAGACTGGCCATAGTAATCAGCACCTAGAGCACACTAATTCCCTGCAGAATCCAATGGAATCAAGAATTATTTGTAAACAAAGCAGTGGAACACAGTAATTACTTTGTGTGCTTGTGATAAGTGTAAGTGCACTTTAAGCTTTATACTGTATTTAAGAACGGAACTGAGTGAAACCTGCACTGAATCATGGGAATTCACAAGTTAACTTGAAAAATGCAACCTCCTCGTCTTGCTCTTCAACAAATATTTGTTTCACACAAGATGTGCTGAAATGTGTTATTAGTTATGCTGTGCTCTGCTTATTTTGTACACCTCATCCTTCCTTGTCTTTGCAAAAACGAACTTGTTCATATCTAAATACAATCTCGTGTTAACAATGATGTACTGGGGAAAAAAAAAGAAAAAAGGCTGCTGTTACAATTATATCCCCATGGTAACAAGAATGGTACATCATGAGGCTCTTACACATATTTATAATCCCTGCTTCTTTTCTGTGGAACTTGGTGAAAATACATCTCAAGGCCCAGCCAGGACAAAGTCCCGGTGCTGTCGGTGGCCAGCAGAGCTGTCAGACCTGTCAGGGTGTATGTGCAACACAAAGACTTTCCCCTGTTCTGAGAAGGCTCCTCACCCAGCAGCTCTGCTCAGGGTTCAGCTGCTGTGCTCCTTCTGCAGCAGATTTTCTGCTGTGTGAGATTTGTGTCCAGCTGGGGAGACCTGGCTGTTTTGAGCAAACTCTGCCTTTCATTCAAAGCAAGATAAAGTAACTGGGAAGAAAGCAAATGCTTCTTGCAAAAGTATGTAAGGTGAGTTGGGGTGAAGAATCTGCTGCCCTTTTTCAGACTTGCAAAATAGAGCACACATAGAAGAATTAAAAAAAACCCCAAAAACTAAAAAAAGGCAAACTAAACAACCCCCCTCAGAATTTCACCTGAATTAAGTGAAGCAAAGCAATCAGACTCCTTCTCTCATACTCCAAACTCAACCGTAACTCCTTATCTCATATTCCAAACTCAACTTTAACCCCTTATCTCATATTCCAAACTCAACCTTAAGCCAGGTAAAATTCAAATTATATTTTTCTAATTTTTATTTCAAGAAAAAAAAAAGAGATATTCAAAAAGCCAAAAACAAGCATTTACTCCTGTCCCAGCAGCACAGAATGCCCAGGCAGAACACATACCTGAAAGTCTACCTTCTTTTTCAGACTTGCAAACAGGACAAACTCCATGGTCAGTAAGTCTGAGTTCTAACTGTGTAAGCTCATAGCAAACCTTGTATTAAATATGTGCTGGCTCAAGTGTTAAACACAGACCAAAACTGTAGTTAGTGTAGTTTAACATATCGAAAACAATGTGCTTGTAGGTTAGAAGGAAGATTTACAAAGTAATTTAAAAAACCCACCATTTGTTGATTTTCTACTAATATATTCACATTTATTATAATTTAATAAAAAAACCCCAAAGCATAAGTAGTCTGAGCAATTTCACATGTTCCTGATGGAAGGGACATGTTTACAAACTGTCAAGACAGGAAAATGCTCAACAAGCACTATGTATCATATGCCATAAAGTAATAAAAAGAATGACATTACATGTATATATGGAGGGCAGCCTGGATGTGTGCATTTCAAAGGTAAATTATATAAGTAGATATTGCTTTGAAATAAAGCTTCCATGTCTTGAACTTTAAACATTATGTGCTAATTGAGGAAACATTTATGAAGAGAGATCATGTTTTGAAGGTGAGAAGGTGCAGAGAATTGAAGGAACAGCAAGAAGAGCACTCTGCTAAGGAGAGGTAGCCTTGAGCAGGTGGGAAGAGTAAGGCAGGGATCATCCAGGCTGGGAAGGTGTCTCGAGGCTTTGAAGTGGAATGTGGACAAGAAGATGATGTCCTAAACACTTTCAGTTTTCACTAACATCACCAGTTAGTGGATGAGCATAAGATAATGAAGATCAACTTTCAGGAGGTCTCAGCACCAACAGAATCAGGGCAAATTAGCAGCTGATGTAAAGGTTGTTGGCCCAAGCCAAGCCCAAGCCCAAGCCATGCAGAATTGGTACCCCATGCTGACTGGGCTGTGAAGTGACACATCACCTTAAGCTCCATTTGAACAGCAGTTTGCAACAGCTGCTGTAATTTTGGAGGAGTGTTGCTTCCCAGGGGTAGGTCGTACCGCTGCAAGGTTAGGTCATAGATGCTAGAGCTCTCCTTTTATACAAAAATGTCACTGATGTGGCAAAATTCAGAACACTAAATACAAATGTGTGTTCAAGTTCGAAGTGGTCTCAAAAATGCAGTGAAACAGTGAAAATTTATATTTTCTACTTCTGACATTGTATTGAATAATTTTCTTGGTATTGCATCCATTTTCAACAAATCAGAAACAACCAGTGGTCTGTTCCTGGTGTTGAATCTCACATGCTGATTCATGGAATATTATTTATATTATTTATGCACTGGTAATGCCTGTTTATACAGCATTTTCTGCATAATTGGAAATATGTCCTGTAAGCTGAGTCAAAACCATTTTCTTATGATAAAAAGGTCTGTTGCTGACTACTGGAGAAGTGAAGGGAAATTGCAGTAACCTATTCCATTCATGGAGTAAGGGAAGTCACGGGGGGGAAGAGAGATCAGGAGTTCAAATCTCTTTCATTTCACTAATCCTGTACACTGCCTTTTTCCATCCTTATGTTGCTCGAGAAGCCTGTTTCACATTGACAGCTCTTGGTGTAGCTTTTTATTCCTATGCAACCCCCCCAAAAATTCTTAATTCCATCCAAATTTATCTTGCCTTTTGGCAATGTAGGTGGTGCCTTAAGCTTTGAAAGTAATGAACATGTGCCCACAAGAAGGCATTCTCCAAGATCAAGGCTCGCTGGTGCTGCAACCCCCACCTAGGGATGACTAGAGGTAGTCATTAGCAAGCAGCTGCCCTTTGTTTCAGTGTCCTTGCAGAAGTACCAGGCTGGTGTTTTTAAGGAACTGATTTTTATCCTCACCGCCAAAATAGCAAAATCCAGTTTTTCCTGCACCACTAAGAAGCCTTGAGCCACCTTTAATAGAAAAGTTTAGCATCAGCCTTGGCACACGAGGAGGGAAGAACTGCAATAGACCCCCGTGTTGCCGTAGTGTTGTGAAGCCTGGGAGGTGACTGTGGTGCTGTCAGACAGGCGGGACCACGCTATGCTCCGGCCTCCTGGAGGTGGGCACAGGCTGCTGATGGGCACCAGCATTATGGGCAGGAATGCACAAGTCCAGCCCTTTCTCTATTCTCCGTAAGTTTTGAGGATCTCGCATGCATCTTGTCGTTCTGGCTGCCTGAAGTATGGACATAGCACGAGTCTTTTGTCACCTGGCTGTTTTATGAGTGCTTAACTCACCCTCCAGCCTGTCCTCTCAGTACTAATCCTGTAAGAATTCAACCTTTTTTACTGGATGCAGTTTAGTGAGCTCAGTAAATGACCCTACAAAGGAACAAGAAGAAAACCCAAAGCTGTGTGAAGCAAAAATTAAACATAACAGGGTTTTAAATGGTGAGGGAGAAAATGTCATTAGGCACAGGTAATTTGGCATTGTGGATCAAATGGTGTTGGGAATGTTTAATGAGCTAGTGCTGAGACAATAAGAGCTAATGAACTGACTAACCTGCTGGTTTCAGTAGGATGACATTCAAGCAAACAAAAGTGAAAATCTGTAATGGGAGTGTCTTACATGTCTCTCGCTGGCTGCCAGGCTATTTTTAACTTCAGACTACAATTATTAGCTTCAGTCTTGCTAGACGGTACCAATCAGGAACCCAGCTCATGCTGTAACAAGTGATATCTTAAAATGTTTTTACAAAGCCTTTTATTAAGGTTCAAAGTAACTGAAGCCCAGTTCAAAGAGTCATTACTTTTTCTGTAATTTAGGTCAGATTCAACCATGTCAAAACAAAGAATCTGGATTCAAAGTGCAAGAATTACAGCAAATAGATTTTAGCCAAGAAATCACTTTATGCAAGTCTGCTGGGAAGCATGTGTTTCTTGCTAGGTTCTGCACATCACTGCCTGCCAGTCTACAGGCATGCAGGCTTATTTTACTTCCTTTCCCCTTGCTTTTTGCTGCATAGCTTTTCTAGTGTGGATACTACATGTGCTGACATCCCTTTGAAAGTCAACAGATAACATTCCTTACAGAGTTTGTAATGCCCAGCCTAATGCCCTTCACAAAGCACTGTCATATTTCTGTCACTTCTTTTATGTATTCTGTTGAACACAGGGTAAGGGTGGATAATTTGAGACTCTGGGAACTGTGTTTCCAAAGGTGATCAGACTGATGGACTGTTTAAATTGAAAAGACAGACAAAACTAGGGGTGGGAAATGGAAGAATGGAGTCAGTGAAGTTCCCTTCAAAAAATTCCAGAAATTATGACCTCTAGCCTCAAAAACGAATGAAAGACCATTCAAGTCTTCCTTATGTCAGCTGCTTTCCCTTTGCCATCTGTCCTTACAGGTGATAACCACAGTTATGAATCAAGTAGCCCAAGGCTGCCTCACACCCACCTCCCACTGTGCCAAGGAAACCTCGCTCTCCATTAGCTGTGCTTGGCCAGTACTATCTGCACAGCAAGGAGCCTACAGCAGCTGGCATGGAGGACAAACCACACCAATCCAAACAACAAGATACAGTTTCTGGTCTCATTTTCTGACTGATTTCCCCGACATCTCAGATTATACTGTCGTTTTTCTTTGCTCCTTTATAGCAGAAGGGATTTGTAATAGGAGCTGCCTTGCTTTTATGTTCAAAACAAAAATGTTCTGTAAGTGTTTACAAAATAAAGTGACAAAACCTGGTGAAGCATTTCGAGCCCCCCAATCATTCTGTGGGGAGGTACTGAAGGACTCTGATGAGAAGAGGATTAATGTAGTTTGCTGTAAAGCTTTTTAAACCGTCTCCAAAAAACTCTCCTAAGCAGAGAGAAACCCTGCAGGATAACTCCTGCCCGACCTTTCACCAGGGACCATAGAGGGGCACAAACCCTCTAAAATCTAAATCCTTCTGCTAGTGATCGGTGAGTCAATACAATAACGACTCAAATATTGGAAGTCATTTGCTCCAGCAAACACTATTAAAAACCCCAAAATACTACTATAAACCACCTCTCAGCATGCAGTAAAGTTTTTATGGGTGAGGAGCAATGGTGGGATTCAAACACTGCTGGAACTTTAAATACAGTGATCCAAGTGGGAGCTATTTTGTTCATATATACTAATTCAGCCTCTAAATGCTTAAAATGAAAACAGCATGGGCCACCTTCACTTGGGGCTTGTCTTCCCTGTACATGTTATGTTTGAGTCAGTGCTCTCAGGATACCTCCTTGAGGTAGGTTGGAGTGAAAGATCACACTTCAGAGCAACTCTTGGCTTTCAGAACGTGTCTGCAGGGTCTCCTGCAGGCAAACCTGCCACGGCTCTGCCCTGTGCCCAGCTGCCTGGCAGTGGCAGGCAGCTGAATCATTCTGCCAGCAGCACAGCTGGTTTAAAAGCCTGCTGTCCCCCTCAGCTGTGCTAGTTTGAGAGCTCAGGGATGGCTCTGTAGCCTGGTTCTGTGATGTGCCCTGGCTGATAGTAGAGCTCTGTCCTGCTACTCCTGAAATAGTCCATGTGACTGTGCTGTGGGCTCAGGGCTTCACAGCAGCTCCCCACGGCATATCATTAGCTTAAGCATCAGCAACACTCCAGCTTGAGTATAATTTTTTCCTCCTACTGAAAAGGGACTTTTTGAAACATCACTAATTTAAGGCTGGGGCCATTCATGCGTAGAAAGAGATCACACTGGGAATAAAATGTGAGTTTAACTCAGAATTTAACCATGCAGGAGGACATGCCATTCAGCTAATAGTCCTGAAACAAGCTTCCCGCAACATAATGGATTCTGAATTGCTCTGCACTCCTGAGTAGCCAGATATGCCTGTGCAAAGCAACACAAGCACTGTCTGCCCTGCAGAGAAGCCACCCAGAAGTGATGCTCTTGGCTTTGCTCAGGTGCAATACCTGGGACATTGCATTGCCATGTTCACCTGGCACAGCACACAGAGCTTTGAGAAGACACTGTCAAACTTTTGATGATGAGTTATCATTGGTGGTATTTACATCTGAATAAAATTGGCTGTGATGAGTAGAAACATATTTAGGTTTTACATGTCCTTAATGTGCAACTCTTCTTGATAGACTTTAGTTCATGGTGATATGAACGATCTCTTAAGGATTGTTTCTCCAGTCATGAATTAAAGATCCCATGCAAACTAGTTCTGCTGGGCTCTAATGCTCTAAGCTGGTTGTTGAGAGAGGCTCTAAATTAATGTTTATATGGCTAGAGAATAACAACTACTATTGCAAATTAATTACTGCTTTGCCTGACATCTTCAGCAATGTCTTCAGCATGCAAATTCAATGCAACTTAATAATGGATTTTTGAAACCAAGTGGTTAGAGACCTGTTTCCCCAGGATGCCTTTTGACTGAGTTCTTCACTTGAGGTAGTTTTGAAAAGGGTTCATGGAGGTGATGAAGCAGAAAATAGAGAGGAAAGGTGCTGAATCACTAGCTGTGGTCTGTACTTATTTATAGTTTTTATTTTACTTTCCATTTTAAAGCAAGATAAGAGTGTGCATTTGAGGGCAGACTTTATTCATGCACATTAGTGATCTTTATCTAAAATCTTTTAACTTGTTTGTATGCTGTACATTTAGTTGTGATAATACACAGCAATACTGCCTTACATTTACTGATGCTGTTCCTCAAAAGGCTTCACTCACTTGAAAAATGCCATTGTCCCTTGCAGGGTATTTGATTTTACATGCTGTGTAACTTTCTCTTGTTGTGCTGATCTAAAAGGGTTTTATTTAAAGGTTTCTTAAGACTTCTCTTCAGTTACAAGTTCACAAAACAACAGCAAAAGAGGAAAAATTCTGACCTTTAGTAAAGTGTAGTATCCAAAAAAAGAGGGATTTTATGGTATGAAATGTGATTAAACATTTTTTGGTAATTTTTGGGCATTTAGGAACAACATTTAAGTTCAGGAGTGATGGATTTAAATTCAAAGGTCTAGAGATATGGACAACTCTGGCAGTTGCTATTGTACAGGTGACTGAACTTCCTATGACACTTTCTTGGACTGAAAATGGAGCTTTGACTGGTGTTATTTGGACTGTGTGTTCAGATTGGAGAATGGGGAACACTGAGTGTATACAGTATATTTCATTAGCTTTACACAACCCAGGTGGACACTGAGACGGTACCTCCACAGAAAAAGTCACCAATATTTTCATGTGTCTGAGAAGTGAAGAATTAAACTCTTTAATTAACTTCAGCATTAAGATGCCTATTATGTCACCTGAGCTTACATCAAATAGTCACAGGAGGCAAGAGGAAAGACCTTAAAACTGGAACTGTTGCAGGCAGAATAATAATATTCAGTTTTCTGGTGAAGCTGATGCAACACTTTTTGTACAGTTCCACCGATACCAGTGGTGCTTCTGGCCTGTTAAGAAGCTGCTCAATATGGTCCCAACACACATCTGAGCTTAGTCACACTTTCTTTGTTCAGTATTTTCTCTACCACCTGCTTATGTCTGATGTATGAGGTTAATTAGTGAGAGACCTGCTCCTATCAAAGGTGAAACAGGCAATCCCTGCTGTGATCTGTCTTGCCTTTGGAGATTCTTTGTTAAAGAAGGAGCCCCAGGGAAGAGTCTGGCAGAAGGATATCCTCAGAAACAGTTTGACTGACAGTGTTAATATGAAATAACATTAAAAAGTACCTGTGAAAACCTCTGTTGCATTAAGTGAGAGAGGCAGTGATCCCCTTTGCTTTGAAAGGTACTTTAGCACAATTGGCTATTTCATAATAATCAAATATATTTACTGGTATTGTTTTATCTGTATGGTGCTAAGCTGTGGTTTGTTTAATTTTTCTTCTTTCTCTCCTCCTTCCACCCAGGATGAAAAGAATCAAGTATTAACAACAAACATCTGGCTACAAATGGTAAGGTTTGAAACAAAGCATGTTTTTTTTCCCCTTTGACATTTGAGTTTAGTCTGGTGAGAGGTTTGAATTTTAGAAAACTCTCAAGCTTTTGTTCTATATCTTGCTACACAGTAGACAAAGCTAAGCAGAATGGCAAACTGTAAGGCTGAGCTTTAGGTCTTGATGATTCAGGTGTTCTGTAAACGATTTGAGTCACTACCTCTGAAAAAGTTACAAACTCATTGGAGTTGATTTAATCACACTAAAGTCTGAATGGTCATCACGTCATAGTGACTTGAGAGTCCCAGGTAAAGCAACTGCAAATGCAAGTGCCTTTCACTCATTCCAACAAATCCATTATGTTGTGGTAAAACATTGCATTTTGAAAGAGAGGGATACAGCCGAGAAATTGCATCTGCAATAGCTGTTCTGACCAGCGTGAAATTTGTCAGCTGACTCCTCTGATACGGGGAAAACGGTCCCCAAGAGGTTCGTTGTCTCCCGGGAGCTGCTGCCACTGGCATAAGGAATGTCTCTGCCATCCTACCTGCCCTGCTGACTGCCTCCTTAGGGAACTGCAAGAGGATTTTAATTCAAATGGCCATGCTATTCCCACATTTTCCCAAATGCTGTATAAACATAGGTGATCATCAGAATTAACTGAACATGAGAACTTTTCTATGTAACTTTTGCAAATTCTGTATCTCAGTTACATGACTAACATGGGAACTGGAACATCAGTTTCCCAATAGTTCAGCTGGGAACAGTGTATTTTTTCCCGATTTTCCAACTTGTTTTGCCCACACAGGGTGTTCATTTTTCAAACCGTAGCTTTATTTTACCTTTTGTTGCAATTCTTAGTTGCTATAAGTTGTCACCGAATTTCAAATGCTCACTTCCTACTTACTCATAACTGTTGCTACCACTAGAAACCACAGCAGAGAACTCTGTCCCCATTAACTCGTGGGGCATTGCAAGGCAGGAGTTAATTTTCACTCACTTCCTTATAAATGGAACAGATAATAAACTGTTCAAGAACTTTGTGAGAGTATTTTGAAATTCTTTTCCCTGAAAGGTTATCACATAATTAACAAGGTGTTTCTTATCATGCTGACTCCTGTGGGTCCTATGCATCCACTAAACCTTTCTACCCTTTGTGCTCTACAAAGACAGGGTGATATGGGAAGCTTTCCCCATCTATAGCAGCCAGGATGAGAATTTGCCATTAGTTGAATTCCCATTTCTTTACAGAAACTGAACTGTTTAGGTTAAGTAAAGGTTTACAGAAGATTTTTATTATTCCAGACAATCTCTTTCTTTCTGCAGAAACTTTACAATTCCAGTTTCTATAAGCAGCTCAACCAGTTTAAGTGTATCTTTCATTGTAACATTTTATATAGGGCACCTCTCTTGTACTGTGGCAGGCCTTAGGAAACGAATGAACGACTATCCTGGTGACCTATAAAGGGTAGCATGGCTATTCCATTTATTCACAAAGAAAATCTGACATGGAAGAAGCATTCAACTCGTGTTTTTTTACAGGCCTGTTGTACAGTAAGATTAAAACTGTCAAATATAATGTGCTTTTGGCTTTGGGCTACAGTGACTATAGTTGCTATGATTTCTTTCCAGGAAAACAGAGAACAATTCGTAGTCAAAAAGCTATCATTTATTTTCCTTCTCTTTTATCCCACAGCATCCTTATCCTTTTTGAGATTTTTTTCCCCTTAAGGAAATTCTTGATTATTTTTACTTTCTGTATTTCTTTTGATTTATTCACCTTAGCACATACTGGGTATGGAGCATGTTAAGACTGCAATGAGCAGATCACTTGGTTACTGTAAAAAATGTAGCTATCACCTGTGTAAAGGTAAAAAAAAGTGTTTGCATATTACCTGTCTATTAATGGTGTACTGGACAGATACAAAGCATGCTTAAGGCAAGCAGATGTCATTTTATTATCCTAAATGCTCTGAAATAAGTTCTCCCCTGAATTTCCCTCTCCACTTCTTGATATATATGTGTGTGAATGATCAGCAATGTATCTTAAATACATTTTATGTAATCATCACCAAAATACCTAAATACAAAAAATAACCTGGGAGGAAGGGGAATATAAATCTAGTGCATACATGTGCAGGCTATGTAATCCTGACCACTGTCTCCATGGCAATAGTGTTCAGCATCAAAAAAAAATCTTAAACTTGATCGAAGTTACAGGGGCAGCCTTGCCTAACCACACAGACTAACACTGGCCCAAGCACCCCAAGCTGTTTGCTGTTTTAATCCACATTAAAAGCGCTTCAGCTACAGCAGCTTTAAAGTTAAAGCAAAATGAGGCAGCTCACGTCCAGCTGGATGGGTAAGCACTTTGTACGCAAGGCTAAACAGAACAACCAGATACTCAATTTGTTTAACATTAATACAGAATTTAATATTAAGTTTTCTCTTACCCTTGGACTGTCTTGACATCATTCAGCATCACCCTATGGTACAGTGTATTGGCCATGGGAACTCCTGACATAAGTTGCAATATGAAGTGATTGGCTATGTTGATATCCATTATTGCCATGGTCAGCTGGCGGTGAACAGGAGAGCCCTCCCACAGCCTGCCAGCCCTGCCACCATCTCCTGAGGGACCTGTTCTGTCACCTCCCAAAACAAGTCACCTGAGCCAGGGAGAGCCCCCCTCAAGCCCACACAATGTATTTGTTTACAACTGTGAAAAACAGATGCATCACAGGGGCCTCAGTATTTCTGCATTACACAGAGGTGAAGTGGTAAGACAATACAGTGATATTTGTCTATTGGAGGTTCATGTGAAACAATTTACTGTAAAAATTTGTGTAAAATTTATGAAAAAAATGTGAAGCAGTTGATAAGCTCACAGAAGCTGTGTATAGATGAGTGTGAGCAACACACATATTATCATTAGAGAGCTGTGAATAGATGCAAGAAAGGAAAAGAAAACACTATGAACAGAACCAAAAAGATATTCTGACTGAAGGTGTCTATAAAAAACTATTATCTGTAAAGCAAAAGGAAAAAGCGAATCAGGATTCAGATCATTCATCCAGGTGACAAGGCACTACAAATTCCTAGTAAAAACTGAATGAGATAAATATAGATGCACAGGCCAAGAATTAGTATAGTACAAACCTCACAAAAGGTGTGTGATGAATGCTATTAGATGTGTTCAGTGCATCAAAACAGTCATTTACAAGAATGAATTTGAATTCCCACAGCATGAGGTTAACTGGGGGCTTATTTGGTGTATCAAAGCAAAACTTGCCTGTGACCGTAATGCAAGAAATTATATAGAACAGTCTGATGGGAATACCCCAGGAGAATGACCAATAACATTACCTCCACAATAGCCACTGGCAATTTTTCCTGTCCTTAATGTCTGTCAAATATTGTGACCAGGGCCACTAGACTCAAGGGGTAAATATTATACATTTAAAATTTTACATTTAAAAGGCTGACATTTGGCATTGCAACAGCTTGGTAAATGTGGATAAGTGTTCACTGTAAGTTACATGATACCTACAGCCATGCAAAGTTCATGTAAACATAATGTGAAGAGAGAGAGAAGCACAATTTAATGAAGTATAGACATTATAAGAAAAGATAAATTTTGTGGAACAAAATGAACTTTCTTCCTTGTACTTTTGATGCACAACAGTAACCACTCTCAGACATCCTGAGAAGTCATTTGCTTAGTGAGGAGTGAAGTACAACCTCAGTTTCGGGAAAATGCAGCAGCTCATGCTGGTATTTCCCTGGAGTGCAGCAGATGAGCAGCTTGCTTGGGACCGTGCACAACCATGTGTTTCAGTGACAGTGCTGGGATTTAGGAGTGCTAAGCACAGATCAAAACCCTGTTGGTGTGACTGTGACAGCCTGTCTGGAGCAGCAACCAGGGCTGGGGCGGGAAGGAGCACAGGCAGCCCCAGGGTGGCTGTCTCAGGTGCAGTCAGTGCCAGCCAGGAAGGGATGAAGCTTGTGGGACCGTGCAGGGCTGCTGAGGTTGCCTGATATCAGGCCACAGGAGCTGCCAAGACTTTCTGCGCCAGCACAAACCTGCCATCACAGCTGTCTTCCCCATCAGCAGCTGCTCTGCCTCGTGCCTATTACCAAATTACTACAACCTGAGAATTTCCAACAACAGAAAGCAAAGTTGTCTGTGAAGATAAACACAATGGAAGTTACTGTATGAATTACAAAAGCAATTCAATCCCAAGCTGGCACCTCAGGCAGCATGAACAATGAAACACAAGCACCCCAAATCTCGTATAGGCTGTTAGGTGCACTGCAGTGGGAATTGAAAATGAGATTATGTGTTCCATTGAGCTCTGGGTGGCCTAATTCACCCTTTTGAAACATTTCACTGCCTGCAGCTAAACAGTATGTCTTTACCAGGAGAACACCTCTTGTGTAGTCTATCCAGTCCCTAAAGAACTACAGTAAACCAGTGGATGAGATGACCTAACTTGCTTTTTGTATGGCTTAGTACTGGACAGATCATTATCTACAGTGGAATGTGTCTGAATACCCGGGAGTGAAGAATGTCCGTTTTCCCGATGGACTGATTTGGAAGCCTGACATTCTGCTCTATAACAGGTAGACACCTTTTTGTGTGGGGGGTGGTTGGGGGGCGGGGGTGGGGAAGGAGAGAAGATCACAGCATCACAGAAAAGCCCAGCTTGGAAGGGGACCTTGAACTGCTCCAACCTTTCATGGGAAAGGGAGCCCAGGGAAAGTTACCCAGCACCCTGTCCAGTCACAAAGACAAGGCAAGGCAAATGACATAACCATCTCAGCAAAATGCCAAGGTTTTTATGTACTTGTCAAAAACTTTCCAGGTTTTTGGAATACTGGAGAATTACCAGTCTCCTGTTTACAGAACAGAAGGTCATATTTGCAAATACTTCATAAATAACTTGTCCCCACCACCAATTCTAGTTGATTGGCTTTTGTGAGATGATAAGAAGAGCAGACTTTTCTGGCTGTGTTTAGTAGCACAAGTAGTGTTAATTTTCTCTGAAATTGTTTGGTCTAAATATTTACTGGTGAATTCAAATCTGACATTTGCCTGCTTGCCTCTTCTGAGCTGGGCCTGTTTCAGGGACACACAGATTGTCTTCCATCCACTGCAGAACCTTTGGCTGACATTGAGACATTCTTTGGCTGCACCATTATATGGTAGTTCCCATTGTGGAATTTATTTAGGTTAAAAAGATAAAGCACTGAGAGCTGCCTGCTCTTCAACAATGTGCCTTTTTCAGCTGGTTTTGGGGCCTGTGTGCTGCTCCTCAGGTACTGCAAAGAACTTATATCTGCTCTATACATGTTGCACTGGCTCTGCTGTGGTAGAAGAGCCAGTTTTTGGTTGCTAGATTTTTGCCTGTGGAGGTGACATGAAAATTTTGTCTTCCTGAGGGCATTTCCCCCTCTGTTTCTCTGCCATATGCCTACTAAGAACATAATTCTGCTGTGTTTATCAACGATTCCCTCTTTCCACTTCAGGAGCCTCTTTTTCTCGCAATAAGACCTAGAGAATAGCTGTACCCAATGTGTCAGCTGCAGCTGTGCTCCCGTTTGATGGCCACCTTTATGATCAGTGTCACTGTCACAGGTGCAGTTGAGTTGTAATAATGTGATAAAAGCACCCAGGGGCAGCATTTGGCAACCCCTCGAGTGCTTCCCTGCAGGGCCTGCATCCCTGCTGTGCTGCCAAAGCTGCTCCTTCAGAGGTACAACTACCACAAAAGGTTTGAGATGATGCCCAGCAGAGCTCACCATACTCAGGGTAACTGCCTGGCAAATGTACTATTTGCTTCTGCTTTAAGCATGACAGTGAGTGCTTCAGTTGGCCATAAACCAGCCTGAAAAAACCTTTCAAATGTTCTGTACACAAAGTAGAGCTGCCTGATACCCAGGACATGTATTTTTTGCAACATTAATCTTGTTTAATGTATTTTTCAATGCAAATTTGTTTTCTTGAGCAGTTTTCCCTGGCTAACTTGATTCCATAAACGACAGTGTTCCTGGGAGAATCTGACAAATCAGGCCTTCAATTCCATTCTCCTGCTGAATAATACACGGTGTATGCCATAAAATTGGTACTCTATAACAGCAGTTCAGAGGTTCCCAAAAGAATGAGTTATGACAACATTCTGCCTCACATAAATCACATACTGAGGGAGACATTCAGTGTGTCAGAGGATTTAGGCTACAGTGTTTGAGTAAGTATATCCCCAAAGAAAGGATAGTATTTTAGAAATTGGTAATTTTAATATATACACACTAACTGTAGCTGAAGCACTTTATAGAGTGAGAACGGTAATAACCTGAAGAACTGAAAACACAATTTTTCTGTTAATATAGGTTTTCAAATATTTGGATTGTTAACTATGGCACACTCATGAAGTAATTATTCTACAGTGTTTCTATTTCAAACTCATATTTAATCCAAAAATCTTATTCAGAGTTTAGTCAGAGAGCAAAGCTATTTAAAACAAATTCTTACTCCTGTATGAAATTATGTTGGGAATATTACAATGTTCTCTTATGGTGATGTACCCTTTTGAGATGGATGCTTTCAATTTCTATATGCTTCACTAGGGATGTGCATCTGCAGTTACAAAGAAATTAATGAACTATAAATTCACTTTCCCCTTTAATGAATGTTTCACTATGTCTTGAGTCCTTACACATCCTGCTGCAGCCCAGGACACAGAAATTGTGGCAGCTGTATTAAATTTTACAACCAGTCTATTGTGAAGAGAGCAGGGCCAGTTAATCTGTAATTTTTCTGAGGGAAGAAAATCTTGGCCTGTGTACAAATTCCAGGATTGACTGTGTTAATGTCATGTATGGCTTTCTTCCACGTTTTACTGGACTTATTAAAAATGCTCATTTCTGGTGGAATTATTTTCCAAATGGCCACATAGTGTTCAGTGCTTTGTGGAATAACAAAAATTCTGGTAGTTATGTCTCATTTTAACAGCTTAGTTTCTCCAGTTTTATAAACCTGAGATTCCCCAGAGAGGTCCCGGTGGGATTCTATCTGCGAGGTACAGCTCTGTCATCTCAATGTGCTGCAGTGAATATCTGTTTTCAAGTCATTATACCCTGAAGAAGAAACATAGCAGAAATGGTTTCTATCATTACACTTCAGTGCAAAGTTTCACAAGCACAGGCTGAGCCCCTTGGTGCATTCCCAACTGAAGCAGTGCACTTCAAAAAACCATCAGAAGCACGACATAGACACTTTTTCAGAAAAAAGAACTGCAAATTTGAATCTGGGTACCACTGGATATTCTTTTAAGAATGTGTCTTATGAAAGGCAAAATCATGTGGCAATGAAAATTAGGTTCCTTGTTCACTTGTGTCTTTCAAAAATTGTGGTTTTGCCAATTACCAGAAACAGCAGCAAGGCTTTAGAAGCAACTCCTCGGTGCTTAACCGCCCTCTGCTCCAGAGGAAGAGCAGAATCCAGTCTGGGAGCCATTCACTTCCATTTTACCAGTAATTTGTGCAGCATTTTTACATCCTGAATTTGACTATTTGTTTGAGTTCCATCATGTAGCCCTTATTAATTTCAAATCAAAGCAATCACTTTTCTAATACAGAACCTTGCTAGAGGACTTTAAGTCTGGTTTCCTAAGGAAATGGAACTTACACACACCTGAGTCAATGTGTGTGCTGGTGTGTGATCTTGCTGCCCTTTCCCCAACACCCTCTGAATCCATTCCTACCAGATTTGGCAGTGCACTCAGCAGAGATCTTTGCAGTGCCAGTTTCTTACAAAATCACAAAACCAAGCAGCCATGATGTGGAGGGAAAACAATGAGAGCTCCAACTGGAAGAGGAACTGCAACACGAAGCCAGAGAATCCAGCCACCAGAATGGCCCACGCTTGTTCAGCTGCCTTAGAACTGCACTGCCTTTTGCCCCCAGTGTTCTGCAATCCAGTCACGCTATATACACAATATTTAGACTTTTCTGCTCACCTTCAGAGTTCAAATTAAATAGTTGCCAATATTTTCTGCACTTCTGAGCCCTCTGCTCACCACAGGAAAAAGTGCAAGTCCAGGTAGGCAAGTAATTATTTGGATTTAGCATTTGCTTGTCGGCATATTTCACAGACCAGTCCAGGTATTTTTTAAAATCTAATTTCTTCAAACACAAGGGGAAAATAAAATGCAAATTTAAAATGTCTAAAATAACAATTGCTTTATTTTAGTTTCTGAGATATAAAATTTGCATCAGAATAGATGAAATATTAAAGTCCTCTTATTAAAAAAGAATATTTCAGTAAGGGTTTTCCTGTTGAAAAAAACCCCCAGCTTTTAATATACTTTATTTTCTGCTAGAATGATGAATATTTCACTTTATCCCCATCTCAAATTTTTGGTGTATTTTTCTGATGATGTCTTAGAAGGTGATTAGAAAATTATGAGGTCCTAAAACAAAGAGACATCAGAGACTTGTCACATTCCAATCAACCTACAGCCACCGAGGATTTTAGATGATGGGAAGCCCAGGCTGCTGAAGAAGCCAGACCCTGCGGGCTGTGTGACCTCCTCTGCCTTGCCCAGCACGGCTGGCACTGACTTTGCCTTGTGTGCCAACCCACCCCCCGGGGTGGCTGCTTGGAACCCACAAAGTACAGCAGCCCGTGTCTCACTTTGCTTGCTCCCTGCGCAAGCGAAAGCCTGAGAAAGGAGCCTGTGTCTGTCATCAGGGCCAGCAGCTGTCAGGTGTGAATTCAACACAGCAGTTCCTGAAGCAATTTTGAGATGCCATTCACTGCTGGTACCTTCCCAATACAGTCTGTGCAATTTAATCCAGGCACCTATTTCAGTAACTCTGACAGTTTCTTGAATACCCAGGGCCTGGGCTTTAAGGAATGTACAGATCAGGATCTCCAATATCTTACTGCACAACACTGCAGCAGTGAATGGGAACTGTGAAATAGGGCATAATACTATAATGGGGATATGTCCATTGCAATGCTAAGTAATTTAAACATCTCTGTGAAAGGTGCCTAGAGTTAAGTCAGCAAACTTACTAAAGCTTTTCATAAGAAAGAGTCTTAATTCTAAATATTTGGAAATAGTTTGTTTCCCATATAGAAGTTTTGAAATGTTAATGCCTAGTTAATGCCGGGACATAGTGCCGGATGTAGCTGAGCTATTCCTTGGTGGCAGCTGCCAATTCATCATTTGGGGCATTATCTAAGTAACAGTATGGTTCTTGTTAGAGACTTGTAAGAACAGCACAGCAGGGTGGTCCTGGCCAGCACCATTACACTGACACCTCTAACAGGACTCCTTTTTTTCTTTTTTTTTGGGAACCCGGTTTGTGGGTTCTGAGGTACATGATGAAGGCTGCAGCTGCATTAAAGAGTCTTACATATGACGTGAGGTAATAATGTTCAAAGAGCGGGGAAGACACAGACCCTGGAGGATGGTCATTAGCTGCTGTTAATGTAGACAGCAAGAGGACAGAGTTCCCTGTGCAGTTGCTTGAGAAGCTTTCAAAGCCTGCTGACTTTCCAAATGGAAATCAGTAGAGCCAAGGCACTGTAATGGATGTGGTGGGACAGCTGAGCAGCAGGGATGAGGTGGCTTCACCTTCACTTATGGTTGGTAATCAGGAATAAACCCAGTTCAGGCCAGTTACCCTGAGGGCACAGAAAACTGGTGACAGGAAAAAAGCTGTCAAGTTTTTGGGGTGAAATAGTCCTTTTATGAAGAACAGATTAATCTCAGATCTTCTTCAGCCAGTCAAAGAGCATATAACCCATTTTGTTTCTTCCCTGTTCTAGTGCTGATGAAAGATTTGATGCTACTTTTCACACTAATGTTTTAGTCAATTCTTCAGGACATTGCCAGTACCTGCCACCAGGTAGGCTGTTTGCATGTCATAAATTTTGATAACTCAGACTACTTATGTATGGTGTGGTTTCCAGTTTGACATCAATTCTCTGGTATTTCATTTATCTGGCTAGCATAATCTGATAGATTTAAGCCTGGATGCATTATGAGTTACATGGTTAACACCTTTGCATGAAAACCACCATACAATATATGTGTTTTATTACAATTATGTAAATTATTCTGTCATAAAGAATAGTTTGAGACATTTGGAAGTATTAAAAAAAGATAAAAAAATAAAAGTCCTTAATATAAAAAGGTAGCTTTTATTAAAGCTATGGTAATGCCTCTTAATAAAAAGTTATTTAATTAATTTAGTGTTTCTTTTATTAATTTGTTAACTTTACAGTAAGTTACTAATATCTTGGATGTATTTCTATTTGAAATGATTCACTGGATGTTTCATCAGCACAATTTTTAGTCTGAAAGGAAAATAGCCTGTGTTTGATATTTATTTGATGCATAACTGACTCTGGATGTACAGCAGTGGAGTACTGTTTCTGTTCCCCAACTCAATTAGCATAATTATTAGAAGTAACTCTTCCTAGAATCTGAATTTTGAAAACTACAGCAGTGAAGCCAAGTGCTTTCCAGTCAAATTAGTTTTTCCACCTAAGATCCCCAGAGGATTTCGGGCGTTTGTCTGTTCTTTTGATTTAAGATGTTCCATTTGGTGGAGGTTTTTCAATTCAATTCTGAAAGCTGCTAAAGGACAGCAGGGCCTGACTCAACAAGTGAAAAATAAGAAGCCAGCTTTCCTGAGTAAATCAAGATCATATAAATGTAATAATACAGCAAACAGTATTTCAGGATTTCTTATATTTCAGGATTTTTTACTTTAGTCAGTAAAGGAAATAGAAACAGATTACCTATTCTGCTCATTTCTTTCTAAAATACAGTATCTAGAAATCTGAGCTCTTCTGTATTTTCCCACTCTGTGCCAAAATGGAAGAGTGGATTAAGAAACAGTTTGTAACGTCAATACATTAATGGTACAGTTCTTTCCCTTTTCTTTGACTTTTGCTCTTTATGTGTCAAGACATGACTGAGATTAAATATTAGAAGTGAAAAACAGGAGGTGCCATGTAGAACAAGTTCTAGTTAGAAAATGTACACGAAATTATGTGGAACAAGCATTGAAATTAAGTGTTTTTGTTTAAAATCCCATCTAGGCATATTTAAAAGCTCTTGCTACATAGATGTGCGCTGGTTTCCATTTGATGTTCAGAAATGTAACCTGAAGTTCGGATCCTGGACTTATGGAGGCTGGTCCTTGGACTTACAAATGCAAGAAGCAGATATATCTGGCTATATTTCAAATGGGGAGTGGGATTTAGTAGGTAATCTCTTCACTTCTTATTTACACTCTGAACTTGTAGCCTTGTCCCCACTGCTGAAATGGATGGAATAAGCATGGGGAAATGAAGGCAGAAATTAGAGTAATAAATGACCTGGCTAATGGCATTTGAAACTCAGAACAGATATGAGATGCAAATCAACATAAAAGAATACATGGCAATTTTGCTGCTTGAGTTCTGTAAGTATCTTTTATCTGATTTTCCTTTATGATCTGAGAAAAAAAATTACTTAAGAGGAAATTAAGCTTAAAGAAGTCGTTTTACCTGTAGTAAAACTTGAAAAGCTACATTTATACTTTTAAAAAATAATCACTACAAAATACACTGTTTATTCACATTAATTTCTGGTTTTCTTCCTCTTTCCTCCTACACAGGAGTTCCTGGGAAGAGGACTGAGAGCTTTTATGAATGCTGTAAGGAACCCTACCCAGATGTAACATTCACAGTAACCATGAGGCGCAGGACTCTCTATTACGGCCTCAATCTCCTTATTCCTTGTGTACTGATATCAGCACTGGCTTTGCTAGTTTTTCTGCTTCCAGCAGACTCAGGAGAAAAGATCTCACTAGGTAAATTATTAGTAGGATATTGTAAATATGACTAAACCAAAAGCAGCTGTCCTTTTAAGAATTGTTTTCAACAGTCTTAGTAAGCAGGAGGGATAGTTTATGTCCCCTGTTCTGGCTCATGAGCTGTTGGTACCGTTTGATGGTGAACCAACAGAAGCGTAAACAATTCCTGACTGCCTTCCTTAAGAAGCAGGGTTTTGTTTTTGGACCTTTATTTGCGGAAGAAAAATTTCACATTCATTAAGTAAAGCTTAAGTTTACAAATACGCATTTGAACGCTTTAACACAGAATTCTTAATATTTCCTTTTAATACCGAGTTGCATTAAGAGCCTATGGTGCCTTCTCAGAAAGATTGATTCTAACTGCTCCTATTTTACTTTTTATAGCGAATTTTAACTGAAGTATTGATTTGTGAAAGAAATCTGATTTTGACTGCTTGACCATTAAGATGATCTTCTGTCCTGTACAAAAATTCAAATGCACTGGCTTCTGCTAAGTAAACATACTCTTTAAAGGTAGAAACAAGATGGACATTTCTCCAGAATATGGTTTAACTGAGTAGTAGCCTCCCTAATCCCGTAGTTCCTCCCATATTTTAAGATGAATTCTTTTTTCCTAGCTGATGACTCCTTATTGTCCAAGACTAATCCTGATAAAACAGTTAAGCCTTGTTCCAGAAAGATGGGAACTCATCACTGAGCAACAGAAGTCAAGCTCCAAAAATCAACAGTGAGGACTGCTGCGGCATAGCCCCCTGCAGACCCCGACAGCTGATAGCAAAAGATATCAAAGCCTGTCCAAGACAGCAAATCTGCTTTTCAGGAAATACATGCATTACATGACCTGTAGCTTCCATGACAAGTAATCATGCTCAAACACTCCAAATCACACCATGTTTCTAAAGCAAACATGGTACAAGAATTGCTTTGATTTACCTCAGCTAATTAGCAAATGGTCATAGAAGTTGAACAGTCACAAGGATCTAAAAATACCCATGTCTGTGCAAGCACTGGTAGTGCTTGGGCAGCACTGCTACCCTGAGGGTGAGGCAGTACAGGAGAGGACACACCACTGACGTGCTGGTGCAGGGCTATTGGTGGGATTGCATCTCGCAAAGAGCACTCCCTCAGATTCATTTTGTTTCTGTGTGGTAAATACAAGCTTACTGATCTAATTTCATGCCTTGTGTTTATCTTTCAGGTATCACAGTTTTATTGTCTCTCACGGTCTTCATGCTGCTTGTGGCTGAAATTATGCCAGCAACATCAGACTCTGTGCCCTTAATTGGTAAGTGTTTATTCCCTTGGGGGTTTTTTGTCAAACAAGATGCAGTGACTTTGCTCAAAGGCCAGCAGTGAGGCAGATCACTGTCTGAACAATGGACAACTGCAGTTGAATTAGAAAAACATTGCCAGAGCTCTGATGGGTGCTCTCTGTGCTCTGAACAAAGTAGAGAACCTACGTGTATCTGGGGAAAGCATAAGGAAGTCAATTTTCCATGAAAGAAGTTATGATTTTGACAGGATTCACCAGACTATGCTCTGCATTCCTGATTCCAGTTAGAGCTAAACACAACAAAACCTTGCCCTTGTTATTGTTCAAGCAAAAAGAAGTATTAGCTAGTCTATACAACACTGGTGAAAGAGAATTAGAAGACAACTTTTTCAAGGTTGCTTAGAAGAGGCAGGAGCTCAGTTCCACAAAACCAATTGTTAAACACTGACAGTCACCTCAGATAACAACAGGTCATCTTTCTGCTGTTGGGAATACCTGAAGTAGCATGTGGATCACTACACTGGAAAAGGAACTAAGCTCCACACAGGCATGTACATAAACACCCCTTATAAAAGCTGTATCAGCCAAATTATCTGTTTATTTTGCAGCTCAGTATTTTGCCAGCACCATGATTATTGTTGGTCTTTCTGTGGTTGTCACTGTTATTGTTCTACAATACCACCATCATGATCCAGATGGCGGAAAAATGCCTAAATGGGTAAGGTTTGATTTTTCTTCTTTGTCCATTTCATAACTGTCCAGGTCAGGGACGTGACAGAGTAGCTAATGGCCTGTGATCACTTCCTACTGCTAAAAACGTATAAATCCTTCCTAAGCATTCTGTTTGGAAAAGTAGTTTCACCAGAAATAAAATGTCCAGGTATGTTTTGTGTGGTTGGTTTCTTAGAGAACGTATGTGCAATACAGAGAATGAATATATCTCCACTTGCTTCTAACAT
>JAWWEU010000017.1:14906562-14936709 GCA_035583155.1 Acropternis orthonyx
ATATAAAGGAAGGTGATTTTCAAATAAGCTCCAGTTGTGAGAAGTTAAACAGGTAGAAGAGTAAGGTGCTGATGGAGATGGTAAATGCATGGAATACACTACCCTCAGGGTGCAGCTTCCACATATTTAGCTGCTCTCCATATCCAAACATCCATATCCTAAAAACCATTTGTTAAAGGTGGCTGTTAAAGTGGAAGTGGAACTTGCTCTGAAAATCCTGACCTTTGTATCTCTGGTCAAGAACATTGGTGAAGTGCAAAGTAGAATTAAAGTATATTTCTGAGCACATTAGACTTTATTTACAATGTCCTGTGAGGGGTGGTTTTTACAGAGAACATTGTGCTCACATTGGATTACTCCACACTGCTGAGCACCATCAGCTTACCTGTCCCCTCTTCTGGCTTCACCCATGGCAGCATCAGGCACTTCTGAAGATGGAAAAACCTTCTCCTTTTTTCTCTCTAGAACAATGAGTTGTTGTTATCCTTACTAGCCAGAAAGAATGTGCATACAGCAGTGCCCTGAGGACATGACATAACAAGATATTCCCTGGCCTATTCTGGGGTAGTGACTCAAATAAATTTCAATGAAGAGAATAAAAGATATATCTCTTTAGATGTGTGTTTGATGACTGAAAGGGAACAAATGTTTAGTACTGAGCCAAATGTCCTCAGAAAACAGAGTACTTGAGGTTGAGGCGTGAGATGTAGGGTTGAGAAGCTGAAGACCCACAAACATTATTTGGATACTGGTGGATTTTGGATCAAACCCTCAGTTAACAAATAATATCCTTCTTGGTGAAGCTTGATAGTGCAAAAAGAGTAAAAGGGCAAGATCTGTCTCTGGTTAGGATGTTTGTCTGGATATAAAATCTACTCTGAGCGGCAATCCACAGTCAGAATAAATGAACCAAATCTAATTATAGTAGAAGATTTGCATATTATACGAGACAATAATATTTCATTAGTGCTCTGGAAAAGAAATGCTGAAATGAGCTCCTAAAATCTGATTGAAATAAATTACAGAAGCTTTCATCTGAACTGGAACAGTCTCTGGTTTGCCTGCAATTTCTGTAAGGTTGGATTTAGGCAATGTGGAAAACAATAAAATGATACGCACTGATTAGGTCTGAAATTTTTTTTTTTAAAATCGAAGTAATTTTTCCATCTTTTCTCCATATTATATCAAGATCTATTTTCTAAAATCTGCAATTAATTGTCATGAATGAAATGTGAGAACAGAGTCAAAACATTTGACGCTTGGTGGTCCTGTCCAGTATGGAATCTGTTTTAGCAGCCCTTCCAAACAGGGAATTTAATATTAGAGCACAAGTGCAAGTAAAAGAATTGCAAACTTACTGACTATAATCCACAGTAGTGCTATTCAGACTATTAAAAAGTAACCCTTCCACAGTAAGCATTTTGTTTTGTTTAACCCATGGTTTCTAGTAAAGGTGGAAAAGGCTCCCATATCACTGTTCAAGCGTCAGGAAAAATGAACACTGTGGAGACTCCCATCAGAGGAGCGGGCAGTCCTAGTACTGCGAGTCAGCCTGGGGCAATCAACAGCACTGCTACAATAGTCAGACAACCTCAGTGGCTGGGGCATTAATCAGCAGGAAAACTCTGGCACCCTTTTCTAGAACTCCTGTGCAGAGTAAGCAGAGACCATGGCCCAGACAGTCCCCCAGGCTGCAGGAACACCAACAGCACCCAAAGACAGAGGCTGTGTGAAGAAATGCTGATTGCCAACAATTTTCTTTCAGACAAGGATCATCCTTCTGAACTGGTGTGCTTGGTTTCTGAGGATGAAAAGACCGGGGGAAGATAAAGTGCGTCCTGCCTGCCAACACAAACAGCGCCGGTGTAGCCTGTCAAGTGTGGAGATGAACACTGTGAGCGGACAGCAATCCAGCAATGGGAATATGCTGTACATTGGGTTTAGGGGGCTGGAAGGGGTTCACTGCACACCTACCACTGATTCAGGCGTGATCTGTGGCAGGATGACCTGCTCACCCACAGATGAAGAAAACCTGCTGCACAGTGGCCACCCCTCTGAAGGTGACCCAGATTTGGCTAAGATTTTGGAAGAGGTCAGGTACATTGCAAACCGATTCAGAGACCAGGATGAAGAGGAAGCCATTTGCAATGAATGGAAATTCGCAGCCTCTGTCGTGGATCGGCTCTGCTTGATGGCCTTTTCAGTCTTCACAATCATTTGTACAATTGGTATTTTAATGTCAGCACCAAACTTTGTAGAGGCTGTGTCTAAAGATTTTGCTTAACTCCTAACTAAAACCTGCTTCTCTGAATGGTATGTAGCAAATAAGAATGTGGGGTTTTTTGATAGCTTGTTTTTAACGAGTGCACTGCTTCTCATTGTCCACTTTCTTTTGCCTCCCTCTCTGGTCCTGAGTTCCTTTTGGGAGAGTGGCACAATTTTGGAAGGGAAGCCAAGGGTTTCTCTCTGGGCTGCCTGTGCACAGCTCCTCTGAGCACTCTTTTGTCAAAAATGCAAAGTGGCTGCAAGTCCCTTCAGAATGACAGGGTATTGCACCACCGTCTCATACACATTTTTGAACTGGCTATTGCAAAACAAGAGCTGGGCAATGCCACTTTATTTAGACTTTGTTCCAAAAGATAACATGTGGTCCATCTTAACTATCTGAATGAGTGATCATAAACACTGATGTTTAGGAGAGGTTTAAATCCAAATGGATGCTCAAACAGCAGAGAGAAAAGGGAGAAATAGTTTGCTTTTTGGTTACTGCTTCTTACTGAGCTGTCACATGTAGCTCTCCAGCTCACTCACAACCAGTCAGCCTGTAACTTCCTCCATGCACTTTGAATGGGCATAAATGACTTTCAGAATTCTGAATCAGAAACCTGAAAGTTAAGAGGGCACACCATATAACTTGTCCTTCCATATCTTTCTGGATTTGACCTAGAAATTTGGCCTGAATTCTTAAAGAGGCTTCACAGTAATTTCTGCAGTCTTTACTACTTCTTTCTTCTCCCCAGAAAGGCATTCTTTCGACTGATGACCTTTTTAACTATCAAAAAGAAAAATTATTGATTTACGATGCCTTTATCATCACTTGTTTAAAAAAAACCCCAAATCCTCACACTTATCTCTTTAGTGTTAAACACATTCCAGTGTGGAAAAAAGCAACACCGTGTCTTGTACAGGCTTAAATATAAATGAAGCATCTAGAGCAAAAAAAAAGCCATTAAATCCTGAGATCAAGGTTTTCATTGAAAAATTAAATGTTTGATCTGTTATGTGCTTAGCCTTTTATAGAACTCCATCTATTGAGTCCCCATAACACTGTCTTTGCAAGAAAACTGCACCTTTTCTGCTCACTTTATCATCAGATGAGTACTAATGAATAATAAAGCTTTTCAAGTCTGATATAAACTATGAACTGTATAAATATATATTTACATATACATAGCATATACATCCAAGGAAAGGTTAAGACTTAAATACAAATTCTTTTAAGGCTAGACAGATTTTTGCAAAGGCAAAACTAATAGTTCATCACATTTTGTTATTTCTGATTCTGAAATTCTCTTGTCAAAATATGCTTAGTTTTGATGTGACTGATGTCTTAATGAAAAGGCTGAGCTGAGAATCCCAGGACCTGAAATTTTGCATGTACAAAATAGCTGAGAACTAGTCCTTTGCTGGCACACCAGTATTCCTAACCAGTGATACAAGTGGTAAAAGATGAGAAGAGGATTACTTTAGCACTGGCTGGTTGCTTGATGCTACAAAATCCCAGTTTTTTGGCTGAGGTCTTCAGAGACACAGATGGAGGCCTGTTGCACCATGTTTTTACTGTGAAATAAACTCAAGGCCTCAGTTTATCTTCTAAGATGGATTAAAGTGACTGAAATGTTTATTCCCCCAAGGTAACAATTTCCTTTCCAGAGTCTGCCCCCCTGAAAGCAGGAGAATCAAATTTCATGTAAACCAAGCCCAGAGTCACCACAGGTACAGTCCATCACCTGAGGGAACACCTTGTGCGAACACCTTCATGCCTGAGGTAGGGCAGGAGGAGTGAGAGGAAGGCAGGATATTTCTTGGAGTTTATGAATTCTGTCATCCTGAAGGTGCTTTCAAACCTTACACTGCAAAGACATGAGCAAAACCCTCAAAACCTTCTCAAAAGCTCATCCTGAAACCATACCTCAGAATTATCTATGAACAAGTTATGTTTTCAGGAACAAGCATTAAGAATAAGTCATGTAATAATTCCTGCAAGTAGTTTCTAGTTTGTAGATTGCATATGAATGGGAAAGTGAGTGCAAAATCTGAGACATGAGTTTTGTTCCTTTGTTCATTTTGTGAGCTACACATATCATGTGGCACGTGCTGCTCTTCTGAGTAATGTTCCTAGGCTGGGCTTCCTGGTGTAAGTGTGGATTTGCCTTGGTATTTTTTCTTGCTGAAAGTATCTCTAAGTAGCTACGTAGAGTGTTCCATTTATAGTCTTTGTAAAGTTTTGGGGTCCTCTTGGAGAATAATTTTCCAAGAAGAAATGAAGACTTTTGAGGACTGTCTCGCACAATGGGACATGACTATTGGAATCATAATACATGACGCATGCAATATAGGAAGCATGAGGAGTCCCTCTCTTTCCACCTCAATCCATTTGCAGTATCTGTAGAAATTGTCTTGCTAAATACAGGAGGATGGAGAAAGCAGGTTACAATTTGACAGTAAACTTCATTATCAGTGACAGACATGCCTGTGCTTAAAACCTGGAGACTGGTTCTTGGCCTTTAGCTAAGTCCAGGCAAAGTCTGTAACCCCGGGTTTGTAACAGAGTCAGCAAACACCAGGGGCGAGACATCCTGCCCACACCCCTGCCCTCAGCGTTGGCAGGATTAATGGAAAGGCACCAAGGGGACAAGGGAATCCTCAGCTTCCCACTGTTAACACAACCCGTAAGCATTTGGTAATAAGTTTATTATACATTTTAAATATAACAGTGACAACTCCTCCATTATGTTCTTTTGCACCCCTGAGTTCAATTTCCCTGTAACTGAGCTGAGCAAAATGGGTATGTTTCTTGTCAAACTGTGTGTGTCATAGATATATTTGTGTCTGCTAAACAACATTTTGATCTAAACGCTGTGAAGAAATATTTATTTACAATTCTGGGCATAGAGATGGAAATTAAATACTGTGTACAGTCTGTGTATATATTAAAGACTACATGTTGATGGTAAGGATCTGTTAGAATTTTCAGAGTCCAAAGAGAGGATAAGCAAGTGGTTCCCCACAACTAAGCTATGACTCGCCTGACAAATTCAAAAGCTCACTCCAGAGCTCAGCTGTCATGTACAATACTATGTGTGAACAATGTATATTAATTTTTCTGGTTTTATATTGAATTGTATTGAATATTTAAAAGAGTTTTTAATATTTTAAAAATTTTATTTAAATGTTAATGCCAAAAAAGTTCCAAACATAAAATTAAAAAAGTTAGTTTTAAATACAGATAAATTATTTAAACAATATTTAAAATATTAAATTATTTTATATAGGAATTGATGATACTATGTAAGACTTTTTTGAAAGGTTTCTTTAAATTCTCTTTACATTCTCTAGCTGCAGGATGTAGTCTCAGTTCACCTGTGACAATTCAATTCGTCACCTTCTTTAACAAGAAAAGAAGGTAAACCAAAGCCCCGGGTTTCTTTGCTTTTGTTATACTATTTTTTACATTAAGAAACATTGCATAAAGGGCATTAGAAAGATGTTACATCTGTCAGGTACTGATTGTCATACAAGCAACTCAATACCTTTTCAGTCCAGTACAAATAAAAGATTTAGATCAAGAGACTTTTGATTCTTTCTCATTTTGCTAAGAAGGAAACAAACCCAAGTGGTAGAAAACATGAATAGCCATAAAAGGAAGAAACATGCCTTTGGATATATCAATCTGAGATGACAAAGTTTTTTGCTAATTAAAAACAGTCAGATCCTCCCAGCAAACCATTCCCACACCAAATATATATTACTCCAGTCTTACATAAGTGAGTGAACAAAGTTAACTGAGTAGGACTGAAATACCATGGAAATTTTAGACTGGCCTCAATGCCGATATTAATTTACTTTTGGAAGTTTAACACAGAGGAGAGAAATAAGAGACAAAAAACAAATCCATACCAGCTGAATAAATTGTTGCTTTTGCAAGCTGCAGTTTGTTTGTTGGCTCCTGATGAAAAAATATCTAATCAGCAGAATACCCGTCAATGAAAAAAACCACTTGAGTGTAGTTTTTTGCAGGGAGATGAGTTGTGCTGCCCACATGCTGAGACAGCTTCCCAACTTCCCAACAGAAACACGTGCCAGAAGTAAAAAATGAAAGGTTGCTGAACCCAAGACTTCACTCTCTTCATGCTTCCCTAAGCCTGTAAGGGACAGCTGAGGAAGCCCAGTTTGGTCACGGCCAGCACACCGAGTCCTACAAGCACAAAGGTGTTACTGAATGCAGCCTGTCTTTGGGTCAGGGCCGCCACAAGTGACAATGTCACATGTTCAGGTGGGGCTTGTGCTGCTCACTCTGCCAACGTGGCCTGCCCTCTCTCCTCGAGTGCTGAGAAGCAGGACAGCCTTACTGTTAGACTGCGACATGGTCAAACAGGCTTAGCTTAACACCCACCAAGCGCTTTCTTGGCACTGTCTCTAGGCCTGCCACCACACACAGCCCATCCTGGAAGCCCCTGTGCAGGCGGATCGCTGTGTGCTTTAGGAGCTTCCTCCTAAGCACATCCAGGGCCGTTGCCCTGTGGGTGGCAATGTCCATCAGAGCACTGGCTCTGTGGCTGCAGAGATTATAGTGAGTAACAGTATCAGCCATCTCAGTTTAATCCAGAAAGAACAACCAGAATATATTTTCCCTCAAGAACACTGATTTCTTGGCCTAACCTCATATTAAAATGCCAGTAAATCTTAAAAGCTGTGAGCAGAATCAGCATGTTACAGCAAATCTACCCTGGTAATTAAACAGGACAAAAACCACAAATGAAAGCCTTCCACTATTATCTTTTTTTACATTGCTTCTGTTGCTTAAAAGAAAACCTTAAGCTTTATGTAACATTTATTTATGCTATTAAGCAATTTGCGGATGATGGCACAGAGAGAGTAAACAATAATCTCTCACACCCCAGTGAACACATTCAAAACTGCAATTTATTCACAGAACATGAAAGTATTCAAGTCTGAAACTTCAAATCACTGTCTTATCTATACCCTCACTGTAAAGATATTGTAGAGATATCACCAGTAAACTGCTGGCTTTCAGAGCTGTAGTGACTTGTCCCTGCAATGATGCTATACATAAACTTCAAAATAATTTGAACTATCTACATATTTTTACCTTAAGAAAAACCCCAACAGACCCAAAACACAGCAGAAATTTAACATCTGTGACATGATATAATGCTACTTTGAATATGAGTACATGAGAATAACATCAAAGAGGCAACTAAACAATTCTGGATATAACCCAATGCCTCAGTGCCTGTGTAAGGCTGACAAATCTTTCTACTGAGTCCAGAATTCTGGGATCAGGACCATATTCAGTCCAACAAACCTCACAATTATCATTTATGTATTAGTCTGGTTCATGGTAGGCATGTAAATGAGGAAGAATAAGCCAAATATTAAATATTTATATTAATTTAGCTTTAGGCTTACGGAAAAAAAAATCTGCATCCCAGAGCAAGATATAATATGCACAACATCCCTCAGACAACATTATCTCTCCATGTACATGGATTACACACAGCTGTGAAATATTTCCATAATAACTGTTGTTCCTATAAAAGAATTCTGGTTTGAGGCTGCTTCTCCTGACACAGCACATTCATCGCTCTCTGTCCTTCTTCCAAATCCTGGCCAAGTGAAACCTAATTAGCAGACTATTTTGATCAGAAGAAATATTCCAGGACTGACATTCTGAAGTTTAACCCCTGACTCCAGAGAGACTGTCATCAGAAAGTTTGACATTACTGTGCCAAGTTGTGCCCCAGAAGGAAGATGGTTTAAAGGAACGTTCATGCCCCCCTGCAGTGCACAAATGCCCAGGGCAGGGAGGAAGCCTTCGCACAAGGCAGCAGTGCAGTGGCAGGGCAAAGCAGGCTCACCACTGCCATGGCGGGGCACGGAAAGTTAAGTTTGCCCAGTTCTTCTGACTGTGTTCTGTACGTGGATACACAACGGGGATACACTGTCATTACTGGTTAGTGCTTAGCTCAGCTGGTAAGATATTTATTTCTTTTGACAAGGTAATAACATAAGAGACTTGGGAGTTATGGCTCAGTTGGTCTTAAGACTATTAGTCTTAAACTGGACTAAGCTGAAACCAGGACAGTGGTTGTAGTTCTTTCTTCACTAACCACTTTAAAAACCCATTGAAGTTAAACTGCTGCATCTTTGTCTGCAGTCAAGGTTAACATCCCTTATCCTGTCTGCAGTTAACAGAGTGGGAATATTGCTTAATGATACTTTACACACTGTCCATGTTGTTTACAATTGAAAGTATCTTGCAGTGAAGAGACCAGAACCAAGGACAAGAGGCCAAAGTATTGCACCTTTTAAAATAAACCGTGAAAGATAAAAAGGGCATATGAAGCACTGGCAGAGAAGGGGGGGGGCGGGGCACGACACAGGTTTGATATCACTGTCAAGAGAGAGCTGTGACATATGTCATCAGTACTACACCTGCAGCCCAAAGCCCAGAAAGCCACCAGAGTCTCTTTGGTCACCAGGGTGAGTAACAGCCTGTGCTGTTTGTGCCAGGTGGGGACTGAGAGGGGGGCAGTCACAGATGGCCCCACTTCAGTCTCAACACACCCATGCGGAGCCTCATTTGTGACAACTGCTCTAACCTGCACTTCATCTGGTGACACACTGGGGCACAAGCCTAGAGCTCGAGCAGCCTCATCCCTTTCATCCAACTCGGAGAACTCTGCACTGACCTATTTCTACATACACCTATAAAGTCTGCTTCTTCAGGGAGATGGGGTTGAAACAGAACAAAGGTGTAAATTAACATTTGCAAAATATTCTGAAAAAAAAAAAATCTATGCAGAAGAAATGTATATGTTAGCTCAAACCCAGTATGGTTTCTGTTGCTGAAACCACTGGAATTCATAGCTTTCCAGGAGGTTTCAGTTGCAGGGCTTCCAGTATGCCAGCTGATAATGAAATGGGGTAGCGACCTCGTTCTTACTGAAATTTTACAGCAATCTGTGTGGGTCCAACGAGGTATAAGTGAAAACGCCTCCAGTCAGCACAGCTTTTAGCCTGAGCACGCCACAGCCTGGCTTCTAAAACACCCCACTGCTCATTTGCAGTCATTTACTGGATTGCTCCCTGCACCCAACAGAAACCATCCCGTAATGAATGGCACTGCAGACATCTAAAGTGTCCAACCTCACTTCTGATAGACTGGATTCATGCCTACTAAACACAATAATAAAAGCCCATTTATTTTCTCATGCACTTTCTCTACTGCACTCGAAAATATTGTCTACCTGGAGCAATAAAACCTGCATAGTGCAGTTTCTGAGATTTATATCTCCAGACACTGGCTTTATCATTTTATCCTATATCAGAGTAAATGACAGGAGACTTAGCCTAATATTATATAAAATACCTTCATTTTGCAACTTCTGCAAGCTCAAACTCTTCTGTCCTTGCTCTAGAGGCCCCAAGAATAGTGGTATCACATCTTTGCACAGACAGGTATCGAGTCCTTGCACACCAGGTAGAGTAATAACAGCAACAGAAAGATGCTTTCTCCAAGATAAACAATATCAGAACTTTTTGCATAAACCCAGTGTTTGTCACTGTTAGTATGGAAGCCTCAACAGTATTTCCATAATGCCATGAACCGCATAATTAATTTGGAAAATCATCTGTGTTGGGGAGCACCTTGAGGTTACAGGTACTCCTGTACTTTTCTCCAGACAGCAGCAGCACTGATTTTCCCATTCACTTGACAAAAAATAAAACACTTCAGCAAGATCACTCCTTCATTTACCTGACACACACCTGTGCTCTAAGATTTGCTTAACTTTGGTAGCATAAGTGAATGCAATAGGTTGTAGCCCAGAGTGTAATTATGACATGATTTTTTTTAGTTTTAAACTATTCTTTAGTTTAAATGATGAAATCACAGAGTAGCTGAAACCCAACAGTTGTGAGAGCAGACCAAAGCTAGAAAAATATGTGTACTTAAAGAAGCTTGTGAAGCAAGATGTATTTTTCAACACAAAAGTAGTTCAAGGGAACCTGTAAGGCAGTAAATTTTCAATTCCCACACTGCAGAGGACTCAGTCTGCTGCTCTGTGACACAGCAGAGCACGAGCTCTTGCTGAGTCAGAAAGCTGCTGAGGATGTGTGGAGATGCTGCTCTGCAGGCACAGTGAGTCACATTGCCATTTGCTACAAGCCAATAGTCTGCAAGGAGCAGGAAAAGATTAGGCAGAACTTCAGGAAAAGCAAAACTCTACAGGGAAGAAGTACTCAGACATTAGAAGTATGAGAAGAACTGACTTCAGTGGGGACAGCTTGCCCTTAGAGAGACAGCCTGAACAGTGCCCTGCACCTTGTCTGCAATTTTAAAATACTACATTAATGTAAGTTTTAAATGATTTCTATCAAAAGTTCAGAATACTGTGAAGACCACAAGTTTAACAAAACCTGTGTCCAAATATCGGTCAAACTTTCAAGAACACATGATGGATTTTAGACCTCAATAGGTTTCCATGAGTTTGTCTAAGTAGGAAGGAGAAGGGGAGAAAGATAATGGAATACAATAAGATAAGAATATTAGTTTTCAGAAACAGCTATGCTGAAAAACTGTTCCTGCAAAACTGTTCGGCCAACAACCTTCATGATCACAGCTTGCTGAAGAGTTAAAACTGAGCTTGTGAATAGGATGACAGAGTTGTCCCATGAAAACCAGCACAACATTTCAGGGAAAAATATCTCTGGAACTATCAGGAAGTCTTTTGGGGTTTTATTGGCAATATTTGTTTCAATTATTGCCCCCATGACTGTGTCTAATATTAAATAATTTATTCTTTCTTATTTTACTGAAAAGGAGGTCTGACTGGCAAGGTGAAGACAGACCTCTGGCTCTGCAGAGGTAGCACCAAGGCAGGTGTGCTCCTGGAGGATGTGCTTAGGGACTGAGAGCACTGCGGGCCTGAGCAATACTTGCTACCAGTTTGTAAACGATTATTTTCAGTGCTCATGTTTGGGGAAGAAATACATCCTGTCCCTCTTTACAGTCCTGCAGTGAGCACAGACAAGCTCTTATCCTATGTGATAGCATTTCATTTTCTTCCTCCTGTGGCTTCACAGTCATTGATAGCTTTATGTGGAATCACACGGCTTGTGTTCACACACAGGTTTGTAAGAAACCACAAATGGTTCCTGGTGGTATTCATTAGCTCCTCGGATTTCCTGTGTGAGTCACTGGCAGCTATATTTGAAAGGGCAGCTGCTGGGCTATCGAACCTCCTACTTTCTCTCTGGGAAGTCACTTTTAATCTCTGATGAGAATAGCCTAATAAAATATACTAGTGTACTGATATAAACTGAGCATCTGTACCACCATGCAAAAGAAAGGGATTGAGTTTGACTTCATATAAGGCTCTTGTAACTCTCAGCACATTATTTACAGGCAGAGCAAGTGAATAGGAGTGCTCCTGCTTCCAGAGAGGAGATCCACTATAATACACTTAGCAGAGACCCATTACTGACTGGCTTGCCAGTACTACTGCATTATTAACAGCTATTTTCATGATACTAATTTATTATTTTAAGCTAAATTGATGTATGCCTTAACAGAAATCTACTAATTTATAAAAATGTTCGGAAAACCAGTTGATTTCACCAGAAAGGGATGCAGGTTGTGGGTATTTTGAAATACCTCAGCATAAAAATACAGATTGTACATTAAAAAATGTTGGGATTGTACCATTTTCACGTGGAATACCGTACACTGCACAGAAAAGAACCATGACAGGGGTGGAACAATATGGCATAAGCACAGTGCTATTAACCAGAAAATGTCTGTGACCCTTGCATGTGAAATATTAGCATCAAGAAGACACTTAAAACATATAGTATAGAGGGGGTTTTGTCAACAGCTGAATTATTTATAGTAAGTTGTTATTATATGCAAACACATTTTATTTGCACATTAACCATTACTTTACTACTCTGCTTAAAATCCAGCTGCATTATCCATTTTTATGATTCACAGCTGCCAGCAGTCCTTGTGGAGGGACACATCTGTGGAGCACTCCTAGTGCAGAAGCATCTGAAATGGCACAGTCAGCTTTCAGCTCTCAGAAAAGAATTGCACAACCAAACAGGCAGCACATAACAAGGCATGCCTGGAGCCAGTGTTATCAAGGAAGTTAAAAGAAAGGCTGAAAAAGTACAAGAATTTAAAATTAAATGACAGGCTAAACTTTACAGCATGACCCAATCTGCTCTCAGAGTTATTTTTTCCCTTATTTTATTGTTGCAGGAATTTTCTTATGACTTATCTGAGTCCTCTTATTACACTGAGCCTTGTGCCTTCCAAGAAAGCATCAGGGTCCTCTACTAAAAAAAATAGTGAAATTTCAGCTGTAAAAGAGCTGTGAAGCAGGATCAAGGTGCTACCATAGATCTTTGACG
The DNA here is from genome assembly GCA_035583155.1 of Acropternis orthonyx. Lineage (NCBI taxonomy): Eukaryota > Metazoa > Chordata > Aves > Passeriformes > Rhinocryptidae > Acropternis > Acropternis orthonyx. The sequence goes on from JAWWEU010000017.1 coordinate 14,919,283, forward strand.
AAAACTTAACCAGAGGATCTCAAACGTTAAGGCTGAGAGATACCAGCAGGTAAGGGAGACAATCTTCCTGGGTGAATTGGCTTATTATGAAACCCCTTGCCCCCAGCCAACCCTCCCTCCCACTCCAGTAATCATCTCAAATGAACAAGACACGGAATTCAGTTTGTGAAGGTGACAGGTCTTCAAAAAAGCCATTATTACTCTGTCTACAGCCCTGTTTGCTTCGTTGCTGTCTTAATTACAGTTTTTTTGTTCTAGCAAACACAGAGTTGATTTTAAATGGTACCTATGACCTGGAAAATTTAAATCTACCATTGTTACTATTTTCCTTCTGGAAGAAAAATGAAATTAACATTTTTGAGATTTAAATCTATTCACATATTTCTGTAGTTTCAAAAAAGCTGTTTACATGATCCCGAACAAGCTTTGTATGTTCTGCAGACTTCTAACATAGTCCTCTCTCATAGTATTTTACTGCACAGTAATATCTGGATTTTATAACCAGTAAAATGGGAAATTCCTCAGATGTGAAACTCCCCCCTTTCCAAAATTTATGTCTTTTCAAGTTCAAATTTATCAGACTGTAAGCACTCAATGCTTGCAGTTTATCACCAATTGTCATCCTTAGGGTCCATTAAATAATTCAGAATTTATTCCAAAACTCAGTGAAAACATGGTATCTATCTATGGATTTCAACTCCTTTAGGTTTTCTGAAAAGTTCTGCTTCTGAAGCTTTCCAGGCAATTGGAAAGAAGGGTTATATAATTACATCAAATATGTCAGTTTAAAACTGCCTTGACAGGAAATGTCTGAAGTCTGGAAGTGGTCTGCACTTCGGAACAGAAAAAGTAGGGTGAAGATTTAATTTGTTTAAAGCCCTTATTATTTTGGGCATGAGGAAATAAATTAAACATGTGTTCACTTATTAGAAGAATCATTATTACACACTGCTCTGTAAATACAATTCTAAAAATGCATTCAATTCACTTTATAGCTTATATATTGACTGACTATAACTTTACATGTGCATTTTTTCCATTAGAAAACATAATTTTATAATATTTTCAGTATCACAGCATCATCACAGGAGCTTTCAAGACAAAATAATTACCTTCTTTCAAACCTGTGATTAGTACTGCAAGAAGCATAAAAGTAGTATTATCTTGTGACTTTTTTTTAAATTTATTTTTTAGCAAATGTTCCCTAAACCCACTATGAAACTTGTACTGCCAACCTCATTCTGTCTTCCAAAAGGATATTTCCCTGGAAAATCGCATAATCCTAAATAACAGATAAAAAAAAAAAAAAAAAAAAAGCAAGGCAAGGCAAAAATCTTTGGAGGGATTCAGTTCTTAAACTAGTCTAATTAAAAATTTGCAAGCAGCTTAAGCAAAACGCACAGTGACTCTCAACTGACAGACCCACTTTGGAGAAGGAAGTTAATTCAAAGATGAGGAATGGTAAAAGGATTAGAGGGCAAAAGACAGAACTTAAACTTGCAGTAGGGTTATAAAATTGACTATGGGTTTGAGATTAAATTGCTAAAGCCATTAATGCTGAAGAATCCCACTGAGTCCAATGGAGTTTGGATCCATCTCTTTGTAAAGAAAAGGCAACTTTCTATACAACTTCATTCTGAGTATGTGCCAAGGTTCAAACCACTGGAGCCACCTGAAAAAAGGCAAAAGTTGGCTCATAATGTCTGTTCATGCTGCAGTCTGTGGAGAACAGGAAAAAGAAAGTACAGGGCCTGATCAAATTCTTATATTTGGTGAGCAGAAACAAAATTAATTCACTTGCACATCTACTATGAGATCCTGCAAATGACTAAACAGACTTAATGCCTCCTGTTCCCATCCTCCTACTGAGCACACGAATCAGATCTTGGGTGGCCTCTCCCTCTCCCCACTGCTTCTCTTTCTGTCACTCTTTCAAGCAGGGTTGATGACCCTAAAACATTCCTCAAAAGAGGTCTTACCAAGGAGTTCTGTATTTAGAACTGATGTCTGCACTAAGAGACTGGAAGAAGGAAACATGAGCAAGAGAGAGAATAGCAAAGAACACGCAAGGGAGTGACATGCTACTGAAGGGCTGGGATCCGAGTGCTGCAGATCTACAGAAATCTTAACAAGGCTCAATTATCCTACTGAATTAAGTGAAGGGTGGAGCCATATATTGACTTCACTGAAATACATGTACCTACAATGCCTTTGGGAAAATAACCTTTGAATATGTTTTCAAGAAGACATTTAATAGTGTACTTAAAGACAAAACCACCACCAAAGCACTAACTAATCATGAGAAAGATTATAAAGGCCATCAGACTACTAGCCTACATGGTTATATATTGTTCTCAACTAATCTAAAGCTCACACAATATTTATCAGGTATAATAAACGAATCACCATCTGCAGACACAGATTTTCATCAAAGGGAAATACAAATTAAAGATGATGTAACACCACCTTCATTTTAGTTAGTCCATGACTCCTGGGAGCTTGGGGAGATTAATTATTTATGGAAGAATTATAGGAAGGTGCACACCCATGTATGGAACTTTTTTTTTTTGTCAGATGTCTTCATATGAAGATACTCCCTCAGGCAGAAATGGATAAGAAGCCTACCTGTGCCTGCTGCTTTCCTCCTGCTGTATTTACTAGCTTGCTAATCTAAATAAATGAAGCATGGGAAACCAGCCAGCAGTTAGCACTGGAGACTTGGCAGCACAGTGTTCCTACTGGGTCACATTGGTTTTCTCCTTGTACCAGCAATGTGGACAGTTTGTGACAAGCCAGACTCCACACAAATGAAGAAAACACCTTACATTTTTGGATCCTAGACATAGAAGAGTATGTTATGGAGGCTCATGATTAAGTACATTTAATAAAGATATTCAAAAGACTGAGTTAAAAAACCCCCACTAAGAATAATCATATGCTTTAAATTGCAACACCCTGTGGTTTGAATCAACAGAGCAGTATCAGGGATAATGAAAAAGACACCCCAGGACCAGGCTCTGCTTCCATCCTTGCATGCCTGTTGACCACGGAAACCACGTTACAGCTCCCAGGTTTCCAATCCAGCCTGTCTGTATCTATCCTGAGCATAAGACACTGCTTTCAAGCTCCTAACCACACATGGATGATGGAGTCCTAGTAGGAAGTATGCTCTGGGAACACAGAGGGCAAGGCTGTTACGCAGATACACTCATGTGCACTCTCCTAAGTGCAGCTTTGCTATGTTGCGGTTATTTTTAAACCAGAAAACACAACTCCACACAAACTCTCTTAACCATTTCTCTACTGCAAGTGCTCCTTTCCTAAAGCACTGATGTATGAGCGCCACAGGAGCAACCAGACCTCACAAGTGACTCAGGAGATAACTGGGGGCTGAACTCTGCACCTCAGCACCTCAATACCACAGCACATTTTGCACTGGGGAATTTTCCTTTTCCCAGACCACTGCTGCTGAGCTGGGTTACTGATAGTTCTTAATCTACTATACTACCTTTTTTAAAATCTCAAGTGTCTGTAGTAAAAAATAAGAGGAATCTGTTGCATGACTCCTTTTTACTATGGAAAATTAAAACTGATGCATTTTATAGCCATGGAATGATTTTCAGGAAATGATTCTTTCTGGGTACTTAAATATTTAAGACTCTGGCTCCACTCTGCACCAGTTGTTTAGTAAGCTGCAATTTTCTTGTGATTGGGAAGATAAAGGTATGGCTTTATTTTATGGATTTTCAGCATTGCACACAAGTTTGCTTGCACTTTCCTTTTCAAGATAGATAAAGGAATTGTACATAGAAAGACTTGTTGCTGGAGCTTTTTAAATTTTATTTCATTTTTAAAAAATATGCATGATTCATACCAAGTGTGCTAAAAACACAAATCAGGATTATATGAGCAGTATCAGAGTGAGAGGCTCCAAGTCACAGTGTTTAAGGTCCTTAAGGTCACCCAGCCATGTAGCTTTACCTTCGGCGTGTCACAGTCCATTAAAATCTTTGTTACTGCCTTTTGGTTTTTTCCTCTTTCCCCCACTTGGAACTTCATCACTGATATTGTAAGACTGAAATTTTGGTTTTAACTGCTCAGGTTAGAAATGCATTTCATTTCTGCAATTGCTTGTTGTAAACTGATTTTCCCATCTGCTTAAAAGAGTTATGTCATAAAGCTATAATTTACATTATATCTTCAAAGAGCTACAACTTCTCTGCTACTGAAAGTCAATGAATTTTTGGTGTCTGGCTTACTTACTAATTTAAAAAAAAAAAAAAAGCAGCCTAAACACAATACTCACAGCACTAAATAATAAAGACACTGTTCTTGTTTGGATCATTTCAGAGGTGATGGTTCTTCAGGTCTGAGTGTGAGTTTCCCTGCAGTGAGACCTGTCAGGGCCCATCATCTCCCACTGGGTTCATCCCAGGCACTGAAAGTCAGTTCACATCCCTCACAAATGTTATCTGGATTATCAACCTATTTACTCAATGTCTATCCACAGTCACTACAGTAAATACTCCTCCCTCATCCCCACTGCTTTGTGCACAAGAATATACCAGAAATAATATCCTGCAAGAACAGATTGAGCTCCTTAAAACATGATGATGACTCTATTAATTTCTTATTTGTGCCCCAACCCCCACAGTATGTTTCCAGATAAAGATCCCCATACAGTAACCAGAAACATATCCACAGCTAAAATAGTTACAGTGACCTTCAGGTTTAGTTTTGAGGAAACTCAGCAAGGAATGAGAAATGGATTTAAATCAAGACTAGTTTATTGCAACAGAAGGCAAACACCAAACTGTTGGTATTTCTGCCTCCCTAATACCTCTATTGAGAGAGTGAAAAAAACCCATTAGACCTCCCTTCCTTGTAGTGAAGCACCTGTTTTTGATCAGCAGAGTAAGATTTCATCTACTGTAGGGGTGAATAAGGAAAAAACAGAAAAATGAAATGTTACAAATTAGACCTCATGGTTCAAGAGGTAAAAATCACATAATAAATCAATAAAAGAATGCACCTACAATGCAACTCCTACTCACAGCATCAAGCTGTAATTGTTTTTGCTTTTGGGTAATACTGGAAGTGATTGGACCTGAGTGTACGATGCAGTCATGAGAATAAAATGTTTGTAAACAAAAGAGTTTTATTTCATTATAGAGCTGTAGACCTGGAACACTGGACAGATTCCAATCTGTGTAATTACATTCCATCTACCTAAATTCTCTCTGCAGCCTTAATTGGAAATGTTGTTTTCCTTCATTTCCTCTCCTGCATTATGGTTCCATCACAGAAGTGTCTGCACTTGAATGAAATAGCTTTTCATGGTCAGCATAAAGGACAACTTGGGGTGCAAGGATAGAAAAAAGTTGTTAAAAATGTAAAAAGTGACAGAAAACCTTCCAGGTGGTCCTACGAAGGACCTTTTACTCTTCTCTGATGGAGAAAAACAGGAAGAAGTATGTTTGTCTCGGTATGTCTGAAACCAGTTACGACTCCTCCTTAATTTTCTAAATAGTTCATCAAGTATCTCCAAAAATCTTGTTCAGTGCTAAAGCAACTACCGTAGTCACCCATACAAGTACTGAAGAATTCACATTTACTTTGTTCTTAATGATTTCTACATTGTGTGTGATCATTAATTGTATAAAAGTTGAAAATTGCATACAAAACCTAACTAATCTCATAATTAACAAGCAATATACTTGCTAAAGATTTATATTTAAGTAAAACTAGGAATAAATAATCTTACATTGACTTGGTTAAGTATTTTTCCCTTCTCACTCCCTTCAGTCTGAAGCAGGTGGCCAAAGCACTGGTTTCATTTGCAGAAGTTAGCCAGGGGGGCTGCAGAGGGTTCTCACTCAGCAGTAATGCACATGTGCAGTAACTTTCTTTCACTGGTTGAAAAGAAAGTATGGAAAAGTGTTCTGCATTTCCTGGGGAGAGGCTGCAGGAGCATATTCCCATATGCACTCCCTGAGGTCCCAGACTCTTCCTAAGACTAAAGCTCAGAAGGACAAATTGCTCAAGCAGTTGCTGTAACATAACCCGTGCCTCTGAAAGCTTTACAGCACACACTGGTGTCAGTAATAAACTCATTTATTACAAAGCTGCCCACAGAAAAGCCACAGATTTTCCACAAGTCATAAAGCTGAATGTTTTAACTGTCTTATGTTATTGATCTATCTGTGCATGTGCATATATATAAAATGATATATGAAAACATAAAAACTTATCGTCATATAATCTGGGATATATGTAACTGAAATGTTAAACATAAGCATAGGAGTTTTCAAATTTGTCTAATTTAATCTCCATGCTACATTGCAATTAAAAAGCAAAAAGATTGAAGCTTTCCTCACTTAGCATTCAAATCTCTTCATAAAACAGTATGATACAGTTTCTTCCTTTAATTATGTTAAAGAGCTGATTTGTGAGCAAGGTCTGGTATTTCATCTTGCAAGGGCACTTAAATCTTACATGATTCTCGCTGAGACTACACTGACAACAGAAGTTACAAGGAATTTTCTGTTTACAGATGGAAGGAACTTGTTCTGACTACAGGCTGCTACAAAATCTGCCACTGGTTACACTAATCAACTGAAGAAAGAAAAAGACCTTTAAAAAACAATATAGAATGAAACACGAAAAATAAAACACATAACACTTCAGCTTCACATTGATTTGCTGTCTTTAAAAACCAAAAAATTCAAATGCAAGAGGTTCAGCAAATGCAGAAGTTCAGTAGTAACTTAAACAAATATTAAACGCAGCAAAATCTCAACATTTTCTTGACTGATTTATGACCATATGTATTTCAATACACCCCTATTCTCTGTAAACATGTCAGAATAAAAAGACTAAAAAGGAAAGTGTAAATACCAATGTTTAATTTGGCTCAGCACCACAGAATGGTAATGCCTCAGAAGCATGAATTCATTCATATTCAAAATATCCCCAGAATGTTCCCACACCTCATAATCACATCACTGCACTTCTGGGAATTTCACCATATCATCAAAACATGACTAAAGGGAAACAACCTGTGAATAATTCCTCACTCAAAATGCCTGCCATCAGCCATTACCACTAAGGAGGCAGAAGCAAGGTAGATGATCCTTCTTTTTTGCCAGAATTTATGAAGATGAAGCTGGCCTTAATCAAGGTGACTGACACTTCCCTTTGAACTGGTGGGAAAAGGCAGCAAACAAGCCACAATGTTCTCTTCTGTGTTCTTGGCTAGAAAGAATGTGATTAGGACAGAGGAACCCAAGGAACAAATTTGCAGTCAGTTAATACAGGAGGGAAGGAAAAGCCTAAGGATATCCAGGATCCAGAGAAAAAAGCAGGAAACAGCAGCGCACAGATGTCCTAATCTAACAGGAATGAAGAGCCAGATGGCAACTGTAAATAGAGTATCAAAGAACTTCAGAAGGAGAATAAAATTCCAGTGTAGCTGGAAGCAGGTTTACAGAAAACTGGCCTGAAAGCAAAGGGACAGGGAAAGGCGGTGCCCCTTGTTGCAGTGAGCTGTTCAGCTCCTCAACCCAGCCTGGTTCTATTTTCAGCCTCCTCCAAAACTTGGACTCTTTGGCATTCCTCCCGTGTGCAGGGTGGCCTCCTACTTACCCTACTAAATTTAAAAACCTGATAAAGAATAAATAACACAAAGCACCAGAAAAGATATGCTACATTTCAAAATGACAGTGAGGGGTCATTAAACTGAAATTATGCAGCATAGTGAACAAATCCAGATCAGTGTTGACTTCATTAGTAGCAATGCTAACACACTGCTACAGTAGACAGGGACACTGCAAGTGCATTGTCTCCATATCTGTCACAATTATCTGCTCAGAATGGCTGCATTCCACGAAGTACAAACCCAGTACGGCCAAAGGGCAGAGTACTTCTCTTAGGGTGGGATCCTGTAACAGAAGAGAGAGGGAGTTCCTTTGCTTTCAAATATCAAGTGGCCATTATAGTATTTGGAGGATGCCAAGACCTTCAAATCATTCTTAATTATGTTAAAAGTCTTGTAACTACCATGTAGCCATAGCACCAGTCCCTTCCCCCAAAGTCCCTGCTCCTCACATCCAGCCGAAGATTCAGCTCTCCTCAATTTTCATATTTTCCTATCTTATCTTTAATCTAAAGAACAGGATAACAATCCAATCCTATATTTATAATACAGCTGAAGTTCAACTAGAAATTACAGTTATGTAACCTGTAATTACTATTTCTGCCCTAAATCAGAAATACAGTTCTGAGATTAATAAAACTAGAAGGGATTATCACATCCAAGAGAGGTATTTCTGATCACACCTGTAGGATGCCCTGGCCCTCAGCTGTATCTGTCAACCTTGCAGCACCAGCTCAGGTGCAGCAGCTCCAGGGTGTGAAGGGCTCTGTGGGGTGTGTGGCACTTGGTGCTGAACCAGCACAAACTTTTCACCCTCCTCTAGCAGTAAGAGACTATAGCAACTTTTTAAAGACTTCCACATTTACCTACACCAAAAGAAACTCAAGAAGCTCAGTATGTACTAGCCATGATTAAGAAAACCCGATCTGGCACTCCAGCAGGACACAGACCTCTAACATGTGCTTTCCAGTGCTGCCAGTGGCCTGGGAAGTGGTTTTGGATGCATCACTGCAGCTCCTGTGTGTTTCCAGCTCTGCCTGCTGTGATTATACCCCACCTACTGCACTCCAAGTATTGTGTTCTAGAATTAGTTTGCTCAGACACCATGTTTAGTATGTACCAGTCATAGCCAGCATCAGTAGGTGCTACCATAATGCAATAACTCAAGTCAGTAAGAACACTGCACAGTAGAAGTTGCATGCCTCTACCAGGGCTTTGAAGGCATGTTTTTTCCTCATATCCCATTAAACCACCTGAGTGAGCTGATATTCCACCCATTCTGCCTCTGGTTCAGTAGCTCATCATACAGGTGCAAAGATTATTTTAACGAAAAGGATGGGTTAATGCACACTGTCAATATGTGGAACATTTGAGCCAGAGAGCTCTCTTTGATCTTACATTCTGTTTGCTATTGAAAAAGCAACATCTCACCCTATGCAAGATCAAAATGAAACAGAATTTGACATCATGTTAGAAACGATTCAATTCGTTAGTACAATTTGGTATCAGAACTGCAAGCCATGATCTACAAAGCTGCAAGTGGGAAAATTCACTTTAAAGGTTTTTCATTTGGAATAGATTTCAAGCTGCCAGGCTCTTCAAGACCATGTCCTGCTTACTAGAAATTAAACTGAAGATACGGATCCAAGGTTATCACGTTCTTTTGATGACCTGAACATTACACAAAGGTACACAAGCCACTGACTAGACTATTCCACTTTGATAAGCATGGAGTCCCATATAATTATCAAGGAGCTTAAACTTGTTTACCAGATTACATTAACATAATACACAACTTTGCAGTTACAATGCCCCTGAAACACTGTAGTGCCACATTTCTCCCCTCCCCCTAAATTAATTTATCAATTCCCAAAGGTTGTATTTAGAAGACAGAGGGATAATTGATGTTGTTCCTTACAGAGCCTCTTAAGGCTCTGTATCATCTTTCCTCTCTGCACTAAAGATCAAATCAGACCCTCTCCCCTTAGGGAACCAGGATGCACGAGGGCCAGTTCCTTCTTGACCAGCACAGGACATGGTCATAAGGACAGCATGAACATCTTAGCCCTGGGAGTGTTGGCTGGCTCCTGATGGCAGAGTCACTGCTGCCTGTGAGGGTGTGAAGGGCAGAGAGGACTTTGCTTTAGCTCTAACAGCTACCCTTAGTTTAAATAATTTTACTTCAAACACTGAAAATTTGTTCCGGTGTTTAATGAAATGCAGTGAAATTTGGGTATCTCCTTTTAATAAATAAAAGCACACATGTGTTTAGAGATCTGATAGAAAACATTTTGATTCTGAATCTATGATTCCCTGATTGTTGACTAATTATGTGTCATTAATAAGACAAAGACACCACTTTGATCCTGATCTGAACCACATAAATTGAAGTTCCTCTCCTGTGGTGAGCATCTATATGCCATCACTTTCTGAGAAACACTCTTGATGGCGTCAGACTAATAATGAACACAACCAGGTCTAGGAAGTAAAAATCTTCAAAACTAAGTATGTAATCACAGTAAGACTGCATTTTAGTTGAGGAGTTTGGGAACTGAGCTTGCAAGAATCAACTCAATATTCTTACAGTTAAATTATTCTGGGGCCTTGAATGAAGTGGAAGGTTATAATTTGTCCTAATCAGAATTTTGCCTAGTTTGTGCACTAATATATCCAGAAAAATGGTTCAGACTTTTGTGTTAATGCTGTATTACAAAACCTGTGTTTGCCAGTTCTTCCCTTCAAATGGCAGTTCTACACCATAGAGGCTGCTGAGGCAGCAGCAGCCCTTGTGTAAGAACATACAGGTGTCCTGTTCCAGCAAGGCTCTTTGCTTAGTTCCATGTTCAAGGGTTAAATACTAAGGGAAGAGTTCTACTTAGAGATTAGAAAAAACAACCAACCATTTTGGCCTTCCAATACACTGCCCTCCTAACTCATTGCTTTCAGGACATCAGGCATCCCCACATCCTTCATGTGGTGCCTGAAGTCAGGCATAGACCTCTCACAACCACTTTTGCTTTCACAAATTTATTTAAATTCCCTGTTCAACTATGAAAAGTTGCCAGAATGGCAAAACCCTGCCCTGTCTTTTAAAAGCCACCCTGAAACTGTTTACAAATTGCACTGATTTGGAACAGATTTTTGTCCATGTTCTACTCGTTTTCAGCGTGAACAATTATGGCTTTGGAGAATCAAATCAGTGGGTCTTGGAATCCAAAGGACAACACTAACATGAAGCAGGAGACAACAAGCAGATTTCACTAAGGAGTGAGTGTGGCCAAACAAACCTACAGAAAGTGTCTGAACCTCCAGAGTTCAGTGATGGAAATCATGGAAAAGGATCTACTCATAAACTGACAATGTGTCCATGAAAGATGTGGGTGTGTTCACACTTTTTTAAGAATTTACTGAGAATTTTATACACTAGGAAGGCAATAAGGTCACAAATGCTTGGCAGTTTACACATTTTGTTCCTGAGTTCAAATTTAGAAATTACTTCTACAAATACTTCAAAGAACATTTATTTACCATCTCCAAATTCCTAAATCTAGTTCAGATTCTTATTTCTAATTTAAAGTTCACATAAATTTTCACTATTACAGAATAAGTACATTTATCTGCCATCTAATGTACAATTTGACTCTATCCCAGCTGAAACCAGGAGAGACTCCCATAACGTTTCAAAATGCCAACAGAGAAGATGTGTTCCTCACTATTACTCTGGAAACCAAGTACCTAATCTGAATTTCTACCAGATAATTCTAAAATTGGATGTTTGTGAACAGCAGATAATTCTTAATTAACTCCCACTACTTCATGACGCTGAATTCTTCACTATTTGTGGATTTCTAAATAGGTCTGCATTACAGTCTCAAAATCAAGAAGTGTGATCAGAAATCTGATATCAGCTCCTTAAAGAGCAGAACAAACTATTTAATATTCCAGTGTTCCTGCAGTTTGATCTAATACTAAATGAACTGTAGGAATTGCAAAATATTAATTATGGCCGTATTTTGCTTCATTATTTATGCTTCATCCAAAAGATAATGTTTAAGAAACAAATCCCTCACACTTAATTCTCTGTCAACTTTTTGCTAATTATCACAGCAGGAGGGATGCACACTTAAACCAGCTCAGCTGACTCCTACCGCTTGCAGCCTCTCAAACACATGTTCTGCCTGTAAGCTGTACTTCAAGCAGGTATAAAGGCCAGATTTGCATAAACTCAGACTTCTAACACCAAAATATTTTATTAATTTGAATTCCAATGACACATTCTTACTCATCTAGATTTAGCTTCATGATGAAGGAAATCTGCACCTCCTCTCCCTGGAGGAATCTTTCTAACATTGTTCCCTGGGAAAGTAACCAGAGTATCTTGTTCTGTATGGAATGGATGAGTCCACAGACACACACTCAGGGGGAGGACTATTGCTCACCACCTACTGCAGGTACTCCAAGCTGCAATGGAAGGCTGATCTTCTGCGGGGAAAGCAGAGGACTGACTCATCAAGCTACTTGGGAATGTCCCTTGGAGGAGTCTCTCTCCACTGTTTCTATGGGATGCTCTGGAGATGAGCTTCACAACACAGACAATCAAAGCATCTCAGTTTATTCCTGGTTTTACACATTTGTCCATCCATTAACTGCTTACACCTGAGGACAAGGACTGTGTGCTGATGGAACCATCCATCAAGTGAATATAGCTATTGATTTAGACCACAAGGATATTAAATCTGACTGGAAATGGAGACAAGTATTCTTATAGACACCAATGACATGGATATAACCCCTTTCCTAGCAATTATCTCAAATCTACTTATACCAAACTTTCCCCCCATCTTTGTTGAGAGCCAAAGTAATGGGCCACAATTTTAGAAATGAACAACAAGGGCACACAAACACTACCACATAGTTCATCCCATATTATTAACCCCTTTCTTTAGGGAACAAGAAAGCACCAAAAGCAATGATCTAGCAAGATGCCAGAAATATGAGCAGCATCACATCATTTTAGCACATCTGCAGTACCCCTTAACTGGTCACTAATTCACAGCTAAAACATTCATGTTTTTGTTCCTCCACTGTTGTAAAATGTAATAAAACAGGATTTTGTTTCTTTTCTTCCCTCTTATAAATATTCTCTCTACCTTTTGAATAAAAAATTTGATCTAATGATATCTTTGCAGGGACATTTCTTGGAAAAAAGTCTGTTTCGTTCACAGCTATCTGAAAAGATAATTAAGGTTTAATCTTTTTTGCCTTTGGTCAAGTTAAAACAATCATTGCTGTAACTTTGAACAGTACAGTAACTGCATTATGTTAAACTGCTTGCAAACAGCTGGCAGAGACCTGTCCAAATAGTGCACTTGGTTCCTTAAGGATAACATTTGACTGCAATAACTACATGTAACACAAAGGCAGTTCCACAGGTGGCTCTCCTGCCTCTGCACCTTTCCAAGGAAGTGGCAGAAAGAATCCTTGGCTAATGCTTTCAAGAACTTACCAGCAATGATGGGCTACCTCAGAGCCCGAGAAGTTTAGGAAGTCTTTTCCCAATGTTCAGCAAGCAACAGAGTTAAACAGGAAATCCCACACTAATTTTTCCAGAGAGCATCTAACTGTGAAGACAGTGATGGACATCAATTCCTTCTAGACAACTGAGCACAAAGAAACCCTGTGATAGAGTCAGCACTGCTGAATGGCAGTTTTGCAGTGTCATCAAGTGTTTTACAACAGTTCCCATTGAAGACTATGAACTAAATATTGATGTATACATGAGCACCATTTCCAAATTTCTCCTGAAAACCTAGGGGAATTCCATTAGTTGCTCAAGAAACATACTCTGGAGCTTTAAACTTTACACTTTGCCTGCAAAGAACAGATTTGTACATCCACATCTATATGTGAGCATATATATTTATGCTTGCATGTATATATATATGTATTCTATATGGACACACATATAAAATAATATATACAAAAACTTACACTGGACATTACCTCTAAGGGTCCTTTTCTCCTTGTCTTCATTTAAATACATTTTTTCTGATGCTTGTATCCAAGCCTCTTACTGTAAGTATTCATTTCATGAAAGGAACTACAGATTTGCAGAGGTATATTAATATTGATAAGGCCCTCAAGCTGCATTTCTTTCTAAGCAACCAGCACAAACAGGCACACACTGAACATTTAATTATTACGCTACAGATGTGCATTAAGGGAACACAAGAAAAGTCAAAAGCAGCATTTTCTTTTGCTACCACAGAAATTATCAGTGTCTCCCAATATTCTGGAAATTTACACTAACCCCAGGAAGCACCAAATAATCTTCATCTGCCCTAGTTAATCATTTGCAACTCTGAAAACATCAGCACCATGACTAGCAGCATTATTATTAACTATGTATAGAGAAAAAATAATTACAGTGTGTTTATTCTGATTCAGTCCTTTTGTTTATATTCACATCTTTCCATTTGAGCACAAGACAACCCCTTTCTAAACTCTGTGCCTGGGTAAGGTATATCAGACTACCAACCAGACAGAGCACCTGAGCAAAAACCACCTTTTCTCCTAATGCACAAAATGTCATATATTTTTTCCCTGTTCTTCCTAGTAGAATATTCCTAATAATATGCTCTGTGCTAGCAAAATCAGACAGATTTCCCTTTTGGACTTACAGCTGTTCAACGCTGCCTTGTGCATCACTTGTGTTTGGTTTGGAAGCAAACTGAACTCTATCCTGCGTGGCCTGGAAAGCAGTGGAAGTGAGAAGCCTACACTGGGTTTTGCTTCGGGTGGTTACCACAGAGACAAGATTCACACCCAAACACACAGCATCTAGTGGCTGTGAAAAATGTTTGTTGCTGCTGAAGCATAGGACAAGATCCATATCTCCACATACCCTTGTTGTCACAATAGCCACTCCCTAGAAATGATGCTGCAGGTGGGATGGCTTTGCTCCAAAACTCAGCCACAGGAATTCCACTGTGGCTTAAAGTTACCCAGTCTTTGAATGTGGAGCCTCACCATCAGTAGACTACATAAACTATGCCATGAGATCTTGACCTGTCTTGGTGAGGTGTTGGGAACTGTGCTGATGGCTCAGGATTAGCTCCCTTTGGAGGGCAGGGCTACACGTGCTAAGGTTTGGGAAGGGGAAAACCAAATGAAATTGCTGCACCACAAATACAGTCTGGGATAAAATGGGGCTCCCCTCATGAAATTGGGATGTCTGGTCACCCTACTCATGTCATCGTTGCCTACTCCATCTTGATCCTTGTAAAAGGTCTGTCACAGCTTTATTTCCCTTCTCAGCTAGAGGAGAAACAGGATAAAAAGCTCTGGAGACAATTTCCTTCACATGAGCACTCTACATGATATAGCAACACTTTCACTTAAGGTATCATTCACCTTTTCTAGGGAGTTTCACTGGGTAAAATCAGCTTGCAAACACTCTATAGATATTTGCTCCCAGTCGCCCACATTTATTCCTATTCTCTTCATAGTCCTATAAAGCACATACCACAATGCATGTTCCATTTCATCCTCTGGGTTATATAAACATGGTTATATGTGGTTAAATACAGTTATATAAATAGGGTATAATCACCCATTATAAATCAACAGACAGTACTGCACAGTGGAAAAACATATTAAACTATCACAGGGGGTGCATACTTATTTTACAGTTGAATAATTATTACCATTTAAGCCATGAATAACATAAGCAAAAGTTGTTAAGTGAAAGCTGGAAACAGGTTTTAGAGCTCAGTGGGAAACAAAATAGCATTTTAGGCAAATGAAAGACAATCATTGTGCCTTGTAGGCAATAAAAAAAAAAATAATTAAGGAAACACTACACTGGCAATACCATCTATGTAATTGCCATATTCTGGTGCATCTAAAAGTGATACCATATCCAAGTTGGGAAAAAAAAAAAAGAAAAAAGAAAAAGTAGCAGAAGTCTTTCATTGCCAAAGTGGTGATGACTCCAACAGCATCATCACTCAAAGCCTCATTTATTAGGAGCTAGGAACAAAGTAAATCAAAGAAAGTGGTCAGCTATGAGATATTTATTAAGACTGCATCATAAAAGTGACAGAAGCTATAAACTAAAGCAAGTTTTAACATTTTTTTTTCCAGCTATATTAATAATTGTTTCAAGCTATTTCTTTTTTTTGGAATGAACAGTCAACAAAGGAAATTGCAGACATTGGCAAAGTGAGACTGGGAAACAAAGAGTCTTGTTTGTCCACCAAGACAAAGCATAAATTGCCTTCAATTACTATCAAAATGGAATTAGCAATAAAAAATGCATACTTGTAAGACCATGGTCGTGTTAATTATTAATCCAATAAACACTAACTGATCACTACTTTGAAAAAGCTGGTGCATTGCTAAAGCTCCCTGAGATCTGGAGCTGGAGCAGGTCAGGGCTCATTTAAGCAGCTGAGCTGACAGATCTGACAAGGGGAAAGTATCTGGGAGAGATAGAAGTGGGAACAATGACTGCAGTCAAAAGTGAATTTATGAACAAGTTATGGATGAAGTGATAAAGTAGAGCATTTTTACCATTTTATGGTGAAATTTTACCATGGCAAAAAAGGGCACTGATTTTCAATGGTGCTTTCTGCTGCATTGACATCCATGGACAGAGTGGTCATTAAGAAGAAAACCTTAATTGTTTGACCAGATAACACTGATGTGGGGAATCGGGTCTCCCTACCAGGATGGCCAGGGTGTGTCTGGAAGGCAGTGGGAGCCTCTCTTGCCAGGGCCCTTGCAGTGTCATCTGCATCTGGATTGGGAGAGACTACCCAGACCATTCTTCTGCTCAAATCTCTCAGCCCAGCTGGCCCACAGTCCCACATAACAACTCCAGCATAAGCATAATCCACCATTTTCACACCTACAGGAACAGTTTCTATAGACTATATATAAATATCTTACCTGTATTGAATTAGCCACTTCTGCAGCACAAATTCTCTAGGACACTCCACCCAGGGTGATAATTTAAGCAACCAAATTGAACTAGAAACAGCAGGAGCTGGCAGAGGAATCTTGAGAACCAACCAAAATTCCCACCTGGAAAGCTCCTGAAGCCATCAGTCAAATACCTCACGGTGAAGGTGGCTGAGGGCCCTGTCAATCACCCAAGTGCAAACTATTCCATTATCTCGTCTATGCAGAGGAACAGCCAGGGAGTTCCTGTATTCCCTGGTTAACCACTCAATGATTTCCATGCACTGAATACAGGTACAGGCACAGTCCTGATAACCGGTTGCACCATAATAACAACTATGGAACAAACTGCATTTTCTGGATCTCAAATCCCACAGTTCTTGCCACACTTGCTGTCTTCAGTCCCTACTGATTTCAGTCAGAGCTCTGGTGGCATCTAATTGTCTGAAAGTCTCACAGAGAGGTCATTCAGTACATTGTTTTAAAAAAAACAACTACTTTGAGAAGTAACCAATATTTTAAGCTAAATAATAACATAAGATACATATGCTTGCTTTACTGTGAAAGACCTCGATTCTTTACTAGATATCAAAATAAACAGTTTGAGAAAAAATAATTGGTGTTCCATCAGAATAAATACAAGTGACTAATGCAAAGGAGATTATTTTGCTTGTGCTTAGATCAAATTTGCATATTAAAGTTTAACAGAGAGAGGTTAACATCAATACTGATGAATGAGGGCAAACTTTAACAAAAGAAAGTCTTCTTCCCATATAGAATAAGAGAGGAAAAGTAATGCTCTCAAGAAA
>JAWWEU010000017.1:14936809-14999909 GCA_035583155.1 Acropternis orthonyx
TTTTGCTTGTGCTTAGATCAAATTTGCATATTAAAGTTTAACAGAGAGAGGTTAACATCAATACTGATGAATGAGGGAATGAGGGCAAACTTTAACAAAAGAAAGTCTTCTTCCCATATAGAATAAGAGAGGAAAAGTAATGCTCTCAAGAAAAAAAGTTATAGGTTCTCAAAATAGCACAGTCTGACTCTTTCCAATGCTTTTTATTTCTCCCAATAGGAAAAAAGAAAAAGAAAATGAAATGTCATCTTCTTTGATTTAATGGCATAGGTATGTACTTCAAAATGCCCCTCAACCTCACTGGATCACTGATGATAAAATCATGCCACAAAACTGATTTTTTTGCTCTCTAATAAGGCAAACGTAGTCTGGATATATTTCCATTCCTGGCCAACAAAACAAGTTATTTACCTACCCACCTGCTTTTCCTCAAGGGTTGCAGGCTAACACACATGATATTTAATAGAAATGTTTACAACCACACTCAAATAGATTCAAACTACTGCAAATAAAACAGTCCTTTCCTTCAGGCTCTCAGGCATTGTGAGAAGGCAAAATGTTGCTGACTGCAAAGGAAGGGCCTGATATTGATCTCCTTTATTTATCAGAGCTATAAACCCCTTGACAGGAACAGAATTACTATGATTTATTTTACAGAAGAAAAACACCAGTCCCTACAAGTTACCGAGTGTACACAGAGTGCAAAGTACATCCAGAGTAGCTGGATACAAAGGACATTACCCTCAAGGAGCCCTGATAACATTTAGATACAGGCTAAGCCTTAAATTTGCATTTTCTTGTGTGTATTGGATGATATTACCAGCAGAATATAGCCTAATTGCAGCATACTGCATTTTAATTAAAGATATACAAATGCAAATTTTAAATGAAATGAATAATTATAGAATAATTAGTATTCATCAGGAATATTTACTATTCTATTTTACTTGTTATCTGAGAAGTTTTAAAAATGAAAAGCTATGAAGCCTTGCAGGGTAGAAATACCACAACCACATTTTTAACTAATTCTGAATTCTCTTTCCTTAACTCACTCAAAGAAATCCAAACACTGTTTTTATAGCTTAATAAACCATGTATTTTTCTAATTAAGAGGGTTTAACACCAATTTATTATTCAGATGCCAAGTTCCTTTGCAACATATTCATCTTAAATGAAGCATCTCCACAGAGCACAGGACCATCATGGAAATATTTCCATGGCATCATCAAAAAGGGACAGTCATCAGTGAACAATGGCCATGTGCCAAACTCCAATGTACTGAGTTCTCTGCAGCTTTTATCACTAAGAAAAAGTGGAATTCAGATCAGATATATATTGAAAGGGATAGTTATTGGAAAAAAGAAAACAGAAAATTACTGTTTTGAAGTATAATGAAGAAGCATGTGGCCTGCACTAACTCTGTAGAAAGAGCCCTTCCTGAGGGAGAAAGCACATCATGTTATATTTTGAGTATTTTCAAGAGGATGCAGCACACTAAACTAAATAGGAAGATATAATCAGGCAACAAGCATGTCAGACATTATTATAGAGGATACACATGAAAGGGATAGTTATCAATGTCAGTAATTCCCAGCACAGCTAAACCACTTGTTTATTCAAAGTTTTTTGAATCGTATGCTCAGCACTAAATATTTAAAAATAAACTGATGCCTTATTTATGTTGCCCCTGGATTCCAGTGAGGAGACACTGTGTGTTAAGGCAAAGTGTGCCCTTTAACCCACATACTGGCAGCAACAAAATCCCATGATGATGAAGTAGACGGTTCTCTCTTGCACCTCTGGACTTTCTCAATGTATTTTAGTGAACAGTTAATCAAATTTTTTTCATACTTGAGGAAGAAAATAGGGGGAAAAAAGAGCAAAAATCAGCATGCACTTTTAAGCTTTCTGGTCTTTCCTATAATTCACTTAAAGGACAGGAACATGCCTTTGGTGCCTGTTAGTCAGGACAGCAGTGGAGCAGAAACGATGGCACAGAGCTCACACAGACAGTGATTCTGTTGTGGTAGCAACTGCTTTGTGATTAGGAAGTTCCCTTTGCTTTTTCACTTGCATTAATCCTCTTCTATGCTTGATTTAATGCTCCAGTGATACTTCTAATTTAGCACTTCCCTTGTGTCTGATGCTGTACTTGGATCTACAGTCCGTTCTCAGTGACACACAGTTTAGTACCAGTAAAGGGCCTGAAGCTGGTCCGTCCTTTTCACTGCTTCCCTCCCTGCTCCCAGCCACACCAGGGAACTCACTTGCATCAGGCTCTGCTCTGCTTTCTGATATTGAAAGCAGCCCACATCTACCCCCCTACAGAAATCTGCTTATAGGCTTTGCAAAAATGAACATACTAAATATATTCTTATAAGCCTAATTTACATACAATTTGTACTACACTGATTTTCTCTCCCATTCTCATCTCCCATTACCCTAGATAATTGAGAGATGACTAAGTAGTTCTATTGACAAGTGTATTAAATGTTTTGAACTCTTGCTATAAATAGAGTTATTTTCCACTGTGAAAACAAAAAGGCTGAAATGCCTTTTGTAAGGCTTTTGGTTTGATGTGTAGTGCTTTTCTTGAACACAAAACCCCACACTTTGAAACAAAGCCTGACCAAGCAGATTTACTACAGAATTGTCCAGAGCTGTCTTCCTTCCCAGCCACAGTGCAGGAAGAATTGGACTCTCTGGTTGTGCAGTTCTCCAAGTCAAAGAAAATGGCTGGCAGGTCCACATTGCATGATTTTCCTGATTCTTCACTGTTAGGCTTAACATGAAATAAAATACCTGAAGTGCTGTGGCATCTATTACAAAACTTGTTCCTCCTTTGCCTGCTTCCATGTGTCTTGTAAATTCTGCTTCCTCTGCTAAGGCAGGTCTGGCTAGAAAGTGCTTTAATCCCAAAATCAAAATTCAACCCTTCACTTACCAATGCTTATTTTTTTGGCATTAATTCAGTTAATCCATAATTGTAGAGACATTAAGTATGATCTGTCAGGATTCATTGCATCCAACATTATTTTAGCTGTATTATTTGTATCTAAACCAGAAGGGGCTTCATGTCTGAAGAATTATCAGTCAACTAGGCCTAGAGCTGATAGAGTATGAAGTCTTTCTATAATCAAAATGATCATCCTGTTTATCAAACCCACTTCCCAAAATTATTTTTGAAATAAAGTAGTTATAGATGTCTTCCAAGATACAGGGCCTTGAGCAAAAAAGTCAGTCAATATAATCACAGAGTCACAGAATGGGTCAGGTTGGAAGGGGATCATCTGATCCCACCTCCCTGCCCAAGCAGGGTCATCCCAGAGCACTTGGCACAGGACTGTGTCCATACAGTTCTGGAATATCTCCCATGAGGGAGAATCCACACCCTCTCTGGGCAATCTGTGCCAGTGCTCAGTCACCTGCACAGTAAAGAAGTTCTTCTTCATGTTCCGGTGGAACTTTCTGTGCATCAGTTTGTGCCTGTTCCTCTTGTACCATTGCTGGGCCCGCCAGCCTGTTCCATCCTCTGACTAACATGGATGAGGTTCTCTGTCAGTCATCTCATCTCAAGCTGAACAGACTCAGCTCCCTCAGCCTTTCCTGGTGAGAAAGATGCTTCAGTTCCTCAGTCATCTTTGTGGCCCTCCGCTGGACCTGCTCCAGGAGTTCCATGTACTTCTGGTGCTGAGGAGGCATTGACAAAGTCAATGATGAATAAGTTGAACAATTCTGGGCCTAGTATTTACCCATGTGGGTCTCTTGCTCCTTTTGCCCAATTCCTTGCTCATTGCAAGGCATCATTCTTGAGCCTGAAGGAAGGGATTGTTGAATATCAGCCAACTCTCTTGGACTCCTCTTCCCCACAGGGCCTGTTCCCATAGGTTCTTCCAAGGAGATCCCTGAAAAGGCTAAAGCTAGCTCCCCTGAAGTCCATGGTTGCAAGCTTATTGCTGCCCTGCTTCCTTCTTGCTTGATACTGACCTCCACAATCTCATGGTCAGTATGCCAAGGCTGCCCTCAACCTTCATATCTCCAACAAGGCCTTCCCTGTCAGTCAGTGTGAGGTGGAGCAACACCATTGCCTGGGTTCCTCCACTACCTGTGACAGGCAGTTGCCATCCAGTGCTTTGCAGGAACCTCCTGGACTGTTTGTGCTTCACAGTGTTGCTTCTCCAGCTGATGCTAGGGCAGTTAAAGCCCTGCACATGACCCAGGACCTGTGACTTTGAGGCTGTCTCCAGCTGCCTACAGAAGTGTGCTGAGGGGCATCTGAACCCACTGGAGAGAGCTCATCCCCTGACAACAGGTCAGCCACTGGCTCTTGTAAATGTTACTCAGAAGTACATTACTTTCTAATTACATATTCAAAACACTGTTTCAGGGATAATGTGAACATAAGTCTGTTGTTGAATTGTATAGAAGATTAATCAGTATATTAAGAAGCATATGCCACAGTACTTATACAGACAGTAATCCCTACTAAGGAAGAATTCTATACAAGCAAGAAAGGGAATAGACTCTAATATTTGGAACATGATTAACCATCACCCTGTAAATCAGTATATACTAGTCTCCCAGCTCCTTACATAATCCTCCATCTTTCCCTTTCTGCTGATTTTCTGCTACACTTAGGAACACACAGGAGATGTCACCATTTTGTTTAGGTTTTCGTGCAGGCTGTGCACACCCATAGAGCTGTGTAGCTTCCACTGGAGCTGCAATCAGCACACACCACCAGAATGATCAGAACTGCATTAGGCAGTTCCCAACATAGGAACTGCTAGTTTCAGAAAAAAGGCAAAACTGGAAAGCATACACTATGTGATGTGTTGTGTTATTGCCTTTGATGCCTAAGGAATTCAATGTGTATTCTATAGATTTTCATTGAGTTTTGTAAGTTGTATAAGTTTTCCCAAGTCTTTCACATTTTAAGAGGCATTTAAAGGTTACTGAACGTTTTCTCACACATTCCTGAAGTTCTGTTAGACACACATCAGCAAGGACATGCTCTTTTGAAGAACACCTGCAAGAACTCCAACTGAGAGAATGAATGCTTGTAGTCAAAACAGGAGAGGAAGCTCAGAACCCTGAGAGGAGCTCCCAGGGGCAGTTTTGAGGAGTTCTGAGGGTAGGCACCAGTGGAAAATGGTATCACATGTTGGGTATAGCCATCAAACATGTTAATTACTGAAAGTTATAAAAACTGTAACATTTGGCTGGCGCAAGTCCCTGTACTTTTATTGTGTAACTGGAAGCTTCTAATAAAGGGGCTTTTCTCTCTCTCTCTCCCCTAATATTGTTTTGAAAGCCTTTTGCAGGATTAGGCATCACCTTGATCCCCTGAAGGTCACAGCAAGAGAACACAGCTCTGTTGATGTGTGTAGGATGGATATATAGTTGCAAAATTAGATTCCACTTCTGAACTCCAGCACATCTTACAGCTAACCATATTTTAACTACATTACTTTAACTTTGGAGCAAATAAACTGTCTTTATAGACTCTAATCAGGTCATCCAGAAAACAGTCAAAAGCAAGACCTTGCTGAAAACCCGATGCATCTGAAGGCAGAACTTTCTGACTATGCAAATAGCATAAAATCGTCTTATACAGAGCAGAATATTAGATTAGCATTTTATTTTGGAAATGGGCACTGTAACATAAAAAAAGGACTTTTTTTTATTCCTACTTGTCATTTCTAATTGCATCAAATAGCAATGATTTGATTGTATCATGAGACACTGAGATACATTACGGTTCCAGTTTCAATTACACAATACAGGCCTCCTGACAATCTTTAAAATACTCTTCTGAAAGTTGGACAAAACTTCCCCAGCTACAATCCCCAACAAACAGATAAGGCACAAGAAAAAGCTGGTATTTAGATTTCACACCTTTCATAAAAGTCCACTATATATCATGGCTATTGTTAACAAAGAAGCATATAATTATTCAGCAGGGAAAGGTTTTGTCCTGTGGATATATGGAAAATTCCAAATAGCAAGAATTAACTTGATGTTCTGAGCTAAGGCATGATGCCCTTCATAGTATACACACAGTATGTCTTGTCAAGGAAAGAAGTAACTTATGCTCCCTTTTACAATTTCTACCAAGTTATCATCATTAAAGAGTGAAACAGAAATAATTAGTTTCTCATTCAGCCCTAAAAATTTCTATTTCCTTTAGGACACCAAGTCGCATGAAGGTCATGGTTGCCATCTATCATTTACTAAGGCTCTCTGGATCCAAATGCATGACAGGCAGAGAAGTGAAACTCAAATTCAGTGGGTATAATTCCCTGGCAAGTCTGCAGTCCAGACTGTTTGTTCCTGTTACTACTGCCTTTACAAACATTGTAAAACATTTGAGGCTATCGAAAAGAAATACAAAGTTATTATTAAACAAAGCTTGATGAACAGACTTTTAGAAAGTTAAATCCTAACACCTATTCTTAAGTAAAGTGTACTTGAGAGAGCAAATGGGTAAAGCTTTTACCTGTGCTGGTCATTTTGAGCAAGAATAGCATGAAGATGTGCAGACATGTCTTCCTGTCTTCAAGGAGCAAGTTGGGTATCAAAAGACAGTACTCACTAACTAAAAACAGTGCTGAGGGTACTTGGTCCACCCCCAGGAGTTAATCAGGCATTTCTCATTTTATTCCAAACCAATGCTTGCCTTTACCCTCACACTTCTAAGTCTTCATAACACATATTCTGTGTTATGCTCTTCTATTTAAAGTTCAGATCCTTGTTTTGAAAACCAAACCCATCCAAACTGAAGTGCAAGCAGATTCTTCATGTTCATTGGTAATATACTACCAGTAGTGGATAAACACTGATGCTCTTGGTCATACTGACTAGCACCCAGTCCATACAACACCCAGCTCACAGCCTGGTAATCAAGGATCAGACTATCCGTCAGAATAAATTTGTCATACTCATTTCAACTTAATTAAGAAGTTGAACTGACAAGACTATTGTGAATGTAAATGAAAACAGCAATAGGCATATATCAGGAGAATATCATACACCTGCAGCTACAGGATAATAAATATATCTTCCCAAATTACAGAGAGCGTGATGGTGATGGAAATAAAAAAGAAGGAAAAGCCTTACACCTACCTCTATCTTTGCTTGGATATAAATTCTTATGGTCCCAAAATGCTGGTCCATGTTACTACATCCTGAGTAGAGTCACATTCTCATGACCGCAGGTGATCTGGAATAACATTAATAAAACAGTTCAAGGTTAGGTTCGTATGTTCCAAATTTCAAACTGCTGAAGTATTCTCTGCATGTACCATCCAGTTTTGGAGACAAAGGTATGTTGGTCAGTGCCTCTTTAAATTTGCATGGTTTTCAAGTAAAAATGACTGGTTTGTCAATAATACCACACCACACTACATTAAAAGTGATTGTTGTTGTTGTTTTTTAAATCTGTGTAATGCTAGAATAATTCTATTCTGAAATAACTGTTGGTTTCTGGAGTATTCAAACAGTATTTTCTGCAGTTTAGTTCCATTAACATTTTCAAAGAAAACTTAATAGTACAGGCTGGATATTTTCCAGTATTAAAAGGAAACAATTCTCTGTTTAAATACAAATGATTAGTATACCTGTATATCATTTACACAGCTGTAAGTTAATAAATATTATACTTACAGTGTTACTTGGGTTACTTATGGGCAGTAAGTGTTCCCAGAAAAGGTATTTCAAGACTGGGAATCCACATAAGCAGCACAAGGAATGAATAATGCATTTGAAATAGAGGTATTTGACACAAAGGAATGAGCTGGTTCTTGACTGTCACAGTTAAGAGGAAAACAGACGTTTGAACTTGTATATTTTGTTTTATTGAAATCACAATCAGTGTGTCACATCTCAAAAATCCTTCACTCTTACTCAGCTATTTTAAGCACAAACTAACACAAATACAAAACAGACAACTAAAATGATTGTGTTATGTATAATAAATACACACTCTGAAAGACGTTAGTATTAAGAACAGAAACACAGTACAAAAGATCATGGGGCTTCTAAGATCATTCTAAGTAAAAGAAATGACAACAAATGATCCAGGAAGGCATCTCAAGGTTTCTCCCTGTGAGGCGGACTTACTGAAATAATCCCTGACAACACTGACATTACACCAGGGGTTCAAGCGTATTTGCTTTGCACGCTCAAGGCTGGTGACTAATCTTAAACATTGACTTTTATTCACATTACAGTGCTTAGTTGGACAACAGCACTTAACTTTGCAGCTGGATTTTGGCTCACACCACTGAAATCAGAAGGGCAGTATTCACATGCAAGTATTTTTACATCATGACAGCAAAGATACATTGGGTTTTCTCTACCAACCACACAATATTCACTGTACAGAATGCTGTTTTAAAGGTATATAACCACTTATTTTACCTTTCTGCATCCAGTAATAATTCAGAAACTTTCCTTCTCCGTGATTTTCTGGGTTTTGTTTTAGAAAGTGTTGAAAGGATTTTTTAAGTGCAAAACCAATTACAACTGATTGGGCTAAAATATGTCAGAAGCTAAAGCTTCAACTCCCACCCACCCCCATAAAGACTATAATCACAGCTTCTAGGGAGCACAGCCCAGTAGGTTTTATTACAGAAAGGATATACCAATTCCTCAGAACTTTATTTCCTTTTTGAAATAAATAAATAAATAAACAGAACAGAATTCTGGTGGGCTGAGTAGTGCAAACCAGGGAACATTAACAGGAAACCAGACAATCTGTAAACAAGCAAGCAAATGCTCTTAGCATGGCGTGACAAGGCTGTCCAACTTGCATGAACTAGAAAGCCATTGCTATTGAAATCCAGTTAATTTCTTTTCCACTATAAATAGGACACAATGAAGCTGCTTTATACTGAAAAACTAATTAAAGCAACAGTATAATTGACATAATTCCTGTCGAAGCCACACCTTTGATTGATTTTAACAAGAGATCACATATTTTGAGAGGAAACCTATGCAAAGACGTGGACAAGGTTTCAAATCTGTTTTACAAAATCTTTTAAACAGTTATGTTAATGTCTTACTACACCCTCTCAGCAACATTAACAATGTCATGAATCGAAAAAATAGCTTCAAGTTTATATCTCTATTTCAAGGTGAATGGCAGGCTTTGTGCAAACATTAGGCAGCTTTAAGTCAGCCCCATATCTATGTTAATGAGACCACATCATTAAATACTGTACCCCCACAGTCTTCTGCCTGTACGTCAGGAAGCTGACAGTGTGAATGACCTTGGCAAGCATTAACACTCACCAGAACAACATTGAAACAGACCCTGCTGCAAAACTTCATTCGAAGTATAAACAAGTCGGTATAAAAGACTCCGTGTTTGTAGAAGGAAATGAATCTGGGGGTTAAACCTCGGGGTTACCTCTGCAGTGCAACCAGTCTGTGTGTTACCAGAGAGGTGCTGCACAGACAAAGTAGCTGAGTTATGCTTTTACTGGCTGGTAGTAGTTGGGGTTTGCATCTGTTCTTAGCTGAGGGGGAAGAACACGGGGAAGCAAGGTGATCTGTTATCAGAAGCCAATTTTGCTCCTATAAAGAGCTTACATAACACTGCAGTAAGTGCCTGGGAAGCCCTGGGGAAACAGTGCTAAATGATATCATGATAATCCCCAAAGAACAAAGAACTGACATGATTCATGCTGAAAGACAGATTGATTGCACGGAATACAATTCAATAAATATGAGCAAGAGGTGAAGGGAATAAAATTAGGAACTAACAATATAGAATAAAATCATATGAAACTTGGAGTAGCTGGAGGTTCACTGTAATTGATTCTGAAGCTGAGACTGTTTCCAGCGAGGTGTCTTTTCCTTTCCAAAGAGTAACTTGAAGGTTGTGTCAACCCTCTTTCAATATCATCACAATCCGTACTGCTACTCTTATTAGGAACACTGGGATGTGAACAGAAAAGTCAACATAAATTTGCACAGTAATAAAATAAAAATGTTGAAACAGTGGCTTAATGTGACACAGAGATGAAAAGAAATCTTGTCATCTCAAACATCTCTCTGAAAAACGCAAAACACTCTGTCATTTTTCAGAGCAGATATAAGTTAGTATCAGTTTCTGGAGCAATTTATGAATTGTGACATAAATTGTACATGAAGTGTGAGCTGGTTACAAGACTTACAAGAGTAAAATGCTAATAGAAAATATAAGTAATTTGTTTCACTAAATGTGTAAATATATGACAAATTACCATATTTATTGTCTTCCAGCACAAGCACATAGAACACTGAGCTTGTGGAGATTTATTAAGAGAATTCCAAATGGTTTGACAGGGTATATGATTTAGTTTGCAGTTTATGCTTTCTTCACCTTCTCATGGCTTTTTCTGGTGCCCAGAATAATTTTGTTTTATTTGAGAATCCATCTCATCCACATTTTATACTGAACTGATACCCAAGAACTGTTTTACAGTGCCACTTCAACAACTGCTTTGTTCTGCTGGTTTTCAAAATCAGAGTAGTAGTTCCCTGTTTTTGCAGACAGATGAGGAACTGTGTCTCAGTGGCAGTTTGCAATCCGGGTGTCCAGTGTGCTCGTGCTTGCACCAGTAACAGATCCAAGGCTGGTACATCCAGTGCAGCCTGGGCACTCAGAGCCTTAGGGATAATGTGGTGAGATTTATCAGATGATAGGAGGACAAGATTGCCCTGGGTGATGAATTGGAAAGAACAAGAGAAGGTAATGAGCAAGTTTTGCTTGTTTCAGCAAAGCCTTATTGATGTGTCCAAGCAAAATCAATGAAAGAGTGACTAGGTGTTCTTGTCAGCAACAGACAAGTACCTACCTGTTGGGATAAAATGATTTAAATTAAATAATACGTAAAAACCCCACTTAATTTGACACACTTTCTCTTATCACTCATCAGTGCTAATCAACAGTGACTTTCAGAAAAATTACAGTCTCTCCTCCACTGCTCCCACATTACAACATAACCTACATTTCATTTATTTACATATATTAATTTATTATCTTCTTAACAGTAAAAAAAGGTTGAGGAAGCTAAGGATTCAGAAACAGAATTTGCTGGTGAAAACAGCTTATTTAGTGCAAGGGAAATGTATTTCTATAAATTTATAGTTCCAGGAAATGTTAATTGTCAAGAAAAATCATCTGTCTAAAAAAGTAACCATCACTGATTTCAACTCTTCTCCAAAATGCATTCTAGAAAATATTTTTAAAACATTATTAAGAGCTTACAAAAACATATTTGACTGCTTGTCAGAAGGAAAGGTTATAATATTTTTAACTGCTTTGTGTACAGCACAAGGACAGTTAATAAAGAAGAGATCTGATACCACATTGCAGCACACAGTTATGACTGAGAACAGTTTCACTCACAAGGATTCTGTACTTCAGGGAAAATGGGATTGCTAACTGTAGACGTGTTAATTCTATAAAAAATACTTAGCTAAAATTTGGAGGTAGTTGCTTTGATTTTAATAATCCACATGGTCACTGCCATGGAAATAATTGCTTTAGGATCAATAAGAGAGTGCAGAAATAATGACTGCACTTACTCATTGGCACTGCTTTGTTCCCACTGAAACACCTTGGCAATCCTTAAATTCCTTGTTGTATTTAAATATTTGCAAGTTTGTGTTTACAAGGAAATGAAGATACATGAGCAACTATTCTCAGTCCCACCTCTAACCTCTGTCCATTCTTTTCATCTGATAGTTTCAATCACTGGAACGAAATAGCGACTCAGCAGGGTTTGCCTTCCTTCTCCTAACAGGAATCTGTTGTGGATGTGCAGTGCCCTCAGCTCCAGAGATAAGGGATGGGGGTCAACACTGGACATCAAGAGTTCAGCACTTAATATGAGAAAGTGCAATCAGAAACCCAATAATCCATAAAAGACTCGAGATAACTGAACAAATGCCCTACTGTCTGTTCTGGATGCAGAAGAGAGATACATTTAGGGTCAAGACTTCCACTGCTCCACCTCAGGGAACATGTGCCCTACTGTGAGAGATCATTTCAGCGTTGACTGATGGACTAAATCAGCTGTCCCCTAGTATATGGTACGGTTACCCTCAGTCAATAGCTACTCACAGCAGTGACAGATTCTTTTACAAATTAAATCCCAGGTTTTGCACTATAACCAGATGTATTACTAAGAAAGATGTCTCTGAAGAGGCAGTTGTATCAATCCAGTGATGATGGACACTGCAGGAGGCAGCAAAACCGAAAAACAAGGGAAAAACCCAAGCCGCTGGAGAAGGCGAAGTCACTCACTGTTAGGCTGTAACTTCCATTCATGAAGGCTGACTCCTGCATTTCTTACAGTTGCAATATTTTCCAATGCACTCTTCCTAATGAACCATTCCTAATCAATCTGAATTTTCTGGCAAGTTCAGAAAATAGATTCAGCACAGAAAACTGCTCATACTTCAGTCAAAACACATGCCCCAATTCCGTAAGAATTTCTTCCTCACTCATAACTCCACCCTTCAAACTTTATTCTGAATGAGACACCCAGATGTACCCTCGAGCCTATTCATGCCTTCCAGGCTATGCAGGCACCTTCTGCTGTTCTTAACAACCATTCTGTGCATGCATTTCCAGCTTTTGAAAACCGCTAGCTCTATCTTGGAGTGACTGGTACTGGTTCTTTTGCACAGCTCCACAAGCCAGGATAGCAGAAACTTTGCTAGTCTTGTGTTTCTTTATTCCCCATGGCAAGTCTGCAGCTCAGGACAAAGTGCAGGGATCCCATTCATTCCTCACTTATGCACGAGTGCTGACTTGACAAACACTGGCACAAACACATCTAGTAATGATGGAGGAAGACAGGCAACACTTAATCCATCTTTTATAACCCTTCCTCAATGAGGTGATACATAAAACTCATTAATTAGTCAGAAATGTTCCAAGTCATTCAGCCAGATTTTTGCTTTAAGACGTGAAAGGGCAAAATCTCATTTTGAATGATGAATTTCAACCTTATAAAGCTGGTTAATGTTCGACACTGTGTGGAGTTTGCATACACTTGAAAAATAAAGCTAACCACTGGTAGAGGACACAGTGGAACACGAGTCTCAACGCTGCAGTAACTGTGCCGTTTTTACCACAGTGGCTGTGCAGTGTCCTGCAATGGCACAGAGCAGCCCACCGGAGTCCATCTACTCCTGGTGAAAAGGAGTGCATGCAGCAGCTGGAAAAAAACAGGGCACAAGAGCACAGAATACACCCAGTCTTTCTGCTTCTGTTTTATCAGCCAATGATCATATTATATAACAAGAGATTATGTCAACAAAAGACTAGATCAGTGTAAAATGTTGCTGTAATTGCTGATGCTTTAAAACATTTCAGATGATTGTTTCATACTTAAACTTCAAAGCACTGTACGTGGATCCAGATAAAAGGAAAGACTTTTTTCTTTCCATCAGCTTTTATGAAGAAGAGTTTAATCTAAGATTGAATTTGAAGGCTCCTGTGTTTTCACAGCATAAAAATCCTATTAAATTTTGATAGTGCAGTTTTGTAGGATGTAAGGACTTATAGTTGAATATTATCAGAAATCTCTGCTTGACAACAGGGGCTTATTTTGGTACAAACCTGCAACGCAATTTATTAATGTTTTCAACACACACTGAAATTACACCATTTGAATTCAAAATCCTTTAGCACCCAAATGCTTCAGAAATGGCAGTTATGGAACTGTGTGCTTGCTTGAGGTACAACTGCCCATTTCTTCTGCAGAGTATTGAGTTTGAGCACATTTTGCCACAAAAAGAAAGTATAATCTCTGTGTAACAGACTTGCTGTCCATATATTTCTTCTTCCAATCTTAGTATGACTCTTCAGGCAGGAAATTTTCCCCTTGTGATGGGAACACAGTTAAACTAATTTCCCATGGAGAGGTCCATTATTTTTTACCTAAAACATTGAATAAGAGAAGCTTCTTTTCTTTGCTTACTTGAAGCTGCAGTAAATACTACTGTAATGTGCCTGTCGAGTGATCATCTCCTTTGGGCCGTGTATTGAGTGCTGTGAATCAATTTCCTGATACATTTCTGGCTTGTGAATGTTTCTGCTGTTCACCTGGCAATGAAGTGAATATTCCCATGAGAGCAGGAAGGAAGTGTACTGGGAAAGATCACACCAAAAGGAGCAGCATCTGATGGGTATGTTGAAGGCTTGGGATTTGACTGTATGCAGACAAGTCTATTTTAATTTGGGAATAACATGACCGCTGCACATCAGAAAAACAGACATGACAGGCCATAACATTCCATGGCATGAATTTCTTACAAATAATGAAAATTCATATGTCTTAAATCTCAAGAATGTGAGTTTAGAGGCATCACTACTATGATTTTATTCTACTTACTATTCAGGCTGCAAATCAGAATCCAACTAGCAGAAACTCTATTCAGTCATATTTGTGAACAAGACAGAGCCAGATCAGTAACTGCATTCTTCAGCTACACTAGAGGCTTCTCAAGCTGACAAGTATGTTTCTATATATTGCTATTACTACAGGTTTGCAAAGGCAAGGTGACATCTTGAGATTAAAATCAGAAGATGCAACCATATTGATGGATAACACATCAAGCAGCACCAGAATTGAATAATGAAAAGGATGCGGAAATAAATCATCTCAAACAAGATGTGCTGCTGCTGCTCAGCAGCCCCTGAGCTGAGATGTCTAAAGCACTGGGATTCTTTCTCTGTCAGCTCCTTACTGCATGCATGGATACACAGCTTCACGTCAGAGGTAAGCAAAATGTCATGGTCACTGGAGTTCTGTCTTAAATTGTGACACCAAAGTCAATACTGTGTTCTTCAAGTTAGCCTTCTTCGGAAAAATGACAAATAAATGAATATATTAAGCTTATCAGGAGCACAGGGTGCCTGTATTTCTGATGAATGAGACATAAAACTCTCTCTCACACAAGTCAGAAATCAATGAGAATTTGGTATCCATATACACACATACAGATCATATAAGGACCCACGGTCTGAATCTGGACCGTTCTTTTAAAGGTTTGCTGAGGATATTACAAAGTATTCCACGGAACTCCTACTATTCCAGTGATTAAAAACTCATGCATCTATTAAAAAGCCACTGAACATGGGAAAACCTTCAGTATGTTTACTGTCACACTGTATTCTACTCCTGCCCTTTTACAAATAGAAAGCTGTGGCACATAGCAAGTCTGCAGTGGAAATTTGGTCCTCAGTCTGAAGGGTTTAATGTAAGCCTTGCTATGTACATTTTGTCTCCTAAGTTACTTGAGATATTTAGCATATGCAGAAAACTTGAATCCGTTTTAACATGGGCAACCCAAAATACCCAGTTTTTGCAGTCTGAATACCAGATGTATTCAGACACATTTTTGTTGCATTTGAGTCTTATATACTTAACAGTGATGAAGCACTGAATCCCAAAGTAGGCTCAACTATGGAAATAGGATTTTATTTAATTGTATCAAAACCAGTTTCATTTATTTCTCTTTAATTCTCTTCATATATACTCTAAAGAAGCACATGTGAATACACAAATTCTGGAAAGCCTCAAGATGTAGCTACAGGAACCACATAAATGTTCAGCCAAGTTTCTGTCCTTCCTTTTGTCAGTTCTCAGTCCCCTGCCCCAAGTGAGCATCAGGCCAAATGCATTTTGGATTTGGTTGATAAAGGAAGTTGAGCCCTACAGAAGAACTACATAAAATTCTCTTGGCCAGGCTTTCTGCAGGAGACACCTCCAATAAGGGCAAACAGTTTTCTGGGGTGCATCAGTACTACAAGATTACAGACCTATGAGCTGGGCAGAAAAGTAAGTGTGCCCCAGGCTATGACATTCCTCCTTAGCTGCTGCAGGAGCTTGTAATGGGGGCACAATTCTGCAGATGCTCAGCTGTACTTCAACTGTGAAAATGGCAACCAAAAGCTGTAACACCAGAACATACTGTTTTAGCAGAATTACATTGCTAAATTAGGAATGACTGATTAGTCAGATTGTACTCTGCTTGGTGAGGCATGTTTTACAGAACTATACAGAAAGCATTTAGATGTATCTCTCGTAACAGCTCTTACTCTGAAATGCAACAAGCTACAAATAAAAAAAAATATTGCTTGTGTATTCTTGGCACAGCAACACTGCAACCTGTCTTTGCTGAAGACAGGCTGCCGGTAATAATTTTATAAAACTTCCATGCATGCCATCTGTCAATAACTCTCCAGAGACTAATTTCCAAAATTTCCAGCTATATTTGATTCATTAATTAAAATGAGGTATTAAAGAAAACTATCAAAGAAACATTTGCCTTTAATATCACCTGAGAGGAAACCAATTGATGAACTTCAAGTTTTGTTACATTTCCCATATTACAGCTCCAGACTTTTAAGCCATAACTATGAAAACATGCAAGGTCTAACTTCTTATTTGTTTACTTTACCTGCCTATGTAAGAAAACCTTTCAAAGGAAGAATGACAGAAGTTGTGGGGATAATGCTTCAACAACCTCTGAGCAAAACAACATAATAACAGTCAGGTGTAATGAAACAAGAGAGAGTTAATGAGGGAGACAGAGAGACAGCTTAAGAAATCATCTACTTCAACCTCCACAAAGATTAGCAAGACATTGAACAGAAGGATCATAATTCCCTTCACAAAACAAATTAGTATCACTTGAAATTGAGGGTAAGCTCTCCAGAAACTTATACTCCCTCAAATATCTGAACAGAAAGAAGGGAGAGTGAGAGAAAGAAGAAAAAAAAGCATCTGGATCAAGAAACACATTGTCAGAGGGCAATGAAGAATTGTTGACCAGGACCAGGGCAGAGTTTATGGAAGAAGGGTTAATACTGAAGGAAGACCAGTTAGACAGGGCACATCCAGGAGATAAAGCTTAGGAGATAATTGCCAGCAATGTTTTGCCCAGAAACAGCATGAAGCAAAGTATTCAAATATACAAAATAGGTAGAGGAAATGTTTACTACAATGGCACAGGACGCAGGAAAAGTTATTTTAACTCTTCTTGATTAAGTTTAAAACCAGAAAAGCTTTTAAACTTTACCTCTCGTTGTAGCTTTCCAAGCATCAAAGAACTGTTTCTACATGTTAAAGTAGAAAGTGAAGCTGACTACAGAGCTACCAGGTGGACTGACTACCAGTTTGATCTGGCACCAGAGAGATGTGCCATCAGTGCTACCAAGAGGAAGCTACTCCTGCCTTAACTGTGCTGCAGTGTTTGCTTCCACTGGCATTACTGAAAATCTGTATAAAGGAGACCAAAACTCCCAATGCCAACCTCTGCATGGACAGCCAGGCATGCATCCATTTCACTACATCTACACAAACCCCACAGTTTTACAAGTTATTTAAACAGCTATGAAGGCAAAGATAGCAAACTAAAATCTCAGGGGGTTTTCTGTATTTCCAGCAGCTTCAGTGTAGCACCTCTTACAAAAATCAAGACATCAGTGTCACACAGCAGCTCACCTCCAGGGCTAAGGAAGAGCCCAGGGCTGGTACAACCTCTGTCCAGTGCTGTGCCACAGGACAGTGCCCCTGCAGAGGATACCAGGCCCATCTATCAGCAGCAAGGCTGCAACACCAATAACTACAGTACAACATAAACATTACACACCTGATGGACTTAAGTATCAGGCTATTGGGATGCATCTATTCTGAGATATAAAAACATATAATCAATAACTGTCCACAGATCTTTTCCTCAAGGTGTTTCAACCAACTTTATTCTGTGAGCAGAAACAATAATTTTTTCACTATTTCCTGAATTTAGATATTTTATTTCTAATAGTTTAAAACTCACCAAGCACTAGGTTAACAGCTGAAAACAGCCAATTATTTATCATTGAAGCAAACAGACAAGAGGTCCAGGTAAGGACACAGATAGCAAATTATACCACTAATAACTGGCATTATTAGATTTTTGTTCGCCTGCAATTGCAACGGTAATTTAAAAGACTGAGGGATCTCACAAGAACACATCAAAAGACAAAAAGTCATTATCTAATGGAAGAAGAGTACCTAATTCAAGATAATTGTACTGTAGCAGCCCTTTGTCAGATTTTATTCTCCGGGAAAATTGCCTTCCTTTCATGATACTGTAGAACCCCGTCTGCTAATATTGCTCATTTGCATTTTAATTTATTGAGGAATGCCTCTCCAAAAAAGCAAACACCAGAGTTTCTCTTCTCACAACAGCAATGAAGGCCCTAATGTCAGAGGACATAAACGACACTGAAGGCTTATTTATATAAACTGTGGCAAATTCAGCAGAAACTCTGAGCATCTCTGCACATTAGGACTATGGATGGAATGACACAGGCAGGAGCAAAACAGATTCTCAGGCGGATTTTTATGGTGCAATGCAATATTGAGGCAAGAACATCATGTTTACATTTGTGTACAATAGTGTTCTAGGTGATAAAGCAGCAATGAGCAAAACTGGAGCAACTCTGTTGTGGTCATCTGGACACACCTACAGATCCACCTTCCACATGGACTGCAAAGGATCCTGTTGTGGATACGCACCAGAAGCACAAGTGCCAAGGGGTGATGCAGCACTGAGAGCCCAGCCACACGTCTCTCTTACTGAGGCACTTCTTAATCACTGCCACATCTCCTCGCAGCTCTGCCACCACTGCACCTGTCCTACCACTGTGAAACTCCAAATCTTCTGCCTGGTCAGCGAAATCAGATGCAGAAGAGGCCCTACTGTGCTGGGGTTCAGCCTATCTGCTCCCAGTCACCTCCTGCCTCACCTCTGCCAGTGCTGTGGGTGGGAGCCCCAGGATGTTTCCCCAAGCAGATCCCTGGTGTCAGTCACCTTGTGGCAGGTGCACCGATGCTTTAAGCAACACCAATTGCTGAACATCTGCTAAAGTTCTGAAGAAAACACAGCTTCAAATCTTTTTCTTCTTTCCCTCATTTCTTAAAGTGCTTTCCCAGATCACAGAATGTATTTTCTTTTGAATGTGCTACCAAAACCGCTGAATTTCTACAGAAACAAAAGTAGGAAAGTTGCTTCAAAAGTTTATATAACTCTGCAGTTTCTAATCTAGTAATAACTCCTTCAAGTCAAAACAAACTCTCTTATCAGTCAGTGCTGTAAAGGAGTGTTTTTTAACCTCTTCCAAAACTATGAACAACAAGCAGAGAATGTTTATCTCATTGATAATTTAAATTCATCAGCTGTATCTCAGTATCTCAAGGAACTGTTTGCAAAAATAATTTGTGTGCAAGCATTTAACCCAGGTTGATTACATTGCCAAGTAGTATGTCAACTATGTGAGACATCTAATTTACAGTCTCACAATAGATACTTTACTAAATTTTACATTCATCTGTCACAGCTGTGTTCAATGATTTGACCCTGATTAAAATTCAGATTGTTCCTTTCTGTGGCAATTCTTTTTGATATCTCATTCATCTCCACAATTTCAATAAAACTGGAAATAAAAGAGGAACATTCTGGCCTCTATTTACTGTATATATTACCAGTTGTCTGCAGACCCTTACTGTAACAGAACAGCACAAGGGATTGACATTGTTAGATCCTCCCCTCCTGAATATTTCAGGTATGAGACAAAGAAATCAGCAATATCCCCCTCTTCCACTTGCAAGACCACATGGAGTGTTACAGACAAAAGAAATCAAAAGCTTTAAACCCCATTACACTGAAAGTAATCTTCTAACCATCCTTTGAGCCAGGACTGCAGAATAATGACTCATAAAGTAGTCTAGAATAACTGGAAAGTTGTTTCTACAACCCGTGTAAGCTGTGATGTTCTTACTGAATTTCAGGGAAGAAAATGGGAATGTAAGGATGTGCACTGTTCTCACGTAGCCAGACATGCTGTGGTGGCCTGACTGACACCTGCATCAGCTCTCTTTGGTTTGTTTGCTCAGAAAAACAGCAACCCTTCTGAGTCCACCCACCTAGGGCATTCAAGTAGGAAGAAGATTGAACCAACCTTTCCTCTCCCATGAGAGCTTATAGCATATGTTGAATTGCTACAACAGCTTATTTCAGTAACCTG
This sequence comes from Acropternis orthonyx, assembly GCA_035583155.1. Taxonomy (NCBI): domain Eukaryota; kingdom Metazoa; phylum Chordata; class Aves; order Passeriformes; family Rhinocryptidae; genus Acropternis; species Acropternis orthonyx. The sequence goes on from JAWWEU010000017.1 coordinate 14,956,890, forward strand.
ACTGTATTTAGGAGAAATGCAGACAAATAGAAGAAAAGCCTTTGGCAGTTGTCAGACTGCACAGAAACCTACTGGCTAAAGCTGCCAACTGAAAGATAAAAAATTATTCTGTAAATCAACGGGTGAGTATGGGAAAATAAATAAACAAACCAACCAAATGTGAGTAAGAAACTGAGAGCAACTGGAAACTGGCCTTGAGAGAGGGTATTAGATTGGCTCCTACTGCCAGAGCCCCAAGTTGTTAGGCACAGAGGCTTCCTAACATAAGAAACAAAGCCAGCATGGCTTCTTCAGTAAAAAGAGAAGATATCAAAGACATCTTTCCTTGATGATGTGACAAGATTTATGTTGAAAAGAGAATTTTATACAAAAAAGTGTATGTCTAAAAATCCTCCACATCAAGCTATTAGTATGCCTCCATTTGCTGTCAGTACAACAAACTGAAAGCATGATAAGATCAATTAAATGGTGACAAATACAAGCAATAAATAAAGCCACAGGTTAGAAGGCCTCAGATATTTTTCAAGTGCAATGTGATAAATTACTACCAGTTTAAGAATTTCCATGTCAGTAAATGCCTTTCCATACTCTTAGGCAAAGGATATGGCAGACATCCTCACAGAACAACTTTATTGTCATTTAACAGGATTCTCAGTTGCTGCATTTTCCCACCCCAGCAGAAACATTAGTGGAGCCCAAGGTACAGACAACAGTGGGGCCAAAGAAACACATGGCATATGCTGATGTTTGGATGAAAAATCTAGCTGTGCTGAGCCACGGGGTTTGCAACATCTCATCACTCGAGGCTGTCATGCTGGCCAAGGGAGAAATGAGAATTGCTTAGTGCTGTGACACAGCTGCTACCTCCGAGCAGCCTGACAAAGAGGAGCGAAGATGGAAGAGACTACAGGCCCTCCTGGCAGGAGCCTGGGCTCTGGGACTAAGAGGGATGTTACCAGCAGTAACCAACCTTTAATTATCAAGGCAAAGGCTTTATATTAAGTTGAGGCACAGTGAGAAGCCAGAGCTATGCCAAACATACAGGTTGGATCTGGTCATTAAACCAGTACTAGAGTTTACACATGCACCCGATTCCCTTCAAATGGCCTGTGTTTTGAACCATTAGTTTTTAGCATCTGCTCTCTCTGAATACAACTGGTTTTTGAAGAATATAGAGTAATGTGGTTTTATATTACTTTACCAAAAGAAGTAGCAAAAGGTGTCTGCAGAAAAACTTTGCTTCTTGAGGTTCTGCTCCCAGGTTCAGTAACTCTACCATGATGAATACACAATGTGGAAGGGGAGGACAGGGGAGCAGGGCTTTGCTCTTCTTGAGAAAAGAGTGCTGGGCTAGGTGGCAGTAGCAGTGAATACCATATGACCTGCTTGGCTTTTTATTTTATGAAAAAAAAAAGGGAAGACGACAAATTAGACAGTCTAATAGATTTTCTTTTCCATAATTCATCTAAAAATAGCACTAACCACAGAAAATATAAAACAGGAAAAAGGAACATCACTGTTACCACAATGTTAACAAAATCACAAATGCATAGTGCAAGTACCATTATTTGTTGTACAATGCCTTTTCATTTGAGAATTAGATTCTTTCTTATTTTAGCATAGAGTCAGTAACAGAAATACCATCGGCAAAGCCTTTGATGAACAGATGTTTTGTGTTCTTAGAAGAAAAACAAAACACAGTATTTCAAAAGACAAGGAACTGTATTTCTTCCAGCCAACACTGAAACCAAAATTCCTTTCCTTGAATTCACTCTGAGAAAAATCAGTTCTTTGGCTAAGACAAGTTTCTATTCTTTAAACTTGCCATCTGAAAGGTTCTTTTATGAGATTCCCTTCCCCACCCTTGTGCTTGCGGTGTTTCAGTAGAAGAGATTTAACTTACTTTTATTGGTTTATCCATACATGTACTAAGTGTTGGCACTAGGCCTTCCCAGACAACACACGGGACATTACAAAATGCAGTCCAATTGTTAATTGACATTTCCATTAATAGTCACCACCAAGACAAAGGGGAAAAAAACCTCTTACTAAATTACTTCCACCGAAAATGTCAAATTCTACAGGTGCTATGATTAATTACAGATCTTTCCTTTAGCTACACAGATCTCAAATGAAAAAAAGCAACATTTTTTAAAGCCTCTGCTGACAGGAGAACCCAGGTAATAACTCTGGACTCCCAATTTGTGTGAAATCAATGCTAAAATCCGTTACTAATCCTACTTGCTGATCACATCCTCCCATAATGTTGAGAGGGATTTAGTAGAGCAGTGCCCTCCCAAATTCAAAACCAGTAAATGTGTTTTGAGGAACTAACATTTGGAGGACATTCTTCTAAATCTTTGAATCCTGAACAAGCTGCAACAATTACTCATGAATCCACTAATAAGATCAGATTTGGATAGCTGGTACTATTTCTGAAAATATGGTAAAAGTGTTAATTATTCTGTATCAGTTTGATACTACCTTTGGTAATTGTTTCATTCTTTTATTCATTAGGTTTTTACTGAAAAAATATTTAATGGAACAAACTATAGAATTTTAACGTATCCTGTAGTCACTGATGTCACATATTTCTTGTCTTTCATTTACTGGTATGAGAAGCAGACACGTACACATTCTTCATTTGCCATCCTCCCTGATTCTTGATGGCAATCAGACTATTAAAAGCTAACTGTTGTTTAAAATATGCCAGGTAACTACTCAATATTATAAATAATTTAGCTGATTTCTATTAATAACATGGTTGGTTGCTGAAAAGCTCTGGAACTGCAGCTGTGAAAAGGAAAACACGTGACACCTGAGGAAGGCACCTCGATCCCAGGTGATATGTTTCATTCAAACTGAATGGGATTAAAGCAAGCAAGTGCAACACAATTGCCCAGATCTTCTCTGAGCAGTAGGATCCTCAAACAAGACCCAAAGACAGATTTTGATTCACCAGGACTGAAACATTTAACCTCCTACATAAAAACAGGAACAACCAGCAAAAAACTGTAAAGCAATCAGACAGGGCTTCAAACAACTCTTCTGCACACTGTGTTTCAGGACAGTGGCCCTTCACTTGATTTTCAACCAACTCAATGACTTTCTGAATACACCTAATTACATACAATCCCCTCCAGTGCCCAGAAGGACTTATCTGGGTCATGTGTTGGACCTGTCTGCTCTCTCCTGCTCACAGAGACCTTACAAGGAGCTCCTTCAAATTAGCAGTTTTACAATACTAAGAACTGCTGATTAGACTATTCTTTCCAAAGGTCAGGCAAAACAAAACTTCTTTTTAAAAGATATTATCTAATTTGAAACAGATAAATTCTCTTACTTTCATCTTTCCAAAAGTATCTGTATTCATCATGTGCCCCAATATACACTTTGACCCAACAGCACGTATAAAGCTTATTGTTTCATTCCAAATCATTGAATATGTTGATGAGTGGATTCAGGAAACACAGAAGCTCATTATAAAGAAATTTTACAATAGTATTTGATTGCAGTGTTGGCTGATACCAAAAAGTGCCTGTAACAGGGTTTGAAATGTTTTTGTTCCTTTCCCACAGTGCCGAGCAAGCACAAGCAATAGCAGCAAACTCTGCAGGGCAATCCTGGGGCAGGCACATCTCCTGCTGTCGGTGAAAGGTTTGCAAAACTGCCTGCCTGCTCCAATTTTACTGTAGAAGTAGCAATTAAAAATGCTCCACGCACATCCATCAATTTCTTAAAGAAAAACTAAGGCAGATTCCCTGTAATACTGTCTTTGTAGCCCGGAGACCTGAAACCAGGCACATCTGTTCGTTGTGCTATAGAGTGGTTTATCACGTAATCCTGAAATTCAAGTCCATTCAAAAGACACAACTAATTTTTTTTTAAAAATACAGCTCCTTTTTATACACCTTAAGGGAGATCAATGCTTTCATTAGTAAATAAATATCCATGTCCCCTATACAGCCTGGAACTAAGGAGACGTATAAATGGCAGTAAAAATTCTTATGGTCCTGAAACAAGTGAATGAAAATTTTGCAGTGAAACCTGAAGCCTTAAGAGTTGAGACAGTAAATCTTTCTGACAGGTTGAAAATGTGGCAGCTGTAAAGGAGACTTTGAAAGTCACACAAAAATTACTCTTTGACATCTTATTGTACAAGTAAGAAGTTTTTTTCTTTTTGTTAAGAATATTTTTTGTGCCATGTGCATGACAGTACAGCAACACAATTTGTAGGGGTTCTACAAGAGTGACAAACATGCATTAAGTTGTATTAAACTGCTTCCTATCATATTTGAAGCTTTAAAAGCAGCTGTTGAGCAATATCCTGTAGTTTCTACATATAAACTGTATTTTATTTAGATTAATATTCAAGTATTCACAGCTCAAACTTTTACTTCAATGTCATGACAAGTTATTGTAGAAATTGTGGAAGCTGTTTAAATCAGAAGCTGTGGCCTCAAAATTATAATTTTTCTTACACACTAAGATTGAATCTTAAAAAACACTATACTCTTCTATTATATTGTAGTCTCCTTCAGAGAAAATTTGGGTTTGATAAAAAAAATACAAAAATATTTCAGTGATTGAAAGAGTTTTCTTTCAATTTTTATATTCTCTTTGACTGTAGAGAAACAGGAGTGGTGACAAACTCTCACTTTGGGCACAGCCAGCCATATGGCACACACACAAACTTTAACTTGAGATTTGCCTTCTCTTTCAACACTGAATGTTATACAAACTGTGTGGCAACCAAAAGTACTGTAAAGCTCACAGTTGGTAACCAAATCATCCACCAGCTGTTCCTTGAAGTAAAATGTGTTCATGTGAGTCTAGCAGATATGACTTACTGAGGAAAAGGGTACCCACTCTTCACTGGGAACTTGTTTTCATTTTAAGATGAAGTACAACACAACATGTCTCTTCAAAATAAGTGTTTCTCAGTAAAGAGATTTCCTTCCTAATTCTGCCCAGTGCCTGGCAGAAGACAAGGCCAGTGACAGGAATGCAAACAAAAACCCAACCCTTGTAACAGATTAAGCACATACAGATGGGATATCAAATGAAAAGAGGTTTCAGAGCTCCAGCATTGGCCTCTGTCTGCCCCCTTGTCTATAGGTCTTTTTTTGGGCTAGAAATTACAAATCTAGAGAAATTTCCAGACTTGGGAAAAACTCAGATGTTAGCCTAAAGAGATATGCAGAAGAATGAAGAAGGAATTCTCATCAAATGCAAGCACAGGATCTAAGCTCAGAGCAATTCGGTACTGGCAGGTGCATTGCCCCAATGTTTTGTTGGTTTTTTTTTTAATTTCAGCTGTTTTTTCTAGTTACAGCCAATAAAAAAAGTCTGCATGAAGACAGGGAGTTGTAAGAAGGACTCCAGGCTGTCCATTTCTGGAGTTAACCTTTCAGATTTCCTTTAATTTGCCTCCTTGAAGAGCCAAGTTACTCAGCAATAATGAAATGGCATTTAACACACGATACATTCAGGACTGAGAATTCGATAGAATTCCTTCTTCCTTTCTCTCCTTAAAGAAGGGAAATAATTCAGTATTACCTTGCAAAATTTCTCAAGTTTTCCATATGTTAGTCTATAGCACAGGGGACACAATTCCTGAAGATCCAGCTGCACTTTGCAGAATTTCAAGTCCCTTGTCCATCAGAGCCAAACAACAGAAAAAAGAGAAGTAATTCCTCATCTCATGTTCAAATGCACGTGTATGAGTCAGAAACAAGATGACAGCAGCGTTATGACACCAGCCAATTTAATGCAGTACAACATGTGACAGTCAAAACATAGAAGAAATCTTGATTTCCTAGAACAGTTTCTTTTTTCAGTAAAATAATAATAATACAATCGCTACTATGAATGAAGCGTAGAACCTGAAGAGTTTAACTCTCATTTGGGCAAGTTATATATACTCATCATTAATCAAAATTTCTTTTTCTTCCAGTTTATTACTCTGCATAACAAGATTTCACTCCATTGCTTCAGTGTGTGTTTGCAATAAGTCAACAGCAACAAAATGTATTGTCTATAACAGGCAAATAATTAAAAGTCAAAGAAATTAAAATACAATTGGAGCAAATTAGTTTTCCTTTTCCTTTCACGTAATTACTTAGGATTGGATGCTGATATTTCACCTCCTTGAGGATGGATATGAACTTCCCAGCAAAGTCACTGACACTATAAACAACAAATTTATACATTTTAAAGGCTCTGTTAAAAACAGAGAGCAATGCCAAGAACCCAAATGTACCACTGCACTGACAGAACGACTATCAAAAGAAAACAGAAATGCAGTAAAGACCATGAGATCACTTCTCTCTTCTGAATTTGTTCCAATACTTGAATTCTGATCAATTAGCTCCAATCAATTATTGAAGAACAGAACTGAAGCTACAGAGAGCAACTAGAATGATGAAAGGTAAATTAAAATGAAATTCACCATCAGAACAAATATTTTAAAAAAGCAAATAAAAAAGGTAGGTTGCTTTAGTCTAACAGTACCCCCATACAAATATACCAAAATAGCCTGCCTGTGCACCTTCCGACCAAATCCCATCAAGGCCATGGAGCAGTGAGATGCCAGGCTGTGCCCAGCAACCACAGCACTGCTCTGCAGGGGTTTGTAGTCAGTGGACAGCTGCTCTGGCAGAGACTTAGGAGGCCAAAGAAAGGTTCTACCTGCAATACATCCTTAGTTTCCCTAGTTTCTTTGTCTCTATCAGCCTTAAAGCTATCTAAGTTGCCCAGCCTCCTTATTGCACCATGTTTCTAGTGATTTGATCCACAGATACTGGAATCAGCAGAGATGGGTTCAAAAGACGATGTTTAGGTTGGTCCAACATCACATGTTGTATCTTATGTCTGATGTGAGCTGGGTTGTGCTTCACAGTTCTCCCGATTTGCTTCAAGTTATCCATCCTCAGCAATATTAAAACCAGTACTGCAATCTTTTAAATCAGCTGATATTTAGGCACTAAAATAACCTTTGTAAAAAACCTTTGTCATTTCTGTAAGTTCATAGTTTGGAAATCCCTCTTATTCTCTAGAAAAAGGACAGTATTTTCAAGAGTTTGTACAAGACTATAGTATAACAATTTAATTACACCATCTTTATTAATGGCTACATACTATAGCAACTCATCTATGGAAAGGCCAAAATTAAACATAATTTCCAAATCCATTAGAGTTGAGGATCAAAACATTTCCAGCTCCTGTTGCTTTCCCTTTACTAAGCTGGTATTCCAAACCATGGAAACTGCTGGTCTTTGCAGCAACACAGAAGTTATTTGCAGTGAAAGGCTACCAACTGTAGACCTGTTATAGCACTGGAAGGAGGATTTGATCATTTGGCTATTTCTGTTCTTTTAAGCTTACACTGTTTTCACTTTTGAGCGCTTTACATCCTACCTTGTTGCAAATAAAGTATACAACTTTTAATATACAGTTTTATTCATGAGATTTGAATATAAAAAATGCAAGATGCATTTCCATAAAAAATTAAATAATAGCACCAACTGTACAGTACAAGGCCCTAACAACAGCTTTCAGATGAGCTGTTACTGACCATTGCAGAGAAGAGGAGAGGTTTGATGTATGGACAGAAGGTGATCTGTACCAGCAGTAACTGGAGGCACTACAGGCAGTGAAGGCTGAGTGCTCCATGCAGGCAGTGTCTGCTTCCTGTCTGCTCTCACTGCCCACCAGTCCATCTTCCAGGACACAGCTCCATGCCAGAACGTAAGTCAGGCTGCCTTGTAACTTCCTGTACTCTAAAAGCCAAGACCTTATTTCCAAAGCATCATCATGAATCCACTGATACAAGTCTAATTTGATCTGATTAATAAGCTAATAAGCTACCACTGCTCGTTTTTGCCTTTTGCACTTCCCCAGTGAGGATGTATCATTGTCATACCCTGCTGTTCCATGGGGGCTCAGCAATGTTCAGCTATATTAATCTCAAAGGCAGCCACCTCCCCATTACTGCCAAAAACATCCATTAGGTGTGAGTTTTACACATTCTGCTGCTGAAGACGGCAATCTTCCTTTCTTATTGATAACTGTAGTGGCTGACAGGCAAAGGAGGGGTAGGATAATCTAAAAGATAAGCATCTTTACTGAGGGGGTTTAACAAAGTTTAGTGATTTGATAACATAATCAGTGCTCTTAGAATTCTTCTCTGGCTAAAAACTTTATCAGCATGTCAATTGGTTTTTAAAAATATTAGACACAAGGGGAACTGTTCCATTGCAATGCTGCCTAAAGGTTTAAAGTCTGCATGATATCTACAGGAATAAATAAAAAAAAAAAGGACAAAAAGAAAATATCAGAAAGAGTTATACACAAAAAAAAGTGAAGCCTCCATCTTATGAATAATCTGTAGGGAAAAACGGCATCTACTTAAACTGCAAAATTGAAACACAAACCCTCTTATTTTTAAAGAGGAGATAAACCTGGAAATAGTCTGCAGGGGAAAAAAAGAATTTTTGGCTGCATCTCTTAGTTACTCATAAGTCTTGCTGACATTTGCAAACTTAATTCTGCAGCTACTCTTTAACAAAAATGTAGGCAGAGGTAAGTCATGGAGTAGTTCGTAAAAAAGGACATCTCTGGTACCTGTCATTTATTTTGTGCTCCTTCTTCTAAACAGGTAAGAGTCAGGTAAAGAACCCCACTGCCACCCTTAAAAGCTATTTCTGAAGCAAAGCATTTCATCACACCAGGAAGCTCAGCTCAGAATCTCTGCAGTGTAATCTAGTTTCCACCAGAATTTCAGCCAGGAAAATAAATTTCTCCTTCATATTCCAATTACAGCATTTCTCTGAACCAGCTGAGCAGGACCTTAAAGGATCAACTTAAATGAGTTGATATCCTTTCTCACTGAAACGTGATAGAAAGATATACCATCTCAAAGCAAACGTTATAGTACTTGGCCCAGAACAAAGGCACTCTGGAGTAAAAAAATGGAGCAGAAAATGGAAGTCACAGCAAATAAAACAAGGATATGGTTCCCTACTAAAGACATTAAGAAACAACCAGCTTCCTTGGGACAATACTTGCCAGTACTTCAGGGAAGCAAATTTTAAAAGGCAGAAATGTCATCTCAATGTGTAATTCACTCTGATCAAATCCAGACCTAAAGCAGACAGTAAATCATTGAGTTGGTGGCTGAGTAGCACTTGAGTACACAGATCTCCTTATAGGGCAGGCTCTGGCCCTTCACTTACCCCAAATGGAAATTTAGAGTCAAGAGACCCCTTGGCTTTTAAATGTCTCTCCCTTATATTTATTCTGCCATTTGTGGGCTAGAGCAAGGCAAGGACTCTCCTAAATATTTCTCTGCAAAGGGTAAGTGATCCATAACAGGGTCCCAAATAGCCTTATAAGATGATAAAGTCTTTTCTTAAATGGTAAGACACACTTGAAACGGGAAGATTTGTAGACAAGAATAAAGCAAGCTTATCCCTTCCTTCTTGTATCAGAGGCAGTTCTGACATACCATTTGCTTTTGCTATTTATGAACTACTTATATGAACCACTGAGGAATAAATGAGATTACACCATTTATTAATTCTGTTGACTCATCCAGAATGGGAAGGTCATTACATTAATTTGGATTTACATCAACTAATACCAGTTCACTCTGGCTCACTTGCATCAGTATCCCAAATGATAATTACTGGTTTTAAGCAATCATGCACACACACACTATTTTCAGTTTAATTCTATTATACTCACACTAATGGCAGTAGTAGGTCTAAACTCACTCATGTTGGTTAGTCAAATTCTGATTACATTTTGGAGAAAGGCACAGCATCAACATCCTCCACACAACGCATTTGTCCTTATTTGCCTCCCTACTCCCACTATCACAATAAACACCAAAACCTAATTGCCCTCAGAATGTCATTCACAAAGGGACAGAAAAATCACTTTCACAGCTGCAGTTCTGTCAGGTACACGTGGGCAAACAGGAGCAAGCAGCAGTGAAGTCACAGGGTGCTGTTACTGAAGGAAGGCAGCAGTCACAGGAAGCGCCCTCTGTGGGCACTGCGTTGTGCCACGGACACTTGCCCACAGCTCAGCACAGTGTGCCTGGCACGCTCAGCCTGCAAGGCTGGTGCAGCAGGACTTTCAAATGCCAGGCTGTTTAGTGCCAGTTTTAACTGCTCAAGGAAAAAAACCCAATATTCCAGCTAATTGCTTTGCAATTCTAAGCCTCTAGATTTAAGAAATACATATAAGTCTAACAATTGTGCATGTACACACCCAAAAAAAAAAAAACCAACCCCACCCACACCAAATTCACAGATATTCCTGGATAGGCACCCTGCTGGAAGCAGCTTTAGGGCTAACAGCTTCTTTATTGATCAGAGGCTCTGACAGAACTTGTCACACAGCCAAAAGGCTCAAGCACTTTGCTGAAGAGGAGTTTGTACAAGTAGATACTTAATATGCACATCATGGGTTTAGCAACCGTTCTGGACAGGGTGATTTTTAAATTACTTTCCCTCCTTTTTGCATATTAGTCTTCATTTTCAGAGATGTAGGAATTAATGATCCTTTAAAAGGCAGGGAATATTTTAAAGATCCTTGTTTATCACTCAGGTAATTTCTCTGAACATTCAGTTGTGGGGTTCCATAATGACCACTTCTCAGTACTTATAGTTCTGCTTGTTCAATCTACAGCAATACTTTTTTTCTTCATCTGTCATGAAAACTCCTAAAGCCAAGCCACAGAGCTCTCTGCTCATGCACTATCAAAAGTAATAAAGATTTACAGATCAAATTATGACATCAGTCACATCTCAGCAGTTCATTATTGATGACAAACTTGCACCAGTGTAACAGAGCAGGAGTATAAAAACCAGCTTGCAGATAAGGCCACAGAAAAAGACCTGTATTTCACTCAGCTGTACTGGTTCTCCAATGCTTGACCAGAAGAATATGAAGATATATTAGACAAAAAATAAAACAATCTTTGAAGTGCCCGAGGAATAACCACTTCACTCTCAACAGGACAAAGAGGGTCATGGATGGATTACACAGAACTGGATGCAAAGGATGCCCCTGTAAGTTCAGTTTAGGATGCAGATTTTATGTTGGCTCCTTGTATGGTGTTCACTCGCACCTTTGAAAGCATTAGGAGGAGGGATGCATGTGACAGATCTGCATCTTTACATTTCCAAATACTTCCACCCCCACCAGGAGGAGTATCTTAACACAATTCAGCTTTACCAAGTTGATGACATTCCACCTTTACTGTACTTGCAAACTGGTGGAGTTGATTTGGGAGTTTCTGAGGACCTCTTGGAATAGTTACTTTAATTTAAAGGCTGTTTATCTCATTTATTCTTAATTATGTTTTATTTACACACAATTAAGCACACAGCATCTATGTTTGGAAATTGAATTTTATTTATAATAAAAAATTCTATAGATCTTAGGAGCTGGGACTGATTACTGCAACTGCTGAAGCCAAGTTATTGATCTCAGATCTATGTAGGTGGTTAATTGGTTTTCTTTACAGATGCTATTCAATGTGTTCAACTGCTTAGCAAAGTTAAATGACAGCAATTGACTTGTGTGGAAAATATAATTTAAAAAAGATCCCAAGAGACATATGTAGAAAAGCTCAAATTTAAAAAAATGCCTCAAAATAGCTCAGAGAGATTATTTTTGGTGATAAGTAGTCAGAATGTATCTCTGATGCTATTTTTGTCACTGCACTCCCATTGGTATGACATTTTGCTTTTATTTATTCAAACAACAAAAAATGAAAAACAAATCTATTGCATCAGAAATGCATCATTACAGAAAATATGTCCAGAGCACTGTGTGAGAAAATGAATTTTATCATAATTATTCCTATGTAATTGATGCAAAATAAGCAGAAAGTGTATTATCTAGTAAAATATCAATTTACATGAAGGAAATATAACAGGACCACATCTCATGAAATTTCCAGCTTCAATGAGATATAAGGCTTATAGCTTGGTTTCACTGCTTCCCTTCGGATAAACTGATTTTGCAATATTCATACATGCCTAATGTTAAAATGATAGCACTGTTAAAATACTATACATTACTTTTGCAAAATTCAGTGTGTTAACTGAAAATCTTTTATACTAAATGAATGCAAACAATCCTTAGTTATTCATCTAAGTACAATACAGGTGCAAAGTCCCCATCTGTGCATCTACAGATGTAGCTGACAGATCCTTCTGACCCTCTTTCCTGGCAGGACACCAACTGCATATTTGCAAAAAACAAAACAAAAACCCAAAAATACCCACAACCCCCTCATAAATGTACAATTCAATCCTTTCATCATGTTAAGGAGACCTCACCATCAGTGATGTTACACACAATTCCCTATGCTTAATTCTCCTCTCCAGTCAATACAGCTCCCACGAACTTCGCTGTGCGCCTCATGCATCATCTGAGTGAAGGAAAATTGATCAGGAAAATGCCTTCCCAGCAACGCAAGCTCTGAGTTGTAGCACCACCTAGGGGCATCAGTCTCTGAAGTGGCATTTAATTATAAATTATTTGTATACAGCTATTTTTAAAAACTTTATCTTCATTATATTATCATGAAGCAGTCTGAGGAACTTGGATTTCTTTTTCAAAGCTTGCTTTGCTATCCTGTTCAGTGTTGAAGGGTTGGAGTCTAAGTTTGCATTACTCTGTTGTAATGTAAACCCCACAAGATAACTGATCAGCAAATCAAACTGATGGAATTTGAAACCACAGCTGAGCAATTGTAATTACACTTGACACTTGTTATTGCAGCATTACATGATCATGCTAATAGTTTTAAAGCCAATTATTTCTGAAATTTAAATGGTGGAATGAAGAGAACCAGACCACAGGTCTGAGGGGTTTCTCATGAAGCTACTGGATCTCCTTCCTTTAATTATGGCAACATAATATTCCATATCAAAAACACTGTTTCAATGTAGAAAACTAGCTCAGCCTGCTTCTTAAGATTTTCAAGCATGGAAAATCAGGCAACATGCACACCTGTAAGAAGAAGCAACCTGGACAACTTGCATCAAGAAATGAAAAGAGGGTGCAGAGCATGACAACCAAACCTTATCTCCTCCATGGAACGACAAGACATTTAGAAAAACAGCTTTGGGAAAGAAATCCACAGCAGTTACGAGACAACCTGTCATGAATTTATTTCCCCCCAGCTCTCAAAATTTGAGAACCTCTGGACCCTAAATCCAAGTGATGGTTGTCACTTAAAAAGGTCACTGTGTTTAATTTCAGCCAGCGGGCTCCTGTTCACCTTGCAGTTACATGAGCCCTTCCTTCCTGACTTCGAGAGGGGAGATGTGGACAGACAGTGCTGACAACCCTTTTGGCACAGTCCACACACAGCTCAAGCAAACCAGCAGACTGCACTTAACGTGTTCTCATAACAGTTTCCAAACCCTCCCTGATAATCTGCATGGTGATAAAAGAAGCAGGAAGGAAAGCAGTTTGGTTTGGTCATCCCTTAGCCTGAAAGTTTAAAACTGACATCACTGTCAGGTTCATTGGAAAGGGCATTGTGCATCTCAAGGTCTCAAAGTTTTAAAGTTTCACAGCTTGATGTAGAACTGCAGTGAAATTGCAATAACAAAAACCAAAGGGGGAGAAAAGGGCACAACAGCACTCGCTTTCTCAATCTGTAACTTTATAATTAAAAAACCGCAAACAGAACACAGCACAGACTTACATTCCTCTTAAACCTCTTGCCACTGGAGACAGCAATTTAGTAATTAGTGGATTCACCCTAGATTTGGCAGACCAGAGGTGAAGCTTACAACTTGCCACATGAAAGCTTTGTTCCAATAGGAGTTTATTGAGTCCTTGTCTTCCCTGTACTGTGAATACTATTTTACCTAAACTTTAGCAGTAAGTGAGCCAAGTGATGGGGAACACATCAGTCCTTAGAATTACTTCCAACATTCCAGCAACCCAGACTCATTTTGAAATATAAAATTAAATAGATGGATTCTGTAAATAAATTTTCTGTATAGAAGTCACATTTACTGGCCATTTGCTGATGACTAGCATGGCTGTATGTTATATGAGAAACACATTTCCATATATAAATTGTATATAGAACTATTTTACACAGGGAATTCCATGCATGCACATTCTTAATTTTAGAGCATTTGATAATATGGCTATATTTTCACATATCAGCACTAGCAAAATAAATTATTTGCCTTATCTTGGGATCATTTCAAATTGGCTCAAACACCTCTACTCAACCAACATAAATAGATTCAGTAATAATGCACAAAAAACACATGTATCTTCTCTCTAGTGCCAGCAGAAAACACATCAACAGCCTAACTAGACCAATTTATATATTATAGTGTTCTTGCCATAGTTACATGCACATGCATCAAGATTCTGCCCTGTTTTTATTCTCTATGGCTCACCCTCCCAGAAAGGTTAGGAAAAGTTATGAGCAACCAGAAAACCTCATTAGGAATCCAAATACTGAGACACACAAGGGAATGCTCAGCATACTTTCCTAAGATCACAAAACTGAACAGAGTAACTGCTGCCATGTATCTGAAAGTAATACAAGTCTAAGTCAAATATATTGATTTTATCTTCAATACTCTACTGGAACTTTCTTTAGGGGCTCTTCTAAGAAACACACATTTTCTGCACACATGATAACCATCACCCTCACATGCCGTGAAGATGTAGTCTTCATGGAAAATGCAGTAGCTAATTTATTATTTGCATTTCATAAAAATGCAGTAGCATTCATGTAAAATGCAGCTGCTGATTTCTTTTGGTATAAAATATAGTTCATGTAATAATGCACCACTGAGAAATTCTTCCATTTTTCTATTTCAAACCTCAGGAAGAAACCTAACATGTATTTTATTACACTACAAATTTCTGCAGCAACATATATTTAGATATCTAAAGTATTATCGTCTTTCTGAATATGGGAAAGCCACAGCTCTCCATGATTGTACATCTTCAGCAATTTATTTTTCCATTTCATGTTCTAGCTGCAGCAATGAGGCCAAACCCCATCTCACACCTACAGCAACCTGTATTATAAAGAAAATGGGGCATCAATCTGCTCTGCTACCATCAATTATGCATAAACTCAGTGGATTAGTGGATGAAGGATAGAGGACATTCAAATCCTAAATTCTCAATTTGTTGTGTCTTACACACAATTTTTAAGCAGTTCCATTCTGCCACTGCCCCAAGTACAGCTGAAACCTTTTTCTACAGTTCTCCAGGAGGAAGATCAGTAAGTTTATTAATATAGTCCATTGTGTTCATTCGTAGCAAGTCAGCCTTGGCCTGAACTGCAAGAAGTTGGCCAATGGAAAGCAAGTTCACTGATCCATGGTTAGAGGCCCCAGCGAAGACCAACCCAGAGTCAATTTTGATAAAACCAGTTCCCAGGGTTATTTTGTGCATGGGCGAGGCCCACACTGCTGAAGCCTCAGGCCACAGTTTGAAGGGTCGTCCATTGCAAGCTGCCAGTGTGCAGCAGGTC
The DNA here is from genome assembly GCA_035583155.1 of Acropternis orthonyx. Taxonomy (NCBI): domain Eukaryota; kingdom Metazoa; phylum Chordata; class Aves; order Passeriformes; family Rhinocryptidae; genus Acropternis; species Acropternis orthonyx. The sequence goes on from JAWWEU010000017.1 coordinate 14,972,437, forward strand.
TGACGGTCTGACATGAGGACAAATTGTATGGACACAAGACTGAATTAAAGTCCCTTGCAGTTATTTTTATAGTCTTTGACATTTACAGGCACATTTGCACAATGATTTCTTATCTGGCTGATGGTATGTGACCTTTTCTAATGGTGTGTTGGAGGTAGAGGGGTAATACACAATGAAAGACTATTTAAAAAAAGGCTTTGTCATTTGACCACTGTTAAATGTCATTAAATGAGTATTTTGAGCTACAAACAACATTTGCTTTTAAAAGTTTTATTCTATTTCTATTCAACAATTTTTAGTAGTTGTTGCAGAAAGAAAGCAACATCTTAAGGACTTGCACTAAAAATCCAAAGTACTGGCAACCCAGAGCTTCTGCAAACACACACAAGTCTGTCAACTTTTGAAACATCAGACCAGAGCTGTGTAAATCCAGAAAAAGGAAGTGTACCGGTGACAAGGCAGAAATAAGCAGAAAATATTGTGTACTGCTATAATCACAAGTCAGAATCCCCACACTATGAATTGGGACTATACATCTAACAGGCTGTTAGATTTAGTCTGCGTTAGCAGGAAATATGGATAGATAAGATTGCTTCAAGTTATAGGTACATTAAGCATTTTTAAACTACTTAATTCCCTAGGAACATTCCTTTTTACTAAGGGAGGGAATACATTGTTACTGCAGTGACTAGTCTTAGCTGTACTGACTTTTAGAAGACAGTACTAACAGCTGTTTGCAATTGTAAAAGAAAAGAAAACACCCCCCCCACTCATTTATATATTTAGTGAGACTATTATTTTATGCCTGAGGATTTTTGTTGCTTCCAACATCTCCTGCAGTCTTCATCTATTTTGCACTTTCATTGGACCCAATATTTTGGAAACCAAACCATTTCCTGTGTACCTCAAAGACAAAATTTACATGTATCTTTCAGAGCATAATGTCAGCCTTCTCTCTCCATTCCACACTTCTCGTGAATTTATTACAATAAACCAACCAACCAAACAAACAAAAAACCCAGTACCTCAATCATCTTCTAGTTTCCACAGAGGAAATAAGCAAAGTATTAATGGTCCCCAGTTTCTTTAGACAGAACAAACATGGATCTATATCCTATGGCAGTTACCATAATCATTTTATACACAACGAAACACATACAAAAAGAGATGGGAAAAGAGAAGTACCATCTGTACCATGTCAAATTAATTCTAAACCACTCCTATATCTGAAGCTACAGCAATATACTGTATAGATTTGTACTGGGTATTAAACCACTACTAAACTATTAAATCCACTGTAGGTAGATTTGTATTGGGTATTAAAGTGGGTTTATTCTCTTTGTTTACATTATTAAATTGTCTAACTGTGGACAAGCCATAGTAAAGCCTCTTCTAATCCCCCCTTTTGCTATTAATAATTTGCAATAACTTTCCAATTTCAGCTCTGCCAGAAATATCCTGAAATAGTGCAAGACAAGCTTATGAATAAGCATATATTGTCAATGAACCAGGGATTTCAAGAAATCTTTCTTGTGTGATAGCAAAACATCAGCTACTGTATTTTACTATGAATATCTCATTCAACACTGATGATACAAGATAACTGAAGAGTCCTGAAAATGATAAAATATTTTGAAGATAATACTGTCAATACTTCCAGACCTTCAGAATACTTGTATATTGTTCTCTTGAAAGTGCACTACAGTTTGTTATTAAAACTTCACTTTTCGTTGTGATTCATGTCATTAAAATCTAGTTCAGTGACAACATTCTGCATTGTCAAGATATTATCAGCTTAATAAAGCTCAGACCTACTAAGGTTTACGTAATAATTAATGATGAGAAAGTTCATGTGACAGGTCACACAGAGGAAGAAAGGGTGTCACCTGTTTTTCCTCTTGCAACAACAAAAAAACTATTTCATCAAGCATCCACCACAAGAATTACAGGATCTCTGGTTTATAGTCAAAGAAGTATTTAGGTGAAGAAAACACCATGTTGTCTAAGTCGATCTACTATCAAGCACTGCTGCAGCTCATTTGGAGGTGTCCAGCACAAAGTCAGCTTTGCAAGAGCTGCAGTTGCTGGGCAGTAGAACAACTGCTTTGCAATCCTGTAATGTTTGGAGAGTTCCTCATCCTGTATGCTCCTGTCACGAGAGGAAGAAATTAACTTGATTCCTATAAAGTGCATATTACTGGAATCTAGACAGACAAATTGGAAAGACATTTTATGAAGATAAAGCCATTTATGTAATTGGAAAGACTGAGGAAAATTGATTCTTCCACACTGTGACAAAGACTCCTGATGTCCAAAATGGACCAGATGGCACTTGACTTTGCAAGGTCTCAGCCAACACATCTGTCACAATAAACTGCAACCCACCCTTAATTCAGCAGCCAAGAGATGGAGGTTTGAATCATCCTTTCTGGGACTTCAATCTAAAGCTCCAGAAAGACTTTATATTTCAAAGTTCATGTTCAGACCTCAAAGTTGTCAGTCCTTACTATTGCTGTCATTGAAAGAAATATTTTTGCAAGTGTCACAACATTTTTATATTAGCAAAATAATTCTGTCTGTAGTGATGAAAGCAGCTCTGTAATACCAAAACCTACACAGCATTTATACTCTTTTATAGTACTTGAAAATTTCATTTAAATGGGCTTTGCTTCTAAAAAGTAAATGAAAAATGACCCTCTGTATAAGGACGTGTATGAGAAAGGAACTGCCTTCTCCAGTGTTACTGTGTCATAAATGCCAATCAGTCTTTATCCTGAAACAATAAAGTCTCCTATGGGTGACTATAAACACAGATGGAAACAAGCACATGGTGAAGACATACAATTACACATACATCACTGCACTTTCCCTAGATGGTAAGAGCATTATAAACTCTGTTACATTCCCTTACTGAAGTGCTGCAACACTTCTGCTAAACTCAATAAATATTGCTAATGCACCATGTTCCTCATTAAATTAACAGGAGTGTATTGATTGAAGCATACAATGCAAGCTGGTTTTCCCCCTGAAGGGACTAGACATTCAAACATAACACTGGGTAGGTAAACAAAATAATACCCTATTCTCTAGTGATGTAACTTAAATTTCACTTCACTAGAGGAAACAAATTGCATGCTTTTATGAAAAACAAACAAACAAAAAGAAATAATAAAAAAAAGAGTTAAATAATCCAATCAGAGTTAACTCAAATAGGAGCAATGCAGGCAAATTCATGCAAAAACCTGCAGGGTAACAAGTTCAGTTAAACAACTCAGTAACTACAGAAATTATGTAGCATAAACCTTGATTCATCAGTGCCTACAGGATCTGTGCAATATTATTTTCATGCTAAGTGAGGAGGGCTGCAAGAAGTAAGCTCTCTGAAAATAAAAATTACTTGTAAGTTACCACCAGAGGCCCAACCCAGAATTACTCATTCAGATCATTGATTCCTACCAGAACACACTTGGGATTCTTTATTTTCCCCACCAGTGCTTTTGACAAGTGCATCTTAATTATATATATGTATACACACACACACACACATATATATATATAAAATGTACAAATTGAAGTATTTGAGGCAGCTGAGACTAGTGCAGGGCAGCACCTGAGCTCCTCCCACAGAGGTTTCACCTGTAGCACCCCCTGCTACAGAACTCTTGCCATTTTTTCCCAATACATCAGTTTGACCTCTAAAACAACACAGATTTCCTTGGGCTGTATCTGCCTATTTAATCCTGGCTGTTTTGCCTGTCACCTATTGCCCTGTAAGGACACGTCTGGATGAGGCTCCTCCCAGGCTGTAGCTCAGAGAGATCCTGCCAAAGCCATGCAAGTCCTTATGATGAATGTGTCACAGGTATATTGACAAAAAATATCTTAAAAGCATTTCAGCCTTTAGAAACAAGCAGTCAAGTTCACTGAATTCCAACTTGCAACTCAAATCTATCTCTTTCTGCTCTAAGTGTTTGAAGACATCTGATCAACACTTCTTAAACAACAGTGCTATACATCACTCCTGCCCTTTCCCCCACTCTCAGATCTCCCAGAAGAACCTAAAAAGCTCCTTTGGACTTTCCACAAATGCCTTGAAAGAGATAAATGTCTAAAAACCAAGTGTATTACTAAATATCATATATATCAGTGGAATATATTGAATAACTGGGAAATTATGCCCTCATATTTTTATATTATTCTGTTCAACTACTCTGTGGAATTAATTAATTACAAAACATCTTAAGCTAGGAAAGGGGAAAGATTTTAATATAATTAACGTTATAATCACTACTGAGAAAGAAAAGCATATTCTGCTAAGCTTGCCTGTACTTACAGACATGATTGAGTCAAACGTCACTGAAAAGAGACAAGGAGGAGGGATTTGCCATTGAAAAATACACAGTTTGCATCAAAAATTTGCTCCATTTGCTTGCACTTTTGTGTAATTTAATCACTTTTCAAATTGGAAATTAAGTGAATCAGTCTCTAATATATTAATGATCCAAAATTAGAAAGAATTCTAATGATTCTATGAGAAAATGTGCCTAACTTGTTTCTGCAAATGTTCTGGACCTCATACTGACAAAGTCTTTCAATTAAAAAAAATCCCAGAATGCCCAATATGCTTTTCCCTGGTGTGTTACCTGAGCACTGAAACATTCAGTTAGCCCTTCACCCTCTGCTCACTGCCCTCCCCGTCAGGTTTTAACTGGGATTTGTGTAAAGACCATCAAAAGCACATCAAGAGGAAAAAAGAAAAAAACACAACAAAATAATATTTTCACTACTAAAAGAGACAAACACAGAATTCCAGTTCTTTTAAAGTTATCTTTCTTCTGTTCTACCAATTTCATAAAAATGCAGAAGTGACTTGAGCACAAGTGGCTCCCTGCAGCAGCATCATTACCACAGCAAGGGATCAGGAGACTGGGCTAAACAACCTGTCCCTCAGGGTTTAATCTCTGGTTTTGTTCAGAGTTCTCAGATATTTCAGGAACTTGGCTATCAGCCCGTTTCCTCAGTCCTAGAAAGTCTGTAGCCACATGATTGCTTCTGTTAATGTTCAGTGAGGAACTGCTAATTTTCTGACATTCTGTAGTGCCTAAGTAATCAGCTGCTGGGAGTTAATTCCTCATTCCTTTGCTCTGAAGGACACCTTCTCTGATATCCCTTCCAGTGAGCCGCATAAGGGCACAGTTGTGCAGCACCCCTTTACTGTACTTCATGCCAGGCTTTCCTCAATGTGAGCACCGACAGCTGACAACAAAACACCACCAAAGACTGATTTGATTGCAACTTGTCTTCTCCATCAGAGCCTGCCAGAAAAAGCAAGCAGGCCCTGCAGCTAGAATCCCTTTTCCACTTCATGATGAAAGAGACTTGGATTTTTACACTGATCATATTCACAGCCAAGAGTCAGGGGGAAAGGGAACTCTTCTCCAACAGTGTCTCTTACCTACTGAGGCCATCCAGTCATGTTTTGGGAAACTTGTGGTCACTGGGGCCTCAGCAATTTTGCCATCTGGTGCTGTTCTCCTCTGGCAGCTGTTTGATTGCAAAACTCTTGTCCATGATCACCACGTTAATTATTGCCTTTGACGTGTTATAATTGCATAAAACTCTCATAAAACATTGCCAGGAGTTTTCTGTTCCTCAGGATATTACTTTCCCATTCTCTTTTTGGAAAAGCATCTTATCTTTAAAACCATGCATGGTTAGGAGCCAATACCAGGGCTTGTGGGTGTACTAACTCTCCCCAACAGCGCTGCCCAGCCTCACTGGGAGCGTCCCCCCGACCCCTGCAGATGAGCCTGGGAGTTCCATTTCAGCTTGGCCAGTTGTCCCTGCCTGAGCTCTCACTGCCATGCCTGTGCCCAGCTCTGCCCCTGCCATGCCTGTGCATGGCCATGAACCTCATGGATCTGGACCCAGACCCACGGACCAATTCCCTACCTGGACCTTGGCTCAGTCTCATCACTGTGGAATAACTCCATAATTCAGCTGTATTTTAAGGAGGACCACCAATGCTACTAAAGTGTCTTTCACAACCTTGTGAGAGGGTGTCATCTGTGTCTCACATTATAAAGAAAATAAGATGAAGCCAGGTGAATGTATTTCTCAGGACTACATGATCTGCCACCATGGAAGCTGACTTGCAGCACAGGATTCCCCCCAAAATCCAGGGCTACCATAACAGAGTGGGAAAAGCAACTTAGGCCAAGACACAGAAGAGTCCAAAACCCTGCAGTACTGTGCAAAATTAGAGGAGTCATAGATAAAATACTTCCAAGGTCTAGACATGAAAAATAAGAACCACATGCTTGCAAATATTTGTAAATGCTATGATGGAAGTCAAAGTTATCTAATTAATCACTGCTCTAAATAACCTTGAAGTGCACAATTTGACTTCATAATAATCACATGAAGTCATTATTGCATCATTTAATTGGTCATCTGATTTTCTGTTTTATTGGATCATGTTCCCCTAGTATTTATAATAAAAGTAAGAGTTAATAAATGCCTTCAACAGAAACTAATTGATTTCAATTTCAAGCCATATCACTGCTACTCAGGTTCTTAATGAGAAAATAATTCTACATGGCAGCCAATATGAAATATTTCCCGTTTTATGTTCACAGTTGATTCAACAAGGGCAAAGGATAATTATGCTGAATTTTTTTTTCTTTCCTTTTTTTTTTTTAAGTTTCCAATACATGTAGATAAATAGTCAAATAGAAAACAGACTGCTCAAGGAGAGCTGATGATTCACCCTGGTGCTGAGTTGATACACTCTGATGCTGAGTATCTGCCATCAGAATTAAAAAGGGCTTCTTTCCTGTGTGGCACTGAGGGTGCTGAATGAGGTACAAACCAGTTTAAAAAGATGCATCACAGACAGAAAAATAATCTTCACTTAAGGAAGCCCATGCATATTTTTCCATACCAATTTATACTTGCTAGTAAGAAGAGCATACATTATTTCTGAAACACATGAAACATCAATCTTGTTTAACTTCTATTTTCTGAACGTGAAAGATCCTTCTATTTCAGTTATGTTCTGCAGACCCATTAAGTGACATCCATCATTACTTGCTCACCGAGGCATTATACACAGGAGAGGGGAACTTTTAAAATTATTTAAACCAAACTTGGAAAGACCCTTGATAGGTTTTGACATATTTTAACTTCCAATAGACCTTCTGCTTGTTAAAAAATATAAAAGAAAAATTAAAAGAAGACACCTGGCTAAGGCAGTCTTGCACATTATTGACTCAGATAACTGGCTTCAAGACAGCAATTTTTAAGTCACAGTGGAGAGCTGAAATAAGGGAAAAGTCCCCCTTTAACCTCTGCATACACTTTTGCCACAGTTGTATCATTTATTTTGCTGTTTGAGAACAAACTGCACAATTGCCGATCATGTCATAACAGACCTTTTACCACCTGTTAAACTTCTATTACATTAGTAATCATTCACCTTTAGAATTTTCACTAAAACTCAAGAAATCTGTGACTGACCCAGTACCATTCACATGAATAGATGAGCCATTCCCAGTTCAAGCACTCGACTGTCCTGAGACAGGAACATGCGCTGTACATCACCCTGCACAGTTCTCATGACAATATACATGTGCAAATAACCCTTAAGATGACAACATGGAGAGATCAGAAACTTATGAAGTGATTTTAAAATGTTTTAGCATTTTATAAATTATGTGAGTTTACATATACTATTAGCATAACATGTCCCTTGCAAGGAACTTCAGACATAAGTCAGGATTCTGATGTGCAAGGAATTAGAAAAAACATGGAGAAGATATCTCTTTACAATTGATTCTATGAACTCCAAGAAAAACAAGTAGAAAAAGACTGAGGGCAAACCAGAAAAGCAAGGAGATTGCCCTAAAGTTCTTACACAGCAAAGCAACGTTGCCTGTTGATGACAGCTCAAAACTCAAAAGAATAGAGAAATCTAAGGCTTAATTATTAAAACAAAAGGATTATTTTACACACACTGTATAAATACAGTGGTGCAGATGAGAGAAGAGTCACTTTAATCAAATTTTTACACATCATTTAAAAGTAATAACATGTATTTTAATGTACTACCAGAAAACTTCTTAAGTTTATTAAAACTTAAGTTCTAGGGAACAGTTTTTCATGGGACACAGCAAGTGCATGAGTCAAGAATGTAGCTTTTGAAGATTTTGAGATGCATGAGATTTATACTCTGTATTTTCCATTTACTGTATGTCCAATCAAGGTGTTTGAACTCTCCAAAGGAAGCAACACTTCAGCACAATTGGTACAGAAATTGGCTTGTAATCACTGGATCCTTCCAGAGACACTGTGTTCAAAGAAATTAAAGAAACCAAAGACAACATAAATATTTAGTATGTAAAGGTCTAGAATGGGGGGAGAAAAGCTACGAGGGAAACTGAATATCACTGTCCAACACTCAAACACTCCATGTGTACAGACACAGTTTTTGCAGTAGTGCCCAAGTTCTGAAAGTAAAACCCAGTAACGGGCATGTAGGGTAACAGACACATATTGCAAATATATCCTGCAAGAGCAAAAACATCTGTGGGACCATTAATGATATCAAGGTTTATTTAATAAGGATGGTGTTACCAGAGTTCAGGAGCAGGCATCTTGGCATAAGAAATCTAATTTAATAACAGGATGCTTTAAAACTCACCACTACATCATTAGTTTTATTTAATGGTTTGCAAACAACTTGGAACTCCAAATGAAGGTTGCAAACACAAAGATGAACCTACATATTGCTCCTGAAAAGAACTTACTGCTGAAGTGTCAGGCTTTTGCTTCATTTCTATAAAAGGGTGAAATACGGCTCTCCAGAATTCATATTACTGGGAGCACATCTAATTACCTATTTAGACAGGGTTTTCTTTTGCATTTTTAAATGTTTTTTTCTTCTCCTTCTTGAAGACTCACATCTACTCTAATCTTTCTGCTATCTCATATAGTTCACCGACACCTTTCCAGTGGCTTCACTTATGACTGTTTCATCAAGTGTAAACAGTCACAGATTTCAAAGCACTGTTACAAAACTGCCTTTTATCATATTCAGAGCTCCACTGTGCCTCAGACAAAATTCACAAATAAATCTTAATTTTAACACAAATTTTTCCTTTTCTGCCTTAGAAAACAAAAATCTCCCATTGTTATCCCCTGCATATCAATCTTTCTTCCCTTTAAAATCCTAAAAAGAAACTGAAATCTTTCATGCCAGCCTTTCAACAAAATTCCCCATTGGGTGAGCAGGAAGGTTCAGTGCTTGCTGTAATACTAACTCACACCTAGTCAAAATTCCTGTAGGTCAGGAACAATGTGGATATATATGAGAAAACAGTCCCATTATTCCAGTCTCCCATACTATCCTGCTTCTTAATTAACACCACATCATTTTAAAGAGTAACTAAAATTCCATTTCAAGCACTGAAGGCCTAGAAGCAAACTTGAATGCTGCTTTTGAAAACAGAATCTTGGCTTGACCACTATTTAGGACTTATGCCATTTCCTGCTAGAACCTGTTTTATTTCAAAACATTTCTGTCGCTGTTTGGGACTTCATCTACACTTAAGAAAGACACTCTACAAGTAGCATGTCAGTCTCTGCTGTTTGACAGGTAAAGACTAGGAGAGGGAAGACATTGTATTGCCTCTCCACCATCTTCACCACTGCAATTTCCAGAACAAGAACAGAAATAGTACCAAGAAATTAAGTAATGAAAGAAGAGTGAAGAGAAATCCCCCTGGTTACACTGTAGTACCTACCTCACTCAGAAAGAATCCTTCCTTCATCTTCTAGTCCACAGAGAAATACTGGCCCAAACAGGTCCTAAGCCATTGTCCTCTGGAAGCATGAAAGCTGTACTAGATAAAGGACTGTTTGGCTATTTGCTTCCTTCTGTTTTCAGAACTCATTACTTAAGACAGGTGAATTTGACTTTCTACACAGCATGATTCCTACATTGAACAAACATATTAAATCAGCTGCTTTAATTAGAATTGGGTTTATTTATTCTAGTTGAGAAATCTGGGTTATTGCTCTTGCTGACAAAATTCTGATGTTATTTTCTGTTCAAGGATTAAGGTTGAAGCTGATTACTGGTATAGGCCTGCTCACAAGTCTGGACACAATTAAAAAAACAACAGCATATTTTTCTTTTGGACTGATATAAAGTACTTACCTCAATTTGCATCATTAATCTCTATAAACGAAAGGACAGGATTTTTCAGCCACTGGGGTAGACTCCTGACAAAGGAAATCACCTACAGCACCTCCAGAAATGCTTCCTCCAGAGCGTTGAGCAGCTTTTGTGCTCTATCCGCACAAACGTGGCTTAAAGGCAGCATGTGATCTGAGATTTATGTAAATGTTCATTTCATTTAGGACAGAATATTCAATGTAATGTTTTCCAATCACCACCTACTTCAGAAGACGGTACAGAGTTACCTAATTTACTCTTCCAGCCCTGGAGATTCAATGCTTAGTATTCTAGTCTTATACTTCCCAAATGCAAGACTGCTACTCACTTTGGTATGTAAATCTTAGGAGTCAAGAGACAAAAATACCCAAATTAACAAAAATGAAGTGACTAATTATGTTTCCTATTTGCACAATTCAGACCAAAAAAAATCATTTTTTCAACTGTGTGTTTCTGTAATTGCTGGAGCAAGAAAGTTTATTTTCCAACTTCAATTTGCCTGCAAAGCTGACTACTGCCTCCATATATCCCTTCAGAGACGCCATTTCAAATTCTAAGCCCTGCTTATGTTTTATCATTTAAAAAGAAAGCAGGTCATGTTAAGTGGTTCTCAGGTGGGTTCCTTTCAGATAGGCTAAGCTCCTGCCTATGCAGATTAACACATTATTGTTCTTGTAAGACTTACTCATATTGATGTGATAAAAAATATAGGTCATCCTTTCACACTCAAGCTCTTCACTCTTAGGACTCAGTTTTCATTGTTTATTCACCTGAGTCTATAGGCTTGAATTAGTAGGACTGCTGAAAAAGACTTGTAGGCAATAAGGAGAAAGAAAAGAAACCTACTAGATTTGCCAAAAAAGATTTGCAATAAACCTGGACAAAGATACTCAGACTCCAAGTATGTGTCCTGCAGACAAGAGATGTGTAACTACTACTGACAGCGAGGCTGTGCTGTGACAGTTGTGTGGAATAAGGTAAAGAACCCCCGTGCACCACGTTAAAAACCAGCCCACCTGGGCCTCCCAAGACGCTGAGGGCCTGCCTTGTCACTAAGGCAGGGAACAACCACTCACACTCTGGTACAAGTACTATGTAAAACTATGAAAGTTTGGGCCAGGATTTTTCAAAATTGAGAATTTTTGTCAGTACAGAAGTATATAAACTTATATGGCTAATTGCATCTACATGAAACATGCAATGAAACCTCATATTGCTTTAGCATTTAGATTTAGTTTTCCCTTCAGAATAGTCATTCTTGGAAATTTAACGTTCATACAGGACATCTGCTGCTTTCCCTTGCTTTCTTATGAAGAGACTATAACAACATTAATTTTCATACTGTTTGTTTGCCATGACACAAGGACTTCTAGGTAAATGAGCTTGTCACTATAAATGCATTTTTTGACCTCTCAGGCTTCTGTTTATTTTTTTAAATCATAACAGATTTTCTTTAAACAGGATTTCACACCAAAGCATGAGGAAATCAAGTATAGCAAATAAGGTAAAACTGTGCAAACACAATTCCTGTCATCTATCATGCATTAAAAATGCAATACATACCAAGAAAAATATTTTTATTTTTTGCATATTGCAGACAACCTGACAACAGAAAAAAGGGAAATTATCAAAGGAATATCCAGAATCCCAACTTCTTTAGATCCCGGTAATATTGGTCTAACACCTTCCCTAAGATCTATATGGTACTTAACACTCTTTTACCCTCAGAAGCTCAGATTACTGGATGAACACATCATCCTGCAGAGAAGTGAACCCAGCTGTAATGGATGGTGGGACAAGGTGCCATGTGGTACCATTAGCAAACTATACCTTCTTCTCATCTTACAAAGCCAGTTATCACTGGCACAACCATCTTTTCTGAATCCCTGCCTCTCCCTTCCCCTGCCACACACAGCTTACAGCCGTGAGGCAGTTCCAGAAGCTATCTGTGCTCAGCAGTTCTGAACACAGAAATGTGTTCTGCATCTCAGATTACATTCTTATGTGCCCAGATACTGCTGATACCTTCCTTAGGCAGCTAAGCCTAAATGATTTCAAACCTGAAACTTCCCAAGCAGTGCTTGCAATTTACTCTGAATTGGAGTTTGTATGTACTATTGGAATCTGCTGTCAAACCAGTCTGTATCAAATTCTGGTTTCTTCTAGTATTTCTAACGTACCTGTCCTCTAACACAATCAAAATAAAATATCTTTCACACCAGAGTATTTTTCAGAATCAGAAGGAAACAGTATGTTTCTCTCCTTAAAAGTCTTTCTGCTGTATATGCAGTCAGCTGTTCAAAGGCTGGGGACAGTGCAAGGATCTTGTATAATCACACCTTCATGTTTGATTATTCTGGACAACATGGAGAAACACAGCAGGAGAGTAAACAACAAAGCAGCCACAGCTTCCATGTACATCCAGGCTGAGCAGCAGCAGAGCTAAAGCAGAGTGGAAAACACTTCCTTAGACTGCAATAACAGTTTAGCCCTCAGAGGAGAGGAGGCCCACAAAGATTACAAATATCAGGATCTTTATTGGGCCATGTATCTGATACACTCTGAGACAGCTGTACCCAGTAATTGTATCAATCAGAACAGGTGTACCAAACCATTCAATTCAGCATCATTGCCCCTAAAAACTACCTGAGTTTTATCCATTAAACATAGGAACATGAACAGTTATTACTGTATCCTGTAAGGGGAAAATAGTTAAATTCCCAAGTCTCTGAAGACGAATTAAGATTAATTTAAAATCACATTAAAGCATAATAATCAGCTGAGAGAGAGTGTGGATTCCTCTGTGGTACAGGATCTAACCATTGTTCAGCACTTTCAGTACTACTACAACACAAAGTAAAACTAACCTATGATTCTATACAAGGAACTCCCAAAGTACTGCCAGTAGGAAGCCTCAGAATGGTTTGAATATTTTTGTTTCCTTATGATTCTGCTCAATGCATTCTGAACAAGGCATTTCACCTTCTACATTTAAAATAAGTCAAAAGTGACAAAGACCAAACATACATTTTTAACTAGAGATTTGAAAAAAGAGATTATGTGCTCTGCCTTTCCAAAGCTTTCCAACATGATCTCTGAAGCCCTCTTGCTGTGGAACCAATGACAACAGTAATGAAATTCAGACTGTCTCAAACCATTCTTTGACAGAAGACCTATTTTATTATAATCCACCTTAAGGATCAAGAAATAAAGGTCACAATCTTACATACGCTCCTGTGAATGACATATTTAATGGTGCCAGAAGTGAGCTAAAATTTTGCTTAAAAGGCTAAAAACAAATTCACTAATTTCAATTCTTTCTAGAGAGAAACTTACATATGATTTCATCTGAAAAAATGTACAGTATTTATAATCAGTTCACATAAAAAAAAAAAAGGAGTGGGAGAAAACGGAAAAAGTCACACATTTTTAAGACCTTTGTTTTTGTTTGTTATCTGCACAGGAATGGTACTTGGAAAGGAGTATCTGCTCAGCAGGGATTTACCTGTCAGGAAAGGCCACTGACTCATCAAAAAAAAAAGAAAAAAAATCACTTATCTGAAAAACAGTAAAAGACACAGGAACCTGTAAAAAATAAACTTTCCAAAGAAATTGATCCATTTTTACAACAATTCATAACTTTTTTTTTTTTTAAGTTACTGAAAGAAAATAAAGTTTCAAAGGAAAAACAGGTCAGTTAACAACACTCCAAACAGTGACCTCAAAGCATGCAACAGCCCTGTTGCACAGCGTGGTTCTATCACTGACAAACCAAAGCTGGGGCTTCTCCATAATCAAATAATACTCAGTGTTTTAAACCAAAAGTCACAACAGACTTCTAAATCTTGTCCAAGTGTAGAAGTCCAAACAAGTCATATTTAAAATACATGATTTCTGTTAAAATAACCACCCTCCTGACACAATAAAAAGGGTACAACATAATGCAGGTGATAATTCTTTCTGTAAAAGATTTTGTTTACCCTTGAAAAGGTTATGATTTGGTCTCATAAGACATAATGTTGTTCCTTCAATAATGACAGTTCATGCTGTGATCACACGGATAAAACTGACAGGAATCAGAATACCTCTACTCCTGAAAAAGTGGAAACTAGTCTTTAAAACTTTTAGAATCCCATAATGGCCAAACGTAGATTTGTTTTCTTCCAAGAGCTGAGGACAGTTCAGTTCAATTACACAGAAGGAATGAAGCTGAGAAAGCATTGAGTTATCATCACACATCCAGACTTGCATCATGACAGTTAAAGAAAAGGAACAAAGGATTGTCTTCACTCAAGCTAATAACTAATTATGTATCTGCCAAAATCAACTCATGCTACACTGCTACAAGAGGCAAATAAAACTTCACAATTTAGTCCACTGCTAAAAATACCTGCCTTCCCCTGCCTGGGATTAGACACCCCAGTACTCCCAGTGCAGAGAATCAGTTCCAGGGGAGCATTCTTTAGGTTCATAAACTACTATATAGGCATTACATGCCACTAACAACAATGATATCCTTTTTCTCCTTGCAGAACTACCAGATGCAAAGATGTGAAGCCAATCTTCATCTCAAGTTTTCATCTGCATTAACTGCCTTCTGCTATGACTTCATTCTTCCTTCAGTTTGAATTTCTAGAACAGTCATTTGAAAGAAATTTCCATTATGTACTCACACATCTAATCTTCTGAAAAGGGCATTCTGACTTCTTGTTTTTAAAGTGCTTTTGCTATGGAGGGATCACTTTGTACTTTACTCTCAGAAAGCAGGCACATGCATCTGCACAACAAATTCATTACAGATTACGTATTGATGTAACCTCAGATTTAAGGAATGTGGTAATTTAAAATACATAATATCCTGAATAGTTAAAAGCTACCTCCAACAAAAAGGAGAGATTTATTTTATAAGGCTGTTTACCCAGCTGCAATTGGAGTCTGCTACTGAGTGCACCTTCTATCACCATCACCTGTTCCTAATTCCTGAGAAAGTGCAGGGTAACAAGGCTTAAGAATGCAAAGATCTGCTACTGGGATTGCTGCTATACTGTTGTTTTTTACCAAGAGCTCTTAAAAAAACTAATTAGAACTCCTACTTCAAAGCAATATGCTTGTTAGCATAAATTAGTAAGTCTGTCATTAAAAAAATAAGAGACACATCAGACTGTGTTCCATAATTCATATTATCAGCCTGCAACTTTACATATATATATTTTAAGAGAAAGACACACACTTAATTCACAAATTTTAGAAAGAACATACCCAAATGTGATGGCTTGGCCCCAGCTAGTACCCAAGCAACCACATAGCCACTTGCCCATACTCCTCTGCTACCAGGACAGGGGAGAAAACAGAAAGAACAAAAAGGAGAGAATTCAAAGGTCAAAACAATGACAGAAAAAAATCACTTGCCAATTACTGCTGCAAATAAAATGGACTTGAATTGTGAAATTATACCTAATGTCAGTTAGCATTTTAATTACTGATTCAGGTATTCAGAAACAAAGAAGACAAACAGTTAAAACACTTACAGAAAACACTTATCCTCCTCTTTCCCAGGCTCAGCTTCCCTCCAGACACATCTACCTCCCCCCACCTCCAATTCCCACTCCCTTGTCATCCCTGCAGGTTGCATTTGGTCCCTCCAGGGGCAGGACCTGCCTTGCTGTGGGGTATCCAGGTGCCACAGACCCCTCTGGAATGTCATCAGCTCTACCATGGAACTGCTCCTACTCCTCTGGCCTTACCATTCATCTTTCTGGCACTTTCTGGCCTTTCTTAAATAGCTATCACAGAGGCTCAACCAGCTCTACCAATGGGCTGACACACATCCTGCAGCAAGTCCCTGGTGGAGCCAACTGCACCAGCACAGGGCAGCCTCTGGCCTCTTCTCACAGAGGTCACCCCTGCAGATTCCCCCCACTTGCCATTTAGGCCCAATAAAATCAACTAATGAGATTTAAACAAAAGGTTAGCTCTTTCTTCCTGCCTTTGCAATAGTTAATCTGAATGATTATTGGTTGGAATCTTGAAAGAGGAATTTGCATCCAGAGCCAGCCCCATTTATACTCCTGGCTCTCCCTGGGTCCTTCACCAATACAAGCCACGTTCTCTGACTTGGTTCCAGCCCATCTGCCCTGCCAAGGACAGCAATGCCTCAAATCCTACTGAGAAAAGAATGAAGCAGCCTCTATATACAATATTTCCCCACTGCTTATTTCCAAATAGTTCTTAATCATTTACCAGCTTTCTGCTACAGGACTGTACCGCTAACACTCACAAAGTCTTCCTTTTGCAATAAGTTCTTGAGTTCACTGATCAGTTACTGCACACATTTCATACCAATTCCCTCTTCCCCACCATTTTCTGGGCCCACATCACCAGCAGCCTGCAGGGAAAAAGGGCCTTTTCAATAGCTATGAAGTAAAGGTAAAAAGGATTCTTGTGGCTGTTAGTGCTTCTGAGGGCTAGGGTGAAACACCACAAAGAGCATCTGTACTCCACCAGGCTCTACACCAAGGAAACATCCCATAAACCCTCACAAACCAAAGATCATTTGCTGACCCACTCACAACCCACTCACTTGACTCTGCAAGTGACCTCTACTCACCCCACACGCAGCCATGTAAAGGGCAAACTTGTATCATTCCTAATGAGTTCTCTGTGGATATAAAGGAGGCATTCCCTTTATGCACTGGTTTGGATTTTGTTATATGTTCAGTGCACTGGTGCTCCTGCTTGGCTGACCACAGAAGATATTCCTACATGCATGTGAAATTAATTAGTTTTATACTAATCTACAGTTCCACACTGCAAGAAAACAAAGAAGAAACAGATGGTGTACACAGAACTCACTTTGAACATAATGCTTTTCAACTTTCCTTTCCAGGGAAACTACCACAAAGCTTACTAATCACACGGCCATTCCCTGACTCATTGCCCTGCTTTCAGGGTGCTCCAGCAATAATCAGATAATTAGATTTCGTAGCACATACATTACAAAGTTGATTGATGCTTTTCCCTGACTCCCCTCATCCGTTCCCCTTGTGCTGCTGGCAAGTCTGAACAGAATCCGGTCATAGATAAACAACTGCATTTCAGATCCTCTCAAAGAAGACAAGATAGCTGTTGAAGTCTTTTTCCTTTTTAAAATTTGCTCTTAGTAGAATAACAAAACATGTTGAAAACTAAATAAGGGACAATTAAGACTTTTTAAAAAAATTATATACCTTTTGACTAAGCACAGTGGTGAGGCATAGTTTGCTGGACTTCCTTGATAAGTAGAACACACACATTGCTCCTTTCAGACTTCATCTCACACTCTTCCAATAGGAGCACAGTGAAGCACACCAAAAGGCAGCTGCAGCCTAGTATCATTTTCACAAGCCCTGCCTTGCTCTCTGCCCCAACTTCCTTTGCCCCTCATTAGAAAAGAAAGAACACACTGAAGGTAAAACAGGATGAAGAAGCAGCCTAAGAATAGCCCTGATACCAAGTCTTCCTGAGCCAGGGTCCAATTCCAACTGTTTGGAAGGCAGAGACTTTATGAAGCAGTCTCTGTACTTAAAATAATTCAATACATTCATCTTTCATTAATTTGCTTCAGTTTAAATAGGTTTTTTTAGCATTTGGGAACGGGGTTTCATAGCTTACCTGTCACTGAAAAAGAACCTTCTCCTGTTTGAGCTTACCACCTTGTGTTCTCTCTGTTATCAAAAAGTACCAACTATTCCCTCTTTCCAATATTGTACAGACCTTTATCAAAAGCTCATTTTAGTCATCTGTTTTCCAGCCTTTTCAAACTAGTACAACTCTCACATTGTTCTCTCTTTCTTTCCCAATAATTCCAGACATTCACATTGCTTTTTACCAGGCCAGGATGTCTCACAGAACTACTGAGGAGTTAATGGTCAGCTCAGGGATCATTGCTTCATATGCAACATTAGGATTTCCCCATCCATGTGGCTCACTTAAAGTTCAATGTAGCTCAACATAATTTCACATTTTAGCATCCATTTTCTGGAACTCTTCAGCATTTACAAGTCTTAAATTATTTAGTATAATCAGCACTTCTGGTTAAGCCTTCACTCCTTCACTTAGCCTCTTACACAGATACTGTATTCCCAAACTACAGCCTTTGAGTTCAGTCACTGATGTATTTTCCAAATTCTACAATGCAAACTATTCTTTCTTATGAGCCTGTGTCAATATTCACAGAAGTGCTCAGTCCCAAGGGGTTTTCTGAACTTAAAGCCGTGGCTGATTCAAGGATTAAAGCAAACTCACTAAAGACAAAATACAGCAATTAATAGATATGTGGGTCTAACTCCTATGAGCCCCAAAGAATTTAAGAAAGCTGCTGGATATTAAGTCACATTTGGCACAGTGTGCTGGGATAATTTTTCACACAAATGAACTTGACACAGAAAATAAATTAAATCTGTATTCCATCATTGAAGTATGAGTGATGAAATACAGTGGCCTATAATTTTTTGCCATGAAGCTTAATAAAATTTGTACCCAGGAATACTGTTCACAAGACTGGTCATAAAATCAGTTTGTAAGCAGTTTTAGCATCTAAGGAACATGATCACAGCTGACAAACTCAAGTTTGATCAGATACCACACCAAATTGGACATTTTTCACAAATTTAATGCTGAAGCAAAGCAGAGGAAAGCAAAAACCCCCTAATAGGTCTCTTGAAATGCTTTCAGTCAGAATCAGTTATCTAACCACTTAGGCAGCACAATTAGAATAAAACGGTGCTTTAAATTGGCCCATGAAAATCATCTCCCTGCAAGACATAAGGAAATAACCACAAAAATAGAATTACTTTGCAACTATCATAATCGAGTTTTCTGTGCATACTTCAGTATTACATTAAGTTCTTACCTCTAACAGGATCTCAAAAGAATCCACAGGGCAGATCCAAAGAGAAATTTGTCCTCTCAGCACTGGGCTTTTAGGTTTCCTAAGTGGAACTTGTGAGTTTGGACTACAGGTATCTAACTGTAATAACAAGACAAAACTAAAATATTACTGGAAAGAAATTCCCTTGCCAATTGAAAATGAAGCTTCATGAGATGGTCAGCAGAAATATTGACTGCACATGGATTTATCTTAACTTTTGGCACATCACTCAGTGCAATTTGGGAGTTCTTTGTCCTAGCTGAGAAGAACAACCTAGTGCCTCTCCTGAACAAAAAGTTGTTTCAAACCTTTCTTAAGTTTTAAAATATGCCAAAGGAAGGCCACTATTACCATCCTTCTTCTTCTCTCCCCATCAGCTCATTCTTCACAGAATCTGAAGAGGTTTAGTTCCCTCTTCCACCATAATTTACAGCACCTGTTCCCCAAATCCTGATTCACATCCAGGCAATTGACTGTTATAAAATTCACCTGTTGAAATCATTGTGCTTTACATGCATAATTTTAAGAGTCAAGAAAAAAGAGCAGGGGCAAGGCCTCTGACCCAGAGAAGAGGCTGTAAGAGGCATCTGATTTTAAACAGCCTCTGAACAACTAAACAGCACCTGCAGCAAGGCTGAGTTATTCCAGCTGAGGATCATAACTACTAAATGAAGGTGATCCTATTCATGTGTTTGCACTACACCATAACAGATTCCTTAAGAGGATGAGAAGGCATCTGTACCACAAAACAGCGAGGTCAAAAAAAGCAAAGGGAATAAAGCTCAACTTCCAATACACACAAAAGTAAAACTTCCAAAGCAAAGGGCAAACTTTTTGTTTTTGGGGGGGAGAGGAGAGAAGGTGTGTGTGTGTGGGTAAACCTATGCCTTAGACCAGGTAACAGCTGAACAGTTTTCAAATATGACAGTTTTGCATTTAAGTGACTGGATTCCAGCTCACTACACATGTTGTTCTCAATCTTCTTGTGTTTAGTCTAGACTTGACTAACCAACAGTTTTGACTTTTACTGAACACAAATGCTGTACCATCCCCAGTCTGGCTACCACACCTGAGAGCCACAGTCGGTGAGAATGTGTGTTCATGACACCATGTATGTTTTCTGATGAACAGCCTTCTAACCACACATGAACAGAGGAAGGATGTTAACATCTAACACGATGGGAAGTGTAAATAGATTACTGTGACTACTTTACATGGATGCACACCGAGAAATAAAAACCTATCAGTGATAAACTGCAGTAATAATTCGGATATGAGATTCTTAAAAACTTGTGAACTTGCCAGAGATACATCTACACCATCCATCCCTATAAAGCAACCTCAAATGAATATCCTGTAAAATGATGAATATCCTCTTATTTCAATTAAACTGAGACATCTTGAAAAGCATATGAAACATGTTAAATCAGCAGCTTAACCCATCAAAACTAACTTTAGGAGAGTCATCAACAAAGTGACTGCAATTTTTTTCAATGAAACTAAGAGTAAATGAACTTGCATTAACATTTAGTTATTTTATGCAAATGGCATGCAGAAAATGTCTGCTTTGCTCAGATCAAATTTAAGGTAAATACACATTTAGATACCTGTGAACAGCTATGGCCTTTCTTAAAATTCACATTTGTAAGACTGCATTAACTCCCAGATCCATGCTTGCAGTGAATTTTGAACACCCATAAAGAGTAGGGAACTGCATTTCAGTTTGTGATGTTTCATGGTTTTTCACACCACCTTTTGAACACCGCTTTGCCAAATATCGAGCACAGTATTTGCAGAGAGTTCATTTCAGTTAACTGAACACTCTCCATCCTAATAATCTTTTAACATGATGCAGTGTATTGAGATCAAATCCAAGCCTTTTATGAAAGTACAGAACTTCAGAATGCCACTTATAGCCTCAATCTCCAATTGATGTTTCCGGAGAGCTTCTAGAGCAGAACCTAGACCAAATTAGGTTTGGGGATAAAAGGCTGATTTAAAGGATTTCTCATTTTTTCAAGTGACCAAACAAAGCAATAGTATTTTTTACAAAATATTCATGTTTTGATGAAGGAATCAGAAGCCTAAATGGTTAACATTCACATAAAAGCTGAAGGAGAAGGTATGGAGAGCACAGAATCTGCTCCCTCTTCTTCCTCCCCAGACAGACAACAGCACACTTCCATTTTCTTGTCCTCCTCTCACAATATACTTTTTTTTCTTCCTGGTTCTCTTCTCCCAGTACTATATTGTTCCCATAGTCATTACTGTGACATTTAGCAAGTCCATCACAGATGCCTTTCACTGCTGTAAAAATACTTCTGCCTTTAGCCAAGCTCAGTTATACTTTCTTCTCTTGAAGCAAGGGACTCAAATACCATCGTTTTGCTGGCAACTTTCTGCCCTAGTTCTTTCTATCCAGTGAAAATTCCAGTGGAATGTTTATGCTTGAATGGCTGTAGACTGATGCAAGAAAAAATCCACTGACGTGATTTACACTTCAGAAGAAATAAAGACTACCAATTTCAGCTGGGTTCAGTTGAGCTGGGCTACAATGGAACCAAACAGTTCCAAAATGGAACCCGAGTCCTATTCACCAGCTGGCATTAAATGCTTAGTTAGTCAAGCTTAATTGCAATTACCAATCTATCAGTTGTTGAACTGCGACTATCATTGCTTTCTGCTTTCCATGGCACATAAGGGATTAGATTTTATTATGAATGACTTACAGATGCTAAACCCCTTGCATAAAATCTACAAGCCTTTAATGGCAAAGTATACTGTGGACAATATGTATTTCACTAGTTTAAAATCCTAAAGGTATTACTTTGGCTTTCCTTTTCTTTTTTCCCCCCTAAATTAAGATAATAATGATAAGGTTTATTATCGTTATTGTTACTCATTTGCAAAGAAAAATCACAGCTATACACTTTTGACTCTCTAGACAGTAACACAGCTGCAACTCATACCAGTTTGAAAATGTAGACATTGTGTTTGGTGGTAAACTCATCACCAGTAGGTAGATTGCTGGAATGAATATATAATTAGCTTGAGATAGTACTTTAAGGAATATCATTGTGAGCTCATTCATATACTCGTGAGCAATTGCAGCTGCTTCTTAAAATTTAATAAAAACTTCAGAAAGAAAAAAAAATAAATCTCTGGACTAGGAATTCTCCAGAACAACCTAGAGAAAAAAACCATTTTAATTCCTTGAAATACTGGTGTGCATCCGTCTGCTGTACATCACTGTACTTGTCACATGTCATGAATTACATTACCAAACTATGGTATTTGTCTCAAATGGTGTCAGAATGCACACTGTAAACACAAAGAAGGAAATTATTTTCTTGCTGGACAACCTCCAGGGTGCAGTATTTTCTTTTGCCATTGCACCACAGCCACCTTGTAATGGAAACAGATCTTGTACTAACAAGTTCTAAGCTCCCTCAAGAGTAGTCTCTGTGCGAAGTTCTTAATGGAAGTACAAAACCACTGTGCATTTCAAAGCCTGTGCTTAGAGCTCTCATTTCAAGATGTCTTCGTAGAAGCCTGCTGAATTTAGTGGTATGATCACAGTAGAAGAGATTTTTGCAATATTGCAGTAATGTGTTTATTTAAGAAATAACCAGAAAATACCTGTGAGAAAAAGGGAACACTGAAACGCCCCAGCTCGCATTTATATTCTCCAAAGCAAAAATGCTGTAGCAACACCAACATATTTGCCAGAATCAAGTACTTGATTAAACCTGGCTTGTGATAAACAAGCTGTATCTTTGCATCCCTTATTTTTAAATAAATATCTCTACTACTTAATAATGGAAAATTGTCAAAGCACGGTTATTCTGTTAAACGTAATCCTTTAAATGGAACTTTGCCTACTTCTGATTTATGAGCATTGCCCATACTTTAGTTTCAACACCATCTGATAGAAAGACAAATTAACATTTTCTCAGTACAGCTTCATCAGACACAAGAAGTGCCAAAACTTGTGTTGGGAAATCTCCAAATAAGTGCATATCCCCCTTGTTCACAGAGTTCTGTTGAGCCATTGTCCTTTGTGCTCCAAGGTAAAGACACTATTTAAAACAGTACTGCATAGCAATGTAATACTCTCAGTATAAATATTACACTAGATATCAGCCCCAACCTTGTTTTACTACATTTTTCTAACAATGGAAAAGAGAAGGCAACACCAAGTGGCAGTGTTTCTCTACAAATGTTCCCAAAATAATCTGACAGTTTAAAAGTTCAAATGAAGGCCAACAAAAATCTCATACAGCTCTCAAAGGGCTGTTTAAGTGCATGTTGGCTATGGAACCATCTCTATTTCAGGACTGAGAAAATGCTTGGCAAGGAATCCACGGGAAAGGACAAGAAACCTCTGCAGTTGGAAAATACAGTATTTATAGAAGTTGCTCTCTGGATGATTTGCTGAGGGGAAAGACACTTGCATGCAAAGGCCCAGGCCTTCAGTCTTCTTCAGAGGCTTCCCCAGTGCAGGACACAGGGCAGGGTTTTCCTCCGTACAGTCTGGAAACTGAGTTAAGCTCTCACAAAGCAATGTGTAACACAGCAAGTTCTTATCTCTGAACTGCTTCAAAAATTACTTTTTCATTTAGCTTTCAAACAGCATTCTCTCACACAATAGCTGGGAGGTAGATTCTGTGAGAGACAGAATAGGTAAACATTTTTATGAAAACCTCATGAAACAAAGAGCACCTTAGAGATTTTTTGGGGGAGGTGTATGATAATATTGCAGTGTTTTAAATCTTACTCAGATTAATGAATTTATTTATGTACATTGGGCAAACATTCTATACTTTGGATTTGTATGAGGAAGAAAAGTGTTATATTCTCTTCATTATTACTGCATTGGGAGAAAACAGAAATTAACTGCCTGATCCATTATCCTGTTTAAGACCTTTCTGTAGCACAAATGATCTGGATTAGTGGCAAAGAGGGCACTTTTGGGAGATTCAGTACTCCCACAGCCCTTTGACAGAACTATTACTAGGCTCTTCCACTAGTTCAATAGAATTCCTTGTGAAGCCTCTTCAGTATGAAATAGGCAAGGTATTGTTAAAGAATTTCTGCTTCCAATTTTCAGAAAGCATAGTGCAATGTTCTAAAAATGAAAAGCACTGTGCAATGAAAACCCATACTACTCCTCAAGTACAGCTAAATGCTGACTTACATAGAAAAATAAAACAAAAATAAAGAAGAAAGTTACAAAACAGCACAACAGAACAACCCCAAATGGACTGCCACTACTCATTGTCATTTGACCATCTCTATAGTGAGGCACCTTCAATCTCAATGGCAGCCGATATTTTCTAACTGAAAAGCTACAAAATACATGCCAACAGAAATCTGAAAGAGAAAGTTGCAGAGGAAACTTAATTCCTACCTGGGAACACAACTTCCATTCTTCTGCTGTGTAATAACCATAATTCCAGTTGTGGAAAGGGTTGTTTTTCTTAATGGCATTCTAAGCTTTAGAATTAAATTCCTATCCAACTTTTTGGTTGCTTGTGATAACTGCAGAAAAAAAAGGGGTTGCACCCAGAGAGCAGGCAGAGCTTCGGATGTATTCAGCTCAAAGCATATTCAAATGTTACTGTGCAGATTATTAAAGCACACTGAGCCACAAAAGGTGGGTATGTAACTGAAATACACGTGTTTAAATACAAGGTCCCATGCTACTAAATTTATCCAGATGAAAATACTGACAACACTTACAAAAATTCTTCAAGCCATTTTCAGAGTGACAGATTTTAGTTTCCAATAAATATTAATAAGCTTAAACTGAAAAAAATAAAACTGTTCTCCTTTACTAAAAAGTGACTTTGCATCTCCTGCAGAATACTAAGAGGCTGTAGGGACAGACTGAAAGAAGGCAACTGGCTGATAACTTCTTTCAAGTATTTTATTGCATTGTTACTGTGAGTGATAAAAGAAAAGATGCAAATGTTGTATCACATGCAGCTATGCTGGCATTACTGTGAATTAATCAAAGAATACCCACACTGAACTATACAATGTATTTCCAACACAGGACTGAAAAGATGCCAAATGTAGTGACATCATGTTAGTGGGGAGAAACTACAGCTTTTCAGGTGGAAGCAGGGGGAGGGGAATGCAGTCATTCCCTCTGCACTTCTAAAAGAAAAAATCACCAGTTTTCAGCAGCAGAAAGGGACGGCAGAAGCAGCAACTGAGTTTTACAGAACCCGTGGTGTGATCAGTCATTGCTCACATGGACAGACAAGTGCTTCAGCCTTTTTGCTGAAAACATTCATCATCACAGTGGATTTATTGTTCTGCTTCAATACGTTATTGAAGCAATTCTAGGAAAAGCGACAAGTTGGGAACCATAGGACTATGTTAAAATGTTGAAGGTTCCAATACTGCAGAAATCTTACAATACAAAAGAAATTTGTATCTTCACATAAGCACTGTAGAAATTCACACTGAAAGGCAAATCCCAAGAATTTGTGAAGGTGTGCTGTTTACAGAAAACAGCTGTGAATTATGTTTCTCCTGCTGTTCAAGAAGTATCTATGGACTGAAAAGTCAGCCTGCAAAGGATACAAAATGCATGCAAGGAATTAGGAAGCAGGTATGCAAGGAAGATTATAGAACAAATGAGTGGGGAAGGGTGGCTTTAAGCAATACAGGCTTTTGGCTGAATAAAGGAATTCACCCAAAGGAAATTTCAGCCTCTGGTTTCCCAGACCAGACAGCCAAGTTCAACTTCAGCATGACATGGACAAAACCTTGTACCTAAGAAGGAGCAGAGGTCTCCAGGTAAAATAGAACAGGAGGATTAACTCTGCATAACTAGGGAAAACGTAAAAGAATGCACTTCCTAAGAACACATATTTTAAAATAAATATTAATTTTAAAAAATCCCCAAATTAAAAACCCAAGCAGAAAAAACCATATCCCTGATGTGAGATGTGAATCTAGCTGAATGACCATTAAACTATTGTTCTGTAGCAAAAAACCAATACTCAATTCAGAGCTCCTTAAAATCAAAAGAAATTGGATGTTTTCAGCAAGAGGAGGTTGTATATAAATTTCATCTACTTACCCACTCCTGCCAGATCCCCAATCAAAACAACAGTCTTTTCTGACAGCATTCCCCCCACTCTGAATATGCCTATTTCCCAAAATCGAGCACAGCTTATTCCCTATTTAACAGGATACAGGACACTCAGGACAAACAGAATGACTTTATTATTCTTATCATTATTGCTGTGCTGTACATTCAAGAACAGAAGACATTTCAAAGGACTGCTAAGTCCATTTTCCTGTCCTGAAGCAAGATTCAAAAATAGACATCTGTCTAAACTATCCTTATCCCAACTCCAGCACATGCCCCCACTCAGAAAATAATTCTGTTATTTACACATGGTAAATGCCATCTTTCTTCTTGAAAATTGAATTGCCTTTTCCACTCCTTATCCTTGCAAGACTCTTATTGATCACTAGCCTCCTAATGACCAAAATAATTAAATCCAAAAACCTAACACAGTGTGCACTGTTAAATCCATGTCCAGGCTTCATCTTCTACAATAAACAAACATAATTAATCTAAAAATTGCTCATAGTATATAGAGGCAAATGTATTTATTTTCATTACCCTTTACCAGACTCCTTTCAAATCCTCAATAATACTTTCCATCTGACACATGGTTTAAGTATAGATCTTGTCAATGCTACTGAGAGAGAAATTACTACTCTTGCATAGACTCAGGTTCTTAGGAAAAAAAAATCACTGCTGAAAGTGTTACCTGTAATTAATCATTCAGTTTGATTTTTTTGTAACACAGTTATTCTCCAGTTTGCATTTGATCATTGAATTTTGCATTCCAAATGAAGTATATTTTATAATGTCACCTTTCTCTATTTTATTTCCTTTTATTGATTTCAGATTACAGTTGCAGTTCACAGTTTGCCTTTCTAATCTTGCCCTTAAAAGTGCTTGCATAAAACTACACATCAGCAAGAATAAAGAAGTTAAGAAGGTGATCCATTGTCTGCATGTCTCCCACACACATTATCTGTTGCACTCATTCTCTATTTATATTAATGACACCAGAAATATTTTGTGCTCTGCATCAAAGTCCCACAGGTTGTACTTACCAACCTGGTACAACAACATAATTTATCACTTTACATCAAGAAAAGACAGGGTAAGTCAGGCATTTTAAGGATTTTTTTGTATGCTAAGGAAGAATGTGCCCAATGTAAAAAAAAAAAAAAAGGGGGGGGGGGGGTGGGTTGGAGGGGAAGCCAATTATTAAAGTTTAGTGTAAAAAA
>JAWWEU010000017.1:15000865-15051596 GCA_035583155.1 Acropternis orthonyx
CCCCCCCCCCCCCCCCCCCCCCCCCCCCCCCCCCCCCCCCCCCCCCCCCCCCCCCCCCCCCCCCCCCCCCCGGAGGGGAACCCAATTATTACAGTTTAGTGTAAAAAAAGTGATGTTTTAGAGAAAAATAATAGCTCAGGCACTGGAGACATTTGAAATCAAAAGAACTGTGACAAATTGCTACAGCAAGAACATGATTAAAAATGGACAATGTGTTCTAAGTGTTGGAATGTGAAGTATGCACACAGTTTCCTTCTCTTTTTTTTGGAACCAACCTTTCATTCCCAAGGCTATCTACTAGGAACTATAAAAAAAGTTGATAGAATATTTGCAGTCTGACACCAGCTGACTGGGCATTAGAACCACCAGCAGCAATTATGTCACAAATTGTAGGCAAAAGCTGGAAGAGCAGTGGGGAAGTCTGGAACTTACAGAACTTTAAAGTTCTGGAGGTACAATAAAATGAACAATCCTTAAGAAAAAACAACAGAGGATACCTTGGAGTTGCTCAACAGCAGCACCTTCAGTTCCAGTAACATCTTCTTCCACTGTTTCTTTCTGGCATGTTTCTTCCTATTTCGCCCTGAAGTCAGAAGCTCCATCCCTTCCAAGGCCTATGCAAAGTTGAAGCAACAGCTAAGGGAGAGAAAACACAGATTAGGTAACTTCCCAGGGCAACACACTTTTAATTCAGTTTTGATATTCTCTTGCAGGTATAAATAGATCCATTCATATAATGAAGTATTTGGAGAACTTTCCGTTCCTGAAGACCATCTTGGTACAGGTTCAGGTTCTGCAGAGGAAGCTGCTGACTGGCAGCACTGATGACTGTTCATCTGACTCACTGCATATCTGTTTTGTCTTACAGTTGTCCCATATAATTAGTGAAGTTTGTAGAAATCTGTACGTATCTAAAATATACATAGATTTCTAGTAAAATAGAGGAGTAATACTAATAAAGGTTTTAGTAAAGCATTCCCTGCCTCCTCCCTCTTTCATAAGTTAATTATGGAAAAAACTCCTGAGAGGAATAGCTCTACTGAACAGTAATTTGATTTTGGTGAGAAACATTGCCATCATCCAGTCTTAACTGGGCCACGCCTCCAACTGGGCCATCACTGGTAAGGAAAAAAAAATACACTGGAGTTAATGGACCTGTTTTGCTTCTGAGAGTTAAAAGAGAATTAAAGGTCTAAATACAACATCCATGTTGATCAGTGTTAAGTTACATTCCTTTTTATTCAGTGCTGGAGAAAATCCTCCACAAGTATCAATGGAATTGCAAAAGCAAACCCATTGTATTTGCAAGGTCATTACACATTCAAATTAAATCCTGCCTCTCCGCACGTCTTGGCTATATAAGTCCTATGTTTCCTTTATAAGATGTATCTTTTTCGTCTTGGATGAATTGCTTTCCAGCCTGGAACGTGGAATGCTGGTTGGTTACTTGTCAGTTTGAAGAGATACATCCTTTCTACTTGCAGAAGTTATGATCTTTTCCCAGTCCATCTTTACTGACCAAGGCTATATCCCTTATCCAAAAGCTAGAAAATTCTCAGCAGGTTAAGCAAAAATGCAAGGCTCTTACTACATTAGAAGCACACATGACTTTAGCCTAAAATAATTCTACATTAGTTCTTTTATATTATTTTATATTATTTTGTATTATTTTATATTATTTTATATTTAAGTGTTAGCTTATTAAAATCTTGGAAAAATTAAAACCTTAAAGGAGAAACTTATCCATACCAATAAATCCAGGCTTAAGTGGGAATGTACAGGATTTAGCAGCTTTTTCAATACACAGTATTTAACAGCTCTCTTTCAGTCCACCCATCAGTGCCCGGGTTCCCTCACACCCGGGGCCGATTCCCCCTCACACCGGGAATGATCTCCCCTCACACCCCGGGCCGATCCCCCCTTACACCGGGCTGATCCCCCTTCACACCCGGGGATGATCTCCCGTCCCACCTTGGCCAGTTCCCCCTCACCCCCATGTCCCCTCACACCTTAGCCAGTTCCCTCACCCCCGGCTCTCCTCACCGCGCCCTCAGGTAGCGCCCGCCCCCGTCACTGTGCCCCCTTACCATGAATTGGGAACACCTGAACTCCCGCTCCTGACGAACTGGGCAGAACTGCTCATAAAGGCGATGAGGGAGGGTCAGATGACACCTGGATGCCTCCAGAAAGGTTCTGCTGCGGGGTTTTTCTGCCTTGGGACTTCAAGGGCTGGATGTGGCGCTTGGTGCTGTGATCTGGTTGATGTAGTGGTGTTTGGTCACAGGTTGGATGATCTCAGAGCTCTTCTCCAACATTAACAATTCTGTGATTCTATGGACTTCACTTATTTTTAATGGGATTACAACGAAATCTGCAAAGGACTGCCTGTGGTGCTGCTCTGGTTGTGTCAGAGCTGGGAGGAACCAGTGTGAGCCTCCATCAGCTCCAGTTCTGCCTGAGATGGCACATTCCCCAGCGCCCAGGACACTTCACATTGCCAATGCCTTTTTCTCCATTCCTTTGGCAGCAGAGTGCAGGCCACAATTTGCTTTCACCTGGAGGGGTGTGCAGCACACTTGGAATCGACTGCCCCAGGGGTGGAAGCACAGTCTCACCATTTGCCATGGACTGATCCAGACTGCACTGGAGAAGGGTGAGGCTTCAGAACATCTACAGTACATCATTTTATGGGGGACCATTCATTGGATCCAGAGGAGGTGCAGAACCTCAACAGGGCTGCAACTGCCACTCTCAACAAGACTGCGACCATCATCCCCACCAACAGCTTTTCCTTTCACTTTGCACTCAGGCGGACCACACGGCACTCAGCACAGGAGATAACAAACACCATTCTGTTTGTGCCCCAGGGTGCTGGGTTATACCTCTGGTTTTTGTGGGTTAAAACCAGTTTTACTCTGTATCATTGTATTTATTGTAATCTTTTCAGTAAATTGTAACTCTGACTTTAATCTCTCTCCAGTTGGGTTCATTTCTGCTGCTGGTTTACCTTTAAACCAGCACATCTTTTGACACCCATCCTGGGCTCCCTTGTGCAATACCTTGGGGCAGTCTCAGAGCGTTGCTATCACTCCTCCAAGGCTGTCACATGGGTTATACAACTTCCTGCAACTTGGTTATATGGTGCCCACTCCTAAATTTGCGTAACGATTCCCTTAGTGTGCAGTACCCTCGTTGATGCTTGCACTTAATTCTCAAGAAACTCAAGTACAGATCAACCAAATAAGAAACAAAACATGTCACATAAATTCATCTTGAGTTACTTTATTTTTCACAATAATAAAAAATAAATTAGTCATAAACAAAAATAGTTAACATTTTTTCATCAAAGAGAAAACGTATACAATATGAAAAGGATGCTGTACAGTTCTGGTTCAGGTACATTGCCACAGATACATATTCCTGAACGAGTCAGAAAGCAATTTGCCTATACTCTCCCCCTGTAATTCACTCAAGGAACTGGCTAATCAGAAAGTTTAGAAAATTGTATTATGGATTTACAGTATGACATATATACAAAAATATATATGTAATACCTTGCTATAAAATTCCCTAAAAAGCTGGGTTAGTATAAGGAAAAAGCTGGGCAAAATTTGAAAGGTATATGTAAATAAATACATATTAGGTCCCTTTTAATAAAAAAATCTGCCTATTCTAAATATTTGAAATATTTTGGTGCAGTGGCTTGTTCCATAGACACAGCTCAGAATTACATATTTCCCATAGACATCTTGTATTTACAAATAACAAAATAAGTTATAATAAAGTATATCCTTCTGCCAAAATCAATTATGAGGGTCAAGTAGACAATTTTATACATATAAAAAAAGTGAGGGTTTCTTTTGTCTCCCGTCCTTCCTGATTCTCTATGTAGATCCTGAGTGACTACAATGGGACTTCACAAGCTCGTATGTACCCAACCCCTGCCAAGGCCACTGGTCTCAAGAGACCCAAACACAGCATAGAAAAACAGGTCAGGGCAAGCAGCAATGACTGTTGCTGGAAGGTCAGTGATTTATCAAAAGTAAGCTCCCCTGCTCTCCAGGTTATCTGTATCCCATTATAGTACATGGGGATCTAGAAAACTGGGAACTCTCATTCTAAAGAACTTCTGGCGGTTAAAAGCTGAGAAGAGCTGAGTTCAGGTCTGCTGTGAGCTCTCTTAAATGGAATTTCCCCCCTTTCACTAGGTCTGAATTTTGCCCACACTGCTGAGATATCATAATGATCACAAGTTTTCTTTAAAATATATTGAAAATGCTTAGTGGATGATTTTTCATTTCTGATATGGAAATAATTATTTTACTCCATTTTCTAAGCAACACCCAATTTATCTCCCACAAACATTCTGTAAGTTTAGACATAAAGGAAGTTTACATTCATGTTCAGAATCTCCTGTTTTGTGTTCGAAACACAAGCATGCACAGAAATTATCTGCCCAATACACAGAACAGCTCTTAAGAAGTCAGAGACACTAAGTCTCAAGACCAGGTAAACACACAGCTCTTCCTTTGTGAAGAGGAAAATGCCTTTTTTATGTGATAAGTGTTATATATGAGAATAAAGGGCCACTACATACTTCAATAGCTGTGTAGTCACAGGTTCATTACACAGGAGTCAATTCAGTATGTACTTTACTACTATGCATTTAAAACCAGCCAACATGGATAGGCACAGACAAAAATCCCTGGGCTGGCAGGAATATAGCTCTCTTAACAGCTGGGCTAATTTCTAACACAGATTCGTAGAAACCAAGAGACCAGCTCAGGATTTTCAGTAATTCTGGCAAAATTTAATATTGTAATCCAAAGGACAAAGGGATGAAAATGAGATGAGAGGAAGAGGAGAAGACTTGAGGGCACGGGTGTAAAAGGGAGTCAGATCAGGATGAGAATGGGGAAAAGCAAAGCCCTGGAAAGGATATTTTACTACTTACAGTGGTATAGATTATAAAAACAGTAAACAAAGTATTTCCTTCAGGAAGACATAACCTCTTCTGTACCAGCCATAAGCTGTTTGAGCCCCTGTGTCCTTCCTCCCTCAGTGGTGACCACTGACTCTGTCTAGGACACAGACATAAGCAAAGGAAGTAGCAAGGTCTCGGAAATGCTGCTGTCCCATGTGGTCATCTCTTCTGCCAGTTCAATGTATTCACTTGAGTCAGGGCTATAATGACATTCATATATATATATATATGATTGATACATAATTGCACTATATTGTCATAAAACTGGGATCTAGCTCATAACATTATTGTTAAACACTGCTTTATTCATACAGAAAGTTCTCCTTTTGCTGACGTATTGGGGGGAAAAAAAAAAGGCAGATTATGTATGTAATGAGAAAGACACTGGTTCTCTGTGCAGGGATACTGAGGTTGTCCTGCATGGAGTCCCTGGCCACACATTGCAGCTGGACGCTGAGGCCTGCAGGATCACCCATGTCTCCTGCACTGCACTCCCAGCACTGACAGCCTCCTAACAAGCCCTTCCCTGATTCAGAGCCCTGGGGGCTGATGGTCAGAGACACCAAAGCAAACACTAACTTCTGCCTCATTGCTGGCCAAGTCAGACACAGGGCCATTCCCACAGGAGCAACCCTCCTCCTTCCACACCATCTTCTGAGAGAGAAAGGGACAACTCATGAATTCAGTGCTCTCAAACTTGGCACGTAATTGCAGTACTCAAGGAATTCTACCTACATATGCTTGAAGCTGACATTGTACAGGAGTTAGCAAACCCTGATGGGCCCTGCATAACTTGATGAACAACTGCCCCAGGAGTTCTCAATTCCAAAAGGAAAGTGCTTTGAGACACAGAGCCTACTCTAGATGGAGCCAATTTTCGCCAGCTGCATGTCTGGAAGACATGAGAGCTTTATGTAGATTTGCCCCATAAGAAGCTGGACCACTTAGACTCTTTAAATCAACAATCTAATGTACTCTGGGTCTTCCTTAATTGTGTAAAATGAAAATCTTCAAGGCAAGGAAGCATCTTTTTTAAAGCATTCTGAGGGATTTTTACTGATGTTAAAATGTCAGAAAAAGAAATGAAATAATTCAAAATCAGAAGTCTGCATTATTTCTTACTTACTAGGTTTATGTCTACTACATTTATTAAGGCCACTTTTGACATACAGCAAAAACAAAATCAGGTTCTCTGCAGGCATCATCCTAAGCTTGTGCACTGCTGCATTAAAACAAACACTTGCTGCAGGCACAGTTTCAAAAGTGTGCTCTGCAATATGGTGAAATCTTATGCAGCACTTACTTTGTGCAGACAATATTAGTATATCAAAGTGCTGATAAAAAGGGCTCATGAAGTTCATTTTGCAGGAACAACTATTTTGATAATGCTGACACATGAGAAGAGATGATAAATGAGTAAGTTCAGCAGCACTGTGGCAGTTTCCTTACCATTAGATGTTTAATTAGGTGTAATAGTATTTTTTGTTTTATCTGGTACATCTGAAAACTGTCTCTTTACTTATTAAAACAAAAATGTACAGTTTGTATAACCATAGCTCACTGCATTCAATTCACAAAGCTGTGTACATTAGGCATAATACAGGGTTACATTGCTATGTGTAAGTACATATTCTTTGATATTTAGGTGCCAAGAACTCTGTTTACTTTAGTGGCAGCTTAATAGAGCCTACATGGTGATCATCTTTGTAAAATAACCTAATGGCCATATATTCCAGAACAAAATAACATACTTTATAAAATCAGAGGATCTCGTGTCTGTGTGCGGAGTTGCTGACTGTCTCACAGCCAAAAGTGTGTGCAAGATAATTTTCTGTAAAACTGCAAACCTGATTAGCTCCCTGCATCTCATTCACCTTCAGGTGTTCGGAAGAGGTATTTCCCTCAAGCTGACAGGATACACTTCCTTGGGACAAAAGAAACAACAGCAAAAATTATATAATGTACATCAAAATTTTCTCAAATGAGATATATAGATGAAAATCTGTATTTAGAAATACTGGATTCCAGAGCTGTTTACACTGCACTTTCTCCGTAACATTCTTTGGTCAAGAATCTAAGGAATATAATATGATCACAAATCTATAAGTTATCTTCATGGATAAATCTTCATAATACAAGGGAAGAGGACTGTAAAAGATTCATGAACTCAGATTAGAAGTTTTCTAATTAGCATTTCTGTTTCTAACGATTTTATATCAACTGTTTACAGTAAAAAAGCCCAAGTTAAGGTGTACAGAAACAGCCAAAAACATTATTGGTTTATAGTCACAAAGACCAACTTTTGGGGGAAACACTTCTTCACTTCATTTAGCCAAACAGCAGTAGTTCACCATGTCCAAAATACATTTTTCATGAGTGACCAAATAAAAAAATTCAAAGGTTTGTTTCAGGGCAAGACAGCTTTTAGACTACAGGAATTCCACCCTCCTGTGGCTTCCAGCAAAAACTGATGTGACCAGCACCACACCCAGCAACCTCTGCCTCCCCAGAGCTCCATTTGCTTTCCACATCCTCTCCACCAATGCACTAAGAAGAAAAGAATACACAATGAGGCTCAAACATGGTTCTGCATCAGTAGCAGAACACCTTAACCACTGTTATATCGCATCTCTGGGAGTGACTTAACATGATTATTACAGCTGTTTTTCAACTCAGACATCAGGCACCTTAGAAATGGATGCACAGATGAGCATCACTAATTTACAAGCAATACGCTGTAATAAACAGCTGAATAAGCGAGGTGTTTATTTTTTTTCCCCTCAGCCTTACTTGCACATTTGAAAGACCTCTCAAGTAAAGGCCAGAGAACATGCAGATAATGCAAAAACTCATCTGCACTGCACAGCATACCCTATTTGCTTCTAGCAAGTCCCAAGGCTGAGTACACTAATTGCAGAAATGAAAAATCACCATTTACATTCAGCTCTAAAATCTGCAGCCATTCTTGAGTAACAGAAAAGGAGTGGTATGAATAGATCTGTGGGATGAAACGCTGAGTAAAAAAAGACAAGTATTTTGTAACAACTGATCAAAATCTGAAGAATGTCAATAGCTAAGAGCTCCTTTTTACAGATACTCAGCTACTACACTCACACTGCTGCCTGATACCAAGAGTAATAGACTACTACAAAGCACACAGGCCTGCATCCTTTGGTGGTTGTTTCAGAAACTGGTGAGACAGATCCAGACCAGGTCTGGACAAAGTACTTTGGTATGGTAGTTGTTAAGCAATAGTGCAGAGACAAAGGATTAGGTAAGATCCCAGTTCACTGAAATAACTGCCCTACAGGAAAGAGACCTCGCCAATGGAAACGATCACTTTTTACACCAGCGAAGGTTCTACACCTTTCTGGTGAATCTGTCCCACTGACAGCTGCAGTTGTTAAAGACTTGAAGGGATAGACACTAGTGTCACTCTGGTAGGTAATGTATTTTAAAATCCATACAAAAGTAGAAAAGTGTATCTTCAAGAGTTTATGAATTAAATATGAAGGCACTTTTTGGCAGTCAAGTGTGTATATATCTGCTGCCTGAGGACAGGACGTTAGTTAAAAGTACAACTGAGAGACTTTAACAGTGACTCTATTATGAACGGACTGAAGTAATTAAAAATATATGTCATAGTGCTAAGAAACCGATGATAAATGGGTCTTCAAAGCTCCGGTTCTTTGGGAAGTAATTTTTCTCATGTGCATGTTTCATTGATTTAGTCATCTAATTTAAGGCAGTTCAAAATACCAAGTAAAAGGATGCACTCAGCAACTGCATTCATACTGGTAAACTATCTGCAGTAATTGCCTGCAATCGATTTAGTTTTCATTAATTTCACAATATTAAGGCTGGTATGTTCCTTAAATAATTATCTGATGAGCAGGTGCAAATAATAGTATCATTAAAAACTAATGCTTTAAAAAGATCATGGTTTTACAACAAACATCTTAAAAGAGATAACTGCACAATAACTGAAAGGGTGTGAGATTTAACCATAGTCTGGATGCACTCAGCAATACAAAACCCCATCTCTAAGAAGCTAAAACTGCTGTAGTCAAAGCAGTAACACTGTTCAAGCTCCATCTGCAGACTGACATTGCCACTTTGAGCAGCAGAGTATTTGTTATCTCCGTCCCAGAAACCCTGATTGTCTGTTTGCCACACGAGTACAGGATGCACAACAGGCTGTTTTGTAATAGGTGTAGACACAGAGCCGGGCCTGAACCACCACATTGCAGTTGTAGTATTTGTCTTTGCAGTTCTCATCTGGGGAGAAAAAGGAAGAGGGAAGAAACTGAACAACGCAGTAACAGAGCAACGAATAACCAATCCTCTTTTACCATGTAAAATCCTTTGGACCTGTATTTACACATTCCATGTCAGGTCAAAGTAGGCTACCTATACAAATAAGTTAGACTATTCAAAATTCTATGTATTATAATAGAAATATACATAAACTGTGGAAGAAGTGTACCTATCTCCATTTCCCCAGTTTTTTTTATGTAGTTATCTTAAAGTATGTTGAAGAATTCTCAACTGGAAACTTGCAGAACATTGAGTTAAAACTGTTTCTAAATTCTTGTATCTTCAGTTCCCTAGCCATTCTCATTACTATTAAAATCCAATCTGTAGGAGCTTAATGACTAATTCCAAGCCCAAATTGTGTGTATGTTGCACTTAATGTCTTAGTTTAATGTTGTTGGTTCTTATAGAACCTGTTGCCAAATACACTATGTACATACATGACCCTCCTTTTGTTTTAAAGACTCTGCCAAAAGAAACCTTGGAGAATGCAAGGAGACAGCAGAAAAACTACCTGCATGTACCAGTTTCACAGAAGCAGACCTCTCACATTCTCAGCAACTTCAAAAGTAAGCCAGTTTATTACACATTACAAGGAAAACATTTTTAAATCAGAAATAAAGATCTACTTTTACAGCATAGGAAAGAGCTGTGTTTTGTGTAAAAATAAAACTCTGAACCCGACAAAGAAAATACACTTAAAACTTCTGCAAGACTATTAAACATTTTCTCCACTAGATGGAGTTCCCTAGTTAGAACAGAAGCTTCCTCTTACCTATTTCAGGGATACAATCTTGTGTGTTACAAGGCTCTTTTTCTTCAGGTTTCAGCTGTGGGTCACACTGAGAACTGGCTGCCATGTCATCCGAGAGACATCGCACCTCCCGGACTCGAAATCCTCCTTCACAGGATTTGGAACACTGAAACAATTAAGCTGAAGTTCATGAAGACAATATGAGATGTGCAAACACAGAAAGAAAACAAAAAGAGGAACCTTGAAGCCAGACCCAGGTATGACTGTAGCCTTTTATCAACTTCACTGCTACAGTTTTTTATTTTCTATCTATGAAGCCACAATACACAGGGTATATTTTATTAAAAGATTCCAAATAATTTTTAACCACAGGATGAACAACTGGACAAGTAAACGTGGTGGACACTGTGCAACTGAAAGCAAGGATAGTTCCCTTTCTGAATTGTTAGCTTCTTGCTTCTTTGACTAGTCTTCTTGTTCTCTGCTTATACATATCTCCCGAATGTACCCTTTCCACAGTGTTCACATTTCCTACTTCAAGAACTCCCTGCACTGAACTTTACTACTTGACTGCACTGCCCTCCACTGCCCTTTAGCCATTTAATATACAAGCAGGAATAATTTTAGTTGCCTTTTTCTCTGGCACTCAATTATTTTTCACCTCTTGCAGCACAACAATTTTACTAAGCATTATAGGTTTCTTTAAATTTCTAAAGAACATATTTCTGTGCTCCTTCAAAGTCTGTTATGAAGCCAGAGACTTTTGTACTTGCTTGTCCTGGTGTTTTTAAAGCCAATTATTACATATTTCTGCCCATACTGAAGCAAATCCCCTGTTGACTTCAAGAACTTCATCTGAGTGAGGTCCTTGAGATTTGGCTCACTGTCTAGTTTGACCTAATGCTCACAAACTTAATTAAACCTGGGTCATTTATAATGATTAAAACCTTAATAGACCCAAACCAGTAAGAATGTTTTCTTTCTGACTTTTTTGGCATAATAATTTCTTTTCCTAACATTGCAGAAACAACTTATCACAATCATGAAATCAGACACTGCAGCAAACTAACCAAAGTATTCTCAGTATTATATTCCTAAACTGCTCTTTCATCTTGAAGTACAACCTTTCCCCACTTTAGAAAGTGTTTAGTTTGTTCTGTGGCAACAGTAATAGAACACAGGGGTTTTAAGAATTACTCTTGTTACATGCCTGTACAGAATACTGTAATTATTGCACACCCAGCACTAAGAGCTTCAGTTCAGGTTTGTAGAGATCTTAAGCACTTAAAATGGAACCAAGACACCCAACACACCACACACAAAGCCCAGCATTCTGCATTTCCCAGCCCTAAATGAGAGGCTGTGCCATTTATCTTAGGTCTGAAAATATGAAGTTGACAGTTGCAAAACCTAGTTCAGGGCCTTTGGACCAGCTCTTCTGCCCACAGCTAACCCCATAATCCTTTCTCCTCAGGTCTAACAGCAAAAAAACACCCTGTTGGTAACAGTAACAATATAGATTAGAATCACAGAACAGTTTGACCTTTGAAAGCCATCTAATCCAATCCCCCTGCAGTGAGCAGGGACATCTTCAACTAGATCAGCTTGCTCAGAAGGAGAATTGGAAAAAAACTTACAGCATGATTTTGTAAACCTCTACTAGCACATGCATTTCTTCCTACAGTGAAGATGGTCACAAAGGCTGAGACATTCGAGGATTTTTAGATGCCACTTCTTAGGAAGTAGCGCTTTAACAGTAACTGAGTGTCTCTAAATCCTTAACAGATTCTGAGTAAGCCAGCACCTTGTTCCTTCTGTGCCTGCCACAGAGCACATATTCCCACTTTCAGAGGGAGTGTATCTGCTGCATTCTACAGATGCAGACAGTTGTACACCTTGGGGGCTACACACCCACAGGTTCACATTTGAAAATGACTTTGCTAAAGCAAGTTATTGAATCTAAACAGTTCAATAAACAATACAAGGAATTTCCAGCAACACCAAAGAACCTGCTTCGATCTGCACAGCTTTATTATGAACCTAAATTGGATATTGCTGTCAAATAAACACCTATACCTGCAACTAAGGGAGAAAAATCAGGATTCTTTTCAGCTGATTAATTTTGTTAAAAACACTCTAGTTTCTTTTCTTCTTTCTAGTGCTCCCAGCAGGCCAGGCAAATAATTGAGCATTTACTAAAAAGAAAAACCAAAATAATTTCTCTCTCAAGTCATGTGGATGAGATATTTCCAAAGGTTCCTGACCAAGGGAACTCAAACACAAGACATCTGAGATGCATCCACATTTCAGAGCTGTCATTGGGAACTGATTTAAGGCTCACCAAAGGGTCTGAGTTATTGCATAAGATATGATGTCATCTCGTTCTAAAATGACAATGGACTGACTTTCATGTAGGAGAAAAATGCTGTTTTTTTCTGGTAAAAATCTAGCTTTATTTGGTATAGGAGATGATGGAAATATAGATGAAACCAAACCATTTTGTGGCACACTGGTAAATGGAGCTGGTCCACTTTCAGGGGAAATTGAAGAAACATTAAGTTCTACATTTTCTCTCAGTAAAGTTTTAAGTATTACAGTGAAGAATTTACAGTAAAATATTCTGGTAAAACTGACTTTAAATACATCCCTCATTCTTCATTAAATGCTCCTTAACTTTAATGAAACCAGGAACTTCTTAGTGCACATTGTCTCGTTATAAGGGGCAAGCCAGCTTTACAAAACAGAAAGATGCTTTGAAGAAGAGATCAGTGATGAAAAGACAACTATGCAGTGTCTCCTGGTCAGGATACTTCCTAACTTTCCTTAGCTCCCCTGGGTGAAGGCTACACTGTCTTTTTAGTATCAGTCTTGTGCATTCCTGTCATGATTGGTGGCTTTATGCAAATGGTGGTCCCTTTTGATACAAATGGAAAAAAGTGTATCAACCAAAATATAGACACAGGAAAGCATGATAGACTTACTGTGCTCCATTCTGTATGAAACCACTTAGATCCACACGGTTTGAGGTAGCACGATTGCTGGCTGGGAGGTTTTTCCAAGTTTGAACATTCATAGGGATTCAAAACATCAAAATTACCTTCAGTTTTCCTAACACAAATGACTTCTCTCTGTTGGGTTCCACTGCCACATTCAGTAGAGCACTGTATGAGAAAACAAAGAAGAGTGGGGGAATTTGATATTCTACTTGTGTCCTTCACCTTGCTTACAAAGTAACACATTTCTCAATTATCTGTTCCTGAAATAAAACAGTACACACACATATACACTTGTATACTTGCATTTTAAATTAATATTCAAAGACGAAAATTTGGACACCTATCTAGATACTAACATCAAGAATCCATTTCCTTACTTTTAGATGTTCTTTTCTCAGAAAAAATGAACTTAGCTATATCTTTCCTTCCATCACTGGCACATGACTTGAAGAGAAAAGAAAAGGGCAAAGTATTCCTTTTATTCCTGCAGTAAGATTTTTATCTCTCCAAATCAGAAGAGCAGCCTAGATAAGCCTTGGGTTACTATAATTATTTGTATGTAGTACTAGCACAGTAGCCACTGGTTAGGTACCAGTTAGGTACCAGTATAAGACAAAGCTGAAGGATACAGTAATGACTTAATTCATCAAGTGACTACTGACTGTGTCAGGTATTACATATTTAATTTTTGAGCCTCAAAATGGTTACAGCAATTAAAAAGATACTTCTGTGAATTTTTATTCCACATGGTACCACAGACTCAAAACACATTTCTAATCATTTCATTGAATAAGACATATGACTCTAAGTATACTTTTGGAGAAATCTGAAAGTGTTGTTTTACCTGTGGCTACAAAAAGAAACCTGTATTTAGTTTTCTAATCAAAAGAGAAGCATAATTCACTTTCTCCATAAACAATGTTAACTGCTTCTTGCTGAAGCAGGATTGTATGTACTGCACTGAACTTTTGAGTGTCAGAAGGTTAGAGCACAGTTTTGCAGCTTTACAAAGCCCCACATTCTGTGTAGGTTTTAGAAAATGCCTTGATCTGTCAGGGTGTTATTTTCAAGTTTGCAAGTAGCTATGTGATGTAGTGTTCCAGTTCTGAAAAGCAAATTTGACTCACTTGGATCCTTACTGCCCATTTAAAGGTTAGATACACACAGAGTACTGCTCCTGGCACTTGTGAAAAGGTTTTTAGAGATGATTCCAGCAACATATGGGTTTCTATGTTGTATAAAGGACTATGACTTTCAGAAGGCTCTTCCTAGCCTAAAACAATCATATGTTATCAGCAGTGGGGTTTTGTTTGTACTTTGAGTAGAATTTACAATCCCTTTAACAGATTCCCATGAAAACCTTTTGCTGAACGAAGAACCTTAAGATAAATGCACCCAAATAAGCTCTACAGGAAGAACACTAACTGCACTTTCTTTAACACCAAACATCTCTGTTGCTGCTCTCTTTTAATGGTTCCTCCAAAAGAATGTGAACATCCAGCCTTAGTTCTAGCAGAGCATGATCTGGAAGGCCATCCATCAGTGCTCCCTCCTGCTCTGGTCTACTGCCTGTCTGCTTCCACTGTGGTATTGAGAAGCCAGGATTTGATGCTGTCAGACAGTGCTTTCAGATCACACACAGCAATGACTTTGTACCATTGGTGTGCACCAAGCATTTCAATTTCATTCAAAGAAAGAAGGCGAATTAGCTGAAAAGACCAGGAAAGTCAGGATGCCCTTACTAAACACTTCTCTCTGGGGCAGCAAAACTGGACACAGAGTTCCCATTCAATCTGCTGGAGTGGTCTAAGGAACAAGGCCTTGATTTTCTCTGTCATTAGAACTGGAGATAAGTGTCTCATGACATCTGAATTTGCTATCTTATATATAATACAAATAATTATCACTAAACACTTGAAAGCATTAGCATAGCAGGAGCCCTGTAACCTCCCTCTCAGCTGTACCAGTTTAATTTCCAGCTCCTTATCACCTGGAAGGATCTTGGAACCTGCAGTGCTGTGAGTTATCAGCACAGCTCAACCCAGTGCTGGCCCCAGCAGTCCCAAAGGCTCTCTGGGCTGTGCCAGAGCCCTCACAAAGGAACAGAAATGCCTTGGCACAAGTTGACAGCCTCTGAAATGCCTTTGTTCCTGACAGCAGAAATGTTTATTTGGAACAAGAAGGGCTACTGAAATGGGGAAGAATTTACCTTGAGGCAAGAGAATCAGGATACAGGCCACTAACCAAATTTTGCTCTTTCACCTATTATACCAGAGGCACAGCAGTACTGAGGCTAACTTTTGGGTTTAGCCATTGTTCTTTGTCTTATTTGTCTTTTGGAAATCCTGTGTGGATATATATAAATATGTATGTGTATATCTCCCTGCATGCATGCATGATCACAAAGGCTCTATTTTAAAAGGTGCAAATCTGTTGCTTTCATGTTCCCCTTAATATGCCAAGCAGCATTCTGTTACCTTTCATTTTATGAATACACTGTGTCAGTAGATGAAAAATAAAAAGAATACACAGAGAAGAACAAAACTGTATTTTCATCAAAGTAAAAAAAACAACAGCAGGTGCTGAAAATTACTGAATATCAACTCAGCAAAATAC
Organism: Acropternis orthonyx; assembly: GCA_035583155.1. NCBI lineage: Eukaryota > Metazoa > Chordata > Aves > Passeriformes > Rhinocryptidae > Acropternis > Acropternis orthonyx. The sequence continues at coordinate 15,016,530 of JAWWEU010000017.1, forward strand.
AGGAAGAAACACCCAAATATTCCACAGAGATGCAAAAATACCTTATGGCACACATCTTCACTGCACAAAAATACAAGTTTTCAGTTAAAATACCAGCAGAAACCCAAGAGGTGTGCCATACCCGGCTTACCTGTGTCCAGCCCCCAGCAAACCACTCGGCTTTCCCCGCACAGGCCCCGTTGTTACAGGGCGTTGTCTCGGAGGGCCGGTTGTTGCCGCAGCCCTCCAGGGGCAAACTGCTGACATGGTTGGTCATGCAGACCACGGAGCGCGTGCGGATCCCGTCCCCACACTCGGCAGAGCACTGCGGGGCAAACACAACACGCTCACAAAGTGCGCAACTAAACGAGGAGAAGCAACGCGCAAAGTAATTCATGCGAAGGCACTTATTTTTTTTCTTGCAATCCATCTGTAGAGAATTGCCTTACAGTTTCAGACTTTTGAAAGCACAAGTAGGACCTGTCTTTACAGTCCAAAATGAAAGGATTATCTAAGAAAGAAATCTCTTGGTTTACAGTTTCTAACAGCTTTCTTACTTTGCCTTCTTTCTTCCTGCCTGTAAATTCTTTGAGTTTTTGTTTTATTAATCTTTTTGCATACCAATTAATAGCTCTGAGAAAGGATAATTTCAATAAACAGCTTTTCAGACAGCAGTCTTATTTCAGCCTTTGATTTGTTCTCTGGGTTTCTCCTCCAACCATTCAAGGTGTCAGCCAGGTGGATCTCACGCTGGCTGAAAGGACAAGGAAGACACTGAAGGCTGTGGCACTGGGAGTAAAATGACTGCATAGCTCATCCTGGGTGTTCCATATAACAAGCTGACAGAGTATGACAGCACAATAGAATAGAAAAATATAAATTTTTTTTGACAGATGGTTTCAAAAGATTCAGGTAAATCCTCAGCAAATAACTGTTAACTACCAGTAGCTATTGTCCAACCTGGTTCAACTGTAAATTGTTAATTAGTTTTAGAAGAGGTGGCCACAGAAGCTTTTTAATGCTATGACTTTCCAGTAACTGACATTCACCATTCTCAAAATTTCCCTGCTAAATTCTGAAAGGTCTTACTAAATAGTGATGCGCAGTGTCTTATGTCACATATTCAGGGACAGTATGCACATCATCCATAAATCAGACAGGATAAATTCCATTTATGCCCTTAGAGTTTGCTCTTTCATCTACTGCAGCAGGAAAGTCTCTGATATTCCACTGTTGTAGGCAGCATCAAACTACTGACATTTAAAAAACAGAAACATGCCAAGGAAATAAGACACTCCTGTGTTCTTTTGTTGCTTAATTCTTTCTTAATCTTCCCTTTCATGTCTGGACCATTAATATAAAGGAAAACCTATGTGCAGCTCACTGGAAGATATGTATATAACGGAATTCAAACAAAGCAATTATATTACACATGCAAAGAAAGCCACAAGTAAATATGCAATGTATGGGAGAAAAGGATGCATTTGATTCCTATTTCAGATTTTATTTTTAACATACCCTGTAATTAGGAAAAACTGTGTATTGTTTCCACAATGAACACCATGTTCTTTGTGGATGAATATAACTCTACACTGGAACATTTTTAAAATTTTATTGAATTAGAATGATTCAAAAAGCTGGTAATGAGACACCAAGTTGACCAGTGGCTTGGTGACAGTGTCAGGGTTCACATCCAGTAGTTGAACTACAGAACAGCAGATGCCACGACACCATCTCTATTAATAACAAGTCACTATTAATAAGTCACTCATCTTCTCAAGAGACACCAGTGACTGAAAGTACAATTGGTTGCAAACTGCTCTTTACTCCCAAGCACTGAGGAACACTGGTGACTTGTGTGAAACATGGAGTCATGTTACATTTATTTCACAGACACAGAATAGGAAAATGTTTTTCCTATCAGCAAGTTGATTCCTTTCACAAGATATTCAAACAGGATAGCAAAGCTTTACTGAAATGGAATGCCTAGAAAACTAAAGAAATGATTCAACTCTTTAGAAGCAAATTTTGTAACAAACAAAGTACAATTTTTGAAAAACTAGAAATTCAGGTTTCTTCCTCCATCTGCAGGATCAAGTAATTAAGCTTCTCCTGAATGATGCCTATAAATAACATAATGAACCATTTTTATTGGTGATTCTGTGAAAATTTTCCACTTTCACACAGATACGTAAAACAGACTTACCTACTCAGTAAACCAGATTTCATGGCTAAGGAGGCCCTTTCAAAGTAATGTGTCAAAATCTTGAAAATACAAGAATGATGTAAATTGTGCCAGTAGCAACCACTTTCCTGTTTATATAAACTAAAACTAAACTGCATCCCTTTCACACAGCGCACTCCCCAGTACACTGATGCTGCTGAGCCCCTCACAATGGCCACCACTCCAACCTACTGTGCAGAAATACATTTCCTGGCTGTTCATGTTTCATCCTTGGCAAATATATTCAATTACATGAAGCAAAGAGAACTACGATATACTCTGTAAATACTTCTCTTATTTCTACCTAATTTTCATTTGACAATCTAATTTGCTTTTCTGTTTTGCAAACCAGAGCTGGGAACAGGTTTAGCCTACAAAATCATCCAGAAAGTCTCCATAGTCTTACATTTTAAATAATTGTGTATGAACTAGGCTTATATATCAAATAACAAAGGAAACAGCAAATGGGAAGGTATTGGGTTGTCAGGGTTGTCCCACCCTCTGCTGCAAGGTTTTACAACATATTAAACTACTCTCTAAGGATTTACAAAGCGAACTTAAACATGAGTGTTTTGTATTATGTATGGGGTTTTTTCATGTTTTTTATTCTTTTCAGCAAAAAAATCTTCTTCCAAAGTGCAAGGCAGGGACTAGGGAGAGTTTGGATAATGAATCCTCTCCCTTTGGTTTCCACAACTGACACACCCACTACTCTCAATTTTGTGCCACTGATTTGCTGCATTAATACATAACAACTGCAATAACCTAACCTTGTGAAACATGAGCAACTTTCACAATCTGCAACTTTATTCTGGTCCTATTATTAAAGATATTTTGTTTCACAGTCTTATTTTAATTGGCACAAATTCCTCAGAAACCCACGTCTGTGTTTTAAGGAGTCTGCCATTTTCCCTCTTCCTGAGGTCCTCCCCTCCCGAGTTCAATTTCAGAAGCTTTCCATACCCATTAAAAACTAAAAATAAAACCCCCTCATTCAGGGCTCTGATAGCTGTTGGAGAACAACGGAGCAGCAGTCCAGGAAAAGCAGGCTAGTTCCTGCTAGCTTGAAAAACTGCAAGTGGAAGCCTGAATTTTTGTCACAGCTACAAGACATGGACTGAGCAAAAAACCAGAGCCAGTTCCCCATCCCCAGTGTGCCAGCCCTACTCATTGCCCTCCAATGGGGCAAGAGGCCACAGGGAAGTGGCAGCAGGAATTCTCCTGGGCGTCGAGAGCCCTTTCCCTCAGGTCTCAGCATCACTGCTGGCCTTAATTAAATTTTTTAAATAACAATCACCAACTGAACTTGAGCACAACACCCCCATTCGTGCAGGATTTCTGTCTACCACATTTTAACCTTCATCATCTTAATTTACTTCCCACAAGATCATGAGTCATCCTCCTGATGTCACACTACTACAAACAACAGAAATGAAGATCTATGTTTCAAATACATCTATGAAGGTCCGTAGCATTATTTGACCTACTCTGAGAAAATCAATTTCAGAAGGGATTTAGACAGATTATGTAACCTTTGTTTTCCCAATAATAAACTCAGAGCTGTGTTTCAGATTTAAACTGTTTCCCTTTAGAGTGCATCTATGCACACAGTAGGTGCTGGATCAGTCTAGCACTTCCATGGCATCCTTCCACGGGAACAAACAGTTTGAAATACAGTCCTTTGGTTGGATCATGATTGCTTTTACATACACAGTTACTTTCTTTGTATGTAGTAGGTTACATTCTTCATACCTACACAACAGTGGTGCTCTCAGAGTAATTAACGTTAGGGAACAGACTCCTCCACTGCTCTGGCTCATGCAGTAAATAGCAGTCGCCTTGAGAGCTGTATGGACTTCTCAGGCTCCAGTGCACCAGCACGGCCCTGAGCAGCCTCCCCTGGGGCCTCCACCACACCCTGCTCATAGTCCAGGGTCTCCATTAACCTCAGCCCAGTCCTTCAGTCCCTGCCTGAGCTTCTTCAGAGGTGTGCCTGTTCCAGCCACAGCCTGGACTTCAGGGATCCCTCACCCTTGGTCTCCCTTCCCAGCTTGACCCCTGGGCTGTGTCTGACCCTGGTTACTGTCACTGCAGTGACTTCCCAGCTTCACCTCTGCCTTGGCTCATCCCTGTGATCGTGCCTGATAACCTGGACCCTGGTTTGGCCCTGCCTGCCCACCGTGAGCCCACCCTGGGGGAAAGGCTCCTCCTGCCACACAGGCTTTATGTGCTGATCTTCATCTGAAGCAGCTGAACTGTGGCACAGTGAGATCAGCTCTAGAGGGGAAAACAAACCTCTGCAGGTCTTGGCCCCTCTTCCATCACATCTCTCCTGGCTGTAATGCTTCATTGCAAGTTATGAAGTGCGTTACATACTTATACATAAAGAATGCAAACCTTCTGTTTCCATACGAATCCCACATGAAATCAATGAAAAGGGGTATTTTATCTTGTTTTCATTTTATACTGAAAACAAATAAAGAGTGATAATAAAAAATAACGAACTCTTGCACAAGCTCCATGGTGATTTCTTTCCCTTTGTTTTTCCAGGATTCAGGAGATTTTAAGTGAACTATCCAGATTTGAACAAAAAGCAGTGAAAGAAGAGTGCAAGCTGCAATATTCAGTGGTGGCTCCACAGCTGACTGTTCAGCAAACCCACTTGAACCTGTTAGGCAATGCTTCAGAACTGTGAGGAATAAAGCACTGATTTTTACGAAGTTCTCTTTTTACTACAGTTCTCCTATGGCAGATTATTACAGAAGCATTGCTGTTACTCCTTTTAATGAAGAGTGAAATCCAGAGCATGTGTTTGGTTTGTTTTGATTATGTTCCCTGATGTGCAGCATTTTTTCTTTCTTCCCAAGATTTTATTTTGGTCACAGAATCTCATTAACATCTAAGAATTCTTTGTATTTTGGCTTCTTTTCTAAGTAGGCTGTAAACATAAAATGAAAAACAAATGAACAGAGGAGATGGCAATGAGGAATAAACAAAACTGCAAGAGGGGAATGCTCCAGTTAGCTGGAAGGAAACACTGGCGAGTCTCCCACTGCTGTAGATCAGGAGAATGCAGTTTCCCACTTCTGACCCACAAAAGAAGTAAACTTTCCAGCAATTAGAGCTGTCAAAGAATCAGCCATGTGAAATGTTTGCAAGAATCTCATCTGCTCCCATCAATCCCATTTTGCTGCTAAGTTCAGTAAGGTTCACCAGATTTCCTCTGCTGATTAATGGATGCTGGTTGGTGGAGCTGTGCTGTTTTAATGCAGGGTGACATCTTTAGAGAATTATGAGACAGGAAGGCATCTTTCCACAAATGCATGTAAAAATATCACAAAAGTTTGTCCAGACTCTCTAAAGGCAGAGGAGGTTAAAGATCAGGTAGAAGTCAAAGCCATGAAACTTAAGTTAATTCTCTTATATACTCAAGGTAGAGCAATAAACAAAGACAGGCACAGACAAAGTAAGATCAGTCTCACTTTGCTACTACAGACTTTTAACCTGCAATCTTTCCTATTGAAATGGGGAAAAATGTCTATTTCTCTCAAGACTGAGCCTGGGGGATATCAATACAGTAAGACCTACTTCACAAACAAATAACAGAGTATAATACTTTCCAGAAAAGAAGGTTTTTTTCCTAGGGATGGGTTGCTTTCCCTCCACCAGAGTACACATGGTGGCCACACGTCATGAGCTTTGCAGGTAAAAGTGTGTAACAATACAATGGACTCTGATACCTGTTCACCAAAATAACACAGATCAAGAACTGTGTTGTCTCAGGAACGTGGAGGGGGCTTTAATTACATATATAAAGAATGAGTGTGTGCAGAAACTGAAGCCAAGAAGGGCAATACCATGGAGGGAAACAGGTGGACCATAAAATACATAACTACACTGTGGGAAAATGAGTGGAGAACACAGTAAGAAGGCAGCCAAGTGTTATTTACAGAGTAAAGCCACACACAGCCTGCTCTGGGAAGGAAACACAACTCCTACACACAACTTTGTATGTGCTCTGCAGGGTTTGAAGTGCATGTATGTTATAGTGCCAAAGTAACATTTTGGGGAATTTACTTATATAATCTTCCAATTCAGAACCACAGAAACTATTAATGAAAATAAAGGTAACTAGCACGATATTTTGCATCAATTAAAACTTTGCAAACAAGAGAAGCCAAAATCCTTCCAACATCCCTAAATTAGATCCCGTTCTTTGCTTAAACCAGTGTTAAAGAATACCCTTGTCAAATTCTGCACAAATATGTACCACAGTTACCAAATCCTGAAATTTAACATCTGTTGGCAGTGAAGACAACTGTAATTTTTACGTTCCTGTGTTTTTTCTTATGTTTCGCTAATTAGCCGAGGCTATATTGTAATACCCCATGCATCCCATAAATCCAGACATGGAAGTTTGATATATCCCTTGCTGAAAGAGAGAGGACGTGTCGAACCGATCTCTGACAGCCTTCTGGAAATCTCTGCTCGCTGCATGTGCACCACGACACATGAAGTGTTTGCAAAGTGGGGTCAGGAAAGTGCAGACCAGGCCTCCTCTCATGGCTGTAACCAAGTTTGAACTCAACCATTTCAAAGCTCCAACATTCTCAAAAGTTATGATAAGTTCTTTCACCTCTTATTTCTAGCCACGGCTGAAATGTCAAAATACAATGGGAAAGACTGTTCTGTGGTATTTCCAGCTGGGACTTGAAGTAGGCATGTAATAAATCTCACAAAGAAGGTCTGTTCTTGTGAGATTTCCACCACAGTTTTGCAGACTCAAGAGGTTTGAACAAGCTTTTTTAAAGCATTTGAACTTTTGGCTGCTTATCTGAACCATTTGTGGCTGCCCATCGCTGATCTGTGCTTATTGCTGGAGTGTGGCTTGGCTTAAAGTGCTTTTTAAAGAATTGTTTGGGGAAATTGCACATGCAAAGTCCGTATATCTGGGAATGCCCATTTCCATTCCATGACAGAATTCTCCTTGTCTTTCCATAGAAACACACTCCCTTACAAGGACAGAGACTTCTGATCCTAAAAACCAATCCTTTCAAGGCACAATAAGAAAGTCACTGGCCAAAGGCCTGACTTTGCAAAGTTATTGACTAGTCCTTTATTTCCCTGACTCCCACTGGAATCACTGCCACAGGGCACCTCTGAACACCCCTGTTATGAGTTATGTGTGAATCTTAGAAGATCCTGCATATTCCAGCTCAAAACTGCTTTTTTCCTGAAATAAGCTGTTCCTTACATCCTCTTTGTGAATCCAAACCCACTACTGGCAGAAGTGATGGTGAATAATGCCAACTACAGTAGCAAGCATTTGGAAGAAATTAATCTGTACACTTATATAAACTGAGAAGGTAACAAAATCCATTCTTTACTCTCTGGCCCTAAAATGTCTGTGGTAAGAAAAAACTCCAACATTTTCCACATTACCTGCTTCACTTCTATGTCTCATTTAACACATATAAATAAGCATAATAACATTCTACAGTTAGAACCTTCAGGTCAAAAGCTGCTTTTAATTCTGCAGAGGGCAAAATATCAGTGTAGAATAATGAAGAAAATGGTGCTGGAATCTTCACTGGAATGACTGTGCTTTATGTGGTGAATCTCCACTAGCTGATAGCAGCTGGGCCAGCTTTTTCAGGAAAGATGTCTTTGAGGGCAGAATGCATTTTTCTCTTACTTGTAAAATATCACTCTAAACAAAAAGGCACTGCCATTTTCCCTACAGCAAAATCTCTGCCCTTTGCACCAATGTGCCTATACTTCACCTGGTAACTTTCTGTCCATACTATGCCAGAGTGTACACTGGGAAAGAAGTGACAGCAGCACAGATTTATTAGTCCCTATTTTTGTATTCTTTATAAAAACTATTTGAGTTGTCTGAAGGCTGAAAATTTTGCAGGCCTTTAATTGTAACAAGAGTCTGATCACCCCTTTTAATTATGTACCGGACACACCAGGTACCTGTCTGAGTTGTGAAGTTCCTGTTCCTTTCTGCATCTAATCCACACGGGAAATGTTCTGAGTGTCCAAATTAATGCTTAGCCTGTGAGCCCCACATTCCCAGCCTTCAGAGGCACTACTACAAAATGATCTAAACAATGAAATCATGAAGGTATGAATGTAATGTTACACCTTCAGTGATAAATTACACTATTTGTTTCTCACAGAAAAGGGAGATGCAACCAGGACTTTACAGATTGAAGGCTCAACTTGTCTACAGATGAAACTGATAGGCAAGCATGCACAAGAGGGACCAAAATACCAGGCTTTGCTTATCCCATGTTTGTAAGCCTTTTAATGAAAGCATATAAATATCACCACTGAACAACGCTGAGCCCAAACAGGAAACAAGGTAAATCACCACCGGTTTTATTGTTTTCATGCAGAGAATCTGACTCATTGGAATAACTCCCCCACAATGTTCACAAAGTACAAGAGGCTGAATCAAGCTCGCCTGAGTTTATGAAGTTGTTCTCCTCTTTTCACAGCTATAAGATAACTGTTTTATGGTTTGAACTTAAACCCAGACATCAGGCCTCAAATCTGCATCCCCTAAAAAAGCAGCAAGGAAACTTTTAAGAGTCTGAACCTTGAGACTCAGGACTAAGCAAAGCAGAATAATAAATCTCAGCACACTCAGTATTTTGGGAAGTTCAGACTCGGAGCCAATTCTAAATCCAGACAGTTGGCCATATACCCACATGCTTGCCCTTTCTGTGCGTTCTTGTATCTTAACACAAACTCAAGATGCCCTTGGGATCATTGTTTTTGTTTGCTTTTGCCTGTTTAACAGACCAAGAATAAACATGGAAAAATAAGATTACTCCTTTTATGGCTGTACAGATGTATATTTTTTAATTCTGATGCACCTAAGTTTTAGAAGGCTTGGCAGCACAAAGATGATGAGAAGCCTTACCCTGTCACTCCATTCTGTGAGGAACCAGCTCTTAGCACAGGGTCCCATGTCGCAGTTCTCAATATCATTGGGCCGCAGCTTCATGTTACACTCCTCGTCATCAACAACGTCCCCAAGGTTGCTGACACACTTCACATCCCGAGTCCTCTGCCCCACTCCACAGGGCACTGAACACTGCAAGGAAAGGGAGGTCGCATCAGGACTCCATGCAAGGACTGCAGGGGTTCATCTGGGAGCTGGGAACACCAGCTGATTCTCTGCTGCTAAGACACCCACAGGAGCTACAGAACTACTCTAGATTGCTAGGAGTAGGGAATAAACATACTGGCAGCTTTAAATCATATGCTCAGTCTGTAGTGTTTTACAGTGTAGCATGCTGATACATTTGGAAAAAAACAAATTAAACCCTGTCTTACCAAAATGAACTGCTGATATTTAAGCAGCACAGCAGACTGGCATAACTCTGCATAATTTTGATCTTGATTTATAAGCAGATATGAAGCAAGAGAAATGCAAAGAAACACAACTTCTGAATCCCAAGGCCTCCAAGCAGAGGCTTTCTCCTCCTGCTCTCTTTTTTCTAGCCTCAGAGGACATTGACAGCTCTGGGTATCTCTGCTAGAAGCATCCAGATCGCGAAGCAAGATGGGAACATGAGTTTCTGCTGTATGCCTGAGATGTTTTGATGAGCTCTGTGAACACCCTAGAATTAAAAGGGAAAGTCTGTGGGAATGTGAGGATCAAAGACTGCAGTACCTGCATCCTGGGGCACACAGCAGAGCTTCTAAGGGCAGCCTCCCTGCCTTCCCCTTGTTTCAGAATGCCCAGCTATGTCTACCTTATTTACAGGTCAAAGTTGTTATTGTGCAAAATATACCCACCCCTGCAGTGAGACACCTCACAGACTGCAACTTCAGACTGCAGCTACTTCTTCACTGTTCTCTTTAGAACACTGGCCAAAACCCAGACCACATGTGTGAGGTCATTAAACAGCAAAGTCCTAACAAAAACAATACTCCACTCTTTATGTCATAAGAGGGGCGATTTGTCCAGAGTTACTCTCAGAGTTGCCTGCTGACTCCAAACTCAAAATACCACAATATATTTTTCCTAATCAGATTTAGATCAAAGTTTTTTACATTTGCATGTCAGAAAAAATGGTAAGCACATTGAAATCTTAATATGGGCTGACTTTTAAGATCACAGAGCTGTCTCCAAAACAAAAATCTAACTCCTTCAGTAGAGCAGAAAAATAAAGTTCTACTGAAAGCAGTTTGCAAACTCAATTGCTGTTTTCTTTATGATGGATCTTTCTCATACCAAGAACTTTTATTTTACTTCCAAGAGTAAATTAATCACAGAATTTTATTGTAATTATACTTAAATTCAACTAGCTACAATTTCTAAAGCATTTGTTGAGCTTGATTCATCCTATGTAGTAAACCTCTAAAGACTCTATTAACTGAAATACTTCTTGAAATGCAACAACACAAAGCTCCCCTTTCTCATCAACACAATAAAATAATCAAAACTATCTTTTATATCAATTTTACTGTCCTTTAACTCAAGATGGATTTTAATTCTGTGTGGATGGAAAGCTGTGCTGCTACTACCAGTGCAGGCAGCCCATGCACAGCACACTGTGGGCTGTGACACTCACTCCAGCACAGGATGGGAACAGGAATATGGAAGCACTTCAGCAGAGAGAAAGAGGTAGATTTAGGTTGAGGGTTTAAGCTAGAATTTTTCATGGTGTATCCACCCACAAAATTCAGCAACTCTAAAATTTGTTTGCTTTGTTTCATGGAATACTGAAAGGGATTTGTGTATCACTATACCTACTACAGCAGGATACTTTCTCTTTCATGCAGTGGCCATGAAAGTATCTGGGATGGTTGTCAAGTTGACTGAATCTTCTGTGAGCAACACAGAAAAATTAAATCTCAAAACTGTACCATCCACATTTATGTAAAAGTCTTGCCATAGCTTCAAACCAACTACAGTAACAGCAGCTACTGCCTCTATCTTAAATAGATATGTAAGGCTAAAGAACTCTTGGAGTTAAACTCTCCATGCTGGGACAAAGAGCCAGAGCTTTGCCACCACCAGCAAACCCATCAGGACTCTCCTACTCTACCTCATGTAGCATGTGAAAAACCCCTTGCTCAGACAGCTTGTGTACTTCTGTGCACACATCTGTGTGTTTAGTGCTATTCAACTGCTCTTTTCAGCTTCTTTCTGGTTAGGAAACTGGTCACAGTGAAGAAGAGGGGTTAACTGAACTAAGATTTACTTACTTCCAAGGCTCTTAACACTCCACCTCCCCATTTTGAACAAACCAAAATCCAGGTTTGATTAGTGATACCTGGCAGAAAGTCCTTACTCTTTGCTGAGGTTTTAAGCCCCAAATTCATCAGCCATACTTACTGAGGTCCACTCTGTCCTGATCTGCCACTCACTGCAGATCTTCAGCTGGCAGGTGCTGGTGGTCTCCGGTTTCTCCAGGTGATGGCACCGGTACTGCTGCACCGTCAGCGTGCGGTTGGCGTAAATCTGCCGGCACAAGATCTGGCGGTGCTGCATCCCCAGGCCACAGGTTTTGCTGCACTCAGACCACTCCCCTATGTCCCAGCTGAAGGGAAAAAAGAAGAGGACACCTTTTTTTCAGCAATGAATTCTCTGACACTTAATCTTAACAGAACTTGAATGATGTGATTCTGCTGCTGGCACAGAACCCTATAAAATAACACCCTTAAGCCTCTGCGTGCACAACAATCCCTTGTGAGACAACATAATTTGTATACACAATCCACCTGTAGTGGTTGATAATAAGCATGGGTACAGATGGCCCAATTTATAGTCTCAAGACATATTATAAACATTACTTAAGCCTCTAATAGCTGTTGGGTTGTTTAAAGATTCTGCTATAATATATATAATTGTTCTAATGACACTTTCCAAAAGTTTAAGGTTTTCTGCAGCAAAGGCTCTAAAAAGGGCAATAGCACAAACATCTTGTACTGCATCCAGGCATTCATTCATCAGTAAAACTGAAATAGCAAATGATTAGCAATGAATAAATACAATTAATTTTACAGATGAAAAAAGCCCTAGATATATTCTTCTCATTCCAAGATTTCACTGTATTTATTTAGTCACCTTTGTAAAAATACATCACTTTCCCCTTTCAGTTTTCCTTTCAAGCATGAAGACAGACACAAATAAGGGAAGTATCTGAATTGTTCACACATTTCATTTCAGAACCCTTGTGGAGAACAAGCAGAATCTCTGTACTCTTTAAATATTTACATTTCTTTGTTTATATTCTTACTATTATCCTGAATTAATAGGAGTTGCTAGAATGAAAAAGGTGAGGGGAATGCTTTTGGTGAGCGAAGACATCTCCAAGTAAATGGCTTCAGAAGCTCCTGAGTATCTAACACACACTTGGAAATTGCCTGTCAAAGCATCTCTGACACTGCAACAGCACTCACACCATTAGGAATTTCAGTGGGATAAGGAGTGGCCACTTACTGCTCAGAAAACCGAAGAGTGTAACCATCAGAGAGATGGAAAATTGACCTAAACTAAAGTTGTTATAATGGCAACTGAGTTTAACCCTTTTCTCTTGTATACACCCTGGATGAATTGTCCTTTTGGTTGCTTTTTGACATTTGTTTTTCATTTTTGAGTATTTAAAACATGGTCCTTGGCCAATTGCAATTCACAGCCACCAGATGGCAAGTGTCATTTCAGGAGGAAATCACAGCTGAGCTGACTGGATTAGTGTGCTGGAAACAAGGACTGCCACTTCAGGATCCAGTCTTGGAGCTGAAGAGCTGTTCAATTCCAGGAAAGAGAGGGGGTGCTTACTGTGAGCACTATCTCATCCTTAACTATGACACCATGGAATGAAAAGGTGGCCACCACAGCACATGGATCTCATGTGGGGTGATATGACCTACAGAGTCTCTTCTTTAGACAGGTATGTGCAGAAGCCTCTCACTTGAAAAAAATGTACCCACAGAGACCACGTGGCCTGTGCTTATGTGAACAATGACACACCTCTGGAGAAACTGCTACACTTCCTTGTTGCCAGCTCCCCTTTTGTCTGCTCTAAGCACTGTTTTCCCTGGGAAGGGGAAGAAGGCCGACAACAACTACAGGAAAAAAAAATCCCCTGCACTTTATTACACAAGTGCACAGCGCTTAGGAGTTCAAACTAGTTTCCTGCTTAGAACAGTCTCTTTCAAATGCAAAGCCTCCACAGCATTGCCTTATTTCACTTGATTAAATTGTAGTATCTTACAAAGCTGGACATGGGAAGAGGTTGCAGGCCTCCTCTTCTGGAATGGGTTTGGTGCTGCTGTCACAGTAACTCTCGGGTACCTCCTCGTGAGTGATTCTGTTGACACAGTGGAAAATTGGGTACTGTGATCCTGAAACAAGGAAGAAAACCAGGTGAAGAATTGCAAAAGACTCTGCAGTCATAACAGCAGCATTCAACACTGATGTAGAAAGGAAAGGCATAACCTGACAACAGGAAACACAGACTTTATCCAAAATCTCCAAATGTAAGAGCTGCATGCTGTACTATTTACACTGTGATGCTATGGGAAGTATTTACTATAGGGAAAGTACAGCATGGCAGTGGAGAAAAGGCTGAGAAAACACGTTCCTGGCTCGGCATGAGATCTTTATAGTGCAGAGAGTACAAACATTAAGCATTTAGGCAATTCAAAAAACATGCAGCCAAGTGGCCACAACACAGGCTTGGCAGGAGGAAAAAATTAGCAGTCACTGTTGCGCTTCTGGGGAGAGGCTGCGCCTCCCTACTCCAGAGTTACGTAGAGAGTAAATACATGGGAACATTATCCACTTCACCTGGATTTTGAAAAGACTCAGCAAGCAAAGCTTACAGGTTAAACAACACCAGAAATGACTACTCTCCACATTTAATTCTCAGGCTTTAAATATCTTCCATGCCAGAGTAGAAAGACAGAACTCTACTCTTACTACACAGAGCCAACGTGTCAGCCTGTATTTGGTAAGCGAGAAGTTAAAGTGCAGTAACTCAGCCAAGGAGAAGTGCACCAGGGACAACCAACAACTGCCAGCTCAGCAACTTGAAGCCAGACCCACTGACTTCAAAAATTGGGTGATTTTAGTTGTTTTAGGTGATCCTACAGCAAATAACTGTGAATGACTAATTATTTATTGGTGTTGGAGCCTTATGAGCGCAGAAACTCAGAATTAGGCAGGGAAAGAAACCACAAACAGGAAAATTAACTTTGAACTTTTCTGAAAAAGAAATATTTTGCTTAGGTTAGACCTAACTTTCCTTCACAGAATGAAATAAGGACAAGTGGAATGCTGTTCAACCAGACAAGCAGACACACAGTTTACACTTCTTTCCACAAACTTCCTGGAATGTTTTCCTCCTTTTCCTGCCATGCTTTCCTGTGCAGATTCCATGTTTGTCCTTTTCCCTTTGAAATGCATGGATGGTGTGTGATCCTCCCAGATAAGGCTGCATTTTTAAAGTAAAACTGTACTGACTGATCTTGCTATTGGCAAATATAGTTCAGAATTTGGGGAAATGTAGAGTCCAACAGGAAGACAGAGTCATGAATGTCTAAATTGCACTGTTTGCAATCAGAAATAGGATGAGACAAAAACCAGAATTCAGGTGGTTTAAGCAAGCCCACAAAGGTGGCTGTAGGTGGTGGTAAATGTTGGTTGGCACACTGCAATGTCAGGATGGAAAACTTACATTGCAATTCTCACAGAAGTTATATTTGCTCAAGAATATAACTCTTTTGAAAAGTAGGCCTTTGTATCTCACCAGTTACCTTACACTAATACTTCAGAAAGAGCTACTATATTTTCTGAAATCTAAGGCAAATTCAGCAGTTTGCACTCTTTAACCTTCTTTTCAAGGTACAGGCTGTGCTCAGACAACATGGAGTGAGGTGGTATTCCTGTAAGATCCTTCAGACAAAACTGGGACAGAGTTCCTGTGGCTCCAGGACTGCAGGAATTTCCTGCCCACTAGCTCTCTCCCCTCCAGACAACAGAGAGGGATGCTGTGCTACTCCACTTCCCTGACAGAATGTGGTAGCAGTTTCCACACTGTCCAAATTCTGCCATATCTTCTTTGCTCAGTCATCTTAAATGCCAATCTGGTGGCAGCTCTCATGGAAAGCATTTTCCCTTTGTAAAAAAAAGGTAATTTTTCCCCCCAAGCTCAAGTTTTACTGAAGTGCATTGAAATCTCACAGCTTTCCATCAAAACTGTTAATTTATCCTCCCTTTTTCCTTAGGTAGCACAAAAATAATCTATCTTTGTTTCTTTCTTTCTTCTTCCAACTTTCTTAATGTAATTTAGCTTTGGTGGGCCATTAAAAAATAATTACAGATCATTTATCATCTACATTTCCACATGATGAAATAAAGTAGCAGAAAATGGAAAACACAAAGAAAAAAGAAGAAAGTGTCCCATGTTGAATGACGTCTTAAACAGTAAATGCTTTAAATAGTAAAAGATCTTTTTCCTGACTTTCTCACTCCCTTCTTTGTCAGTCTGTATAACCTGGTTTGGCTTGAAATGCCTCAGGGGCATCAGAAATTCACACAGGCTTCTCAGACCAAGATCACAAAAAGTGCTCATCCAGTCTCAACAGTGTCAGGATCCTGCTCTCAAGATCCAGTTTCCTTTGAATTTAACTTGACCAGAACATGCACATTTTCTCCAAACAATGGGAAAAGAGACACTTATTTTTGGCAGTTCTCTGGCTAAATTTCATGGAGTAAATTTAAGCTGTATAGGAGACTGAAAGATATCCTTTGAATTTTGTTTTCCTGCAATTCTGCTATCATTACTTTGACTCAGATGTCATTATTCCCACTGCCAAGAGTGAGGAGATCTCTGCAGCAATCACAACAACTATGTGCAAATGGCTTTAAGGGCCAGAGGATACACAGCCAAGACTTCTGTGATGTAAAGGAAGAACACACTTACCCTTGATGTGTTCCTGCAACTGCAGAATGAATTAGCTGACTTGGATATTAAAATTCACCATGAATATGATCAGTCAGTCACTCAGCAGGTGACACTGATTGCTGCCAACCAACAATCAGACATAATTAAGGATTCTGCCTATACGACTTGTACCAAAAGCACACAGTGTGCTTAAATGACAATTGAAATAATATTGGTTTAGATATCCTCAGCCAGAGAAGACTGACTTCAAGAAGTCTTCTGAATGTTATGGGCTGTATTTTAGCACTAACACTTTTTCTGTAATTTCTCAAGGGAAAAAAATTTTGACTTTTTTTTTTTTTTTTAACTGAGAAGCAATTTTGATTGGTATCAGTACTGTTGGATTTTTTTTTTTAGCTCTGTATGTATGTGAGTATCCAGCTATAACATGGACACTCATCCGGCCTTGGACCAAATTTGCAAAGTGTCCTCTCAAACTAATTTGGAAGCAAATGCTCTATATGTGTATGAACTGGGACAGCTGAGCTCCCACACTAGTACTTCTCTAATTTACACCTCTGCAGTGTTGTGGGTATGGTGAGGGCTATGCAGATTGCAAAAGATCTCAATTTTACTATCACAAAACTTAATATTCCAAATAATTGCTTGTGCTGCACATTATAGAATCTGTGGTCTCTGTGAATGTCTGACAGCACAGACTCACACAAGCAGTGTAGGCACCACTTCCCATAAGCTCACTAATTACCAGTCCCTTCCTGCCCCTCTCCTTTCCCACTTCTCCCCTATTAAAACCTCTGATCCCTGAAGTCACATCATTGCTGTTCCAGCAACATCCAATGTGGCAGAGACATGGCTGATGAAATCCCTGTGAAACCTTCCCTTCAAGATCAGAAAACTGCTGAAAAAGACACAAAAAGCACTGAAGGTGCTTCTGACAAAGCTGAAGAGGTAAAGAATGCTGAGGAAAACAGCTGTGTACCAAGGGTATGGGGGAGAGCAGCTTGCCATAAATCCAGAAACATTTCCTTTCAGAGGCAAATGTCATATCTTTCCTTGTAACTCACATGCTTTGTATTTTGAATTCTGTTGTTTCTACTCATTTAAATAGAAGCACATGTAATAGTACTGACATGACTTTGGCTTGTTAGGTAACAGGATACACTGGGTCTAGCAGTGCTTTGTGGACACAAGAGTTGCTGAATAGTCCCACTGCTTTTCCCCTCCATGTTTCTCTTCTCCCACCCTGGAACCCTCCCATGAGCCCTCTATTTTCTGTGCATGGTGCACAAAGCACTCACCTTTCCCACATGTTGTAGTGCACTCGGTTTTCCCAACCTGTTTCCAGTTGTGTTCTCTGTTTTGTCTCGGTGGTTGCATAGCAGGTACCTGGTTTTCTGGCTGATGAGAAGGAAATCTTCCTGGCTGAATAACTGGAAAAGTTCCAGCTGACTGTCCAGTAAGAATGTCTGTCTCTCTGTGCAAATCCTCATCCTCATGACTTACACTTTCTGGCATTCCCAGCTGACCATTCAACGGCTCCCCTGATGATGGGCAATAACAGAGAAGTAAAACAATGAACCTCATATGCAAATATCAGTCCATACTTTGAGCCACTAATAATCAGAACTGGACCATCATTATATCTGGAAGCACCTTTAATCTTCTATGTAGAGACCCCCTAACAGTGACCTGCAAAGACTGTGTTGTTTTAAACTAAGATAACCAGTCTCAGCCAGCACATATATTAAAAACTAAAACCTACAGAATCTCCAAACACACTGTAGAGTTAATACACCCAGTGTGTCAAAAATTCCCAAAGCTCTTTGGTTTTGTACCCTGCTCTGTGTCCTGTGCCTCCCCATGTCCCAGCACAGCTGCTCCTCTTTATAAACAGGCTGCAAACATGTAGAAATTTGTCAAGGCAAGTCACGAACTTTAAAGTGAGGACCAAATTCACTTGCAAACTCTCTACTGTCCTTCAGGACTTGGTAAGAGCACACATAGCACACATCCACAGCTCAGTCAGGAGCACAGGCTGCCCAGACTCTGGCTTGGGAAGGAAACACTACTCTGATCCTCTACAATTGGGAGAGGAAAGGGAAGCTGTAAAGGGTTGTTTTAAATTATCTCAAACTCTGAAAAGAAAAATCATGTTTTATTTCATTTCTGAGACAAGGTTACAACACTCCAGCTCATGCAAACCCACGGACAGAACTGTTACTGAAAGCAGAAATCTGTGACCAGATTCCCATCTAAAGTATCAATAATCCCTGCCAGTATTAATTCACTGAAGTTACTAAATCTGTGCTGACTTCTCATTCAACACGTAGGGTGAAATTCTGGGCCTCTCCCACATCAATGTCAGCATTTACACTGAATTTAACGGTATGAATTTCTCCATTAGTTTATTGGGTAACAAAATGTGTTTAACAGTAGGAAATGGTGGCATTTTACCTGGCCTCCTGTGAGCAAGCAGCTGAGGACTGATGACATTGTCTCCTGGAATGATGTACTCATAATGTATACCTGGGTTAGGCTGCTGATGTATCATCTAAAAAATAAAAACAGCCACACATTGAGTTCTTCCATTTGTGATGTTACTAGTGCTGAGAGAACTGCTCAGCTACATAACAGTTTTTAGCGTTGGTCAGGATAGTAGCAATGGTTAAATGACTATCTCCAAAAAATGCAAAAAGAAGAAAATACAAGGTACTATGTGTTTGTAAAGAAGAAAACACAAGTTACTGTTTGCAAAAAAAGAATATACAAGTTACTGTGTTTGCAAACTGAGCCAGCTTATGATGGCAGAGAAACTATTTGTCTGAACCTTCTTTGGAAAATGTAAAACTGCCACACTTGGGGCCAAGGTGGGCTGTGGCTGCACCAGCCATGGCTTTGCCTCTCAGCAGAGGCTCACACCAGGTCTCAGCAGCAGCTGAGACTGTCCTAAGGTCAACAAAGCATTCTCAGAGAGCAGGAGCTTGACAGATTCCGGAGGAAACAAAAGCAGGGAAGAAACAAAGCTGAGAAAAAGGAATACCACAGCCCCCAGACAACACATTTAGCCTTCTGCCTTTTCAAAGGTTCACCTGGGGCACCTGGACAGAGCACGAGACAGCACACACGTGTTGTTCTGCGTGTACGTCTCACCAATCCCACCGCTCCTTCCCACACCGTGCAGCCACCTCGGCCCCGCTCCCTGGAGCCTCAGCAATCTCCCAGCTAAAACCACTGGCACTGCACTGCCCTCACCATGAGCCCTGCCCAACAAGGATGGAGTGGACACACTGCAAAGGCCCACGTTGCTGTTAGAGCAGCTGAAGAGCGCTCGTGCAAACCTCCTGCATCCTTCCACGTTCATGTCCAACTCAATGAAGCTGTAATCTCAGTGCAGCCAGACTCCCACTGCTTTATAATAAGCCACAACTCCATCAAAGTGTCCTTTATGAAACACAGGCAGGAACAAAGAGGTTTTCCCCTTTAAATGTGACAGTGAAGCCGAGTGTTTTCAGAGTGCTGCTGCACAAGCCCCCAGGAGCTGACACAAGCCAGCCTGTGAGAGTCACTGTTACTTGTTTAAGCAGACAGACACAACGAGACCTGAGCCAGCTTTGACTTTTTGACAGCTTTTTTAAACTGTTAGTAGCACACTCCATACCCAACTGGCTTCTGTCACACTGCTGCGAGCCTGAGCATTGTCAGGCTGGAAGTGCAGGGCTGTCAAAAGCTGCTCATTTCACTACCTTTGCTTTGATTACTTCAGTGCTGCTTCTACTGACACTTATGCTTTAGTCCTGAGCAATTTGTGGGGAGTAGTCTGGGAGAAGCCTCAGACTACGCTCAAAGTACCTTTTCAAAAAAAAAACAAAACAAAAAAGACAAACAAACCCACCAAACCCAAGCCCACAGCAGAGCTTGCTCTAGCTCTTTGGTTCTGACAATCCAGGAACCTAAAAGAAAAAAGCCATGCTATGCTAATGGCCTAATGACCCAGCAGAACACAATTAATGCTTCAAGGCTTCAATAAATTCGTCACATCAATTAATACCAACTGGGGATTCAGACCTTTGCTTTTTCTTATGTCAAAATCACTTTTTCCTTGCCAAATATAACAGCAGTTCCTCTAAACTCTGTCCCTCAGAGATCATTCACTTTTCTGCACCATCTAATAACGCACTGCCTGTAGTACTTTTTTGTAAGGGTTGGTCCTTCCAATGTCACTTTGTTATCCAAAAAATACACCCTCTTTGTGTAGGACCAAGAACCATGAGCTGACTTCAGCAGAAGAGATCCCTCTCCCTTCCAGAACCAGGGCCCTGCTCTTTAGATGGCTCCAGAGAGAACTTTCCAATGGTTTTTCCATCACATTTCTCAAAATGACTGACAGGCACATGTTATAAAGAGCTTAACTGATGAAGTCCCTAATTATTGTCCCAGCTTTCCTGCAGGAAAATACCTGCAATGGTAGAATAGCTTTGCTCTGAGTTAGTGGACTTAAGGTTTTGTAGCAATGTATCCTTCACACTTGGACAGGACTTGCATCTCTTTATCTTGCTATTTATAACCTCCTGTAAATCAGAAAACTTTTTCCTCTGCATTTTCGGAGTGGAAGAAAGACAGCATGATCTCAGAAAACAGAACAGAAAGCCATTTGGAGTTCTCATCTGCAAATCTCTTCATCCTTCTACACAGAGCAACAAGATCATGAGTATGGATGAAAAGAGAATGACGTGATTTAGGCAAGACAAAGTCTGAAGAAAGACATCTGTATCTGCATGGCTGCACATTTCAAACCTGCGAGAGAGGCTGTGTCAGACTGATGACTGATTTGCTTTCATCTGGCACTATCCACCTTTATCTTCCCACACTATATTAAAAAAGACACTAAACTATCATCTTCTAATGAATTGCAGTATTCCTCACAGGAACAAGAAACATCTCAGATAAGAGTCCAGTCAAATTAGACGTGGCAATCCACACCAGCAGGCACAGAAAGCTGTGCCCATCATGTCAGCTTCACTCACTGCAAAAGCAAAAAAAAAAAAAAAAAAAAAAAAAAAAAAAAAAAAAAGAGACTAAGCCTAAACTAAAACATTATGCTATCATAAATTTAAACTTGAGGCTTTTTTATGGTATTACTTTGGAAATGTCTGTTTAATCCATTTCCTGACCCTTTCTCTCTGGGTCATTACATATTAGGCATCAATCAGCTGACAATAAAATCTTAGAGCCAAGCCTCAACTCACAAACCCTGTAGCTACACAATGACATGCATGTTTTAGAAGCAGAGTCTGCACTGCAGAATCTAGGAGCCCAAACACTTATTTTTCCAGGCTTTTGCCAGTCACACATTGCAATCAATTGGAAAAGAAGTTTGGATCAGCTGGACTAGATGATCTTAGAGGTCTTTCCAGTCTTAATGATTGTAATGTTAGCATAATTATTACATTGGTTTATTAAGGCACCGTGTAGCAGATGGGGAATAACTTTGCCAACATTTAACATTTCCCAGCTTAGTAATCAGGGTGGTTAATATTAATTTTTCTATGAAATGACCCAGCACACTCCATTTTCCACCCCATATTGCACTCAAGGACAAAAAAGCCATAGCTGGATGAAACAACCATACAATCAGTTAAACTATCTCTTTTCAATAAATTGATTTTACTATGTGGGAGTTTATAATCTCAGAACACACCATTTGTCTTTGAATAAGTTGTAAGCAATTCCAGTTATATTTTTTATTTCAGTATGATGAACTAAAAAACTTGCCCCATCTGAAGTAAAAAGCTTTTTCAGTATGATTTCTCCCTCTTGGACACAATTTGTCTTCTCTCCTACTTTCTCAAATAGTTATTATCTATGGGCTGCTAGCACAGCTTCATATTAAACCTGCCCTGCTTCAAATCCTATTTTCTGTAAGTTTTTTGGACTTGCTTCTTTTAAAGGAAACTGAGATGGTATTCCTCTGTCTGGCTTGGGTATTTGCTTGTGCACTGTAAAATTAGACTATTTGCTTCAGTTGAACAATTTTGCTTCAACAAGAAAGTATCCAGAGAAAATCCAGCTCACAAAAAAAGCCCCAGACATTCATATGTTTTGTCTCTACTTTACTGAGCAAGTAAAACTGGTTTTACTGGATCAGTAAAGTTTGAGAGGAAAAAGGCTTGACTTAAGATTTTCAGTGATGTGGTGCGAGGGAAATAATAACAAACAAGTGTAAGATATCAAAAATAACATTTCAAAATTAAAGCAACGAAGCAGTGGCACTGAATGTAATTTTAGTGTTGCATGTCAACAATACACTGAACATTCTTTATTCCAGCAGGAAGATTAACCCAAATACTGACTCACATAGACATCGAGGACTTCATTTGTCGGGCCATCAGCTAAAAAGGACTCCCCCGCAGTGCTGGAGATCTCGTTGGGGCGCCGGTAGGTGAACATCGTCCCACCGCCCTCGTACCTGCCCGGCCGGTCAATGGCCCAGTTGCCGTTGATGATGGAGCGGCCCGAGCGGCTCCGCAGCGCTGCAGGGGACGGGACAGAACACAGGCACTGTGTCAGAGCACAGCACCTCCACACACCCCAACCCACAGAGCTGCACAGAACACTCGGAGGGATTCTCCCGTGCCAAGGGGTGAAGCTGCTGGAAAGAACAGTTGGATTAGTAGTTGTCAGGGAAAAAAAACCTCAAACACCAACCAGCCTTATAGAACTTCAAACACTTTTCATGTTTATGCTGCAAGAAAAGAAAGATTCAAGGACAGCTTGGAAAACTTGATCAACAGTTTCTCACAGGTGGTCAGCAGCACACGTTGAACACACATCGATTCCAAGGAAGTGGTTTTCCTCCACTTTCTTCCCATTGAATTGACTGTTTTCTGATTTAGGCAGAACAAAACACAGTCAGATACAGCAAATCAGTACATTACACAACATAAAAGCACCAAACAATTTAGGGACACAGGAGAATCCTGAGTGGCTAAATGGTCCAGTTATTCTTCATGGAGCCACTTGGCCTGTGCCTCCATCTCCTTTTCAGAACAGGATTTTCTTGCCAGAACATCTGCAGAGCCCCCAGTCCGCAGCACAGTTTGGAAAGATGAGCTCTCTGACAATGCCAGTGGGATCTCTTGCATAAGAAAAAGTGACTTGCAAATCAGATATTGGCAGAGAAGAATAAAATACGGAGGCAATATCCAGCTGGGCAGTGCATTGCCTTTGTTCTCATGGGCAAGTCACTGCTTGGGCGACTTGGGTGCCTCTGCTCCTTCTGACTCCTACTTTACCTGTCTAAGTCCTTAAGGTCAGAAACTTCTGCCAAATATATGTGCACCAATATTAGTTATATATTATTTAAAACCACAGTAATATCTGGAGGCTGAAACCACATCAGACATTGCTTAAATGAACAGGAAAGACACAACCCTTTCTCAAAAGTCTCTACTCACAGATTTTCAATTTTGTTACAAAAGGATTTGCTTTTCAATACAGACTTTAAAACAGAAAACAAAATTTGCTAATACCCTTGCCTGTATATTGCTTGGTAATTTACTTTAAAAAATGCAAATTCAAAGTATAAGCTTTGAACTTAAAAAAAAAAAAAAAATTAGGGTCAAGGACCCAGTTATTCCAGAGACTGTTTCTTCTTTGCCCTTTCCCAACAACTGTGACACTCAGTTAAAATGCTCTCAACATGGCACACGACTATTTATGCTACTGGGAAAAACTTAAAAAGTCTCCATTCATGGCTTAAATGACAGGTAATAAAACTTATGCCATTAATTCCAAAGCCACACAAGTTAGAGAAGAAACTTCAATTGTTTGTACATATTCCAGACAAATGATCAGCAGAAGCAGTCTTTCTGCCCTTGCTGCAGGCCTCTCAGTGAACATCAGCATGACTGCGTGTGAAAAACATCACCAAATGTCAGTGTAAAGGCACATCAGTCAGGATAGAGAAAGGCAGCAATAGAGAACCACCCTGCAAGTGTCAGTGTTCTTTCACAGAAAGAAGTGATTCTAAGTGCAATACTATTGCCACATTTCAGACACCGTGTCAGCCTTCACTACTCCTCTTTGACTCCTCCTTGTTGGAAAGAAACCTGTCTTGTGAAAATTCCATAGTTACACATAAAGAAGCAGCAAATCTGGACATGTGGGTTAAATGGTCACTACAAAACACAGGGAACTGGACAGACCAGTATGTTCATCCACAGAGCAAGTTCCACCTTGGACGCTGTGAATGACTGAGATGGTACCCAGGCTCAAAGCCAGTCCAGCAGAGAAAGCCTCGGGACAGAATATCCTGTATCAAGGGACAGGGACACTGCCAGGGGCCTTGTATTGGTAAGCTGTAAAATCTAAAGTCTTTTTCCCCTGTGGGAGTGGCTGCTGCAGAATACCCAACTATTTATAATTTGCTTCATATTGCTGAAATCTCTCTAGAAGATGACTCCATTGTGGGTTTTGATAAATTCTGTTCAACAGTGCTTAGATACCATCCCATACTTGTGTCTCCTGGAAGCATAACACATGAACAATCTGTGGATTTAAAATATAAATTAGTCTTTTTTGTTAGTATCCCAGTTCCTGCAAGAAAAAAACCTAAATAGTATTAAATATGTTTTTAAAGGAAAACAAGGTAGACTCTGAATAGAATGGGTATAGAATCATAGAATCAACTGGGTTGGAAGAGACCTCTGAGATCATCATTTCCAACCCTTGATGCAACACCACTGTGATCACTAGATCATGGCACTGAGTGCCACATCCAGTCTCATCTTATAAAAGCAGACAGTTTAATTTAATTTACAAGACTTTATATTATTGTATCCCCTTCTTTATACACTGAAAGATATTTTTTTTTTAATAGTTCTGGACAAAATGTAGGATGTAGGAAGATTAAGGGTTAAAGCAGCTGCCTACAACCAGTTTTGAGCCCAGAATTAAAAAGCCCGTATTAGTGACAGTCTTTACTTTAAAGGAAATACACGAGACTGCTCCTGGACCTCTTGTCCCTGCAAGAGCTTTGATGGGTGAAGTTTAAGACTTCTAATTCTCCCTGTGCAAAGCACTCTATGGATTTCAGTGGAGCTGCTCCCACACAAACTTGGAGGGTCCGAGTCAACAAGGAGAACCTTCCATCCCTTTGGACTTCACTGACACACTAAAAACAGTCTCTATACCACGAACATCAGCTGAAAAGTATTTTATACATCAGCCACAAGAGTGGCCTCATCATTACTCATATAGTGCTGTGAGGAAAAATTATGGCTAACACACTGTTGCATAAAGGTTAAAAATGAAATCCAGTCACATTATTTACTTGCTATTTCTATGCTATTTACTCTTGTTACTTTTTAATTCAAAAAACTGGATTAAACACTTCTGCAAAATTTATGGGAGACTGGTTTTACATTGCTTTATTAATGTGGAACATTTCCTTAACTTTATTATCTGAATATTTTTTCGTAGATTGATGCTTAACAAATAAATGAATTACCCCAAGAGCTCAGCAAAAAGCAAGAGCTGGCTAAGATTAAATCTTTATTAATAAAGAAGCTGTAGAAAGATGGCTGTCTGAGAAACTGAGAGCACATTAGATTTTCATTTCAAATCCAACATATGATAGATTTGAAAGAGGCCTCTCCATAAAAAGCGAAAATGTGCCTCTTTTATGCCTTGATCACCCTGCAGCTACCACCTCAACTCTGCCCCCTGAAGAATTTTTATGGTGCTGGTATTTTTTGCCAAAGCATGAAAGATTATGAAAAGCTGTGCCATTAATTCCTCATGAGGAATTCCTCATGCAGGCTGTAGCTCATTTAATCTATCTTTCATCTTGGAAACAGTTTTTAACTAAAACAGCGTTGTTTACAGTGGCCTTCAATAGTGTTTTGCACTAGTGATATGGAGTATTTCAGGATACAAACTCTAAGCAACATTTCCACATAACCAGTTTGATGTATTTTTTAAGTGTCTTGCTGAATGGCTCCCATTTTTCTAACCATATCTGAGGAGAAACATTTTCTCTGTGGGGCCAGGACCTCACTATTTGCAGTACATTTTAACCCAAAATAGGCACAGTACCAACAATAAAATTAAACCTCTCAGATCTGGCAACAGCACTAATATCCAGAGTCATCCAGGATATTTTTCTGTCCTAAGGCCTTTATGTCTGAGAGAACAGTGTCCTAAGTCCTATTTAATTGCTTTACAAACCATAATAAGACTTTAGACAGACAGAATCAAAGTTATTTCCCATATACAACAATTATTAAGTGTCTCTCATTTGGTCCCCAGCCAAAGAGAGCGAAACAGGGAGCAGTTCCTCTCTCCTGGGAAGAGGATGTGAGTTTGCTACTCTGGTCAGTGGGAATGGAAGGGAAACCTTGTGCTGTTGAAGGAATTGGGAATGTCTTGCTGGTGATTTAATCCAGGGAACCTAGACAAGCTGCAGATGCACTCAAGGTGCAAGTCACAGATTAATAAAGCATCGTAAAAACTTTGATAAACATCCTCGACAGAGGCACCTACAGCAGGCGAGTGGTGACATGGACAGGGCTCTCAACCTGCATTTGTTTTGCAGCTGCCAGTTTACCCGAAGCATCTGACAGACAACTTTCTTATTGTCACACAATTTTTACTTGACACATTTGAGCATATTTTTTATATGTCATTTTAATACGGTTTTGTTTTGTTTTTCTAAATTCTGTTGCTGTTTAAGTTGAATTAAAATGCAAGAAAGTTTTGGCCATACTAGCATTCTATAGAAGCAACACCACCTTCCCAGCACGTTTAAAGGAAGTGCCCAGATAGGCTGCAGTAAGGAGTAAGATTAGTTCTGAACAAGCACTATGATGAAAGAGGCAAAAAACCCCACCCACCTTCTACTGTTTATGTTTCCTGTACAAAAATAAATTATATGGAGTTTTCAGAGACAAATCTAAAATATTCGCACACTGGATTATAAAAATCAGGGCAGGGTGGTGCATCTGGTACTCCTCACCCACACAGATACCCATTGGTGCTACCCCCCTGAGGTAAGTTGGTTCCATGGTGCAAACTTCACAGTAAGAGAAACTTGGAAGTGAGGGGTTTGCTGGAAAGGTCCAACCAATGGACTGCATCGACCTGGACACTAACTCTGAGCAGCCAAAATTGCAGCCTTTTGACCAGCTGCCACAAAGCAGCTCCTGAAACCACTGGCTGCTTCAGAATGCCTATGGATTGTAACACTCTCTCTCAGAAAGTACTCGAGGACAACTTCAGACACTTAAAAAAAACAAAAAAAACCCCAAAAAACCTGGTCAGTTCTTCAAAGACACAGCCTGCCTTCAGCCTGCCAGCCCTGCAGGATGGAGTACACACCACCTTTTAGGGTGCTATGGAAAGAGCATATGGGCCACAATCCAGAAATACTGTAAGGCACAGCATGCAGCTGCAGGGCTACTTGAGGGACCTCTGAAGCATCAAGAGGAAAAAAGCCAAATGCCTAGAAACTCAGTAACAGACAGTTTTAAAATAGTGAAAAATGCATTACTTCAAATGGATTCTCTGAAATAACTCCTTTCCAAAAGGATAGATATTTGCTGATTATTAGAACACACCTTAATACAGGGTATTAAGAAATTTGGCACACTTCTCAGGAACTGAATTATCTGTTATTTACCTCTGAATTTTTGAATTCAAACTCCTATTGAGGTCATGGCAAAGCTCCCACAGGACTCTCAGCTTAATTCAAGAAATATGAGTAGGGCTAAGATCTCATGATCAGCCAGAATCAAATGATTTTAACAATCTGATCCTACAAAACCCTTATTCCAGAGCCAACAGAGGATATTAGACAATGGTCAGCAGTTCACTGACTGGGTCCTAAATTAGGATCAGATTGTACAAACCAAGTCTGAAGAAATGTCTCTGCAGGTTGAACACCTTTACCTCTCACACTGTGTTTGGTTTCTTCACTGGCAGCTGAGACAGGGTAAGGGTACAGACCTCCTGGGACAAAAATGGGGCATCTTCTAACTTGGCACAGTTGAGGCAAAATGTTACTAAACTTTCAACTTTTTTGGAAGTTCAAAGCCACTATTGGTCACTTGAACTGTGCCAAAAAGGACACAGACCAGAGAGTGGGAACCTCTGCTGAGAAGTGCTATGTGACACAATCCTAATGCCAAGAATACTTTCTAATACAAATTTTAGGACAAAAAACCCCCCTTGTGTTGAACCTCTACTATTGCTCAATACAGGAAGGACCAGAAGCAAACACAAAAGCATAATATGACTTGTCATGTGTTTTTCAGATCTGGACTGAAATCAGGAGTAAATTGGATCCTATGGTCAAAGCCAATCAGAACCTCCTGCACAAGTATCCAAATTTTAGAGCCTTACTCATGTAAGTAAGTAAGTAAGCCTTACTCATCTGGAGAGCATCTGAAAAGTTGGGTTTGTCTTATTATACAGCTACTTCATAATACAGACACAAATCCTAACAAATCTTGCTTTTTCACCTACCAGGAACTTCAAAATCTGCTTTTCAGAAATGCAGCACACATCTTTGCTTACAGCTTTGAATAGCTTGGGGATATGCTTAGTTTGCAAAAGTACTGCTGCATGTTATCCATGAACTGAGTAGTAGCCATAACACTGCAAATTAAATATGACACTGTAACATTAGTATTTAAGGAATTGCTTAAATGTTTTTTACAGTACACACTAGATAACAGTATCAGATTTTCTACACCCTTACAAGGAAATGATAATTCAAGTATACTATTATTTCCAAGGAAAGGCCTATGAAGTTGTTTTTCTTATCTAAAATATTAGATAGGCTTCAGATTAGCAGGCTAATCCTGCTCAAGGAGTTGTTCTGGTATTCTCCTTCGGGAGCCATCATATAAAATTTATTCTCCATAGAGGAATAAACTTGAAACAGTGAATTGCATTAAAACAATTCTGCGAAGTTCATCTTGAGGCCCTACTTTGGCAGGTTTTGTCCTCCCACCATGATGGTCAAAAAAACCCAAGTACCAGAGATTTCTGTTCTGCTGTCTTAGATCTCATTTACTGTTGTTCCATTTTTGATGAAGCAGTCATCTTCTGGTTACATTTCCTAATGATTATGAGAGCAGCAAGTCACACTATAGCTTTCAAAAGGTTCCTGATATTTTTTCCTACCTGCAAAAAGAAAATACTGTTTACTTGCTTAAAGGTAAAGGTTTCACAGTGAATCATTGCAAACAGAAATGCTCATTTTCTGCCCTGCAGCAAACAGTTATTTTCCTTTTGGAGTCTTCATTAAGCTGTTGCCCTCTAATTTCCCCCTGCTGATGCAGCTTCCTCTTCACTCAGTTATGCCTGTTCCTTTTTATGCCTCTGACTCCAAAACGCATGTTGATGCATCAGCTCAAGGAAAATGCTGGGACAACAAAGCAGAACAATTAATTACTGCTGCAATAGCCAATATGGGCTTTGGGAATAAACCCCCTGATTTGTCATGCAGCTGTACAATCTGCTCAGGCCCAGACACTCCAGCAGGTTCCAAGTCTTAACAGCTTCAGTGAAATCTTCAAACAAATGGCAGGTTCAGTCTGTGTGTCACTGAAGGGCAGGTATCCTGAGCTTGCGTCAGGAGAGGATGCAGATTTTTAATAGCCTTGCCTGATGGGTATTAGTACCAGCCAACTGCAAGAAAACCACATTATCTGTTCTAAGCTTCCTCTTCTGCTCTTTTTGATGAGAAGCAAAAGGAAAGAAACACCCTCTCTGAGCACAGTATTGTCACTTCAGCTTCCGAGACTGGCACACACAGGATCCTACAGAACACACACACACAGATACAAGACATGACATTTGCAAGATGGGATTATAGGTTATTTATTGTGCTCCAGTGTCACCACTGCTCTGCCACACATCATCCAGAATCCCCAGTGGGAAGCAGTGTGCAACACTGAAAATCTAATGACAGACCTTTGGAAAACCAATATAATGGCAGTGTAACTCACTCAGCAAATGTTGTGCATCCTATTACCCAGCTGCCAGACTAGCACTGTAAACCCATGCCTGCATACAGCCTGCAGCTTTGGAGCTGGGAGTTCATGAAGCACATTTGATGATGCAAGTAAAAAGATTAATTAAAGCAGAATTTCAGCATTCTGGTAATTCTTCCACTGCAAGGCATAAACACTCCTTATGCATCTTGGGTTTAATTTTCAGTTCTCTTTCTATTACTTCTTCCCTTCTTTAAAATTGCTCTAATAAAAAACCTCCATTTTTCAAGCAGCTGCTTTTGAGTGACTGATAACTTTTAACATTATTATTCATAAGTGCAAAATTAGTAACACTTACATGATTCCCAGGCTTTCCATGGGGAGTAAGTTACTCAGAGGCAATACTCCAAAATGTTGACATATGACTCTAGAGAGCAGAGAACTAGAGAATACTCTAAAGAGTATTCTCACCCAGGGCATACAATTACTTACTAAAAGCATCTATTGTAGGACACATTTACTGGGAAAGCAAATGAAAGAACAAGAGCAAACAACTGAGATGCAGTTCATCTTTATGTTTATGTTTAGTGTTATGTTTATGAGGTCTCTAGCATAAAAATAAACTTGCTTAGCCCTCATCAGCATGACAGGCTTTATTAAAGGCAGGAAGGCGTGGAAGCATTAATGCTTATATGCTGTTAACTACAAATGCAGATGTTGCACTGCCTCAGGATCTCAATAACTACAATTAAAGATGCAACAACCCTGTTCTTCACCATGGGTGTTTTAATTCCCGATTGGTATCAAAGTGCATGGACTGCAGTGAGTAAAAAAGTCCTGTGAGAAATTACATCACTCCCAAACACAGCTATTGCATTTAATGAATAGCCCATTACAACCCCTCTACTGAAGGGAAGTAAGAGACCAGCTGTCAGAAGACAGCACCACATTTGGTGAAGGCAAGAATCATTCCAACAAAAACTGAAAATGAACAGCTTCCATTATTCTGCAACTGAGCTAAACTAAAGGGACTTCCACAACAATTAATCTAGACAATGATAGTACATGATAAGAATGGTGAGGTTTCCATTTATTTTTACCTAGACACTCTCTAAAATTACATACCTCAAATACATTTTATTAAGTACTATTAAAATAATCTATAAAAAACTCCTTCTCTTTTAACTTGCACAGAAATTTCCCTTGAGTTGAAGGGGTAGCAGTGAATGACTAAATTCCCAACCCCTCCGAAGTCACTGTAAATATTCTGCTGTTCTCAAGTGTATGTAACTTTACCATTGGTCAGGTCTGTCCTGAAAATACTTCAGATGAAGGACAGAAGGGCTGCTCCAAAAGCAGACTGAGAGTAATTAAATGTGAAGATAAAGGACAGCACTGAACCCCAGAAAACTTGAGTAAGAATCATGATGTTTTGTAGCTTACATAAACCATGTTAAATGCATATGCAGTTGCACATCTACTATTCTGTTTTAGGAAATGCAGCACCTCAAAGGGAACTCCCGTGGTTCAGAAGGATGTAGGAATTCATCAGCAGAATCTAAATCGTAACTGTGGGCTTTTCTTCCCATACAGAATTTCGCAAAGTTTTTTCCCATCCATACTTACAACATGCTTAATTTCTCCCTGTAAAGAAGGTAGGGCATAACTAAGCCTACAGTTTCTAAGTGACAGTCTCAGAACTTCAGCTCTGATTGGGAATAACCAGAATTTCAGTCTAAGGTCAGTAAAAAACCACAGCTTGAATTCTCAGCAACATATTTCCTACCCTAGCTCAGTAACATTGGGAAATACTCTCCACTGGCAAGAGCTGTAAACCAATTATTTAGAAATAACAACCAATATTCAGGACTCAGGAGTCTTCAGGAGGGATACCTTTCCAATATAGCATGTGATATTTTAGCCATGCAGCTCCCCCTTGAACCTGCAGATTATAGGACTTGGCTTAGTTACATGATTTCAGTTAGAATGTGGTTCTTGGATTTCAGGAGTGGATCGGAGTGGCTGCTAATGGCTCTGAACGGGATAGCTGAGCCTTCTGGCACAGCTCAGCTGCACATTAGTTACCCCAGCACAGAAACTCAGCACACACTTGGCATAAATCCTAGGGGTAGATAAATGCAATTGAATTATCTTCTAATCTAGACATTAGTTCAGTCAGAAGGGCCAGATTAGTGAAGTGCACATGTGTAAATACCCCACTCTTTTCTCCAGCTGGCATAACAAAAAATGTTTTGTACCTCCCTGCGCTCCTGACAACTGCCAAGAACTGGAATAGCTGCATGACAGCTAAGCTAAAAAAGCAGACTGTGACATCTCTGCAGAAAAGAGCACTGTATCTCATGAGAATCAAAAGCTAAAGTAGAAAGAATAGTAACTGCTTCTTTTGTTTGCTAAATAGCTTTTAGTCTTTGCAATGAAAAACTGGAGCTAATGAACGCTCCTAAGCTGTTTCGAATTTCAAGTGGAATTTCTCAAGAATTTTGGATGCTCTGTGTGGTAAAGTTGAACACTGTAACTCAAAACACATAGATCTGTGAGCTGCAAAGCACTGTTGGGTCCCTTAAACTTAGACATGACTCCTCTGGCTCCAGGTCTGTCATTCCCACTCTCTGGAGGGCTTTCAGAAGCAGGGTCTCATTTCAGGCAAGTCTGACAAAGACGCTGAAGTCTCAAATCCAGGAACATTTGAAGGAGTTCCCACAAAAGGACAGGGGAGACATCCAGAAGAGTCTTCTCCTGAGAAGCAGGTTGGAGATGAGTCCCCAGCTATCTGTGAGGCCAGAGCTCAGACCCAGGCCCAGCACACAAGGCAGATCAGGGCACTGGCCCAGAGACTGAACACCAAACAAAGGTCAGGGGTTGCTGTGGGTGGGGGAAGACTGGCTTTGATTAAGTGGCCATTACAGTAAGGATACAGGTGCTTTAAATAATTCAGAGACTGTTAAAGTGAGGATACAGCCCGCAAACCAAATCAGACAGATTTAGTTCCACTGCCCACGTTCAAACCTGAAAAAACCCTTCAATTCTTCACTGATTCTTCCAACAAAAGCTGACAATGGCATAGTAGACCTTGGTCTTCAACTTAGAACAACATAATTCATTACAGATCCTCCTGAGTATTTAGCTCCTAGCAAAGGAAAGCCATACAGCTACCAATGAAAGGCTGTCTCCATTTACCTGAGTACACTCTACCAGAAGAGGAATTCCTGGCACAATAGGCTGGGTGGGCAGAGCAAAGCTGGAAATACAGCAATTCCAGTCAGCACTGGTATCCCCCTTCCTCAAGCATTACTGTCTGGCTATAAAGGCTTGCAGCAGCATGACACATGTTATTGTTTATGTCAGTCCACACATTTAAACATAAAAAAGATGTTCTGGGATGGAAGTGATTTGATATTTATTTGACAAAGCTACCAAACCATGTGAAACACACAACTGATACCTGGAGGTAAGCCCTGAAATCTACAGACATGACAAACCAGAAATCATCACATTTTATTGATGGCTTTTATAGCTCCAAGAACAACAGAGAATATGCCCGAAATATTTCACAAAGAGCAGCGCACACAGGATTATTCCAATACAAATCATTTCAGAGTATCACTTCCCATTCTATCACTGTTCTTTATTCCCAAGCTACCTATTAAGCTAACAACAAGAAAAAAACTTCTCTGATCAAACTTTTTCATGGAAACACAGGAAAAAAATCATCCATTTGCAAGTGAGTCTATCCCCTAAATAAGTCTGGCTAATTAATGGCAGTATTTTTATTACAGCATGGATAAAACTGTGGAGTCCAGATTCCAAACAGACAACAGAAAAAACCGAGTTAACTGCAACCAGTACAAACTATATTATTATTTTGCCATCAGGAACTAAATTTAAGTTTTTCCAAGCATATGTTGGAAAGAATATATTAATAACAAGAAAGTTGCTTTTTTCCCCATCTTTTAGCAAGAAGTTACTTATTTTCTCCCCCCTGGACTGTGCAAGGAGATCACTTGCAAACTGCTCTGCAGTTTCTTGCTAGGATTTCTAAAGTTTGGTCCTCCAGACCTTCTGCACCAAATCCACAAGTCTGCTGATCAATACACACAACACAGGTTCTTCTATACATGCCCTTAAACCATGAAGTATGACTGAAATTAATTTATCATGCTGAACATTAAACATTTCAGAAACAAATTTCTAATTTCTCCTTCATAATTTCACCTTAGAAAAGAAAAATCCTTGTCTTTATGTCTCTGACTAATTCTTATTAAAGTTTGCTAAGCTCTACCTTCTGCGTTTACTGGAATTTTTCCAGTAACATTTTTTCAGAACTACAAAAAGTGACTAGCTACAGTCTTAATTTTTGTTTAAACCAAAATTAATATAATCCATAGTGTATTTTTCCCTGCATTTCAGACAGCATTTTTCACACTGTTTACATTAACAGTGAATTTAATTTTTTGTAAAAGTACATCCAGCACACCTGGTTTCATACTCAGCTGGGAACACTTTTTTCCATGTTTGAGATAAATAAGCAAGTCTTTTTATGAATGCTGTCTAGGAGCAAAGAGCCTGTTAAATACCTACTCTCCCAAAAGCCATTTAAACTGGTTTCCTGTTATAAACACAAACTAAACAATTACTGCAGTGTAACTGGTTACACATGTCTAGGAAATGCTTCATGCCACTGAATGGGCTGATTCCAACAACATGAGGTTCAACAAAGCCAAGCGCTGGGTCCTGCACTTTGGCCACAACAACCCCCTGCAGTGCTACAGGCTGAGGACAGAGGGGCTGGAGAGCAGCCAGGCAGAAAGGGACCTGGGGGGACTGATTGACAGGCTCAACATGAGCCAACAGTGTGCCCAGGTGGCCAAGAAGGCCAATGGTATCCTGGCCTGTATCAAAAATAGTGTGG
>JAWWEU010000017.1:15051696-15155172 GCA_035583155.1 Acropternis orthonyx
GAAGTTATAGCCAGGTGGGGGTTGGTCTCTTCTCCCAGGCAGTCAGCAATAGGACAAGGGGGCACAGGCTTAAGCTCAGCCAGGGGCAGTTCAGGTTGGATATTAGAAAGAAATTCTTTACAGAGAGAGTAATCAGGCATTGGAATGGCCTGCTCAGAGAGGTGGTGGATTCACCATCCCTGGAGGTTTTTAAACGGAGACTAGACATGGCACTGAGTGCCATGATCTAGTAAATAGACGGGAGTTGGACGAAGGGTTGGATTCGATGATCTCTCAGGTCTTTTCCAACCCAATCAATTCTATGATTCTATGATTCTATGAATGATGGCACAGATTCTGACCAAAGCCTTCAACTTTACATGACCTATTTCAATGCAATTCTAGGCAAAAACAGGAGCTCTATCAGCAAGAGGGTAAATATAGAGAAATCAATCTTCATCCAGTTTTTGGGGACTGGACCACAGTGAATGCCCTAATTTAAAGTGGTTACTCTCACAGGCCACTGCCAAGCCATAAAACCAAGCACTGCTATTGTGCAGTGAAAGCACCGTGCTTTCCAGTGGCCAGCACCTTGGAGAACCCATCCCACAGCCCAACCCATGAACAGAGTGAGCTGCCACCACTCTGGGGGTGGAGCTGCTTATCTGCATATGCTGAGATCCCGTGGGAAAGGAGATGGCTTGGGAGAAACTGCTGTCTATCACTGTAATATCTGCTCAACAACCTTGTGTGGCCTCTGCTTCATCACAACTGTTAAACTGGAAGCTCACACTGCATCTGCAAGTGCACCTCTGATTCCTGGCTAATGGAACATTGAAATGGTCTAACTACTGACCAAAGAGACAAGAACAGCTTTTTGGAGGGTAGAAAGCCAAAGAGAGTCAACTGTATAAACTAAGGAGAGGCTTTGGGATTCTTGAGAGGTTAGACTTGTGGTACGGAACTGGTTTGTACAGAGCACAGCAGGGCTGGGAGTGACTGCCAAGGTTTGCAGCCCTTGTGCAGTTATTGTATAATATAAAACAATTAAATCTGAGATACAGTCATTCAACAAAGCTATTGAGTCACCTACATTAAAAAAAAAATGCACAAGATAAGTTTGAACAAATGAACTGAACCAAAACCAATCTTTATCAGAGATGATTATTACCATACCAAGTAAACAGTAACCCCCAGATACTTCCTTGGTGATTTCCAATAGATATAAAAACCCGGGTTAAACTATTTACCAGCATTTTAATGAATGTATTAGTAGAGTGAGGTTTTGTTTGAATGAGTTTTGGTATTTCTCTTTATGCTGCCTTCCAATTAGCATCTTCTTTCCTTTACTTTTTTCCAACCCTTTTATTTCTACTTATTTACCTTTATTTGTTTCTATCCTAGCTGCCTAAACAAACCTAGCCTAAAACACAAACCCTGTCCACCTCATCCAAAGAAACCACAACCAATTGATCCAACAACATCTCTTGCACTCAAGCCAATAAAATCATTGCAGACACTGGCACTGAGTTTCTTCTGCTCAAAAAAACCCACCACAGCACAACCCAAAACCCCACAAACAAAACCAACTTAAAAAGCAACAAAAAGGTCAGAAAAATTGTTCAATACTTTCCTCAAAGATGTGACATAAACACACTGTTTCTTCCCACTTCTAAATGCATCATGAATAGAAAACCCTTTTCCCCAGTTATTCCATTCCAGAATAGATGGATGGTAAAACCGAGCTCCATGGTAACACCTCTGGGACTCAGCTTCTATCATCACACTCAGCCTGCAGCAGGGCAGGAAGTTCAGGACTTTTATCCAGCAAATGATGCTGGAAACAGCACAAGATCTTCAATACACTGATGACCAATCAATAATGGCTTCCAGCGCTTACTTAGGTAGGGTAGGAATAATAAAGCAGCAGAAAAAGGGCGGCACATAATTGCATTAAAGGATAAAAAGCTTCTATACCCACTGCCCACCAAACACTTGGTGTCTGTGCACACATACAGGCCAAGGGGCCACCAATTTATCCATGGCAAAACCTGCTCAAAACCAAGAAATACTCCTGAACTCTGAGATGTCTACAGAAATCTCCCGTCACCCTCAGTGCCAATGACCAAAAAAGTATTTTGCTGGAACCTCAGTTTTAGGTAACATACAAAACAACAGATCAATCATTTACTCAAAAGCAGTTCTTTAATCTCCTGGGTTCATTTCTGCCTACACTGAACAGAAGATACCACAAGCCCGATACAGTGAAAGTAACACATCTTGTTTAAATTGTCAGACTGAAACACTACTCATAGGCCTCAATATAATATTTATCTCTCTTCTCTTACTAGATCACCATTTCAGTCTTTCCAACTTCACAACCCACACAATTAACAATTTTCCTTCCAAATTAAACATTATGCTTACATTATTTAAGGACCCTAAATTCTAGGGAAAATATCTGACCATGAATTGACAATGTGAAAGAGAGAATAAATACCTTTCTGGACAATACTGATATGCATATATTCCAACTCCAGTGAGTTTCAACACTGTATTTTTCATTTATAATCCTATCACAAATCCAGACTACTACTTCAGTGGTGAACAGCATTTCCTGATTAACTTCAATGAAGACAGAAACAAACCCCACCCGAAATACCAAAACACAAATGGGTTCCCTTTACAAAGACCTACTGTCAGATACAGTTTAGGATAATGGTCACTTGAGAGAGAAAGGAATTTTTGGTAATCCCGTGGAGAGACAAAGTATTTTCCATCTGCATATTCAGTTATACCCACAAATACCGACGACTTTATTTTGTTTTGCCTTTTTTTTACATTCATTTCATGTGTCTTTCTCTTGAGTCTGTCTCACACAAAATCTATTCCATCTGTTTCCGAGTGTGTCTTCATTATAGGTATTATTACTATTACAATTATTAGGTTTTAAAGCTCTTTATTCAAATCGGGTGTTACTCTATATTGCTTTACTTCCCAAGCAAGGAGCCAGGCCTTCCAGTTCATCTGCAGCAGCCCAGTTCCAGGGAAATCAATGGCACCATTGTCATTCCCAAGCTGCAGAGGCTCTGACCCTGCTTGTTTCAACAGCAGCTTTTCCACATCCACAAGCACGTAGGCATAAAAGTGTGCTCAAAGTTCAAATGCAGGTTGAAATTTTCTGCCCTTCTTTTCAAAGACTCCTGAAGTTATTTGGGCAGTAGAAAAAGCCATTTTCTCCAGCTCGGCTCCAAAAGTGACTAATACAGTTCATTGCAGTAGGTGCTTAATGGGCATTTTCAGGCTGCTCCTTATCCTGCTCACAGGATCGTGAGGATCCCATTAATTAATGTCAAAAAAACACTTTGAAGATAACAAGCACTTTCTGTGATGATTTTCTCCAAGAACCAAGGAGCTTTTGTTTCCACAGCCAAATTCTGGATGGAGGCATGAAATACAAACCCAAATACACGGGTGGATTTCAGCAGAAACCGCCACCGAGCGAAGGTGAAGGAGGGCAGCTTTGCACAGCAAAGAGTTTCAGTCACTGTTCCCACTTTCCCTCTGGAAAAACATACCATGCTGAATGGATTTTAAGCCCTAAACAGCTACATTGCTATTTATCATTAAGAGCAAGTGTCCCGAAATACTTCTGGAACATCTTAATGATCTACTGAAGTCTGTGAGCCTTCGAAGCCCGAGACACCTGAGCAGCAACACTCGTGCTCACAGGCACAAAACCACGCAGGAGAGAAAGGGTCTGGCCCATTACTGCATTCCCTCAAAAGATCACTTCTAGGATCTTTCTTCCATGCATTTGGACTCTGAGAAAGCTCCATCACTGAGAGAGTCAGGAGGAGCTAAATAAATATTTAACTGCCTTCCACCATAGTTTCTGCTGGGGATGCAAATATGCAGCACTTTTGTTAGCACCTCACTTCCATCTCTGTTGTGACACCCAACACTTCCTACAAGATTAGTGTCATTTATCTGATGTACAACACACCAAAACACAATCTGTACTTCAGACTTCAGTACCTAAGAACAATTAAACACATTACTGTTAACATTAAACATTTGCTTGAAAAACATCACTTAGAAAGCGAGTTTTTAAGGTTTTAATTTGCCAGAGTCAGCACTTATGCAGACCTAGAGAATTCCTCTCCTCCATTATTCTGCAAAATTGGTGAGAGCAGAAGTTTCACCCTTGCAAGTGAAAATCCCTTAGAAGGAGAAAAGAACAAGAGATAAAACCTGCAGCTTAGACGTTAAAAGCTATTTTCCAGAAAGGCATAGGATAGTTGCTTTATACTGAAGCAGCAAAGAAAAAGCACAAGCAGGTGGTGATGCATAACAGACACCTGTCCTTGTTAAACCCAAATCCAACAGGAATTTGTCTCTACATATACAATATTGTACCAAATTTAAGACCTAAGGATGCCAGACTGCCAGAGCAACAGATGACTCACATATGAGCAGATGCCACAATCAGTACTTACAGTTCAGTGTTAATTCATTCTGCCTCTAAGACCGGATGAAAATTCAAACATAGTCAATTAAAATGACACAATTCAACCAAGTCAAACGAAAACAGCATTAGTTCATTACTAATGACACCAAATTCACCAGGAAAATCTGCATCCTCAGACGCAGACACAAAATACACTCAGGAAATACTACAGAAAAACTTCATCACATCACTGTGTAATCAAGTTTATCTACTGTGTCACAGTATTCCTGTGTTCTCACAAGCAGCACTGTCAGGTTTAGATCTTTACACCTTACAGTCTGACAGGTAACTTATTAATTCTTTGATACTAAGCAGAGCTGAGGTCTCTAAGCTTTTCTGGCTAGCTCTCATCAGCATCTGTGGAACTAAGGCAGGTGGAGATGCATCTAACTCACTCTGAAGCCTAATTTCTCACTGTGTCAATAGATAACACTCTGAAGAAACCACAGATTGGTTCAACTGACACATTGGAGCCATTTTTTCCCAAAGGCTGCTTTGCTAAAAATGCAACAGAAAATTACAATGTTGGAAAGTCAGGATCTCTTGACACAAATATAAGACTGTATCATGTTTCTCAGTCTTTATTTTTAATGTCAGAAGACAACAGAAGAAAGGTATTGTCTGTTCATATGCAAACCAATTTCCATGGCTGGGCATTAATTGCCATGAAGTTTGGGAAAGTATTTGAACAATCAAAAAATCTGAGGAACTATCATTCTGAATATGGAACAACTTCTTCTAGCTCTGCCAGACACTTGAGGAAAAATCAACCCTGAGCCCAGAAGAGAATGATGAAGTGTTATGACAGAAATTCAACAGCAAACTTATGATTCCTCTTATTGAAGGCATCTTTATTCTGCAGTATGACTGAACACCTCCAGACACATTACATACTAAGATGCTGTTGCCTTAGGGGTCCTTACAGGTAACTGTAACAATGAGGCCTCTTTTCACCAACAAAAACGGATCTCTTTCCCAAGTTTTCCAAAGCTCTGGTGCTGCTTATCATTTAAACGGTCTCCTGTTTGGTCACAGTCCTCCTGCCCAAGGAACAGTCCTGCTCTTGCTCCTCCCTGAGGTTTACCTTCCATAATTTCAGTGAAACTCCTCCACACAATCCATGTTTTGAGTTACCTCGAGCTGTTCCTCACTCTGTACCAGCTCCAGACAGTTCTACAGGTCTGGATGCATCTGCTGTAGACTCGGGCCACACAATCCTCAGCCCCTGCCTGCACACTGACTCAGGGCAGTGCATTCCTTCCTCCTGCAGAAGTGCTGGAGGTGCCTGTAGGTGAAGGGGATGGACTGAAGTATCACCCTCAAAGCAGATGAGCTGCAGCTGCACAGTCTTGCCTCTAAACCCCTTTATCAGCATATTATGGTTACCAGTGCTCACCAGATCCTCTGGTTCTGTGTCTCAGGGTCCCTAAGCCATGCCTAGACCAGCAGGGTAATCTGGCAAGCTTTTCTAGGCAGCTCCCTAAAAACAAGTCCATAATCTCCCAGTGGACATTCTCCTGACCCAGAGCTCTAAAGCACACCACCCAGATTTTCAGAATTCTAGCAGTTTGATATTAAAAATGGAGTCATGACCACGGGGTCAGTACTGCTGCCATGGGTACAAATATGAAAAGAAGGCTGGGTCTGTAAGGCTTCTAAGCACCCAAATTCTTCTGACACAAAGTGTTTGAAGTAATATTCGATAGAAAACAAAGACACTGGGCAAGTTAAGAAATAAAGGATAAAGTTTAATCTCCCTTGACTAACTTAATCACACAGTCTATAAATCAAGTTTTACATCCCCATATACATTGTGTATTAGAAAAGACTTGGATTTCTTTTGGAATTTAATGCTGCAATATAAAAATATTCTTTGCAGATGAAATCTCTTTATTGGATCCAACCATGAAGCCACTAATCATGTAGAACTTCTACTGGGCGATTATTTTACTAAAAGAGATTTTAAAAAGGGTAAAACCCAAAAATGTTGATACTGAGCAGTTCAAAGGGAAATAAGAGAAGGAACAGTAAAGAAAAAAAGGTTTCTTTTACAGACTCAAAGATGTAACAACACATTCTATCTGACTAGATCAAGAGATGCTTAAGGAACAAAGAAAGGGTTTTTTGCTATCCAAAAGAGAATTTTGCTCAGAATAAAATAAGATTAGGGAATCAAAGAATGCTGTAGAGAAATATCTGTGACAATTGAAACCAGGTTCTCGACCATTTTTCCTTAAGTTTTGTTGTGCAGCATTTGAACAACTATTTAAATTAGTAACAACCTCTCCTCTTGGCAAGAAACGAAAGAAATGTGTCTTCATGTGATTTGGGAATTTGCCTATGGATAGTTTATGAATTTGGACTGACACTGGTCATTCCTTATGTATAGCTAAGCCAGAGAACTAAATTAATTTTGAATTAAAATTTACAAGAGGAGGAAAAAAAGTGTTGTACCAGACCAATGACTATACCTTGATAACAACTTCAAAAATAAGTGTTTACTCCAGGCAAAAAGACAACTGAGCAACAGATGTATGAGGGACGTTCATTAACTCACAAAGCTAATGACTTCCAAAGAGTACATGACATTTCCAAAGACATGACTTCGAGACAAAGGAAGAACGGAGGGAAAGCAGAAATTCAGCCACATTAACGAGGGGAGAATCCACATTCCTGAGTATTGGTCAGTGCCATGAAATGTCTGCACCATGAGGTGCCCAAGCAACACACACTGCTCAGAGAGCTTAGATATTTAAGAAGCCTTGAACCAACCATGTGTTGATACTTCCAACACCATGTGCTGTTCAAATTAGTGTTTTCGTGGAAACTACTTGATGGTTTGGTCATCAACTAGAAGACAAAAATAATCCAAAGCTTCAAGATCTAAAAAGTTCACAATAATTGGGTTCAGATTAATGAAAACTGTTCATACAGCCCCATCCCTTTCAGGTTTTAACGCATTTTCTTTGAAATTTTTGCATTCAAGGTCCTTGGTTCTGTCTACAGCTAGAAACGGGAGTATAATGAAAACAATGTGAGAAAGGCTGAAACTAAAGATTTTGGGGTCTGACAAGAAGCAGGAAATACTAAAAATGTTGCAGAGTCAGTTCCCCAGAGGCTTCCAGGCCAAGGGGGTTCACAAAGTTATACAAGCAACCAAATTGCTGGGTGCTTTACAAGGCAAACCACACAACCAGCCTCTCTGAGTTTCCTCTCACTATTTTGCTTATTTCTCTTTATCCCTGTCCCTTCCTTTCAAAGCAGTCTTTCCATATTTCAGGAGAAGTTAAAAAAACATTCCTTTAATACAGAACTTATGAAACAAACACCTCAGTGGGACTCATTGCTGCTGGCTGTGCTTCAGATGATGTATTTTCAGGGCAGATCATCAAAGCAACAGCAGGCTTCAGCTGGTGCTCTGCTGTTTTTATAAGAATATTGCTTACAAACAAAGGGCAAAAAAAATACACCACCACCTCTGTCAAATGATGGCAGAGCTAGGAAACACAGGAAATGAAAACATGATGTCTGTGAGTTTCCAAGCTGGTTGTGACTGCTGTCACCAAGGCGCAGGTATGAGCCAAAAAGCACAGCCAGCACAAGGAGCCGGAAAGAGACATTCATATTCTTCAGGATGCAGAGGATAAAGGCCAAGAAGCTGTTTACCTGGAAAAACAGCAACAAGGAGAATCGTCCTTCAGGGTCAGGCCAAATGGAAAGTCACGAGGCTCCCAGTGGAGGCACCCAGGCTCAGCCCAGGGC
Organism: Acropternis orthonyx; assembly: GCA_035583155.1. Taxonomy (NCBI): domain Eukaryota; kingdom Metazoa; phylum Chordata; class Aves; order Passeriformes; family Rhinocryptidae; genus Acropternis; species Acropternis orthonyx. The sequence continues at coordinate 15,059,948 of JAWWEU010000017.1, forward strand.
TCTCCCAGCAAACAAGGAGCAATTAATTTAGAAGCTCATTAGTGAAAATACTGATGGGCAAGTGAAATGCAAGAACTTTCATAAGACAGTGGTGGACAGCTGTGACACACAAGGTAACCCAGCCATCAAGGCTCCACCACTTTCCTGAGGCAAAGGAAAGAGCACTTCCCCTCACCCAGAGGAGCAGCAAGGGCTGTCTTTTTGTACAATTTTCTTCAAAGCTTTGCTAGTGTATATATAAAAAAAAGCACAAACTAGCTTTTGAGAAAGCATTTATTTTGTATGTTTTCAAAACGTGCCTGGAACCCTACAGACCACTATACAGAGTGTTAGATACTAGCTGGCTGTTTAGTGAAGCCAGAAGGGAAAAGGTCACCTTGGAATTTAGTATAAGATAACCTTGCCAGAAACTCTAAATTCTAATTATTTAAGCAACACCAGTATTGAAAAAATATATGGTCAGCAAAGAATAATGTCCTGGATATATTCTGCTTCAACTCCAGGTCATTACACTAAGTAAGATGCTTGTGCAACTTGAATTCAGTGGAGTTGAATTCATTAACACCAGGGTTGACTTTCATCCAAAGTCTTAACAGCTTCAAGGGTTTTAATAAGTGATCACCCACCAGCCAAGAAATACATGTTGGCTACACTAAGATGAACATTTATTTAGTGAAAGAAACTCTCCATGAAGAAAAACAATTTGAAACGCTTAAGGACAATGGTTCAAATGATATGTAAGTGTGTGTACAGGGAGAGCCAGGCAGCTTCATAATGAACTACAGGTAGGAAATGTTAGAAAGGTAGCTATTGCACAGTTCTGTTGTTTAACAGACTGTCTGCTATTAAGTTTTTAACCCTTTTGCACTGGAAGTGAACTGGTGTTAATCTTCATTCTCCTCAGTAACTTATCTACATATGCATTTTCCTCAAACACAGGCTGAACTCCAAAGGTCAAACACTCACAGAACCTCAAGGAGTTCAAGCAGCACTGTATCTGATTGCAAGTGAAATCCCCTTTACAGGTTCAGGAGTGTCCACACTGGAAATTAGTGCCTCCCATCCTGTTCCTTATGTGAAGATGTTCCACTGTGATTCTTCAGTCCTGGATTTTTCTGTTCCTTTTCTTTAAAATTTGATGATAAGCTCCTACTGTTTTCAAAACTGTAAATGCTCCCCCTACGCTCTTCCTGGCTTTCTGTGTCCTAGATGTTCATCATCCTACCTTCCAAAACCCGGGATGAGCTCACCCACATGACAACACACATCCAGCTGTGGCTACAAACATCAGTGAGCTCAGCTGCCCTGTAAGCCAGCATTACCCCCGGGAAGGAATGGTTCAATAAACAGAGTATTACCAACAATGCAGAAGGAAGGACAAAGCCTGCTAAATGTAACCCAGTGAACACTTCATCCTAGCTATCACTTTTTTAATAGAGAAAACTACGCTCACTGTGACAGGAATACGACCAGAAAGGGCAAGATCCAAACTCACACTGATGCAAAACTTCTCAGACAGAAAACCCTTCTAATAGTTCCGTCATCTCCAGCCACACACAGAGACTCCTCGTAGCTCCTGAACCCTTCAAACAGAAGGTGACAGTCAGACTGGCTGTGGTAAGGGTAATTACCATGACCCAAAATAAGAGCAGGTTGTGGCCACACACGCACAGAAACTGTAGTTTGCAGAGGAACACCATGAAATGAGCAAAAACCACCATGAAAACAAGTGTTGCCATAACCAACTAACCACAAAACTGCACTTCTTGGCATAAGGAAATGCAATGTATTGAACATGTCAGGCCAGTAGATGTGTCCAAACATAAATCCTGAAATGACCCTGTCAGCAATTAGTTCAATATTAACTCACATGTTTGTCTCATCAGACTCTGACCCTCTGTGCATGAAATAATAGTCCTGGAAAAGCACTTTCCTGGATAGGGCAGCATCAGGCACTTCAGAACCAAGGCTGGTTTTAAATCCATGGTGTGAAAGACAATGCTCTCATGGTAGACCTGTGTTAGTTTTGAATTAAAGCAAGGCCACTCAGAGAGAAATTTATTACAATTACTGTTAATTCAGATAATCAATATATCTACAACCAAGCAGTCAATGCTAAATAAATTAAGTGGAAAAAATCAGAATCTTCTCTGTTCATCAGTCTCTTCTAAAACTGACATTGAATTGAAACTTTTGAGGTGCCCACCATTTCATAAAGCTTCTATTAATGGTCAATTTTGTAGAGTTAGAAAATATTGGACCAAAAGGAGAATCTGAAGCACTGAAGTAGAAGACTGAAGTGGGGACAAAGGAACAAGGCAGAAGCAAATAATCAGAGGTTGTCAATTTATATTCCCAGTATCACGTTTTTAAAGAAATGTCTGATCTTGCAAACACTAAAAAAACCTCAAAACCAAAAAAGACCAGACCCCAGCTTGTTGCTCTTCCTGTGCAGTATTTCCTAAGTCTTCAATTCAGTATTCAGGAAATAAGGACACAACAGTTCCACTGGGATACCTAATAATTTCTTAGGAATATTATCCAAAATGTTCTGCTTAAGTTTACACAGAGATTCCAACCACCTCTTCAGATACCAATAATTTGTTCTGAAATTGCCTTATGGTTGGAACTCACTGTACTTAATTACAGTTTGTTCAAGAAGTGATTCCTTAAATCTTTTCTCCAGTTTGGAGCACTTTGTTGGCTGTACAAAGAAATGTCTTTGTTGTTTAACTCCAGCAGAGAACAGGCAAGAAGACCAAGGACAAAAGGTAAAAAAAATAGTTATTCTTATCCAGATATTGTAATTACATGTTTTAGAAGTAATGCATTCAGTAAGCTGCAGATGCGGGAGAAACACTCCAACTCCAGTGCACAGATGGGGATGCACTCGCTGAGTAACACACACCATAAGAAGCACAACATTTAAGTCCTTGTGCAATTTCACAAGCCCATCCCAATAAACACACATAATAGCACAGTTTTGGGTGGCAGCACTTTGTAAACTCAGATGAAACTTTGCAGATTTTGGTTCTGAAAACAAAAGTCAGAATTATCAGTGGTGCCTGAGAGCTCTCACTGCTTCCCTGGGACAGTCCCTGAGCCCAAAGCTCCCTGAGGAGCTGAACAGAAGTTCACTGACAGCAGATCCCTTGTGCAATGGTCATTCCAAGCACCGAAAATTCAGACATGTGTCCTCTCCTCCATATAACTATATAGTCTTTGTTGCCACTTTTTGGACAGAAACTTTTAATCTTTTGTAAAAACAAAACTAAAAAACCCCCCCAGTAACAGCAATTAAAAAAGAATTATATTTTGCAGTGTAATAATTGATCTACTTGGCCCTATGTGAAGGAAATGAATTAAGTGCTTATACTATAAAACTTTTCATATGATCACATGGTAACACCAGTGCCTCTAACAATGTTTATCTAAATTCTCTGTCAGTGTTCTAAACTAACTCCTTTATTTGCTGTAAATTTGAATCTCTAATGTGATTTCAAAATGCTATTTTAAGCTCCAGAGCTGCTAACAATATTTCATCATGAAATGTACTGTTTGAATGTTATTTGCTGCAGGGAATATGGAATGAAAGGGGTTTTTGGAGCATCCTCTCACAGCCCCATTTGTATCATCCCCTGTTGTTTCCATATGACAAATTTCTTACAACCATATTTGTATTCAGGGACACCAATTTTCATGAGGGTGCTATTAATATCTCTTGGAAATTTTTTTAAATAAACATTAATGTGAAACTCTTATTTTAATCATAAATACTGCACACTGGCATGTGCTAATAGAAGACACTAGAATAGTAGGACAGCATTTTACAGAAAGTAGGGGAAATGGATCAGATCCAAAGATATCTCTATTTCATTTACTGGCTGAAATAGCTAAATTCCATTAAAATCAAAACTGAAATACATAACATATTCCCTGAAGGGACTGTAATGAGCTGTACTATTAGCTATGAAATAAACTTCACTGTGAAACAAATATCCTTGTAGCAAATAGAATTCAGGTGAGAAACAAAATGTTAAGAGACTTGTTAAAGCTCTGTTGTTTCTCCCTTCCCCTTCCTGGGACACACAAACCCCCACTGGCAACGTGTCCGGGGCTGCTGGATCCCAGAGCCACAGGACTCCAAACTCGGGCAACTGCCCCAGAAACAAACTGTTCCAGGTTACAGGCCATCACCACAGTCCTTCAGTGAGAGTAAGTTCATTACAGTGTGAGTGTATTTCAAAACTATTACATTTTCAATCCTCCATGAAGCTAAATTTTAACTGCAGATCCCTGAGGCTGTGGGCATGGACAACAACCAGCTTCTTTAAATCAGGTTCTCCAGACACAACATGCAAAGAAAGCGCCTTCCAAATAATCACTTCAGATTCATGTTATTTGGCCTTAAATTCTGCCATTATCTCAAATCCCAGTCCCAAAGAAGATGAAGTATTTATACTCAAACCCACATGTTTAACTGTAACATACCGGTCCCACTGAAGGTATTATGGTCCTACTTAATTCAGTGGCAAACTTCCCATGTCAGTGTAGGAGAACTGGCCAGCTGATGATTTCCAGTGGGACAAAAAGTATGTCTGTCTCTTTTTTGTACAAGACTAGCATGTGACAGAAGTGCTTTGCCAATGGAAAATTCTGTCCAAGGTCAGCAGTTCTGTTACCAAAAGGTCTAACACATCAGCCAGTAAGAAAGTATTGCTGAAAACTACCTTGAGATGCAAATTATTGTGACAAAGCTCAGGACTGTACAGCCTCTAGACTTCTTCACACTTTAGAGAGTCTAAACCTAAATTGTAAAAAAACCCACTAGAGTAAATACACAGAGTGATGAATACATTATTAACAGCTATGAACAGCTATTACACACAGCACTCCAAACTGGACTGCTTTGTTTCTGAACAAACCCACACTAGAACACAAACACGAGGTGTTTCCTGAGGAATTTCAGATACACCTTATGGCTCTGTTCATTTGGGCTCACTAAGAAACACTGGTTAGTGTTGCAGCCCATCCTCAATTTGACTGCTAAAACATTTTCCTTTATCAGACCAACACTTTTCTTGCAGTAAAGATCTACAAGAAATGGAAAGCCTGAAAGGAACTGGAGCACTTGGGCAGGGGGAGAGGGAAATATGTTCGTGCTGTATGAAATTCATTCAGTCAAAACTTGCGAAAAGTTAATTTATAAAGTTACATGAAAAACAGCTGAACAACCACTGAAATAGCCCAGCTCCTTTCATCTGCATATTCTGACTACCCAGATAGTGACACGTTCCAGAAACACTTTCAGGCTTTATATACAACTGTCATGTTTTCTCTTTTAACAAAAGTTTGTTGTATTCAAGTAGCAAGAACTTAAAAACTTTATTCTGGCATCACTCCAACTTGTGTGCAAAAATCAAACATGCACTACTCAAAATAAGGAAACCTCAATAAGGTCCACGATACTCAGCAGAACGCTTAGGACTGTGCTTTTTGTGAGGGTCACAGGCTTTGCAACAAGGAGCAATAGATTACTACAAAAAGATTCCCTAAAGCAGTTTGGAGAACCTTTTCAAGTGTTTGGATGACTTTTAGCTGAGTTTGCTACTCACACTCCTGCCTGCTTTTTTCCAGCATCTCCTGATTTTCCAGAAATACCTCCTTGTGAAAACAAACTTTCCTGACTGCTCACTTGGTTAGTACTTTTGACAAAACAGTGAGAAGATGTGGAGCTTTGTAAAAATTGCTTAATGAAGCCACATGGAGCCAAGACAATCTCCTAAACAGAGACAAGCAGGATAACTGCACTTCCCAGGAACATCTGCTGTCATCTTTTAAAAAAACCCTAAATTTAGTGACCTTGAGCCAACTTATGATTTTGCATTGAAGAAACCATAAAATGCACAAAGTGAAAGGAAAACCAAAAGCAACTTACACTCCTTGGAACAAGGAATGTTGCTTACAGGCAGCTCTGATGGCTGCAACTCAATTATGACAGAACAGGGTCCTGAAAACTCAGTTTTGCAAACCACTCAAACTACATCCTTAAAGGAGTGGCTGCTGGGTTGTTTTTCTTGTTGCTGCACCTTAAGGATAAGGGGTTTTGCCATTATTATTATTTTTAAAGTTCAAGACTTCTGTTTATTACCAACAATACAGAGAAAACAGCAAATAGCAGATCTGAGTTCTCAAGCTTCCCAGCTCCACCAGTGTGATGTGCACTATAAAACAGAATTCAGAATGATCATTTTTATCAGTGAGAAAGTTGTGACCACCAATATGTCAAAAAAACAACTTCACAATTACCATTTCACTTGGTCAATAAATTGCTTGATAAACCTGTCTCTAGTTTCAGTTTTCTGATCTGCTATAAGGTGTTTGTTCCTGTCCTGGTGCAACTCACCTGCCTCAATAAACCAAGTTTATTGTGTAACAATGTAAGGAGAATGGCTGGAGTCCTTCTAGCTGGAATTACATCCTCAAGAATTCCTAACAGGCAGGGGAGCTGGCAAATTGAGCAGACTAAATCCATACCAGCAGCTTTAAAATAAAACACATGAAATGGATAAAACAAACAAACAAACAAACAAACAAACAAACAAACAAAAAAAAACCACCAAAAAAAAACCCCGAAAACCCGAACAAAAGAAAGAAAGAAAAAAGATGATAGCATAAACCAAGAGTTCAGGGGATAAGGAGTTAAGGAGTAGCATGGGAAAGAAAAACCCTGCCACTTTCCCAGACATGCCAACAGCCTGGTTATTTTTAATCAAAAAATGTTACTTTCTTTCTTTCCTGCCCATTTCAAAAATGTAGAAGTGGCTCAGGACATTCTAATATAGTTAAGGGAATTTTTCTGCCAGCTGTTTTCAGATGCTGGCACATAAATCTGACACAAGAATTACATTCTACTCCGTGATTTTATATATTAGTAACATGACTACTTTCACTGTACTGCCAAGTTAGCTGCTTTCTCACCAATTTTCTACCAAATGTACAAGCATCTATGGAAGTTCTTCATATAGAATTATTGGTTTAGTTCATCATCTGTCAAGTTAGTGTTGACGGATGTTATACAAACTGTGTGCATGAAAAAATGAATGCTAGGGCATAGATGTATATAATGTACCAAAAACTCACTTGGATGAAACCAGGACAAATTAGAACTGATAAGATCACCCTACAAAAGGTCCAGACATTTGGTTTTCTTGGACTGTGGGATAGTTTATATTATTTCTTCAACATTTGAAGAGTCACTTTTTTTGTAAAATTATGGAGCTCACATTACAGTTCAGACTGTTCCCCATAATAAACCCCCACCCACAGGCAGCATTCCTGTAGAACTCAGTACAGCTCCAGCAGGAAGGAAGGGGGAGAGAAAAGAGGAGAGAAGCAATCCCATAATGAGCATTTGCTTTTCTTGTACCTGAGCATGCTCAGCAGGCACAGGTGAGATAAAGCAGCTCTGCAACAGGAGGACTGGCCTTGGAACTGCCAGTACAGCCAGACAGTCCTGGCAAAGAATACAGTTTTACTGTCTGCTGTGGTAATTTGTAAGACAGATGCAAGGATGGACTGACAGGTGAAGAGAAATTGAGGGGTGAGGAGCAGGTTTTATAAATCTTAACTGATTCCTCCTCTCTCCAGTCCACTCAGCAGAGCTGCCTCCAAAACATGCACAAATGTAGACAACGTAAAGGCTTTGTAACCTGGGAACAGGACAGGTGACAGCAGGGAAAGCCACAGTTCATAAATGCACACAAGACTGACACAGATCTGCACAAATGCCACACAATCTCTACTTTGTAAGCCACTGTACATATCTAGAAATATTCCTCAAGATATTATGTTAATATAAATATTCCAGAATCACCTACAGTTTTGAATTAAGGACCTGCTTCAGAATAAACAACTGTAAAAAAGACCTTGGATTCTATGAATGCCACCTCAGGATCAAATCATCTCAATAAAATGTTGATATACTTTCACTCTAAAAGAACTGAAATATGAGGCAATCAGAAGATGCTCTTTCCTCCTCAAGCAGTCTCCATTCAATTTACACAAAGAAGCACAGTGCTTGGCTAGTTTCCTGACTGCTCTGAGAAGGGCAGTGCTGTGGGAAGGGAAAACACCACAGCAGAACCAACTAAGAGGGAATACCAAAACCAGTCGGATGGACAGGGAAATAGGTGGCAACAGGTCTATGGTGCTTGTCATCCAAGATCAACCTAGAATTATAGACAGTCAGTGAGTTCTGATCAAAACACCTGCTTAACGACTTTTTTCTCTTTTCTTTCTTCTTGACATTTATTTCACCTTGCTCAGAAGGCCCTTCCTGCCACAACCTCCACCCAGTTGCACTAGAGCACAAAGAATGCTTCATTCACTGAGATGCAACTTACCCAGATAGTTGTTGCTCTTTGACATCTCAGTAATGTTGATTTTAGTAGCTCCTTCAGGAATTTCCACTATCTTGTGGTAGCCAAGATTTGTTAGCGTGTGCTTGAAAACTCCAGACACAACCTTGCAAGCAGTGTTGTCCCCTCCACATATTCCACACTTGTCAATCACCTTGTCAGAACCCAGATAGTCGTCACAGCCAATGCTCTGCAAAATAAAGTAACATTTCTTTTTCCAAGATCTTACAACTGCAGACTTTGGACAGAACAACTGAAGACAGCACGACTTTCAGAGAGTAATCGATTCTAAAACCATTTTGTGAATTAACATTTCAGCAATGTCTTGTTCATCTGTATGGGAAAAGGCAGAAAAAGCTAAAGGGTTCACAGACTTGGGGTTTTAAGTTCGCTGATAGGTTTTTCCATCCTGCTACCCAAAATACAAGAACATCCCAGAACAGGAATGCATTGATCAGCACTGATTCCATCTTCCTTGGCTGAAAGAAAAGAACCTCTTAACAACACGTTCCCAGAGCTGCCAGTCAGAAAAGAGGCGGAGAGCTGTGATTATGTTAGCAGTCAAACGGGGCTTTTTACAGAAGCAGAACTACTTCATATATAAAGGGTTGTCTTAATCCCCTCTAAAATTGAGCATTCAGCCTATTGGCACCAAAAGAGGCTTCTAAGAAGTCTTTATGCTGCACCTAGACACTTACAGAAGGGGTCCTCCTGTTCACTGAGTAGAAAATCTTCAACCCACTCAGTAACACCCACTGGGACAGGTTAATTTAAAATACCAAATCTTTTAATAGAATGGTTTGAGTTGGAAGGGACCTTGAAGATCGTTTCATTTCAACCTGCTGGTGCAGGCAGGGACACCTTCCACTATACCAGATTACTCCAAGCCCCATCCAGCAGCTCTAGGGATGGGGCAGCCACAGCTTCTCTGGGCATTGAAAATAATGTAAATTAAAGGGCAGAAAAAAATGGTACAGATTTGACACAAATAAGACAAAAAGTCTTTCCAACTTACTGCACTTTAAAAGTGCACACTCTGTAGGGACTGTCTCCTGTTTTACAGAAACATTTCTGTTCACTGATTGTGCTCATTTGTATTTATAGACCTAAGTTTTAAGATGAACATATGATTAACTGGCACATGCAAAAAAGAACTTCTCATTTTCATCCAAATAAGAAGGAAATAATACATGAGCTAGCAGAGCAGAAATCTATTAAGTATTTTATGAAAGGTAGTTTGGAGGTTGAAACCAGATGATCTTTCAGGTCCCTTCCAACCCCCACCATTCCATCACTCTGTGAATGTAGTAGTTCAAAGGAAATTAAATAAATTCAGGTCTACAAAAAAAAAAAAAAAAAAAAAAAAGAGAGAGAGCTTTTTTAAGCACAAAGAAATCCTTCATGATCACACTAAAGCTCAAAGTCAAGAAAGGTGTCACAATAAGCTAAAAATACAGCAACAATTCAACAGATGAAAGGAGAAATCTGAGGCTATTAACAGATGAATCAAGGGAACACTGGATCCACTTAGGCTAAAGCTGAAATGGGATAAAAGCATGTAAACAACAAGGCACTTCTTCCATCATTTTTGGTCTGATCTATCAAGTGCTGGAGCCTTATCTTTTTAACCAACACCTGCTCTACATTGTTCATGGTTCTGCTGTTAAGAGAATCATCTTTGACAATTCTATCATCCTCCTTTTAATAAAGTTTCCTATACTCTACCCAAATTTCGAAGCTTTTCTTGCCTCATCAGGTATCCTTTCCAGATAAAAACAGAGTTAAAAAAACCCTCAGTAAAAACAGAGCCTGATGTTTTTATTTCCCAGCCCTTTCAAACAGAACAGGAAGATGCTTCTGAATAATCCAAGCAGTAAAGAAAGGGACACAAGTGAATTTGCCCACTAGAAACGTAGTGTTGTTCCAGGAGCTCAGGTGTGGTAACCATTTGTACAGTCCATAAAAAGCTTCCCTCCAGCTCAGGTGTTAACTTGGAGACTACTCTTCACTGACAGGAATGCCACTGTGGTTTCACAAAACCAATATTGCTGTCCATCTTTTGTAACAGTTTCAACATCAGCTGATGAGATAAATCAGCTTCTGTTTTGTGGCAACACAGAAAGCACCCCAGCAGCAAGGCAAGGAAGAGATTTGATGTCCTGGAATTTTGATATTGGTTATGGTCTAATTATAGCCTGGAGATAAGTAGGAATGTGGTGTGCACACGCAGTTGGAATGGCTGACAGCTGAACAGCACACAGACAAACCATTGGGATTTACTTCTAGAATACAGGCTTGAATTTGAGTTGGGAAGCTCCAGATCCTCAAGAGACAGTTTTAAAATAAGCAGCAGATACTAAATACACTTTGCATCTGATGACAATGTCTTTAAGTTATTGAAGAACAGAAAATTAGCTGCATATAATTACAAACTCTATTCCTCAGTATAAAATTTGTGTTTATTTGTGAAAGTGCAGAAGTGCCTGAGTTGGGATTTGCTGTTTACAGGGATCGTGGTACTTGGGTATTGCAGACAAGACATTCCCCAAAACCCTTTACAAACATGGCACAGCTGATCTCCCCAGGACCACGAGATGGCACAACGCAGGCAGAATGCAGCCAGAAGCACAGGGCACAGCAGGATGTCCAACAAAACACCCCTCCCAAGCCATACACACCTCAACAACTACATGGACTACTTCAGGACACTGTAAGAAACATTTTATCAAGGCACTTCCACACAAGGACATGGGATTACACATAAAGAACTTGTCAGAATAGGAGACATCTGGGGGTTCACTCCTGTGGTATTCCATTGATGTCTTATTCAGGAGAAAGATCTGAGAGTGACCAACAAAGGAACTCCAGCAAGAACTGCAAAAATCATGAAGGAGTTGGACTCCACAGTAAGAATAGTAAAGCTTGGCTTTATTCACAGTCATTGAAGCCAAGGTCTTCAACTGCAGCACATCAACTAACAACACTGGAAATAAATAATCCCCGATTCTCAAAGAAAACAGATAATTTCTGTCACAGATTTTGAAACTAAATTTTACTATTCTACTTCACCACTTGTATACTATAATGACATACAAGAATAACCACTTGTATACTATAATGACATACAAGAATAACGATGTCCACAAGGTGGCACTTAAAATCCTCGTGAAATCAAATCAAAATGTAGAAGTTCTTGGCAAAAAAAAAAAAAAAGTTAATTTCTTACACCTAAACACGAAGTTTGTACTGCACTTGTTTTCATATTAGCCTTTACCACATGAGTAACAACTGCTGTTATTTTGTTATCTGTAATAGGTTCTTAAAATTCCTCAGACAATCTAAAGATTTCTTTTGGTCTGGACTGTATTTTAATCTGAAATAAAATGTTATACAAAACTGAAATGAAAGGGGAAACGCTCAAACTTTTTTGGGGTTTTTTTTGCATCATATGTTCTCCTTGTCTGGTGACCAGGTGGACCTCATTTATCAATCACAAATAAATATTTTAATCCAAATCCTGCTGTCTGTCCTCCAAAGCAATCCTCACTGACTTCAAAGTTGACATCACTGGGAAATTTGCCAAGTCACAGGGATTGGCCTCTTTATGGATGTGACAGGGCAGAATTATGGCAATTCCATGGGCTGCACAATGCAAAATTTACTAACGAATTTAAATGACTTTTGGATTTCAGTGTGTCAAACAAGTACAGATATATTCCTTTTTTCCATTCACTTGAATTTTTGTGTAAAATTAATCACTCCCACTGAATCTGTGGAAATGAGAAAGATCAAGTTCGGGAGCACCTGAGGAAATTTTCTGTACACAAATCTTTGGGAGCAGATGGGACACAACCAAGGGTACCAACAGAGCTGGATGGTTTCCCAGTGAGGTCATGGTCAGTGGTGGGAAAGCCTAAAAAGCAACTGCCCCATCCGTCTTCATTAAGGGCAAGAGGGAAGACGGAGGCTCAGTTGCAGGTTGGTCACCCTAACATCCCTGAGGAGACTGCAGAGACAATCCTCCTCCTCCTCGGAGTGCTTTCCAAATGCATGAAGGACAGAAAAAAAAATAAGAAAAGACAAAGACAGGGAATGACATAATGGACATACCAAGGTCAAGGCATGCCTGAACAAGCTACTGTCCTCTGTGATTAAGTGACTAAGTCAGCATGTAAGTGGAGAGGCGTGGATGTTCTGTGCCTTGACTTCAGCAGGGCCTTCAACATCATCTCTCACAGTGTTCTCAAAGCCACAGTGGAGAAACCCAGAGTGGCAAAGTCAGCAAAAAGGTGAGCGGGAAGCCAGCTGGATGGCCAAACTTAAGGTGGTTCCCATGCACAAAGAAGGGGAAGGTTTGATGGTGCACGTCCTTCAGTGGAAACTAAATAAAAGGGTGTTCAGCAGTGAGGAACCATGGCTACAGTTGTAGAGCAAGAAGAACCTTCAGAAAACCTCCAAAGGAAGAGCACAACAAAGTCAGCAGAGCCTGTTTGTCTCACTTCAACATCTCACATGTCTTCAAGGTTGCAAGCTAACCCTCATTTGCTTTACAAATCAAAGGAGCAATGCTGAGAATTTACATTCAACCACAGGATAACAAACAACATTCTAATGGCTCTCACTTGATTTGTGGTTAGCTATAACCATAATTTTTACCCAAACATTTGATCCTGCTTTGGCTTTCAAATATTTCCTGCTGTCCACAGACCTAATGCTCACAAATCTTTGATGCTATTTACAGCCCTGCACCAATAGATTGTGGTCACATCCAGATGTCGCCCACTTAATTAATCACAGATTTTCTTACCTGCACAATAGCTGGTTTCATTACCTATCTGTGCTTTATGTTGAGGTTCAGTTTGTCAGATAAATTTCAGACAGCAAGAAGAAGCAAGCTATTCATTTTTGACAACCTTAAGAATTAAAATGACATTTATAGTGCCTAGATATGCACCAGTTTAATGAAAAAAGCTACTCACATAAAGACATATAAAGACTCTTTCACTAAGACATTCAATAGTTTCTTACTGGCTCAAAAATTACTTGAGAGAAAAAAGGTTTTATTCTCATTACAATGGAAAAAGTAAAGCCATCCAGGAAAAGTAGTCACGTGAAAAGATGTCCTTAAAGATATCAACTAGTAACAGCTAATAAAAAAGGATTAAAAATGTAAAGCATGCATCTCACACTGATACCTCTGGCAGTTACAGAAACAACTTCTCTTGAGGTACTTTTGTTCTGAGGAAAGATACTACAAATGGGACTTGTGGCTCTCCCTCACACAAGGCCAAGGGAAGGGGATGAAATCTACTGCTGCAGAAAAGGGCTCAAACAGAACAGGCCATGGCTGGCTGTCACCTTATCAAAGTCAGGACAGATATTCTGCTCTGAGCCCTCCACTCTACAAAGAGCTTATTAAAGGAGTTTATTACTCAAGTGTTTTGAAGTGGCCACGTTAGCAGCATTTAAGAGTGAAGGAGGTGAAGATGCACAAGATGAAGATTCCGATTATATACACCGGAATGCACACACAGGAGGGGAGTGTGCAAGGCCTGTGGGCCTGTCCCTGTTCGATCACATCCAGTTCAGCCAGCAGCACTCATCTCTGCCTGGCTTACAAGAGATCACTCTGAATCATTCACAGGAGGCTCTGGGCACTGAATCCAACCACGAGCACAGGGCCCTAACACAGGAGGAGACTGGTATCACTATGTCTGGCCCCTGGGTCAGTCTGTTCCCAAACACATCTGCTGCCAGACCACTTAGAAGCACATCTAGGGGTCTGGGGCTTCACTTTGGGTCTTCACACTTTCCAGTGAATCAGATTGCTCACATTCATTAAGGATGGGAATACCATGATAGGGAAAAAACCACCAAAAAGTACTTGGAATTGAAAGCTTGGCTCTTTTTTTTCTCCTCTTTCTCTCCCCTCCCCTCCCCGCTCCCCCCCCCAACATTGAAACATTAAATTTGCAACTGGAGGCTCTATTCCCTGAACATTCTAATGCTCAGGAGGTTAAACAAATTCAAATTGCATGTGCATCTCTAAAACACACTAACTGCTTTTTCCCTTCAGAAAACTTAAAATGACAAGGACAGTAAAGCAGCTTTAGTCCAAGACCAGACTAAACCTAAACCTGAAACAAATATCCCTAAATGACATATAACAAAGCACTCGTGTCTGATTGAATATATTGATCTGCTGCAAATGTGCCAGATTACTTGATCTCACAGATTCAGCACGAGCAAGCAAACTCTGTGGTTCTGTTTATACAACTCAGCTGGAAAAGCAGAACACCATTTCATACCTAAGGTCAGAGACCAACTCCACACACTACAGTTCTTTAAGAAGGATATCTTGTTACCTAGGATTTCTACACAAAGTGTATGTTTATGATGTGAATCATAAGCTAAAGCCTTCAAAAACGTAGGCAGGGCTTGGACGTACAGATGTACTGATTCCAGTAACAGTTCAGTGTGAAAATGCACATGGTTCTTAAAATCTACCCTACTTTGACCTTGTTGGCAAGGACAAGAAACAGTTAAAAAAACCCAATACAGTTAATGTAATTGATATTAACTCTATGCCTTTATAAAACACCTCTTATCTGAGTTGCTAAAGCTAATGCATGTCAGCACCACCCTGATCATATCTCAGTATTATTGTTGGCAAGTAGTACCCTGTCCATTTCAGGATTAAATGAAAGGTCTCCACAATTCTCTTCAAAAGCTTGATACTTCAGAGAACAAGTGTAAAACACAATATCACCTATCCAAATGTACAGCTGTTTCCTGAACACAACATACCAACCTGCTGCTGGCCTCAAAATACTGCATTTTAACTCCTGAACTATTTCAATACCTACCACTGTTGCTTTCGGGTTCATGAATGTCATAAAGAGCATAAACAAACAGTAACAGCATTTGAAGACAACCTCAGGAAGAGAACACAAACAGTTTCAGTTGTGACTGAAGTTCAGAACAGGCTCCTGAGCACTTACAGGCAAAAACTCACCCCTCCCATGCAGCAGTGAGAGAGCTTCCACAGCAAGTATTTCACTGTTTGAAGATGGTGTGGTGGCCTCTTGAGTGCTGCTTTTATCCTGCCCTTTGGGATCAGGAGATGGGAAAATGGACTGGCATGTTTTCCATTGGAATGCAATCTGTCCCTTCTGAAAAATCCGAAGTGGCAGAGCAGCCACCCCACAGTGCAGGAGAGAGCTCCAATGTCACAGCCAGGAGTGGAAGCCTCCATTCCACACAGCTCTGTTTTCTCCATCCTTGGTGCTGAACAGCTCTACAGTATCACCCCAACTAACATCCATGTTAACCAAACAACATGGGTGATTTACCCAAATAAGCCAAATTTATATATTTACACAAATACAAATGCTTTCTCTTCCTGAAGAAACTATATACTATATGCAGCTGTATCTGGGATACTTGCAAGGAAAGCTTTTAAACTTCCAGGTTAAAGGTTTCTACTTTTAATAAACAAAACAAAATAGACTTTATTCCTGCAAAGCTCTATTTTGAGACTGCGGTACTAAAGTACTAAAATCCTGCCTGTCCTACAGAAAATAATAGCCCTTAAAACATAAAGGTGGAGGGGGATTTTATTAAAAATGTCCTGCAAAACATGTGGAATCTGAATGTTCTGGAGTTTTACATCCTCCTGTTGAGCAGAATTTAGGAAAGGAGGCAGCGCACCCCTGCTCTGCTATATGAATTAAGTGCAAAGTCCATTTCATACTCAGCCATCTGGATTTCTGGCTGTACATCAATGCTGTAGGGGAAGGAAACTTGTGAATCCAAGAGGGAGGAGACCACAAGAGCAGAGGATGTGATGGCATAAAACGCTCCTTCCAAGTGTGTTTCTGTATCAGAATGAGCAGCAATAGGAACACCCATTTCCTACGAACACAAGTACCTGTGGAAATTTCTTTGTAGAAGGTTCCACACAGCTGCAGATCACTTCTCTGTAGGATCTCATGTGGCTCTGAGCATTTGTCAGACTTCTTAGGTTTATCTTGAAAGACATGATCCTTTGCTCTTCAGCCAGCAAAGACTGGATTTAACTAGTGATTTAAGTTGTGAACACAGTGTTGCTGTAAGATCTGCACCAAAGTTTTATGCTGAGATTCAACATTGCACACTTCAAAATATCCTGACTGATTAAAAGGAAAAATAACTTTTACTATCAAGTGAAACATAGCATTTCCAGGAACTGTTTCTGCCTCAGCTGTATAAGCTCTTCCTTGACCATCTTGCAACCAAGGTATGAAATAGATTCCTCTGGCTCACATTCTTCACTCTGTTTTACTGTTCTTGGCTTTAAAAGAGTTTAGTCCAAGTAACTCCTTGTCTATATAATATACTAAAACACTGTTCTAAATACAACTGCTTTGGACTGCAGTGGGAAGTTTCCTTTACTAAATGATCTTCATCTACTTGTGAAAATTATTTGCAGAGATGAGTTTCCTTTTTACAATGTGATTTTGTGGTAATAGAACTGAATGAGAGAGAATCAGCACACCATTCCTACTTGTAGAGCCCATGTTTGAAGATGGACAGAATAAAGTTCTGTGAAAACACTTAACTAAAACCAGCCCTCCTTTTCACTTGTTTTGATAGGCTTCTTATATGGGACTAATCAGCTTACATTAGGACATATTTTTCATGCTCCAACACCATCAAATAATGAAATTTACATTTTGAGTGGCATTTTTTGAAGCCAGAAACCAGGGAATTTGTTTCTTCATAATTATTTGTTCTCCTCTTTGAAGAAGTGCAAGTCTTAGGATGCTGATTTTTCTATAACTCAGAACTGTAGACCAAAATCCCTTTCCTAGGCTTCTAAAGCTATTCAGCCAACAGTGAAGCAGTTTCTCACAGAAAACCAAAACTTAAGAATGGTCTTCCTCTAGACAATGCCACTGCACATGCCAAGTTCCTTTCTCACTTACCTGTGTTTATGGGGTTTGCACAGGGGTCAGACTTAGCAGCTTGCATTACACAAGAGTTATTCTTGAAACCCAAGGATTTTTTTTAAGCTGCTACGTAACTAAGCTGTTTTAAAAATCTCAAAGTAGACACAGAAAAGGTAAGGAATACCACAATTCACAGTGATGAGACCTCGCTATCACTAAAGATCTAAAATATATTCCCTTTGAAAATCTTTAATATTTTCTTATATTCTAGCAATTTCTTAATATTTGCAGGGTCAAGCCTTATGGTCAGGTATTAGCAATATGCTGTATTTAGTATTTTGACATATTTCAATGCTGAAAACTTTCTAATATTTTTCCTTCTGTTAATCAGAGAGAAAACATGCAAACCATCAGTGACAAGGTCCCTGAGTAATGGAAAACTGTATGCATTTCTCTACTTTGATTGGCGTACAAATAAGGAAAAAAATTTGGCCTAATGCCTGCCTCAGAAGAGTATGTTCAACTTCACCATCATGTCAATAATGACTTCATCCTCAATTTGCACTAGAAATTCCTGGCTCTGAGGATTTTCTAGCCAATGTGAAGATATTCAGGTTAGCAGTGAATCATCAGGCCCTTTGGTGAGATTCCATTACCAAAACTCTTCCTCTACACTCAAGAACACAGAAACAAAGTCCTGGCAAGTCAGACCAAAGGCATCAAAAATGGATGACAAGAGCAATCATAAAACTAGGAAAAATATATGCTATTTTGACTGATGATTTTCCCAGGGTGCATTTTTAATTTGAGGCACAAAGACTTCCTCAGTCAGATGTAATGCCTTTTCTATCATTTAGCAGTCCTTTACTGAATAGGCCTGGCTTCCTTCCTGAAATGCAGCAGATTCCTCTGTCAGTGAATTCCACTCCGTGCCACATCATCTTCTCCTGAGAACAGCACCAGGCAATTTCTGCCAGTGCCTTGTAGAGCTTGCACTGAGAAAGAAAGTCCATCATTTCCTCTTCGCGTTCTCCATGAACTCTCAAGTTTTATGGACTTCACTCAATCATTCTCACCCAAGTTATCGTTTTTCCAGACTGCAATGTTCAGCCTCTGGAATCCTGCTTGTTTTATTCCATTCCCTGGCCATCTCTGCTGGCTTAGCTGGAGTTCTAGCAGGTCCCACCTGAGGAAGCAGTTGAGATGCACAAACACCACACATATCTTTGTCTGCCTGTACACACCCTTACACAGAAACACACACACAACCTCTTCTGCCTTGCACTGCTTTCTTAATTGCTAACTTCTCATTAGTTTTTTTACCATCTTACAATGAGCTGACATCTTCATAAAAACATATGAATGTTTTTTTCTGAATGACAAACTATTGTCTCTGTGGATTTTTTCTTTGGGGCTATATTTTCTTCTGTGGATGACTTGCCTCTAATTGTGCTGAACACTGTAAGCCTAAACCAAGACATAGGGATAAAAATATTTTTTTCCCATTAAGAAACCTTAGAACCACATATTCTAATGCTTTGGGTTTTTCTCTTAACCAGTTACTCATCTGCAATATGATCTCTCTTCTTCCCCCACCACAAATTATCTTCTTTAAGGGCCTTTATTAGGGGTACCGGCACAGAAGCTGCAGAAATCCAAGTAAGATCTTCCTTGTCCCATTCTGTTGATATACCCATTCAAAGAGCTTAAATACATCGAGTGAGCTTGATTCCCCTTTAAAAGGTAATGAAGCAGCTACAGCCATTACAAGTGAAGTGAGATTCTCAAGCACAAGGTCATATGAAGTACAAATTATTACAAAGCAGTTATTCATACATGAGTGGATTAGTAACACTTGAAAAGGGTTTCTAAACATTACAGAGATTTGGGGAAATTTACATTTAAATTGGAAGTCAGAATTTTTTTTTTTGTTCTTTTTCAGTCACTAATTCCCTTCCTTTTCTAATCTCATTCTTTGAATATTTCTTACTTTAGTGCCTATGCAGAAGGCTGTTATATCGTCTAGATTTTAAAAAGCTAGTTGTTTTTAAGATGTTTCTCAGGAATGCACATTTTTCAAAAGTCCAGTCCTGTTTCAAATGTCATTACAGGTTGCGTGCAGAGAGAGCTCCAACCACATTCACAGTGTTTGCTCCATTTCTCATTAAAGGTTTGGTTAATTTTGGCATGCTAAGCAAATTCTGACATGCCTGCAAACACATGCAACTGCACCATGGTCACAATTGATCCAATCATTTATAGGAGTCCAGCCCTCTGCTGTTCCTCACACTGTTCTTACTGTACAGTTTGCTCCAAAATGTTTCCAGAAGGCAACTCCTCCTCCTACTGCCTTTCTTCCAATCACTTAAGAGTCCTTGATCTCAAACACTGTTCCCGTTTCACTGAAACTATTTCTCAACATCTTTTTTCTTCTTTTTTTTGGACATCTTGACAGGTCCAAATAGATATGAAAACCACAAGCAATTTTAAAAGGTGAGATCTTTCCCCCAGAGCATCATCCATTTGGAATGCCATGTAAAGTCACAGCCACAACATTTGGATTGTTTTCTGGCTTTTGAGATAGCCCATCTAACTCTTTCACCAGAGCACTTCAGTTCAAAGGTTGCAGTTAGATTCAAGCTCTTCAAACAATTTTTGTGCTATAGGAAAGACAATCATGAATGCAACCTTAAATGTGATTTCCTTTGGTTGTCAGTGAAAGGGTAAGAATCAAGCTGCATAAGCCAGGGGCACCTGAGAACTGAGAATCTCCTTAGTGGGGACTCAACAGCTGATCAAATACACAAATCTGAGTTTAAGTTTTGTTATGTGAAACATCACCTGAATTTCAAACACAAGGACACCTTACTGTAAAATGGGAAAACAATTAAATTATTCCCAAATGATTTTTCTCATGATACCAAAAAGGGTAGGGTTTTTTTGCATTATGCAGACACTGCCCCACCTCCTCCAAACTTAGAAAGCAAGACATCTCAGCAAAGAATTAATTTATATAACTGAGGACGAGAGAAACAACTAACTGGCTTCAGCCCTTACTTGCATTAACAAGTCTTCTGACCTAGTCTAACATACAGAAAATCCAACTAGTAGAAGCAATTTTTTAGGAGGAAAAAAAAAAAGTCCCCAGACTGCAAACCCCTCAGCTTTCTAAGCCACACACACTTCTCAGCTTTGTTCTGTAACAGGACATTTACAAGTATTACCTGTGTGGTATGTGTAAATAAATGTCCCCATGGGTATTCTGTATTTAACAAACACTTGCATCTTCTGCAATTTGGAAATTAAAAAGAAGAAATATTTAGCATTTTCTGAAAAATAGGTGACAATATATAGAAGTGTCCCACTGTAATAATATTTCTGTAAACTTTTGTTTCATGCTGCTTAATAATACAGAAGTCAAGAACAGAGACTATGTGAGGGACCCTGGAGAAGGGAGAAGTCAGATTGACTGTCTTTCTAATTCCCAGTGTGAAAAGAACTCTGGCCACTGCCAGCAGACTAGTCCCAACTGGCTTTATACTAGGGTTGTGTTTGTTCAAGTGTTCTTCTTTATGAAGGAAAAACTTGGCTTTATTTCAAGGTAAAGAAAAAAACCTCCAAGCAGCAAAATATTTTAAGGACAGATGTCTGATCTTGAAACAGCAGCTAACACAGCTAGACTGTATCTGTGCAATAAACACTTACTCATTAGCCCTCTCTTTCAACTGCATGTATTTCTTTTTATCCACGATGTCACTCACAAAAAGGTAGCATAGAATACAGTGTTCTCTGTTATCTCCTGGGACCACACTAATTAATTCCTTTAATTCTAATAAAGTTGAAATTCAATAACAAGTGTTGCTTTCCCCCCCCCACTCCCTCCAGGGGTTTAATTCTGTCTGTTACACTTGGAATTGTGCTCTGGAGAACTCGGAGGCCCCAGGAGCAGCACCCAGGACCTGGATCCCTGGGGGATGGCCCATGAACCCAAGGGGCACAGTGGCCTGTGCTTCTCCTTCTGTGCTGGCCTTGGGGCTGGGCTTCCTCTGCCCCTCGGCGTACCCACCCTTCACACTCCTTGCCCCGATGCAATTTCATCCCCAGCAATATTTCAAGTCACAATTTAGTTAAAAGAAAGAAAACAAGCAGAGCTGGTAACTATAGTAATGGCTAATATTTTCAAATGCTTTCCTGTAATATCCCTGTTGTTTTTAGATGGCGGCTATAGCTCTGCCAAAACTTAACAACCCACACTGAAAATTTCCTTGCCAGGCTCTTGAAACAAGCTGAGCATTTCTTTTCAAGGAAAATACACAGCAAAAATAATATTTTTTTTTCAAAAAACTAGGATTAAACAAAATTGTGTGTTTTTAAAAGAACTTATAACTGGTTTACTCAGAAATGCTTGTACTTTTCTTTTTTAAGATCGGGGCTCAAAATTGGCAAGGAGACTGAGACAGTATCAAGGATGTGATCTTTTCTCTTCTTATGAAAAGATGCCCATGTCTAGCCAAGATTTAAACCCCTGAGTATCACCATGGCATCCAGTCAACACACACAAGTTAAGAATTGGGCAGTACAACACTAAAAAAATCCCAGTCATACTGTGCATGCCCCAGAGTTTCAAGTAAGTTCCAGACTTGGCCTGCAATTGCTGTTGTCAGGAAGGAAAGTGTGTGGAAACTGCCTGCAGTACAAGCAGCTCAGAAACAGTGTTTTACTTACACAACCAAGGCAGGTACAGTGAGTGAGTGATAAGGACAGAAACTGCACCAAAAAATCCTGACCCTTAACACTTTATCTGTTCAGCAAACAGCTGATGTCCAGCAGATTTCTAATTACTTTTCAACACTTGCTGGCCTTTATCAGCGTCCAGGTGATCCCCTGATGAAACCTCTTGGGAGAGCTGGGGCTTGCAGCTTTCCTTCTTTAAAAACAAAGCAAGCTTATATGACTGTGCAATGCAGGAAAATGACAATATTGAAGTATATCTCTCTATAGTAAGCTCTCAAACTTTCTTTATCCCCACCTCCAGAACTCCACATTAATTCCCAAGGTCACACAGAGGTGCAGTGACATATCCCAGCACTGCATTCATGCTGAGTAGGTGGGGTGGTACCACCAGCAGGTAAGAAACATTCTTTCTAAGACACTGCTGCATATTTTACTGAAAGCTCTGGCTTTCAATAGCCACTTACTTGTCACTGACAGTCTTTGGCCTTACCAAAAACTAACTAAATTACCCCTGTCTCCTTTGATGGCACCCCAAAATGCAAGCAATTATCAAGCACTGATGCCCTGCAGCAACAAGAACTGAGGTGTTCTTTCAAGAAACTGGTATTTAACAGCGGGAGGTAATTCTGTAGCTGGACTCCTGTAGTGAAAACCAGCATCTATTAGATTTCTCATGCTAACAGCAAGGCACACGTATCTTTTGCCCAGCACTTCTGTTCCTAGAATGTCCAATCCATCTGCTAGCAAATTAGCTTGGCCTCAGGGATTATGTAATATTCTCACTCACTCACTGTATGGCACCAATTAAACACAATTTCAGTTGTATTTTAGACACTTCAAAATCTCTCACTCAAAGTACCAGCAAGCTCACTGATGTAATTTAATTATTACACATTGTTTGTGCCAAGACATGACAGTCAGGATTAATCACAGTCTGCCTGTGCTTGATCCCCAGCAAAATCATAAAAACAACTCATCTAGGGCTCTTACTCTTTAGCCTTTTTCACTCTTGTCCAAGTGCCTGATAAAGTATATTAAGGAAACCAAAGTAACACTGCATTTCTATTCAAGGCAGATCCACATTTAGGCTTCTGCTGGAAATAAATACAATTTTTCCTCTGGCTGTAAACTGAGGATTTTCTTCCATTTAATTCTGCCTTTTTAAAATTTATTACTCTGCCAGTGAGTGCTTTTCAAATAGAAAACTGTTGATTTATTTCACTTAGCTCTATTGTACTTACTGTGGCTTGAAGGCAAAAACATTACTTCACTAGCTGCTGTGAAGGATTTGAGTCCCATTCCTTTTTCAACCCTGCTTGCTTTTCTCCAAGCTTTTCTCTCTACTTTATCACTCAACTATGTTTATTCATGGCAGGGGGGATGGGGAGAGAAATGATGAGAAGTGTTGTGCTTAGCCTCATAAATTTGTTATCTGGGCACTGAACTCAACAGTAATTCTGCTACTTCATTTATTGGAAAAAACCCCACATATTTCTCAATCAGGCAAACTCCATGGAAAAAATGTAGCACTTTTCCATAATACAGTTCAGCGGCAGCTAATGAGATGCAGGTACCACCTACCCACACTTCCCAGGGCCTTTGGAGGGTGATTTACTGACCTGGGCCCACACAACCAGCAGGCACTCTGACTAACATTTGCTCTGGTACAGCAATTCCAGCTGTCCAATGTAAACACAAATGCCCATCACAGTATGAACAGTGCAAATTCCCTGACATCCAGCCAGACACCCCAGACAACTGTCCTCCTGCCCAAGACTGTTCTGCTTGCTCTGTCTTCTAGAAGGCCACAGCTCAAAAACTCTGCAATTATTTTTATGCTATTCATCAAAACAGAATTAAAATCAATTCTGAGCACACCTACTCAGCTAAGCTTTTATGGCACATACAGTTGAGAGAATTTCTGTATCCTTTTCAGATTCTAACTTGCCTACAATTTCTCTCTGAATTTGAAATAGTATTCAATTCTTTAGAAATGTTATTTAATTCTGATTCTCCTAAACATCTGCTCCAGTGCCCACCTCAATACAATCACTGACCAGCTGTAGAGACACGATACTTTCAGGTATGAAGACCTGCAAGTTTTGGCTACAGTGGGGATCTTACTCTGAGTAAGGTCTCCAGGACTGAGCTATAACTTAAGAATGCGCCACAAACAAGCAGAAGTTAAAAGTGTCATGTAAGTGTGTATAGTAGCAATAAAAACTGTATAACAGCCCAGAAAAAGAAGCTGGCATCTACATTTAAGGGCTTAGAAATGCCATTGTCCTGCTCAAATGGATGCCACAAGGTGTTTCATATGGATATTTCATAACTAATTTAAACATTAGTTCTCATAAAAATGGGACAAACTATAGCATCCACTCACATGAATTTATACAACTGAAGAAAAACCCACACCTAAATAATTTCCTCATTCCAATCGTGCAATAATGTCCAAACTCACTTCACATACACACCAAAAAAACCCAAAATAAACTTCTCCCTAACACAAAGTAGTACAAAACAAGTAACTGGAAAAGCAGGCAGTACAGTGCCAATAAAACCTCTGGCAAACTTCAGTTCTTCCAATTAGAGAAACAGCCAAAAGCTATATGAAAACAGCCAACAAAATACCAATGGCAGGCAAGAAAAGAGCCAGCCAAACAAACACTGTTTGGTTTCCTATCCGAGGAAGGAGAGAAGGAAGAGAGGTGAATTTCCACCTGGAACAAATTCATAAAAGAGTGCAGAGCACAGAACTCTGGCAGCTGTATTTGCTGTTACACTGAATCAATATCCTGATCAAATTTGGCAGCGCTCACCCGAGCATGTGTTTTCTGCATTTGCCCCTATGTAAATACTCAGGAAACTGAGCTCTGTCCCACGCAGGGGAGCAGCAGTTCTCTGACCACGGAGGAACCAGGGTGGGCAGGGTTTCCCAGCAGCTCTCTGCAAGAGGGAGTGCAGGCAACCAAACTGTCTGTCAGCAGGTGACCATCACACACAGTGCACAGGCAGAACCACTCCGAGCCACCACGGGCACTGTGTCACAGCACCGCTCACACGGGCACAACGCAGCAGCGAGTGAGAGCCAGGGACACAGGAGGGAGTTGGTCACTTAAAAACATGTGCAATAGTGCAACAAAGTACTCATAACAAATTGGAGATTAAATAAATAGAAGCACAAAGGAATAAAAAGGAGGAAATGAATTCATCAATAAAACCATTATCCACTTCTTTGGAACCAAAAAGTCACAGGGTAATACACTCCCATGTCTTTAAAATAATCAAGGAGCTATCAAAATGTGCAGTATCTACCTATGCCAAAATACCTGAAGGGCCATATAAATTGCTGTCAACAAGATGTTGTGAATTTGCTGAAAACCATTACTGTAATCAAAGCTATGCTGTTATCCAGAGTGTGTCTGCAGTCATGTTATACAGGCAACTTATCACACATGAATAAATGTGCTCCTGTATGAACATTCCAGACTTCTATCTACATTTAAAATCCATATAATTAGCAAATTAAATAAAATACATGAAAAATTTGCCTGATAGTTCGGCTCAGATAAAACTTCAGAGTTGAAATAAAAGACTGGTAGTACAATGTTGTTTTAATAACATTTACTGTAAGTGGGATACTCCTTAAACAGCATAAAGGAAGGCAAAGGATGTTACATAATACTACCATGTTGTGTTTTCAGTGATGACAGACTGGCTGTGAAGTTATGAGATTGCAAAGACATCAGTGCTGGCTGAAGAAAACCAGTTTCAAGGTAAAGAGACTGACTGAAAGACTGATAATCAGATTAGCAGGAGATACAACAAGAAAATTTAACATGCACGCAAATTGCACAGACTACTAGTATCCATTCTGGTGCTAACTGGTGGTTGACAAATCATTCTATTCCTATGGAAAATTTTGAATTATTTTTCATTAGGGAAAATTTTGAATCATTTGTCATTAGTTACATTACAGTTATGTCTACAGAATGCACCCCAAAAAAAAAATCTTACAGGAGCAGTTTACTGAAATATTCCAAAAGACGGTAAGACAGAGTGTCTTTGTGGTATTTTCGCAGAGACAAACCGTAACTCTGAATGACTGACATTTTCAAAACTGAAACAGAAGTCTGTGCAGAGAATTGTGGTGAAAATATTAAGACTGTTATGGATGAAAACATATACAAGCTCCATAAGAAACAGTCAAGTAACAGTTTTTAAAAAATTGGCCTGTGTTGCTAACAAAGGACACTGTTCATTACAGTAGAACTGAGGGACACGATGGTTTTTTGAAGACCAGGAAGCCCAACACATCACAACTGACGAGGGCAAGACTCTGCCCCCTGGCAGACACAGGAGAGCAGGGTGCCTGCAGCAGGGCACGGTCACCCTGCCTGTCCCTGCTGCTGAACAGGACACTGACTGCTGCCATGAAGTTACCCGAAACAGGAAAAAGCAGACAGTGCTCAGCAACTCTTCTTTGGATTTATGGAGTGAGCTTCTGAGTCAAGAAGTCACTCCTAAGTGGCTGTTAGGTTAGAAGAGATGTGTTGAAAACTAAGGTCTTCCTCACCAAGCAGGAGCCAAGCCAGGAGGCAGAAGGAAGGCTGGACAGCGAGCATTCCTTGCTCTCCTTGATGCACAGGAGTGATCCCAGTCAAACTACTTTGAGAGAAGTACCTTGGTGTTTCAGAATATACCTGGGTATGTCAGTGGGAGTGGGAAAATCAACCTGCCCTGAGATTTTTACATAAGAAAACCGTATACTTTCCCTAAGACACTCTACAGTTTAGCACCTTAATTTCCAGGGATGTGCAGGATAAGTTCCATAGCAAGCCACATTTTCTTCTAAATGTTAGCTCTATAAAACCTCTGATCTGTTAGATAAATTTGGAATGCTTCTTTCTAGAATTCTAAAACTTTTCCTTATCTTTGATTAAGTTGAAAATCTCCTATTATTGTCAGGCTAGCCATCAGTTCTAAACCAAACCACTTACAGTTTTCCTGGTACTGTTAAAAGACTGTAGTGGTTTAAAACTGTTATCTGGAAAGAGACTATGATACTGTAACACCAACTACAAGTGTAATTTTAGAGAAAATCACTAAATATATGGTAGACACATGGTGACTTTAAGTACACACTATTTCTTAACGTCAGACTGGGTTTCACACTCCCCTCCCTTTTTCTCAATCTAAGTGTAAGCAAATTGAACCATCTACACCAGGACTTAAATTAATTAAAATTTAAAAAAAAAATAAAGAAATATAATACATATATGTCCTTAAGTAAATTATTCTGACATTAAATCAACCATTACTTCCGTCTTGCCAAAGTATGAGAATACAAAGTGTATTACCTATCCTCAATCTATTTTAAGCTCAATTCAAAATGTGTTATCCCACATTTCTGAATTCTGCCACCTTATTTGTTTTGCTTGGCAAGCATTAGTCTTCGCTTCCTGAACAATAACACACATTCCCAAATAGCACCAGTTTTGTCAAAAAGCAGGAAAGTTTGACTTTCTATTGACTGCGTGATGTGCTTGGCCTGATATCCTTATTCTTTATGGACATATAATTAAGCATTTAAGGTAGATTTCACTATTTTGCAATCCAGTCTTTAATCATGTAGGTTACAAACAACTAGTGTGTTATATAAAAATGACAGCTCAAAGACAATGCAATTACTACTAGCAGAGGTAATTACATGAAACACTTTCTGTTAAAATGTCTTCAAGCTGTTTTGTTATTTCACCCTGATGAAGCACAGCATTGCTTTTGGTAATGACAGCTATGGTGTGAGGGACTTCTTCTTCGGAAAACTCTGCCTAACAGCCTTAAAATTCCCAGACCAGGGCTGGTCCAGATGAGCTTTTGCCAGTGTCCCTCCTGCTCAGGAAGGGAGCTGTGTGGTAGTGGGGACCACTGTACCTGTCACAGTACAAAGAGGCGTGTTGGAAAAAAAAGAGTCCGTAATCCAACACCAATGCTGAATAAACTGCCTGAAGTGCAAACTAACATGAAGCAGAGCCAGAAGTTTCCACTACTTAGTGCTCTGGACATGAAGCAGAGCCAAGAGTTTCCACCACCACGTGCTCTGCAGGGTAAGACCAAATAGATATCCAAGCCCACAGTCAACAGGACAGGAGGAAAAGTAATTCTCTGCTCCTCCACTACACCGAGCAGGATCAATGACCAGGAAATTCAAGGAGTCTATGCAAGGAGCACAGACTTGCAAAATGTAGGACCAAGAAATTTTATAAAGACCACAGAACCTGGCCTATTACATACTTACCATATTTCTTTTAAAATATTTTCTTTCTGAAGAATTCATCCCAGATTACAATCACCATTTCATAAAAAGCTGTAAAGCAGTCACTACAGGATGTTTCTTACCATAGATTTGTTAAAAATCTCTATGCATGGATTAGAATTCAAAGAAATCTGATTTAAGTCAGACTATCCATCCATATGTGATGATTGGTTTCTAAAAGGGCAATTTCTGTTATTCTGGATACAATGCATACAGTCTCAGAATAAAGAAAAGTCATATCGTAGAGACTTCTAGAAACCTGATGCTAGAGTTAAAAAAGAGCCTAACTATTCTACTTTCTACCCTAGAGCAAAATTAGCAGCACTTTGAAGTTCTGACACAAAATCTTCAAAGAGTTTGGGTGATGTATACTGTTTAAAAGGAACTATGAAATCTGTAGGGCCGAACAAACGCTGTTGGTTGAGGATCCAGCTCTTCCATCCCCTCCCTACAGGCCCGTGCGGTTCCAGGCCTCTCTGGCAGCCTTCTCTTCCTCCTCTCCTCTGCCACGGAGACACCGCAGGACGGAGATCCAGAGGCAGTTTTCAGGATGTCAGGGTTCAGCATGAGGTCTCAGCAGTGTTTCCCCATCCTGCTGCCACGTTCCTTTATGTTCCCCAGTGCTATGCAGAACACCACAGATTAGAGCTACTGTGGTACCTAATCTAACCACCAACAAAGAGGGGAGATAAACTGAGCCTAGAAAAGCAACCATGGCTGTGTAATTCCCATCAACCACCCCCTTGGCCCACAGGAACATTTCAACAGGCCACACTGATGGCATACCTGACCTCCACAAGCAGGAAAGCCCAAAACCCAGACTGACATGAACAATTTCAGGTCTCACATCCTGTTCAGTAGTGAACTCCTCAACTCCACTGTACAGGAACTAGGAAGATCTCCTGCTACATTTTTGCTATGTAAGTACTCCAGGCTCACTTCTCCAATATCTTTTATTTTGCTGGGACACAGGCACAAGGGAAAAGTGGATGTAACACACTGGGCAGTGCTGATCTGTGCTGAGGAAAACTGTTTTAACTACATTTTACTAGAGAAGCTTTTTAAAAAAAGTTTCAGCAGTAGATAATTTTAAGATTGACATCTAGTATACTTATTGAATTGGATAAATAAACAGAATTTTCATGGACTTGGTTCAAGGTTTTTATATTTATGAGATATAATTGCCAGTCTTTGTTTTAAAGCAAGAAAAAGCAAGTACACTGCTGTATTTCACAGAACATCTCTTCTGTTACCACATGACAAAAACACCAGCCATACTAATACATACTCTAATTCACTGAAGAGTATCTTAAACTTGGCAGTACTGTACAAAGAATTCCAAATGTAATTCTTAGCATCCCCAGCCCAAGACACTGGCAGAGTTTAGAAGCCAGGCTTTCTCAAGAGGAATGCTTTTAACTTCAGCACTAACAGGGCTGAAATTATTGTAGAAAAAAGTGTATTTCCTTTTTCCTTCAAACACCCACCATCTTCTGTGCAATTCAGCCCAAGGTTATAGAAAACTCTGTGTTCTAAGTTTGGTGATCCAAATCCTTCAGTCTTTACTTAGGCAAAACTCCCACTGAAGTCAGTGAAGTCAGTGGGAGTTTTGCCTGAGTAAGAACCGGTGGGTTTGGCTCAGAATGTACATGGCTCTGTAAGCTGAGCAGAATGTGAGAGAGAGTCACTGCTGCATGTAAGTAGCTCATGTTTCCAGCCATGAAAATCATCAGTTACTGTATAACACAAAACGGCTTGGGTTAGAAGTGACCTTGAGGATCATGTCATTCCAATCACCCTGCCATGGGCAGGGACACCTGCTATCCCAGGTTGCTCCAAGCCCCATCCAATCTGGCCTTGGACACCTCAGGGACGCGTCAGCCACAGCTTCTCTGGGCAACTGTGAGTCTATTTCACACAGGTAACCTGTGCCAGGGCCTCCCCACCCTCACAGGGGAGAATTTCTTCCTTACATCTAATCCAAACCCACCCTCACATACCAGTGAGCATCCTCATAGTTTCATGTTACTTACATTACATTGTAGAACACACATGACAAAAGGAATAAAGAAAGGCTTGAATAGCCACTGACAGAGCTACGTGACCAGGACGACACTAACTCTGTGTGCAGTTACAGCTTTTCAGTACAACTTCTTACATAACAAACATGAAAAATACTCTCGACCTAAAATAAAACCTTCTCTAAAAGGAGGCAGACAACAATGACTTGAACAAGCAGCTCCTATGTATCTCAGGAGTGAGAAGCTCTGCTTAAAGCCTCATTCTCTCTGTGTCCTGTTGTAACCCATGAGAACCTATTGCTCAGCATGCCCCATAGCCCCACATGAGAACTGAGGTTCAGAGAAATGCTTCATAGGAAACAAACCACTTTATTACCTTACAGACAGAGTATCACTGCTGTGACATGTCCATTCTGGGTCTCCAAGGCATCTCAGCCCTCTTGCCCTTGCCTGTGTGAGTATATTTTCTCCCATACCTATGTGTGTACACTCTGTGGGAGTTTGGTCTGTGTTCTCAGGTTTGGACAGCCCAAAACACCATCAGTATTGTGAGAAAACAGATGGGGGGCGTTAAGAGCAAAAACTAGTTCAAACAGAAGTGAAACAATTAAAAGCTTTACAATGAAGCATAAATTTGATTAAACCCATCTAAGTCACCCTTCAACATTCCACAGAACTACATTTTAAGTTTCATGCTTCATTTTTCGTTTGTTTCTGCATGTTTTCCTTCCCCCTCTTTTTAGCTTCTTTTAAGTTTAGATTCAAATTCATATCTTTCCAACCTTTGTAAACTCAACTTCTGATGTATTAACTGAACATTTTTGCTCAATTTGAGCTTAAGACCTTGATAAGGCTGCATGACACACCACTAATAAATTAACCTAACTCCTTAAGTTCTCTTGTCAACGTTGTCTGTTCTGCACCTGTAAGAAACCAAGACAAAAAATTCTCACCAGTGGATCAACCACACACAGTGTTTTTCAAAGATGTTTGTGAGATGCAGCTCTCTACAAGTGCTCATCAGGGAAACTAACTGGCTTGTTAATGGTGGAAAATCCCTAATTCCATCCCAAATCTGAGGAAGTAACACCTAAAGAACTCTAAAGTTTAAAAACAACTTTTGCCATAGTCAGTATACTTAAAAAGAAAGATTAAACCTTTCTAATGAACAGAGGAAACAGAGTGAACTACACATGGTAGTTGTCCCATCATCCTCCCAGGACTGTATGCAGTCTCTCTGCACCAGATACAGAAACAAGATTAAGTTTGTAGAAATCTCTCTGTAACTTTTAAGACACAAAACCCTAAATAATAATTGTACTTTTATATTTATGCTTTTGTTTCTCCAGGGCAGGCCTCTTTCCTTCAGGGTTCAAGAGCATTTTGGGACACAATCCCATAAGCAAAAGTTGTTGCTGGGTTTCATCAATAGAAGCCTGTGGAAAACAGGAAGGATTTGCTGCAGGAGATGGACTACACAGAGCTGCACTCCAAATATCAAGAAGTTCCATTAATGGAATACTTACCTGCACCAAAATCTATGCCTCTGGATCAGCCTGCAAGTATTCTCACCCCCTAAAACCACAGGGCTGCAATCTGATCGCCTTCACCTCTCCTACTATTCCTGCTGCGAGTCCTTCATGACTTGCAGGGAGGTTAAAACTTCAGCTTTCCCAAACAAATCAAATTCTTATATAAAAAACTCAACTAATTATACTTAAGGAGGGAATGGGGGGAAATGGATGCAAAACAGTATTTCCAGAAAGTTCAGATCTGTAAAACAAGCACAGATTCTCATCTTCCTCACACAAGAAGTTATTTTCAGTAAAAAGAAGTCTGTCTTCTTTGCACCCCTAATATTGTCCAGTAATGAACAGATGGGGTTCTCTCCCCCAGGTTTATGTGAAAGAAGCCAACAAACATGCTGACATTCCATTTGGGAAGGAAGCCATGTGTGACAGATTGTTATGATGCCACCGCCACACAAAAAATGCGGGCAAAGGCAAGCAAAAAGAGGGAATTTGTAGAGTTGGTGGTCCTGCAAATGGATTGGCACACTCAAGTACTACAAACAAGAGCAGTGAGGAGGGAAGTTATCTCAAAGATTAAGATGTAAAGAATGTACCACTTTGTGCCACTTCACACAGAGAGTTGGTGTAAACCTCTGTGGCACTTTTCTGCCCCTCTTTTTGGCACGAGTGCTGAACTGTGCTGCAGCAGATATTCCCATCACTTACATCTCCCTCCCGCTGCTTTAAAACCAGGAGAGGAACTAAACTCTCCACACTGCTGATCCAGATCAGTGCATTTCAGAAGGGACAGAGGAAAACAACAGGAAACAAGTCAGAGGATAAATAAATATTACTACTTAAGCCTTCTGCATAACTGGAGAACACCAACCCTTCAAATGAAAAATACATGCTGTTCTACCAGGCTGCCATGAGAGATCTTCGAAAGACACAGACAGTTTTATGGTCTTATAAGTGTGTTCTTTGCTGAAAGGGAAACTTGGAAGTAATAAAGCATTTTCTTATAACTGAAGCCTGACCGCAACTGCTGCCAATTCAACAGTAAAGTGACTTTCAAGTATGTGCAATCAGATGGTTTCAGCTCCACCACTACAGGGAAACCAACCTTGTAGCCTGGCACAACCACTGGCTGGAAACGTGCCATGACTGTGCATTGAGTTAAGCTCCAGACAGACTGTAAGGGCTGAACTTTAAACCATTTGTATTTTTAATGTACACAAATAAATTTATGGCTGCCTAAAAAACTGTCATGCTTCAGGGATTAACCTCTAATAACCTCTCCTGCTATGTTAACAAAGACATTTAAAATCTGCCTCTCCAAGTTACACAGGACTCAGGTTAATGAAGGCAATTCAAAAAGAAATTTTAGGGCCTCATTATATCTAATAAGGGATTAGTGACACCAGCAATTTTTAAGACCATTTGTGGACACTTTGATGCTGCCCTGTGGTTTGGGACTCCCTCATTTTACCTCAGGATTCCCAGATGAACCTAAGTTCAGGAAGGTGAATAGAACATTACAGAAGTGAGTGGCAAAGAGGACATGAAAACGGAAACCACTTTCAGGATGTCATGACCTACAGCTTTCCTTGGGGAAGAAAGTGATCCTACTTGCCCTCCACCAGAAACACTTGACAGTGTAAGCCCATCTTACCTCTGCTAGAGCATCCATACAGAAATTACCTGTTCTGAATGTCACAACACCAGAAAACCTTTATTTGGAGTATCTGAATAACTAGACAATACAGGATCAGCCTGCACCATCAAAACTGGAACAGCTACAGAAAGCAAGGCGCTGATAGGAAGCAACTAAGGCTGGCCAAACAATTCTGATGACATTCCAAAAAACCTCCCAGAATATAAGAAGGTTGCTTTTACTCTCAGCTGCTACTGTAGAACTTCATAATTTGACATATTTTTTGGGAAACTGTCAAATATTCAGACTATCCAAGTTTTGTAGGTTTATTTCCAAATGAAAGGTGTATTCCTACATTTAACTACTTATCTCAGAACCTTGAAGGACAGAAGAAAAATGATGGAAATTGTCAGGTTTAGAAGAAAAATCGTAAGACAAGGTGACCTGCAATAAAAGCTGGACACCTTCACCCACACAGAGAATTCTAATCTTATATTCCAGTCTGATTACTAAAGCTTCTATTTACTTTTTCTTTTGTCTAGACAAAACAATAAAAATTCTTAAAAGTGAAAAATACCAGGAAGAAAATTTTTTAGAGCTTCAAGGACATGAAGTTTAGTTTGACTCCTGACCAAAACCATAAGGTTTACACAGTTTGAGTTTTTGCTTGCTTGTCTCAGGGACACAATAAATACCAACAGCACATCAAGGACACTTTGTCAATAACAAGTCGCAGAAGAATGAGTGAAAAACAGCTCTTTTTGTCTGAATCAGAAATTATTTTTAAAAATGGTGTGTTCTGATGAAAAGAAGAGACCACAAGGAGAGTAAATGATTGCATGTACTTCTACATGTAAATACACTGGTAAGCATCACTGTAATCCTCTGAAGCACCCAAGCACTGGCATCTCAGAGGTCTGTAATTATCATACAAATATTTCAGATTTACCAAAAAATTAACTACCTCTTCATATCTGTACATTTCCTAATTCAGTGAGTGAATAATGTATTAAAAGTGCTAATTAGACATCACTTGATCTCTGAGACAAAGGCTTAATAGACCTAAAGTGAATAATGGCAAATGCCATTATAAAAATGATGCCATTAAAATGCTATTAAAAATGCCATTAAAAATCTCAGTATAAAAGAAGTCATTTCACAAAGGTAACACTTTACTAAGATGATGACACTACTGTTAGACAGATTTACTAAAAAAGATATGTATTTTCTTTTTTTTGGGTTAGGCTTTAATTAATAAACATCAGAAATTACCACTGACTGACGATCAATTAACTCAAGAACCTTCATTCTTATATGGACAAGCAGAGTTGCTTCTACCACAGACTCAGTCAATGAATAAATAACTATCAAGCAACAAAACTCACTGATTTTTTTTCTTCAGTTACAACTTGGTAACTTCTGGTATTTTTCACTCTGAACTCCTGAATTTTGGTTAAACAGTTTTTCTCCCGAGCATAAAAATATGAGCAGCTCTGAGACTTTTTAAAGTTTCCTCGAGAAAGAGGGAAGAAAGAGCAGATGCAATGACTCCATTTTTAAGCATCACTACAAAGTCCCTTTTAACAATGTCTTCACTATTAATCTCAGCACTACTCATCGGTAGCAAGAAATGTTACTTCCCAACACCTGCAGCAGCGGGAACTCTTGACCCAAATAACCTTTCATAGACCTCACATGCCTGAAGATGTCATTTACCACAACATCCCAAGATACTGCATAACAAACACACACTTCAAAGAATCTTTTACAATCACTATTGCAAGTCTCACATAAATAATGTTACTCAGTTGCCAGTAATGCTGTGGTCTTGCAAAGCTGGAAACATGGTTCCATCACTCTGTGGGGAAATTCCTGTCACCTTCCAAGGGGAATGGTCACCACAGTCCCACCTGAGCAGGAAACACACGGACACCACTGCAGGGCAACTCCTCTCACAGGGGAAGGGTTGAACCTGCCCAAGTGCTTTGCTGAACAGGGCATGTCTCTGATAAAGGGGTACCAAAACTGAAGTAGAATATTGTTTCAATTTTAATTAAAGATTAAAAATTGGGGTGGAAAAAGTTTTAAAGAAGTCGAACAGTTAAAAAGTATAAATTTCACTAGTTACTGTAACTGTTGTGATCATCAAACAGGAGAACTACCAGGAAAACAATCACAATACTGACACAATCTTTCCCCTTAAACATAAATATCCTCTGTACTTAAGACAGACAAAATACCCTAAAAGAGGTAAAAGAAAGATAGAAAAAAAGGAAAAGGGGGATATTCCTGTAATAATTACTGCAATGCCACAAAGTGCTAGAACATATTTTTATTTTTCTTAAACTCCCAGCTGGAAAATACTGCTTTTAGTCTTTGACTTGACCCAAGAGCTCTCCTTTGCAAGGCCTCTGAAACCACGTGCAAAGCCTTCATCACATCCACTACCAACATTAGCGGGAAGAACTCCCACTGACCACCAACGATGGCACACAGAGCAGATAGATCAGGTAAGAACATTAACCATCTGGAAAAAGAAGGCACAATAAGGCTGAAATAACATCCCTGCCATGCAATATCACTAATTACATATTTATCCAGCTTACGACCTCATGATCTGTGAGATTGGTTTCATTAAATATCCAGACTGAAATACGGTTTGACTCCTCTGCCTGTTGTTACCAAGGCAGAGCTGTCTGCAATTAACTGGTACAAGGCACGTGCCTGGGCACTCCTTGAACTACACACAGACCATTCACCAGTCTCCCCCTCTCTAAAATTAGGCTTAATAAATAAATGAATACATAAAAATCACAGAACTACTAGGTCAGCACTTTTATGAATGAAAAAGGAACAGCACTTCTGCTTAATTTTAGCACTGACTTTCTAAAACTTAAAATGGTTTGCACTGAGTTTAATCAGCCCTTACTATTTTCAGAAATGCCCCACACCAGATGTGTTTTTCATTCCTGATCTTGCAGGATACCACGTTTATTTCCAGACCCTCCAAGCCAATGCACTTCCAACACAGCCATTGACAGATATTTCTATAATGCACATGGAAAACTTGCATCTAATCAAGGCAGGAGGATCTGCCTAATGACATCTTTCCTAAATCCTCAGTTGTTGAGATCAAAATCCTACTTATGACAGTTTTAAATCCGTGACCATTTGGCTTTCATCATCTGCATCCGAACCAAGACTTCACCTGACATTCCTGATGTTGATCCTCCACTTTTGCTTCCCTGCAATGTCTCCCTAATGAAGTCCCCAATACTTTGCACAAGGCTGGTTGTTTTTCAGGTAATTTCCTTACTTTTCTTGGCCAAATCCTCTTAAAGCAAACAATGTTTTTAACCAACAGCATTCACCTCTTACTTTCTAAAATTTTGCCAGTTTATGATGAAGTACAAATCTTCTTCTGACTTGAAGAAGAAGTATTAGCATTTTTTAGCAACATTAGTTTGTTTTCCAAGAACTAACTACTTATTCTTCACAGGGAGATGTGAAGTTCTGCAAATTTTAACTTTATTGCTGGGTATTCCCAGCTTTCCCTTCGTCAGAGAGAAGAACCCAGTGCTGAAACTTGAGCAAGAACAGTGCTGTGGTACTAAAAACACTGAAATTTGTACTTGCAGGTTCTGAAGTGTTTATCCTTCACTAAAATGCAGCTCCACCAGGTTCTTAATGCTTATTTAGCAACTACAAACAGCTGCAGATGTTAACTTTTGATCTCATCTGCTTTCAATCAAATCTCAAAATGAATGGCTGCATATACAGCTGGAGCTACATCGACTGCCATCCTTTCCAAGGACTAATGGACTTCTGTGCATCAATACTGACTCCTGACAGCATGGAAAAACATATTGGATTTTTTCAAGTAATTCCTGCTTCTTCAGTAATTGTATCTTGTCTTTACAGATATTTACTGATTCTTCTTTCCTAAAACTGCCTTTGAGAAATTCATAGAAGAATCAGCTGGCTCATTTCTCACAAGCGGTATCTGCTGCACTGAGAATGACAAAATTGAAACATGCCTAATTGATTCAATGTACCCCCTACTAAAGCAAAAATTATGGACAGGAAAAGCCCACACTTAAGAAATAACATTTATTATCACCTTTAAAATAGTTTGATGTTTAGGTAGTTTGTTAGGAGTGAGAACAAAGAAACAACCAGAATTGTACTTGATAGATTCCTGGCCAAATTCTCACTGAGACAAAGGTTCCTCTAAAGCCTCTCAGTATTGACAGAGCTACATGAAGGGAAGTTAGGACCCCTAAAGATGAGACTACTAAGCTTTCTAATTTATTCTGAACAAATTATTATGACTGTTTACCTTAAATTCAATCCTAAGCATGGTTTTACTTAATTATTAACCGTATTTCATGGTTAGAAACCGATTTCCATGAATAAAAAGAAAGCATTGTGACATTGCCGCTCCCTGTATTTCTCACTCTCATCTGAAATTCAGAAGTGGTGATCATTGAGAAAGAAAAGGCAGGACACAGCCCAGTCTCTGCTGACTTGGTCTTCCTAGAGATAATCCCCAACAGCCACACTGTGACAGCTGGATGCATTAGGTATTTTCTTACTTCCACTGTCAGAACAGTCCAATGGTGCAGTTACTTATCACTTTAGTCATTTCCTAAACCGTAATAAAGCAGCAGAAGAAATATCTCTGTTTCTTATATTGATCATTCCCAGTTACTGGTTCCTTTGGTAATGCACTGCTCATCCCAGTGCCATCCCATCACCAAGCACCTCAAGGAATGTAACATGTTTGGTGTGTGCTCTTCCAGGGATCCCCAGGACAACACTGAATAGTTAACCTGGAAATCACCTGAGTACCTGACATTTTCAAATGTATGAGATGCAGTCTCAGAGCAAATGATACTGTAATCACCTCAGGTGTGCACTCTCCTCAGTGGCTGGGATTACTGTGTCCCTATCGCTTACTCTCTTCTAGTTTTTCCACAGCACCAAGAAAATCTGTTCCTGAGTTTCTCACTATCAAAATATATAAGGAAATATTTAACAAAAGCATCTTCAGTTCAACAGATTGGCTCAAATAAGATAATTCTGCCATTTCAGCAAGAATTTTCCATTTAATGAGGAAATAAGAAAAGTAATTTATACAGTTATTCTGTGTCCTTGTGCTATTCCAGAGGATATTGGCTCACAGCTAAAACATCAAAACAGTTGGTGCCCCTGGCTAGAATACTTCACTATCACCTGCTCATTCGAGCACTAAATAAATCTCAGTTTTCAAGTACTTACAAGCAGGAGTCCAGCACGTGTTTCAGACGTTCTGTCATATGTTAATACACCCTCCATGCACTGAGTGTTAGCAAATGTGGCTTTGTTGTCTCTGCAGCAGTTACTTAAAACTCGGTTCAAATGTATAATGAAATTACTACAGTAAAAGAAAGAAGAGATCTTTCCTCAGAGGGGGTTATTTCTTATGGTAAATCTATTAACTGTTTGAGATCCAAATGCAGCATTTCCACATGATTTTACCACTGCTCCTATAACTTCCAACTTCCAAGGAGCAAGGAGGCAAGTTTGTATTAAACTACTAAGCTTCCTACTGCTGTGTTATCATTTACCTGTGATGACTTACATATTAGTATCTTTTTTAAAAAAACAGTTCTAAAAAGCCTTTTAAATTTTTGATTAAAAATTTTAACAACAAAAGGATTTTTCTTTGAAGTCAAAAACGTTTGAGGATTTATTCGCAGCACCATGACATTTTGGGAAGAAAACTCATGAAAAATGGAAGCAAACATCATGCTTCAGTCAAAAAGCAGTTATGGCTGGAAGGATTAATTTATTGACTCCTAATTCACCTCATTCTCCCGTGGCTGCCAAGTAGGTGGGAGTGGAAATTTGTCAAAAACTTCTGCCTCCTGATAAAACCTTCCTCACAGCCCACATGCTGGGAAAATAATACCTGTAACCCATGAAGAAACAGATCGACAGCTTCAGGCAATGACATACACAGGCAGAGCCTTAATTTAATACTCTCCCATGCTCCACTTTCATGTGTCTCATTTAGAAGGGGTCTTTAAAGGGAAGCAATGTAGCTGCTGTCAGGGATATAATTGCTGTGTTGGTGCCCTTGGGTCCTGAACACACCAGTGACTGATGTTTGATCCCTGCTGTCCTTCTGGCTGTGACCAACACTTGGTGATACTGAAGGAACAGTGAAGAAAGCAGCGGATCAAGTAAGGACGGGGATGTGTGTCACACGTACCAGTCCCCCTTCTAGTCACTGTCCTTCAGCCATGCAGTGAAAATGTGCTTATTGTTCCTGATGACTGAATAATTCCCCCCAACTCCTGACTGCCAGGCTCTGAGCAGCAGCTCAGTGAGCAGTGCTGGTAACCCATCCACGGCAGCATTACCTGCAGGAAAGCTGTGAGCAAAATTATCCTTTGACTTTTACCAGCAAAATATTTGTTTAGTCACTCAGCACAGTCTCTTCTCTGTGCCTGGTCTCCCTTCCAGAAAGGCTGGGGAATTCTAACAAGCAATTTGTTTCCCTAAAATGTGTCCATCAGCCACAGACAGAACGTGCCAGTGCCGTACACAAAATGAAAGATAATCTCACAGACCAGGGGCAGCGGGAAGTGTTTTAAGAAGTGATATTACTTAAAGGCAACCCACCAGGAGTTTACAAGAATTTCCATTCTTTTAATTAAAGATTTTATGAGTCTTGGAACACATTCCTGTGCCCTATTATACATCAGAGCACTTAAAAATTCAGAGCCTTATAACATTGCCATAAAGAGATAGGAAACCCTAAGAAATTTTTAGAAGAAAGACCTATTTATACAATCACAGTTATGATTAAAAAAATAATTACAGGGACTAGATCTCTATTCCCTCCTTTTCTGTTTGTGAATACCTTTCAATACATCCTAATATGAACTACCTGCCTTTTAAATCCATTGCTCCATTTATACCCTCAGCATGTTTGGAACAAATATTAAAATTCCAAGAAATTCAAGTTGTGCCAGAAAAAAAAAAAAAGGCATTACAGTGATAAAAACACATTCATTAGAATTCAATTTTAAGAGCATTATTTCTTCAAAAAGCAAAGAAGGGAGGGGGGAAAAAGCAAATCAAAAGAACAGATACTGATAATGGAATATCATAAAGAAAGTATTTTGTAAACTGTTAGTTTCTAGGGGAAATAGTATTTCCATGTGCAACATTCATGGTACATTTATTTAAACATATGTCTATCTAATTAAGTAATCCAACAAGTTTCTAGAACAACTTTCCAGAAAATGGCCTATGAACCATGTCTCAGAAACAAATTAGCTCATCCATCACACGTAACCATTTATTTGGTAATGACTTAATGAATTTAGCTTAACTACAGTAGGGCTGAGCATGACGCTGTAATTACTGTGGGAATTACTGTAGCCCTCAATCTGTCTTTTAGATGTTTATGGCACAGAATAAGAAGCTCAGCACAGGCTGAACCAGAGTCCAAAGTCAAAAGGCTTTGGATCCAGGCTAATGATCTGAGACCCATTAAGGAAGTATCCTCACTGACTCTGGTCAGTACACGCTACTCTGCTAGGATTTCAGTCCTGCCTTTCCCACAAGAAGAGGCATGGATACCCTGTATAGGAAGAACTAAATGCCATACAGAAATCTTGAGAATAAATCTGGAAGAATATTTTTTCTGCCTAATCACAAAGGGCGAAAGAACACTTTTTGAGTCATTTTGCTAGAATGTAATTAACTTTAAACTGAACATCTTACTACACCTAAGAGCTTTTAGAGCAAAATAAGGTTGTATTATTCATGCTGCAGTTGAGACAGACAAAGCCAGGAGGAGTGAGGCAAGAATGTCAGGGGTCAAATAAATGTGTCCTATAGTACTTAGAGCAATACAGAGCATATTCTTATAATTTGGCCAAGGCTGTGGATATTTACTTGACAGGATTATTTTTCAACTGTGGTATGTCTCACTTTCAGATGTTTTACTGGTGATGTCAGCAGTTACTGCCATATGTAAATTACCATCTGTTTTTTCTAACTCAGAAGAGGGCAATTTTAAAGTAAATCCAAATAACTTCCTTTTATGTATGCTAAATAAATAAATGGTTCAATCCCTCCTTAGTTACCAGTCCACAAAGGTTCTCAAACATTCTCATGCTTCATAAACAGAAGGGTTAAAAGGGTGATGTTTTATGGGAAAATAATAGTGAAGGTGACATATCAATTTCTCAGGAAAATCAATGGACACCCCATTAACCTTGGCTTGCAGATGGGAATACTCAGGTACAGAGATGAGAAATTATTTTGTTACTATGTCAGCGGGAGAAATTATGTTTTCTGATACAGCGCAGTGGAAGTCAGAGATGGAAATGCTTGTTCTATTGGGCCGCATCATGTGCTCCTGCCCAGAACTGAAGGAGTGGCATCAGCCAAACTGCAGCCTGGTGTCTGAGCAAGGGTAACTAGTTCATTTCCTGGCCATACAGAGTTTCTCTCAGATAGTGCTTGGATACAACACTGTTTATGTGCTAGAAAGGCTGATTTGTCAAGCATATATAAAAGTCATTCTTACTGATAACTGTTTTGAGCTTCTAAGTTTTATTTTACCTCTGTGGCCTTGGAATTTATAAGTAACAGCTGTGCAATAGCACTGCCCAACCTCATAGGACTAGCATAAGGTTAAAAAACCTGAAGATGACAAAATCCACAGACAGAAAAGTAATTATAGCCATGCCAATGTGACTGGTAACATAAAGCTGAATGCAATAAATGAAGACCATTAACATGCATGTAGCATGACCACTGCCACATTCATGTATGATGTATGAAATTGCCTTACCCAACCCGGTGTGAGCTCTCAGGAGCTGCCCCCTCTGCACAAGTGTGCGCACACACACCAGCTGCCACATGTGCATCAGGTCTGACCACACAACACCAGGAGATTCCACTGGAAAGGTCAGAAATTTTATTCCAACAAGTCACAACAAATTAGTCCTTGACAAGGAAGAAGTCAGTCAAGAGCCAGTGTCAAAAGGGCCATGACCTCAAGGTGTTTGGTATTTTGTGCTTTTTTCCCCCTCTTGTTCCAGCAGTCTGTTTCTGAGATCAGCCAGAGAAAGCTCCATTCATACTGTGCCACATGGAAATAAGTCACAATGCTTATTTCACAATGCTAAGGATGAACACTGAGATGTGTATTGCAATAGGATGCCTTTGCATAGTGAGGATTGTGACACCTGAACCTGCTCAGAACTGAAGGACCTTTTAAGATGTTAACAAGTTCACTTTGCCTTTATGGCTCCTGTGGACAAGCCACATGCTGCAGACAGGCAAACCCCCGTGGGGTGGGAATGGATGGGAGCTCAGAGCAAGGGCATCCTTTGCATTCCTGTCTGGGTATTCCTGGTCCTACAAGTTGGGACACTGTGTAGAACAACCATTCCATGTGTTGGCCCACAAGCTCCTGAGGACACCCAGCAGTGTCTGTAGCACACCAACACCCACCATCAAAGTTGCTCAGACTCCCTTTATATATTTTAGCAGGTAGAATGTGATATTTTCACCCTCCAAATGCCCAAATTCCAAAGAGAAGCATTTCACATCTGTGAAATTTCTTTATAATGAAAATGTATTAAAAGAACTCTTGAGGACATTGTTTAGTATCTTCTACACCTCATGTTGAACTACTTTACAAAAAAAGCTGAACAGCATCTAGTATTCAGATATTCTTAAGCTAAACACTAGCCACATAAATAATAAATAAACAATAAAACTTCTGCTTCTGTAAACAGCTTGATTAACTGTTGTGAAGATCCTGTTACCTGAGCAAATACTACTCAAGAACTGAAAATAATTAGGTTTAAATCTTACAAACCTGTTCCTATTCACTTAAACATGTTCAAAATTCTGTGTTAAATCATAGATCACGTATTTTTATGATTAGCCAGATTATGATTACTTGTCACATTAAAATACAGATCAAATCAGCATTTAAGTTACAGGTGAGGCTTAGTTCCCTTTGTCCACACATTTTGTAAGCTAGACTGAATTTTTTTAAAATACCAATAGAAAATAATTCTAACACAACTCAGAGGGGTACAATTTGGTTTTACTTTACTGCTGAGAAGGCCAGGCTGGTGACTTCACTGACTGCTGTACTGAGTAGGTAGGGCTGGTGGTCAATTTGGCCTTTACGGTCAAGTTGTACAAGGTTAAGGAAGCTACTAAAATGGAAGAACTCAGCTGAAGCAACTAAAATCTCAAGGAATGTGAAATTCTCTTCTCAAATACAAACAACTATAAAGTATACTGAAGAAAACTATTTAAAAGGCTACCTACTTGAGTGAAGAGTAATGACAGGCCTTGGAATACTTGAAAGCATCGGGATGGGCTATTCCTCAGGAAAACTCCCTACTTGCTCAAAGATTTCTCAAGCCCAATGTATCTGGTTAAACCAATGATTTTTGTGCTATAGATGATTCCAAACCACCAGCTTAAAGATGAGTGAAAGAGGAAACCTTGATTAAGTACTGTTTTCAAACTAGGAGTTCAACATTCTCAATTCCTAAGAAGCACATACACAAAAAAACTTCGGGCTTGGCCACTACAGATGTGGTGCAAGTTACAAAGCTATACAACCTTATTTCCCTCCTGGATGGAATGCAGTTTCACTGACTTCATGCCAAGTCATGCCTTAAATCAACAACAAATGAAAAGCAGAACATAATCATATACACATTAGAACAAGTGTTAGGGGTTCCTTAAGATTTATAAGGGAAAAAAGGTAACACTTGGATTTTTGCAGCAATCTTCTGTTTTTTTAACAGTCAACGTTCTGCAGCATTAAAATACAGAGAAAGTAAGTTGGCAAGTAAAGCAACTTCCCATTGACTTTATAATCTATCAAAACCTGACATTTTTATGAGCAGAACTTTAAAAAATATATACCTATAAATCAATTAAAATATTCCGAGAAGTATACGAAGCAGTTCAAAAGAGCACTAAACTACAATGAAGGTTCCTTTAAAAAAATGTCTTCTCACATATATTCTGTGCCTTCAATTCATTGTCTTTAGTGAGTAATTTCCTAGAGAAATAATATTTAT
The DNA here is from genome assembly GCA_035583155.1 of Acropternis orthonyx. Taxonomy (NCBI): domain Eukaryota; kingdom Metazoa; phylum Chordata; class Aves; order Passeriformes; family Rhinocryptidae; genus Acropternis; species Acropternis orthonyx. The sequence continues at coordinate 15,104,660 of JAWWEU010000017.1, forward strand.
GTAGCCAAGGTTCTGCACTTGGAACAGGGAAGTGCACAAGATTATTGGGTGGTATCTTACAATACAAGGCAAAGAAATATTATATTAATAACAGTAGACACATTATATTTCTTGTTACAGAATTTTCAAAATTAGCCACATGAACATAATAAAGGAGAAAGTTTCTCACTACCTACACTAAACCCTAGAACCTAAGATTCATTTATAAAATAACAGGCCATTTTTCATATTCTGTCTGCTGCATTAGCTGAAAAACTAAGAACAGTAGTACAGTTTCAAGTACTTGGCATATGGATCACAGTGCTAAAACATTCCACATTGCACTTTTACAGCAGAAATTCATTCCCAGGTAAGAACACAGCATTGCTTTTATTTTACTTGCTAACGAGGATAATTGGCAGGCAACACTGCTGCTGCTGCTCTAGATTTGGTCTTTATATGGATCTCTGAAGACCACATGTGCCTGCAGTGGTGACAGAAATATTTTCCATATGAGCCACCGAAGGTTTTAAGGTCCCTCAGTCTGGACAAGGTGAGTCCATCTATCATTTTCTGTGCTCAGTAACAATCAACCGGGAAGTTAAAAACTTCTGTGACAACTAGAGGGCAATGATCAGCTTCCAGTTGCTCTGATCATCAAACCATTTACATTTGCAGAGACTCTGCTGAAAACTTTTCCCTGCTTTAACCAGATCCAAGGCAGCACAAGATTTCACTAAGAGATGTTTCCTTGAATCAAAACCATTACAGCTTCTGTTATTAAAACACTCTGGAAGCAAAATAAAGTTTCTATCGAGACATATGAGCTACAGAGTGTCAACCACACACTGTTGGACAAGGTGTTTTTTTCCAGTTCACTTCCACTTTCTTTTACCAGGGAAAGTAATTGCTCTGGACTTCATTAGGCTACTAGAAAGTTATGACAGAGCTAACAAAGACAAGGCTCTAAAGCAGAATCACTGTTTTCAGATTTACTTAAGGAAGGCATATTTATGGAACAAAACTATCCAATGATTCCTTCAAAATGCACGGCTACACATCACATTTGAGTTAGAGCAAGGGAGAATGAGTATCAAATGTGTTTTCTGCTAGTAACTTCATTAGATGGAATATTTTGTATCTAATAGTACTGGGCTTGCTGAATTATTTTCTAAATGGCAAACAAACAGCTGAAAATTTCTGCTTCAGTATGAAATAGGAACCTGATGACAAACTGAGGGCAAAAATCTAGAAAACAGCTCTTCATAAATCAAGCAGCAACTTTTTAAAGCATAGCAAGAACTCTTCTATTCCACTGTTCAAGACTGAGGAATTAGAAATATTAGGAATGCATAAAGTCCCTCTTTAATGACATGAGATGCAATTTTAAAAAATCAAGTTCTTTCTGCCCTGCCACGCACTAAGCGTGCGTATTTGTACAAAAAGAATGTTATTAATGAAACCTGAAGTTTTTACATGCTCCCATCCCCAAAATACATCCTGTGTAAAAGCTTTTTCAATAGCACACTTTTTTTTTTTTGCAGAAAATATGAACACCACACTACCATGTACTGCTGCAGAGTATCATATTTCTCTGTATATTAGTAAAGAAAAATTCACAAATTAGTCATTTCTCACAGAAGGCGTGTTGTCAAGAGAAGTTAACTTTCAAACTTTTAGTTAACTTTCAAACTCTTTTAGTACCTATAGACTTTTGCAAAAAAACCCCAAAACCCAAACCAACAGCAAAATGCAAACAAAAATCCCCCAAACTAAACCCAAGCAAAACAATAGCTTTTCACACACGAAGCAGACAATACAATTCTAAAATGTCTAACAGCATAAAAAAAATTCACACTCCATCTTAATAGATATGAAGGAAAGGCAAGAGGATTTTTGACAAGACATTATACTTTGCTTACCTCCCCGCCAGGTCTTGCTAACACTGCTGTTTGAAAGCAGAGCAACGTTAGTCTCAGGTAGCTGACAAACATTATTACCCAAAGTTAGAGCTACCCTGGAGGAGAGAACCCTCTGCCAAGTACTAACAGCAAGCAGATGCACTTGTGTCTCGGGATCACAGCGCTCACTTCTTGCAGGTACGAGTCTCTCTCCCTCTCCCCTGTCTCTTGCACTCACGGAACGACCAGGAGCTTTGCTCTCAGCCACTGCTCTGAAGACAACTGGTAAGTTGATCTCTTCATGTAATGACTTCTCGCTGCTGGGGGAGGGGGCTCGGCCAGCACTGGGCTGGGGGGCTGCAGTTCGTATGGAGCGAAGGAGGGGAGGGACGCGAGTGGTCACTGCCAAGTTATGCATCTGCTGTGATTCATGGAACAAGCTAAACGGTAACCTTTAATGCACGAGGAGGTTTGGCAAAGCCTTATTGACTTAGGCAGGCATGATTGGAGAAACAGGCTAAAGCTGCTGCAGGAGATGCCTGTTGATGGTTAGACGGCATGTGCTACTTAAAGGTACAGCACCTCCTTTTCTTGAAGAGGTTTGTAATGCAGAAATCATAAATCTAACCGGGAGGCAGCATATGGGTTTGCAGTCAGCCCTACACGAGCACAACCCTGCAATCCAATGGCCTGATCCTGCCAGGGACTCGGGCAGAACCTACAAGCTCTGTAAGTTCAAGGGGAACCCAAGTGCCCACTCGGTCTCAAGAATGTCACAACTGCTTCCTGGAATGCACCGCCATCCTTTAGGATAATCCTGGAGCAGGATATGGAAGTAATCTCTCTTTCTTTTTCATATTACAGCTGAATAAAGGAAATTTTGATTTATAGCAATCCAACTCATCAAATAACCTGCTTTGACTAAGCAAGCAGAAGTGCAAGCCTTTCTTAAAGTTCCAATTCCTGAAGTCAAAAAAACCCCACACTATATTCTCATTTTTCATGTAAATACATACTTCTTATCCTTATGGTTGCAGGGGAAATCTCAAAAATATGACCCTGCAGTAACCTGGTCTCATATGTCAAATGGTAACCCACACGAACTCAGAACACAGGTACTTTAAAATATCTTAATATTTTAGAAGGTGGGAAGTAAAAATGTTGGTGAAATTGAGAAGCACACCATTGCTATGTATTAGATTTCTTTTTGTAATTTGGTAAGCTTTGTATACACAGCTGAATATGTCAAACTCCTCAGGCTATTTTTAAACTAGCTTTACCAACCATTCTTTTCCTCTCCTACATGAGGTGAAAGACAAAACACTTTTCCTCAGAATTGCAATTAAATACAGCCAAACTCCTAAACCAGTAAAGCAAATCAGCATTCTCACTGCTGCTAAAAGTCCAGATTCTGCTGTATTTGCTCTTGGACTATCTGGTTCTCCAGCATAGTAAAATCTGGCCTCTATTAACTGGACATCATTGTCACTGCACCTCCTGCCCCTCAGGTCTTTCCTTTTACAGACTCGTATTGTTGCCCGTAAAGAGCCCTCCTATTGCTTTTCCTGCCTAACCTGACTCACAGTGCTGTGTCTCTTCTACCCCTACAGGAAACCCTGCCCTTTTTCAGCCTCCCACGTCAGCAGACCACCTTTCATGGGCCATCCTTTTCCTCCCGTGTTGCCTCGCAGCTCCATGGTTCTGGAAACCCTCCAGGCACCACAATGTCCAGCGAGGAAGCAAAGCAGGCCAGGCATGACTGGGGGGCTCCATGGCAAAGGAATCCTCCTCAGCTGCGTCCCCTTGAGGGAGCAGTACAAGCTTCAGAAGGTTTAAAAAGCCAGAATGAGAGTTTCAGCATGGGGCTCTTGAGTGGTTCTTCCAATTGATCTAAATGATCACAGGCAGGAGGCCAGGGGGTTGTAAGAATGCTGACTGACAGCCAAATCACAGAATCAGCTGGGTTGGAAGACACCTCCGAGACAATCAAATCCAACACCACAGTGATTACTAGATCATGGCTCTGAGTGTCACACCCAGTCTCATCTTAAAAACCTGCAGCTTTTGAAAGCTTGACACAAAACTTTATGGTACTTTCTGACAAAAATCACCCAGAACTCTCTATTACTATGCTGATCTCACAAATACAACACCTCCCCTCAAGATCTAAAGGAAAGAAGTATTTTCTCCCCTTTTAAGGTAAGCTGAAGGTTTACAGATCATACCCTGGTGCTCACAGCTACATGCAGAGCTACAATTACAGGTACTCTGTACACTCATTGCCTATGGCAAAGTCTCCAGACTGAAAATGTAAAGCCAAAAAAACTTAAGGAAATTTTCCATCAAAACCCTGTCAGGAGGCCAACCTGTCCTTCCATATTTTTTTGAAATATCTAGATATACCACAAAAGGAAAATGGGTAGTGAGCAAATTGCCAGCTACACCGGAGTTCAAAACACTTCCAACACAACAGCTCCAACTATGATACTTTGTAAACACAGTTCCAGAGCTTAAAAAAAGCTTTAAGAGAATACACCATTTGAGATGTTGCCATGTGTAACAAAAACTCCAGTGATGAAAGCTGCTTTGTGCACATTGACTACTGCTTCCACAAAATTAAGGTTTACCTTGTTTTGCTGTTCTTCACAAAGTGAACCAGTTTTTGTGATTAAATGTATAGCATAGGCACAAAATTGCCAACCCTCTCTTTTTTAATGGCAGATAGGAAAGCAAATTTTAACAAATGAAGATTAACTGTGGTTTCTGACTTCTCTCTGCTGATCACTCCAGAAAGCAGTATATTCTCTGTATAAAATGAACAGCCTTATTGAAGTCTAACTAGATATTATTAGGATGAGTTTCCAAGCACAGAAAACCGTACCACATTCCCATTTAATAAGTCATATAACTAATTCTTTCCATATGCACTTAATTTTTCCTCTAAAAAAAAATTCCCTGAATTTCAGAAGCTGGTGCTCTGTTCTCCATATTAAGACAAGAGATCTGTTCATACCTGCTATTATGCCTTCAAGCTTTATCCCACTGAACTGGATGGAATTGTGCATATTCACAAGCACAACCAGAGCCTTTCTTTGCAGCACAGAGTAACTTGAAACTGAACACTGTGCCAAACCTGCACTGCTGCAGCCAAGATCAGAACTCCTCTGCAAACCTCAACAATCACTACACTGGAGATGAATAAAAAACTACTGAAAAAAAGAAAAAAATCAGTTTGTGAGTGGTATTTCAGATATGAAGTTCTGCAGTAGTGGACAGAGAAATAGTAAAATGAAAGAAATAAAGTATCTCTAATTTCAACACAAAAACATCCTTGTTTTTACTTAGAAATACATAAATACAGTGAAAATAACACCATAGCTATTTTAGGTATATAATTGAAATAGAAAATCTGAAATATTTTTTAAAACCAGAAAAAGGCCATGAGAATCTTTTGGGCAAAAGCTCCTATCTTTTACTCTCAGCAACAAAAATACACGAACCAAACAATGGATCTTTGGACAGTACAGTTCTCATTCAAACAGGACTGACTTTCACCTGTGAACAAATTACCTGTCAGTCTCGAGGGGTTTGTAATCTCCACCAGTTTATGGAGTTTGCTGACCAGCTTCCTCCTGAGGCAACTGCACCCCAATCTCAAACAAGGACAAGTTTGTTAAGCTTATCAAAAGCAAGAAATTTCTCTTCCAGGTGTCTCAGCCTTCCAGTAACTCCATGTGAAATCATGAACAGTAAGCTCAGGTAGCATCACTCACAGCTACTGCTTTCTGCTAAGGGTAGATTAGCTTGGAAAGTTGATCAGATTCCTAATATAGCAGTAATAATACAGGAAGACACAAATCAAAACAAGATTTTAAAGACTTCTACTTCTTACAGCCCTCATGTTTGTAGAGCTTAACTCTGAAACTCTTCAAGCAAGATAACATGGAGGGTAACTATATATTTCAGGCTGCATTAGAACCAGTCAATGATGATTTCAGTGTATTTCAAAGTATTAATATGTACAAGTGAAAATAATTAGTCTAATTCACATTTAGTCACTACAGGTGCAACATCAATGCCACTGAACTGCAAGGAAACTGAGTGGAAGACCTGCTGGTGCTCAGCATGTACAGCCAAGAACCATTTAAAGGAAGATAAAGGCCAAAACAAGTTTGCTGCTACAGCACAACCCATAAGCCCTTTACCTGCTTCTTAAAACAAGTATTTAAAATAGTGTTAATTTGCTTTGGACAGACACCATCTTCCAGGAATCACTAACAGGACAAGCAGTAGGTACTGCATATTCTGTTACTATTTAAGAAAAGGTGTTGAGTTTTCAGTTCCATGTAAAAATTTAACAGAGGAGAAAGAAGACTGAACATACTAGAAATTCAGCACAAATTACATGAGATGCTGATGAATAACAAAAGAAAAATCAAGTAGAAAAACTATTATGTTTTGGTTTTATTTAACTGGTCATCTTTCCTAGTGATCCACTTTCCTTGGTGATCCACTGGTTACTTAAAAAAAAGAAGGAATAGAGAAAATTTTTACATTGATGAAGTCATGTGTAAAGAAAGCTGCCATATTTCTTGCTGTCAGATAGGCATTTCCAACCATTATCTCATTTCACTCTTCCCAGGAAGCATTTTTTTCTGAATTTATTATTCAGATGTTTTAAGGTTAGAATAAATTACTGCTGTCCTTTAGTCTTAGCTACTGAAAGACACTGTAATGCTTCACTCAAAATTTCTTCTATGAGGTTATTTTTTTTTAATTTTATTTGAAAAAACTAAGTTTGTGTTTAATTGAACACTTGAAATAACAAAGTCTCTTGCCACATCGTGTGTGTCTGAGTAGACATGGAATTTAGACTGCAGAAAGAATACATTTTCCTTGAAGATAAAACAGTGTACTGAGGAGGGTGGATGCTGAAAAAAGCCACTCCCTCCCCTACCTTTTGGATTCAGGAAATCCTGCAGCTGAACCACAGAGGGGTTTCTTTACCCCCAGGGCTTCTACATCCATGCTGCTGGTTTCTGCGTTTCACTGGCCAGACAGGGTGGGGAAAGAGAGTAAGAGATTCTTTCCTATCCTCTGCCTTCTACAGTTACAGCAATTCTCCCTGCTATTGCAGTCCATTACAAAGAGGCATGTTCATACTTAAACTGAGTCTGGATTTCAGCAACATCTCAAGGAACAGATGAAATAACAAGCCGGACGAAGGAGTATTTGGACTTTGATATGTGCCATTAAACAAAACTAAACCCACTAAGCTTGGGAAGGAAGATAAGGTGTGAGCTGTGTCTTACAACCTAAAGGTTGAGTACATGGAGCCCTGTAGAGCAAACCCCGGGCACTGAGCACCTTGGAGAAAACAAGTCCCAGAGCCTCACATGTATTTCATTGCATCTCAGCATCTTCTTCTTGGGTGACATTTTAACTCAATTTAAGTATTTCATATACTAATGTTTTTCCAAGTAACTCTCATCATCTTACTTGTACCCTTTTCAAATTTTTTTTTGTGTTATAAAAGCAGCTGCTTTCTCATAACTTCTTATACAAAGTAGCATTTAAGGGGATAGCTATGTCTCTAAAAGAATTCCTTCCAAAACTGAAGCATGGATTGGCTTCCAGAATACTCCATTGCACAGGGCAGCACATATTCCACTGTTACCTCCTATAATGAAGCTACAGGTATTCTTACCTATCTATATGTTTAATTGTTTTTTTTATCCCACTGTACAGTTATGGGAAAGACAAAGGGATGCTGTGGAAAAAAGATCTTTACAGATTTTTTAATAAATTATTCCATACAGTCACGTTTCGTCCTTACTAATGCTTTTATTAGTTAACTACTTTTCACTTTAACTTTCAAACTCTATTCCTACTTATTTCCCTAAGCTGAACAATCCTCATTTTTCCACTTGTCATCTAAAGTCACTCCAAGTTCTGACTTTTTCTCTGTTTCTCATCGTTTTGTTTCTCTTTTGTGAGGAAGGAGGGATCAGATCAGTTTAGAAAGTACACTCAACTAAGAAGGTGTTATTGCACCCTGTGAAAACGGCATTACAAAGGAAGTTTTGAATGGGAACTGGTATCTAATTGGGTCAGCCCAGCTTGGGTTGCATCACTGGAAGTTTGTCACTTCAAGAATAATCTGTTAGCCTTCATGATCATCCCCTTTTTCTCCTCTTACTACCCAGTACTGGAAGTGCACGGTGCTTTGAAATTACACTCAAACCCTGAAAAGGAAATCTGAGCATTTCCTTCCTCTTCTCTCTCCTCCTGACTTCTTAAAGCTCAGACTTCTGATTACAAAGCCAGACCTTACTGAAAAGGTCCGACTTCAAAGAGCTGAGTACTAACCTTAAATTGATTTATCATCTTGAATCTTTCCTTCAGTACTAAATCTATTATCCCTTTCTCTTTTCTGGCATTACAGTGTGCTAGAGGGAGCAAAAGACCCTTGGTTATCACCTGCTCGGGGCTGGGCTACAATATGTATTTTTCATGGCCATATTCCAATTTTCAGTATTTTGATGATAGAATTCTGGTTTATATCCCAAGTTCTCCAAGCACCTCTTTGCCTCCCCAGACAGTAGTTGCATAGTGCAAGTAGAATAAGATGACGTTTATGAGGCATTCCTTCCTCTCACCAACACTGCATTTTGACTGCAGAACAAGGGGACACCACGCTTTGAACTTCTAATTTTTATGACTACCATTCATCTTGTGACAAAAATTTTTCTTTCTACATTTGTTAATCAATGTCTTTGCTTTCCTAATAAGGGTCCAAGATCTTTAGCACCATATTCTGCTTCTCCTCGTGCTTAAGCTTTAATATTATTTTCTTACCTATTTTCATAACACATTGCTCCACATTATTCATGCTGTCTTCTACCTCTTCCTGTACAGAAAAGTGGTGAAACCAAAAGGAAAAGAGTTCCTTAATGGATTCTATTTAATCTCTTTCTTTGTGTGCATGAAAAAAAAAGACACATTTCTAGAAAACTACCTCTCATCACCCCAGTTTCACCCAAGGTATTTTGATGTGTGTTTCATGTTGAAGAGTGGCAAATGAGCAGCCACTAAAAATAGGACCCGGAGGAAAAGGTCTGCCTTACCCTTTAAAATACTTGAACTTGTTCCTTCGCAAGTGGAGCAAAACTGGAATAAACCTACTTGGTACCACTGCTATATTTGGATACTTGAACTACAATAAGAAATGAGAGACTAAGCCTGTTTATCATTTAAAAAAATTAATCTCCACAAAAAACTCTAAATAACCTGTAACTATATCGAATTAATGATAAATTATAGAAATAATTCATATCTATTCCCTGGGAAAAGTAAGCCTCCTCCTGGATAAAACATTCTAAATATAAATTTGAGCCTTGGTATTTTCAAATCTTTCACTTCTTCACAAAGGATAACTTCTAAGTCTATGTAGAAAACATTTTAAAGATACAACAAGAAAAAACTTGAGGCCTCTGGATCATGGAAGTGGAAGTATACTTACGTTTTAATTTAAAAAAAAAACAAAGAGAAGCACCAAAAAAAGGGTACCGAATGGCACAACACAACAGGCCACAACCTACGCTATGAATCCTCCTATGAGATCAGAGTTATAAAGGAGAATGTTTCTTCAGGCCCCAAACTACAATCTATGAAACCAGATTTCAGTGCTAACACACATTTCCCCAAGTGACCAGCTGGCCAATGAAAGCTACCCTGAACATGCCACCATGAAACGATGGGAACAAGCTGTCTTCAAGGGAAAACTAAGCAGCTAGGATTGCAATGTAATAATCATTTTCAGTTTTGCTTGGAAACATTCTTGAAATTCTTAGAGAGAAGGAAGCCCCAGGAGACTGTTTTCATGCATATACTTTCCCTGTCCTGTTATTTTCTATATTGGTAAAAGTCTCAAAGCCATAATGATATTCTTTTAGACTGGGAAAAACAGAACTTTGAAGATCACTGAGTCCTTCCCAGGAATGGATCAAGTACAGCACATACTAGTCCAACGTGCAGGTAGAACTGTGTGAAAAACCACTACAGTAAAACCTCCTTTTGCAAGAAACAAGAATCACCTGCCAGCTAAAGATGAAAAGAAAGCTCTGCAAAAGTTGGCCAACATTTTCCATGCTTACTGCTTTACTAAAGCAATAAAAGAGTGTCAGTCATGCTCAGAAGCTGTCAGGGAGCAGGGACAGCTGGCTGCTCACAAAAGGGATGGGGAGCCAGGTGTAGAGCAGCAAGGCAGGTGCCTTCAGTGGCCAGGACTCCGTCCTGACATGAAACTGGGCAGATCCAGGGGGTGGCACTCAGAGCCAAACCAGAGCCAAACAAGCCTGCAGTGACAAGGCAGGTCCAAGTCAAGCAGTGAGTCCATGGGTGAAGGTGCAAAGGAGCAGGGGCATGTGATGGTGCACACACAGCCGGGGCTGAACTGCAGAGGCTGCTTGAAGGCAGCTCAAGCAGGGACTGAAGCTCAGGGCTGAGTTTAAACGTGGCTCCCGGTCCCATGAGCACACATGTGCGGGGAGGCCCAGCAGGGTGAGGCTGGTCAGGGCCATTAAGGCTGATTAGCGTAATCAGGGCCCTGGACATCTGTTCCTACGCCAAAATCCACATGTAGAGAGGTCCAGCAACAGTGGAGACCACCCAAGCCAAAGAAAGAAGAGATGTACCAGGAGCAGCTAAACAGCCTTTAAGCAGAGGTAACCTCAGAGAAGAGTCAGTACTGCACATAACACACAGGCTATTTAGGGGACAGAACTAGAGCAGTGTTCCACCTAACAAAAGAAGGTCCACGTCCAGGCAGGAGTTACATAGCTGGAGAACCAGAGCCAAGGACAATTCCACAACACAGGCACCTCTGTTCTCTGATGTCACAGAGGCACTGAACCAGAGCTTACTTACAAAGGATGAACAAAAACCATAATTTTGGACGATTTGTATTCATAATCCAATTGTATTTTTTGCAGTTTATGTGAATACCAGGTTTCTGCCAGCTTCCAACAGGAGAAAAAAATGAAAATAGCCATTGTGATGCCAAAGGAAATGCATATGCTCAACTGAAGACTTGTGATTTAATTGCAATAGTGGTATAAACACACTGGATGAAACACTCATCCAGAACTCAAACACCGGAAGAAAGACGAGGAAGATTTCCCAAGTAATTTCATTACACAACCCAGTTATCTGAACTGAGAAGAAAGAACCAATCTCATAGTAATGTAAATGACACATTGGACAGAAACCACATCCCAGCTTTTCCCATCTAGTTACAAAACTCCTAAGTCAAAGATGCAATTATTCCTTCCCAAAAATCTCTCCATTTTCTATTTGATTCCATCTCCCCAATTCACCACTTCTACCAATCAGACTGGCTGATCTCAGCACACTCCCTCCCCCTAACTGCATTGCAAATTAAAAGAATTAACACCAGCTTAGGTCAAAATCTACCCCATTAGTAGACCAAAGACTCATCTTCCATCACTGGGGGTCCAGGCCAGGTCAAAAGCACAGCACCAACAGATCAGTTACACCACTGGTGCAAATTAGGTACAAATTAAAAGCAAAGCTGCAGTGCAAGAACAAGGCTCCTCTTTCTCTGCAGATGTACAGCACATAAAAATGAATCAATTCTGTAATTAAAGAGAATCTGTGTGTCTTTATTGCCTTGATAAAAATAATATTATGGTAAAATCTGATTATTTACATAACAGATTTTTTGATAGTTTATCTTATAAATGTGCTAGCTTTCAAAGTAATCCCATTAGACACATGTTGCCCATTAGAACCAAATGAACCATCAGTGTATATGGAGTCTTCCAGCTGTCTGGACTCTGGACAGTGATCCCACAAACCAAAAAGCTTGGGAAGCACACAGGTAGAGCAGGCACGTGGACTTTATGCCATTTCTCAAGGTGTCTTGCAAGTACAAATGCCATTTACAAAGAGAAAATGAGCCATTCTTCTGCATGTCTGATTTCAAGAAAGTGGAATTATGTTAAATCTTGCGCTACACGTCATGTCTATGAAGTCTGAAATTCATATGCAGCTCAAACCAGGTAAGGAGCATCTTAAAATAATTATGCATCCTTGTGTCTCAAATATTTCATTTATTATTGGATCAGCAACTCACAAAATGGCTAAATACTTGAATAAACAGCTGATATGTCCCTGAGTACCCAGAGCATGTCCAGTATAATTTAACTTGAAATTTGCATTCCTGAAGCAGACAACTGAAACAAGTTCAGTACTATCACATTTTCTCAAGGGACAAATGTCTTGGCTCAATTCAGGAACACTTCTCTTCTACATAAGGAGGAGAGTAAAGTCCAAAATGAGTGCATGAAGTAGTTCAATACTCTGAAAACATTTTCTGAGAAGTTCCTTAGCACACCATTTTATTTTTAAGCAGTAAAATTATTAACCTTTGGTTAATATATGTATTAAAACCTTCAGTATACAGTGTAAATCTCTACACAAGGTCACAAAATCTGGAAACACTGTTTGCTGCCAGTAAGGTGTAAATAAATATAGTACGAACACTAAGGAAAAAATTACTTCTCCAAAGGCCACATAGAACAAAGGAAGTGAAGAAACATTCTCTCTGTATACTTTGAAATACACAAATGGTGCTGATTACTTTATCCCCATCCTCAGCCTGCCTACGTGGGTTAAGGCGAGCAATAACACCAGTTCTAATCTTAAAGGCCCATGGAGAGACATAAAACTAGACTGTTGGAGAAACCTGGTTGTAAAAGCACATCTGTGCAGCCAACACCATCACATGGCTAGAAAACAATCACAATTCCAACGAGAAGCAAGTGAATAAAACCCACAGAAAATTCCTGCACTGTGGAAGCAAGATTTTCTTCTGAAGATTTCCCACACAACTCCAAGTCTTTTCAATACAGTAATTATTTGCAAGGATCATGCATCAAATAATGTTCCAACAATGTTTCAGGGAAGACTTCTCCACAAGGAATGATTTCTCAATGAATACCTCACACAATTTTTATCTGCAGTCCCCACATGCTGGCTCATGTAACAGTACCCACCAAGTATACCACAGGGAACAGGGTTTGACCCTGCCAGGCCATTGGTACCATACTTGGTTTATTTCACTGGCCTTTTTCACATGTATTTTGCAAATCACCTATCCCTGCTGGCTTAGCTACGCTGTCAAGGGATAGTGCAAGCATCCAAAACAGTTATGAAATTAAGAATATTTAAAAAAAAAAAAAAATATATATATCTCTATATATACACACATACTTATCCCCATCTTTAACTTCTTGTCTGCTTGGAGGTTTTTGAGGTTTGTTTAGCTCACTCATTTTACTGCTGTTATTAATGTAAGAAAAGATGATTTCTGAAAGATGATGAACTTGGTGATATTGCCCATTGGAAAGCAACTCTGGCAGAAAATAGTGTCACATGATAGCCAATATCATGATTACACTTGGGAAAGCTGGAGAGGGATTTCTCAAGGCACCAAAAGGAGACAGTATCCTGCAACACAGATTTACAGGTTATCCCAACAGAGCTTCACAACTTCCAGCAGTTAAAAAAGAACTCTCAAAGAGAACTGATGTACTTCATCAGGACACACAGATTTCTAAGGTGTCCTGATCCAAATCGTTAGTGAGAGGAATTTGTCCAAGGGACTTTAACCCGAGATGAATTATCACGTACCCAGAATCACCACTACACACCTCCAGACACATCTCAAAGGAAGAAAAATAAAAAAAATGCAACAACTTTTATTTTGTTGCCTTCAACTGCAAACATTTCTGGTACTCAGGGGCCTGCACATCAACAAGTGGCATCACACAGAAGTGCCTTTTCTTCTAGACATGGTCCTCCATTCAAGGGTTTGTAACCTGGCCATGGAGCACTCACAGTAGCGGTGTGCCCATAAATTTAAAAAAGAATTACTCAAAGCTGTAAAACAACCCAGTGACATGAGCTGGTGAAGGATGGCAAGTGTGACTAAGGCTCTGCTGATGTATTTGGTAGCCACTTGAAGATCCAGCTGTTTGCCCTGATGCCAGACAGCTGCATGAGGAATGCTGCTCATCATTAATACTCATCATCTGGAAAAAGCATACACAGATACATAAATCCCCCAAATGACAAATCACCAAGCAAATCGAGCCACCATTTCCACACTGGCAGTTTTGTCTATTTAACTTTGCATATTTGTCGTTACTTGTTTTAGAAACAAGTTTACAATTAAGTATGGTCATTTTATCCCCTTCCAAGAAAATACATCAAAAAAATTGCTACGATAAGGTTTTCAGCATAAGTCCTTAACCACAAATATTCAAATAATGTTTTGAACTGTTGGGTCTACAAGCTTATTTTCTTTTTAACTCAAGCCTGCAAAGTAGCTGCTTTATAGTGTCTTAGTTAATTTATATTTAACCAGAAAAGGTGGGATTGATTAGAAATTGTTTGCTTCTCTTTCAATCTCAGTAACCATTTCTTTCATTTTCCTAGTAAGAGATAGATTTTTCCCTTCTTTATTTTCACTGAAAATGAGAGATATCCTTCCCTCTTATAAAAGGTTTCATAGATAAAAATTTTCAGTGCACAATATGCTCGACTAGAAACCTAGTTCATCCAAAATATGTATTGTTTCAAATTTCTAAACACGGTATGTGCAAGTGGTTCTCAAGCCAACACTTCAGTATACGTGCTAAAATGTGATGGGAAATGGCATTAACCAAATTCAATATGTCACAGACCCCTAATGACTACTTATCCAAAGCCAAAACAGACAAAGATTAAATCAACCACTAATCTATGAATGAAAATATTTATTATGAAGTATTATCATGGACAACTAAGCATTTATCTGAAAAAGGCTTTTAAAATCTCATTCTTTAGCTTTCCAAACACTCCTTTGACATCAAACAGATTAATGTTAATCCAAATGTGGTATAATCAAGGTACCTTTTCACAGCTTTTCCAACCCCCCCACATGCACGTTCTCAGCCATCTGTAATTTTCAGGAAGACTCCCCTCTGTAGTACCCATTATTAGCCCATGTTTCGTCATGATCTCTCAGCTTGATTACTACCATCAAAAACCAAAACAGATACTTTGCCAGTACCTTAGAAATAAAAATTACTGCTTCTTCAGCAATATTTGTAAACAGCCTGGCTCCTCAGGGCATGATCTTATAGGTAAATATGACCTTAAAATGTAAAACACTTAATCCCAGTGTCACATATGGCTGAGGTTTCTCCAGTTTTCACGCCGCATGACATTGGCACAGTAGAATCAGGAGGTTCTACATGAACTAATCCTTAGGACATAAAATGTACTGCAACTTATCAAGATTTTTTGCAACCTAGAGACACTAAAAGTATTCAGTAAAAACTGGATTTCAGTTTGCAACCTTTATTTCTAGACCTTTTCCTTTTAAAAACTTTAACTGCGAAGGATTCAAAGTCAGATACTATACTTAGTTTTACTTAATAAATAACTCTCATGTCCATAACTAGGAAATCATCAATATATTTAATAAGAAATAAAACTCTCCTAGAAATCCCAATCCAAGATCATCTGTTATGTGTATTATTAGGGAGAGCACAATCAACTTCTGAGAGTATTAAGAGATTACCAATTAGGCTCTTCAGTACGTCTGTCCTATGACCTAAACCCTTTCAATCACTGCCTTTAAACCTGTGTAGGAGTCACAGCCTCTATTCCCTTCACTGTGGAGAAAAATACAGTGCACATCCATAATTCCACATCCAGCCTTTGTGCTATTCCCTGCCAAGGAGGTTTGGCAAGCACTGAAGATATTTCAAAGGAAAACATATAGGGCCTCACTCAGTCATATTAATGCTCCTTCGCATTCCTCCTGCAATATTATACTGCCCATAAGGCTTATTTAAGTATAAGAACATCTTTGGCAAGCAGGGCTTTCAAAATAAAGACCCATGTGGAGAATCCAGTACCAGTACTTAATTTTTGTCTTCACACAATAGGCACAACAGTCTGCTGATGTCACCTCGTCATTTTGCATAAAAATTAAAAGAAAAAAGGAAAAAAAAAACCTACAGAAATACACAAGTAAGTAACCCACAATAAAGAGCAACTCTACGCAAAAAAAAAAAAAATCTATTTTTTTTAATGGGCACAATAGTGGGGAAGTGAGGACTGCCCAGTGTATGGCTGAAAAGAGTAACACAGAGACATCCCTTCCTCAACAAATGTCTTCTCTAAGCATAATCATGTTATGAGTAGTCTAGTACATTGTTTTAATTGGAAGAATATACAGGTTTTTAATCCAAAAGACATAGCCCATCATGCTTAATTGAACATTCCTCCTACAGAGTGAAACCCAACAGCACAGTTTGCTCAGTTACATATGATGCATCCTAACCTTCAAAGGACAAAGAAAAGTGTCAGAACCATGATTCTGAAAGAAGTGCTGAAAGCAAAATATCTTCTTGCCTTTATATAGGTAGCAAAAAGCAACTAAGCATTTTAAGTCAAACTCATCAATGTAATTTCTAAAGCATAATGAGAAAGGACAGCTAAAAGCTGCTCTGCAATAATGACCTGTTGATCAGATGTGATCAGAGTTGACCGTGGGAGAGTTTAGCAAAATGATTTTAAGGTAACTTTGTTTTCACACTGATTATAGTAAGACTACAGAGAACGTTTTTGTAAGAATCAGGCCATTGGTGTACTGCATGTTGCAACCATCTCAGTCCTAATTTGTACAGTGTGTGTATGACTGACAGATTTGCAACAAACTTCTGAGATGGAAGTTCCTCTTGAATTACTCTCAAGTTCAGAAAAGTGGATGAAATTATACTTAGAAATACAAACTTCTAATTTTACACAGAATTAAATTCTAGTGAATTTGCTCTAGAAGAGATTTGTTATGCAACAATTTGATGCCTAATTCTGCACTCTGCCATTAATTGCATCAGGCTTTAGCACACACCCAGTTGCTACTGCTGTTACTCCTCACATCCATCACACAAGGGTTACCCTGAACATACATGTGCTAGGACTGTGGGGACCCTGTAACGTAGAAATTCCCGGGAACATACTGAGATGTGAACCTACCTATTTCACAAGATTAAATCCACTTTAACCATCACAGTACAAACACACTCCTGAAATAGGAAAAAGTAAGAACAGTCTATCTTTGGCATCACACTTTCGCAGACACAATCTTAAGATTCTTTGACTAGTTCCCTATCATTTCATATAACAGGCTATGAAGCCTTAAAAATGCACCTAGTTCTGTCTCCACAGTAGAACCCTACTCTTTAAAATGACCTTTAAAATGTCCATCTTTGTATATCAGAAACAAACCAAGGAATGATTTTTCTTTTTACAACTGAAATTGCAGTCGGGTCTGAGTTCAAACAGATACTCAAATATTTTTTAGAAAATAAACACCTTACACTTTATCTATGATTAATTCTACTTTCTTCTAACAATTGATGGCAAGGTCCTCTTGAACCTTAGACACTCAGCTGTTCTTTGGTGAACACTGAAGTGTTTAACAGGTACACACTACACAGATTGCTCTTCTCTCTGATTCATTAAAACATGTGCTCATTGCACCCATCAGCCACGGGAAAGTTGAGGGGGAAAAATGAAATCATGATGATAAAAAGCTTTTTTAAGCTTCAAAAGGAAAGCTCCGTATTCAGGGATGCTCCATTTAGCATGTAAGCAGTAACAGAGACAGCTACCAAACCCAAATATCCTGGGAATTGATATTCTGTCAGCAGAGGGGTAAAACTGGGACCATCATCTGGATGGAGACTCAGCGCTGACCTACATTTTCTTGGTGTTATTTCCAATTCTGCTTTTTGGTGTTTTTTTTCCTTGCAGAACTGTAAATGCCTGGCACCCTTAAGATCTGTATCTTGTTCCACTCCAGGCTGTTGACACACTGCTGAGCAGCATCTGCCAATTCAAAGACGGTCTGACCTGACTGAGTTGATGTAATCTGGCAGCCTTAATCATCTTAAGATGTTCTTTGGAATACCTGTTCTGCATCTCCAAGTGCCTTTTCCATACACATAAAAATGGTGGGTGTAACTTTGTAGAAATTCACTAGTTTGCAACACCGGGCATGATGTTACACATCTGGATAGCCTGGCCAAATACTCAAAAAAATCCCTTTTATTCACCCAGGTCAACATTTCCAAGAAGAAAGGAGGGCATAATTTAGAGGAAGAGATGAGGCCTGAACACATGGTTGCTGTAACCAGTGCAATGTAAGTTGAGAGAAGGAGGGAGTAGCTCTCCAATTGCTATGCATGAACACATCTAAGACACACCCATAGACAACATATACAAACCAAAATACCACACACATAACAGGCTTAATGAAAAGGAGAAAACCCTTTTGCTAATTTTCTACGTGGCAGCAAGTGTGATATCCCCCTTAGAAGAGGGAGTTGGAGGCTAGTGGCAATAAGAGAACAAATCAGCTGTACTGACCTGGGAAGTTTATGATTAGCATGGGAGGTCTGAAGGCTGCTGATCACTACAAAAATAGCATTCCACTTTGATGCACGTCTGTCGACTCGCACTACATTAAAATGTTTTCTAAATGTGGATTTCAGCTGCTCTGTCTGGCCACCATGTGACATGAAAGTGAGGATCTTTATGTAACACATAGTTTTTCTAATCAGTATTTTGTATAAGAGAAGTGAGAAAATATTGAATATTCTGTGTGCTTTTAGTGATTTAAAGACTTCAATCTAACACAAAATAGTCATTCCTGAAGACTGGAATAAAAAGCACAGGTTTACCACTAAAAGCAAAATTGAGTGGACAGTTCTGGTTTTTTAAAAATGAAGCCACAGAACTGCATAAATCAAGATCAAAACTTCACAGTAAAAGCACAGGAACTACCAGAGCATTGACCATATATCCTCTATCAAACACACTAGACAGAATGCACTTGTGTGTTGGCAGAAGTACAGTACCTTGAGGGCTTGTGCAATAAAACTGTCGGACACGACAGACAGTATGAAACAGTGTTCCTCAGAAGGGTTCAGTGTTTGTTATAAACTCATGCATTATGTAAGCTAAATCTTTCTTTGCAGCTAGCTTCAGTACTTTTTCAGCCAGAGGCCAACAACTCTTTACAAATGTGCCACCTCAACTCTTGACTTGAGGATCTGGGATTGGCTTCACTGAACATGGGTTGTCTTAAATCAGGTTTACAGTAAGTAAGAAAGAACTGCAGTCGCAGCGGGAAGCGGTTAAGGAATGTATGTCCTGAGAAGGAGGCAAAGACACTTGCACAGCTGCTGTAACTTACAGCTCCATGTTTTGTTGCTCTACAGCATGAGAATCTCCCTCTGTCCTCTCTTCATTGTGCAACATGAGAAGAGTTAACAGGGGCCTTGTGTTGATGGCAATGGACAGGGACTCTGAAAAGCTACTTCTTAAACCAGAGCACAAGTGAAATGAGCTGTCTGTGTTCCTAGATGGACATCCACAGAGAAATATAATTCAAAATCAAGTTTAAATTTTAAGACCACCATTGAAGGAAGACCGAAATTCACACTTTGGAGAAATAAGTGAATTTAGAGAATTCAAGAAATTAAGAGAAATCTGACACAGATAGAAAAACTACCAGGCTGTGATAGTTTGATTTGAAGATGCAATTCCAATCAACCCTTCCAAAGTTGCAACGTTTCACATTCAACATTCCTTCTGGCTGATCCCTAAATGAAGTGAGAAATGAGAAACAGAAGTATTAAAAGTTTCCTAGATCCCACATACACAGTGACAGCTTCCCTCTTTCCCAGTCTTTGTGCAGTTGTTGCCAAGGAAATACCAGAAAGGCCTCTATTGGTCTTTACTGCTTATGTGTCTGTTTTCCTCTTAGAGAGTGCTTGTGACTTTTGTGCAATATTCTTTCAGCTCATTATTTCGGCAGGATTTTTCTTCTGGCCCAACAGTTACTTGCAGGCAAAGTCTTTAGAAGGCTTTGAGCATTGGCTGTTTACAACATTCTCATTAACTTCTTTACTAAAACGCTTTTGGTGATCCCCAGTTCTCTTATGCAGAGACATTTTGAATCCTACACAGAAAGTTAACCCAGATTCCAAGCATTCAAAGCTGACAGTTTATAGTTCCAGAATAATGTATGTTGATGAAGGCATGTACTACATAAAACAAGAAAACTGAACAGATTGATTTAAAATTCACATTACACAGCTTGAGATAAGCTTCTGTGTGAACTATTTGTCAAGGACAGCCACATGATTCTGTGATCAATAGCTGGTGACACCAGGGAAATTTAGTATACATATGCAAGTAAGCTGGAAATTATTTTAGACTGCTGTCAGTATGCAAACAAACCAGAATGAAAGCTAAACAGAATGTCCTTTGTAATAGCTGAAAAAAGGAAGGGCAAATTTCAGACAGATATGTCACTGTCTATTGCATATGCTTCTACAAAGATAATATTAACAATTTTGCCCATGATTTTAATGGGTAATTAAGTGGCTGATGTGAGTTCATTAATAGCTTTTTGTTTTCCTCGCTTCCTCATTTCTTGTCTTCTGTTCTACATTCTTTTATTCAACAAACAGAACAAAATCTGGCACAAACATCAGTCTCTGATCAACTGAAGAACCCAAACCAGGCAACCTTTCAACCAAAACACGATTACACAGTATCAACACAACACTGGCGGAGTTGTTGATTTGGTGGAAGAAGCACAACATCCCGTATTTAAGATACTCAACTTTGCCTCATGCAAGATTAAATTCAGTTGACTTATCAAGGAGCAAAGAGCCCAGGTGTGATGAGACTTCAAATACTGTGGACAGTTTAGCATCTATTAAAAGTTTAAGAAAGACACACTGATGGCATTCATGTTGATAAGCTGATGGAGCAAATGGTTAACTCAGCCACATGACTTTGTTCTAACCCACACTCATCCATCTACCATGCTTAGACATTTTTATGAGCATTTTCCTCACAGTGTTTTCAAAACTTTGACTTTTCACCACGTTGTTTTTAAGGTTTGGGTCGTGCTTATAAACCGTGGTCTTCTACCAATCAGAGTTCTGCTTCTCGCTACACAGTGTTAGTAGCAAACTGCAGTTTAATTCCTACTGTAGCAGCACCACGAGTCAGAATTGGTATGGAAGACACACAGAGCAGGAGAGGAATTAATAACAGCAATTAATGCCATACATTAATTCAGGCTGACACTTATGTCATTACTGCCCATTTAGCACAGTGAGAGAGCAACAAATGTTTGATATTTTAAAATATTTGAAATTGAACTTTTAAACATTGGGAAAATTGTTGTTGGTCTGAGCTGGTCGTAAGCTAGCAAAAATTTTGCATTTTATTTAGGTGCTCCATCAAAAAAACAAATGCTTTATTCTTCCCAAAGCCAGGCTAGCTTTGGATATTTTACAGATTATCCCCAATGTTGTTTTTATGGACAGTGTAGCTGTCTATAGACTAATAACTTTTTAACCAATATTAATACATAAAAATACGATCATGCAGGTATCCACTACCCATCCTCTGACACAGCGGACTCTGAGACATAAAACAGTGAGCAAAGGGTGTCTTGGAACTCTGGAAAGGCAAGAAGGCAGTGCCGCTGCATTAGTAAGTTTGCAAACATGAACATTCCAGCCGAATCGAAGTGTGCACAGAAAAGGGCCATTTAAAATGGCAAAACAAAGGATTATATTCTTTCTGCACTATGTTCCTATTCCCCGTGTAGATTTTTTTCTAGCTGTGTGGTCCCTTGGCTAAAGTGAAAAGCATTCCTGGAGGACTTTCAAAATCGTAGTGATGAGGAGTAAGGAATAAGGAGAGGCTAAAGAACGGCTACTGAAGCAGGGACTAACTCTGTTAGGAACAAAAACACAGAGCTGGTAAGGGAAGAGTGGGAGGAGGAGGAGTCTGACTAATACTCATGATTAACTGAGTTGAGAAAATGGAAGTTTGATGATTAAAAAAAGTGCAGTAACTAAATGGTTTAGAGGTAGAGTATCACTGCTTTAGTGTGAACCCATGGGAAAGTGCCAGTATCCTGTGAAACAGGAACATAACATCCATCTAGTTGCATATAACTAGCACTTGGTATCCAAGCAACGACATCAGGAATAATACCTCAGAAGTGATTATCTCAGGAAATACTGAAACAGATTATATAAAAGTATTCCAAGGATATAAAATGCTCGTCAAATGGGCAACAAGGACAACATGGAAGTGAAAACCATCTTGCATGTCTGTCTTAGGAAAATGAACAGCAAGTAAAATATGCTCTGTTGAAAAACCAAACAAACACTTTCTGGCAAGATATATACAACAGCTGATCAAGGAAAAAGTTCAAAATCATGGACTTCTTTTGTAGAACAGTCCCTGAGGACCATAAAAAACACTGACTGGGCTAAACTATCTGGAAGGCTTTTTGGTCCTCACTGAGCATGAAAATTCTAGAACAAAGTATAGATGTAAGTACTGTGGCATTTCAATGTTAGCTAACCATTACTTGAAAATTTAAAAGTATAGGAACTTTAAACACAATATACAATTAAAAAAATTAAAATGGAAAACTAAAGTATATATTTAGGAACCGCCCTTCATAAAACAACTAGAATACACGCTGGCAAAACTCAATTGAACACCTTCAACTAAACAGGTAAGAATGTCAAATACAAAAACTGTGCACCAGGCTCCAAGATCTTGGCCAACTAGGAACAAACAAAGCTGGGTTCTCCCAACCTGACCATTTTAAAAGACGTTTTCTCTCTCTGTAGATGACATGAGTACTGTAACAATGACATTCCATTAACATTATTATCATGAATGGCTTTCATCTGTACTTTACCAAGTAACTAAAAATGATACAGATTTCCTATTGTTTTATTCAACTTTGAATCTTTTCCACACAGAACTGTGGGTGGCAATAACTTCTTCCCTCTGCAGTAAGACACAGATTGCAGATGCAATGACAACAGAAAAAGACAACATCAACTTGCATAAAAATGCCCATCCTCTTTGGTGAGCAGAGGTATATCAGGACAGGGATCAGGACATGCCCTTCTGACCACAGAGCTACTGGGAATGCTTCCTTCACAACCCTCGAGAGACTGCCAGTGACATCAAAGACAAGGAGAATAGAAAACTGGAGCTCACTCTGTGAGATTTGAGTTCCTTCAATTCATTAAAAGGTCTGCTCATGAAACATGGCACTGCTACAGAAGATTTCCAAAAGCAAAATTTCATCTTGTATTTCACATTTTATAATTAATATTCAATGCTTAGCAAATCCAAAGAAAAGCTGATGAAATCCATTTAGTCAAGAAGCCACTTTGCCCTTGGGGAAATCTTCCCAAGTACCTGAAGTGCAAAAGAACCCCAGAGCAAGTTAGCGCATCTGTTGTGTTTATCTTTCCCCAGAGCTTTGAGAAAATCTACCCCATAAAGCAACAAGAATGTAAAAACATCTTTCAGTCATTCTTCTCTCTGAAATTACTGTTCGCTTATTCAACCTTATATTCTCATGTGCTTCTGAGAGCGCTACTCTTTGGTGAGAACTTTTTTATTTATTTGAAGAATAAACTTGGCATTTAAAATTACAAATGTATTTTTAAACTACTTTTCTAGAAAGCATTTTAGCTCAATATTTTGAAATCAGAACAAAGCACTCACGAGTAAGTACTTGGAAGACTTTATAAACAAGGCCACAGTGCCCTCAGGACCCAGCAGCTCCCGGGTTGCTGAAGGTCTTCCCCAGCACACGCATTGCTGTGCAAGGCAGAGACACCCAAGGTGACCTTCAAGGGATCTGCTCCAAATACAGAACATAATTTAGCTGTGACAAGGTAAACCAACAACTACCAAGTTGGGTCTGTGTTGGCAAATGGCTCCCACCAGTGTTCCAAAAGGCACATCTCCAGAAATCTGATACCTTTTACCCATGCTATGCCCAGAGCTATTACAGCTGGCACAGCACTGTGAAAGAAATGCTCCATAGGATTAAGAGAGAAGAGTTTGTGCAGGAAGTCTGCAACTGTTTTTAAAACAAACTCCTGATTACATTTTACATTTTGTTTGCAATCAAATTCTCATTCTTTCTTTATCTCTCAAAAGGAGTGTCAAAGAAAAAAAAAACTATCAAAAAAAAAAAAAAAGGTAAGCAGTAAATTATAAAAGGTCAAAAGTGAAAAATATCTGGTTTTTTTATTTTCCACATACCCCCCTACAAGAAGGTTTCAGAGTTTTCCTTAACACTGTTCTTAAAGCTGAGGAGAACATAGGAGCCAATTTCCTCCTGCTCTCGGGTAACTTTGCCCCTGGAGGGTTTCACGCTGGCCCTGTAAACAGCCATGTAGGTCACCAGTGCTGGAAGAGCAGAGGGCTGGAAGGGCTCAGCTTGAGCTCTGTGCAGCTGTACCAGCTCTGGGATACATGATCCTTCTGTGCCAGGAGTCAGGTTTCTCCACACAGGGTTCACTGGCAGTGGTGCCAAGGAATTAACCAGAGACTCAAGTCACCAGAGGGTTCATATGATTCCAAAAAAGCCAATCTGCGCACAGTAAACTGTAAACTACTAACTAAGCCTTCTAAAACCTTATTATAGAAATTAATTACTCCTGAGCAGAAGGCAGGTATGTTAAAATGCTTTCAGAACCATAATTTTCTCGAGCTGATAGCCCTAGGCACAGCTGCTGAAATAATTGTCCACCATGTGAAAACTGAGGTTTACTGGCAAAAATTTCCCCAAAAGATTTGCATAAATCAATGTACCCACTCAATGCAAACACCACGAAGCAACATCCACAGATTCCTGCTCACAGCTCTCCACTGAGTACAGAGCTGCCCTGCAGTCAAAGACAGTACATTTCGCAATTTTTTTTCATAGTTATTTCTAAAGAAATGCCTACTTGATACTTTGCAGGCAGATGCCACTCTCTCTGTCCTCCTTCAGAGTTGCCAGATGCCAAGCTGCTCTGTACAGACAGAGGGTGAAAGTCAAAGATTTAACAGTGTGACTGCATGCCTTTCTGAGACAGAGTACCAGGCACGCTCAGGATCGACATCATGTGGCTACAAAGCCTCTGGATGGCAAGGAGCATGAGCCAAGAAACCTTGTATCTGTCTGCCAAAAAACAAGGCAAAACATCACTTCAAAGCAAGCTGCAAATAGATTATTGGAGCGCATGAGGCTTTTGGCTGCAAAGTTTTGACTGCATGTCATATGCATACCTCAGGCTCAGGGGTGCCACTTTAACGGTTATCTTACAAGAGAATACAACGGGGGGGAAGAAATAAAAAAAAAGGAAAAAAAAAAGGTACACAGAGCAGAAAAAGCTTCTGACTAAAATCTCTGCAGATACACCACATCATCTTCTGGACCAGGACAGGGAAACAAGGTCAACGCTCACTGGGTCAAAACCACAGTACAATACTATGCTTAGTGTAAGAAACGTACTGCAGCAAACGTGCCTGTAACACTGACTTCTGGCTTCTACATAATCCATTAAGTTCTGGAGGTTTTTAAAACAGAAGCTAATTATGAAATCTATCACTCTTGCTGTACTGTCAGTCCTTCCTCTTCTTCCACCTCAAAATGGTTTTACAAAATGTCCTTGGAGTCAGGAATGTCATCCTATGGGCTCCACCTCACTAGGTAAGACTAACAGACAGTACACTTAGCTAATAATGTTTCTGAACTAAAGCTCATTACAACAAATAGATTGATCACAGACATTCTGGTTTCCATCAAAATCATTAGGAATGATGCAGCAGGAATCCTAAATATGCCAGTCCAAGAGAAAAGGCTATAGTTATTAAGTCTGAAGTACTGAAAAACTCAAAAGCCAGAATACTAAGACAGGAGACATTTACAAACACCAAAGAGCAACATCAACATCAAATTACTCAGCTATTGGGCCAAAACTATCAAGTCAAATTACATTGCACTAAAAGTACTACCAGAAATATACTTCCAAAATAGTAATAAAAAAGCTCCAAGTAACAGGAAAGGCTTAAAATGAAAAAGAGTAGTATACACATTCTAGTCTCAGACAAGTAGAAAAAACCCTACAGATGTCATTGTATCTGCACTACTTGTTTTGCAGCACAAATACAAGACACAAAGTACTTAGAAAAATACAGTTGGGTCTATCAGCTACACCAGAGCACTGAAACCTGATGCTACTTGTGCAGGTACATTTGCACAACCCACTGTTTTAGATTAATCTCTGGCAGTAACCTGGTGGGAGTATGTGAAGGGATTAATATCTGCCTATGTTCTCTTACTTACACCTTTAAAACTCCACAAATACAAAGTGCAATCCAAGAATTTGTAAGACACACAATTTATTCTTTGCTGAACAGAGAATTCTTGTGTTTCACTATTAAACCTCAAAACTTAAATTTTTGCATTTCCCTGAACTTCTCAAGTGCCCAAGTCAAAACAAGAAAACACAAATATGCACACCAAAAAAAAAAAAAAAAAAAAAGAGAGAGAGAAAGAAAGAGAAACCTTGTGATTCCAAGACACTTCTTCATTCTCATAAGCCTTAGCACTAACGTATTTATTCCCTAAAGGAATATTTATTTCCTAAAGGAAAAATTCAGTCAGAAACCGCAGCAGAGAGCAATAGAACAGTATCACAGCACTCAGTCCTTTTGGCTCGCTATTTCTTAGTTTCAACAAATTTGTAACAGTTATTTGAAGTCTGAAACCAACTCCACGTTACAGCTGGAATAAAAAACTTGACAGTCCGGCATCTGAAAAGCATTCAATTATATAATACCTGATACTGTGTACAGCAGATGTTCTCCAACTAGAGCCCAATGCCCTCGTGAGACCAGTAAAGACCTTCTAGGGGTCTGCAAAGTTCCTTGATTTTGCTTGTAAAGCTTGTGCAGGTCCCTACCCGGGCTTGTCAGAGGCAGTAAACGGTCTCCAGGAAAACCAACTCTTCAAAGATGAAGAGAGGTTCGTCTCACTTCACAGTACACACACAAGTAGCAACTGGAGATTTAAAATAGGAGTTAAGACCTGAAAAGCATTTATTTCAGTCGTGGCATGGCAATGGAGAAAATACATATATGGAAGTGTATCTTTTATGTCCTTCTTCGGGGAGTTATTTGGGCAACCTGAACAAAATGGGCTTGTTACTGTGCTGCCCACCCCTCCCCGTGGCCACGCTCAGTGCTCCTGCTGTATTCCCAGAGAGCCAGAGACAGCAGCCAGTGCAGGGATCAAGCAACACTTCTTGTCCTGTCATGGCTTTTGGCCTTCCCCTTCCCCGGCAGAGTCAGACACTTCTCTGCCACGTGCAGAATCAGAAGGATGATGAGGAACTGTTCTGAAGTCAACAGACAAATGTCAGCTCCCACAACTGGGAAAGCTGTGAGTTTACTGGCATGCAAGTCCTTGGTCCAGAAAAGACACAAGCATTGGTTTGACTCTCCAAGTGAAGGCAGGCTTAATAAGTCCATCTCACTCACAACATATGCTGATCACTAGACTACTGCAAGATCCCTCAAAGGCTCCAGTTCAGAAACAGATTTTTTTTTGCTTCTTATTTTGCATGAATTCTCTTTTTGATGGAAAACAGTCACAGCATTGCTTTGTTTGCCTGAATGCAGATTTCTGCTTGGGAACCACTGAAAAGCCAAAGAAAATTTTACACTCAGAAGCAAGGTCACTCAAGGAAATTTCTAGTTTGCAGTAGCTCAGGAAAAATACAGAGCTAAAAGTCCCATGTGAGTAATTGCCAGATTTTAGAATGATGCTATCCAAGATATGATAAGATACCACCACCATAACTCTCTGTATTAGGTTGACCACAATTATTTCCCACCAAAATAAACTAAAAGATGCAGCACGCGCTGGATTTCCTACTTCAGTACAACAGCAAAGCTCACTATTCCTTGAGGATTTTGTCATTAATTACCTTCTTTTTTTTCATCTACTGTAACTTTTTTCCCTATTAAATATATATGTGTGATTCTATCCATGGAGATACATTAGGTAAGCATTTTTATTAGTATATGTGCGCTTAGAAATGCTTTCTTGTGTTACAAGACTCAGTCAGTAAAGCTTCAATTCATCAAAGCACTTAAGCCTGCACCGAACTCCAAGTATGCACGTAATCCCATTGACTTTAATGGCACTGCTTACTTGCTTAGTTAGGCATGCCTTTAAAAATCGAGGTCCATGTAAGCATAATTGTGCTCTTTGGCCTGGGCCCAAGCCCTTAAAACAGGGGAAAAGCAGAATGGAGAACAAATGTTCAGCAAAGCTGTAAGAGGGCACAGCAACTTTCTAGGGAATATGCACAACATAAATAATTTGTTTAGCTATCTTTGCAACAATCAGAGTTGGCTGGAAATCCAGTTATTGAATTCCACCAAGATATTTTCAAACCTAAACTGAGCACTTTTAGGAGCAGTTATTCAATACAGGTGTGGGCAGCGGGAACACTATGCCAGTGGTGAAACTGAGAACTTCTGACTTCTTCCCTTTGCATCACTGATGTTCAAAAGCAAGAAGTGGCAAAGGTAGGAGAAGCTTCCAGGATACAAAGTGGCAATGGTTTCATTCTTATAAAGATTATTTAAAAATACCTGAGGAGTGAGATTTTTCTGTGACAAACAAGTCTTCCTGATGCTTTCTAACAATCAGGACAGACAAAGAGAACATAGTTCTGACAAAAACCAAAAGCGTTCTGTTCCCCGAGACTGGAATAATTCTCTCTCAGAATAACACCTACACATTTAACAGCCCAAAGGACCAAACGCCAGACAGATGAGACTTTTATACCCTTTTATACAATAGTTAGAAAAAAGTTTAACATGAGAAGAACAACTGCACAGAACACATTTTCTGAGGGATCAAGTTCCAATTATACTTTGCCCAGCAAAGCTGCCTTGCAGGAGAACACAAATAAGATGAACCCATTCCTTTAACAATGACTCATAGTGCAAAAATATGCCTGAAGCTTTTTTTAAGTACTGCTTTCACTAATATAACTAGAAAAAGACAGGACTTTAAACTCCTCTTACATGAGATTCACAGAAAGTACATCAAGGTTTGCTTGTACTGGCTCCTGAATAGTACAGACATATATGCTGTTTTAAGTATCCGGTACAATTTAAAGGTTAAGCAACAATCTTAAAAAGCTCTGTACAAGAAGCCAAGCATTTTATAGTGCAGCAAGACCCAGTTAGTTATCACTGCTGTCCATGATCTCCTTTTGGACTGTTTTAATTGGTTCTGACCAGTATCTGGTCCTTATTAGAAAAAACAGCAGCAGCAAAGCATCTATGATGTATATTTTCCACAAAACTAATTGTTAAATCTAAAACCCCTGTACACCCACAATTAATCTGTTAGATCACCCTCATATTTTGTTACTGATGGAAGAAACACTGCACAGGCAAGATTAATAGTTCTGGAAAATCATATGCAACAAGCAATGCCATTTATATAGAAATTTTATTAAAAAAAATCTTGGCCCTACCCTTTGATATAAGGATTTGCTACTTCATTTATCACCAAAATGGGGGTGGTACTCAAATGAAGACTGGAATAAAGGATGAGCAACTAATACATAAGGAAAACAGAAACAATGATATCAGAATCTATTTCATCCCACTTGATTTTGCTGCTGAAAACAGCAATGATCTCAGAGCTGTACGGAAGGTGGAAGAAAAACACAATGTAAAAGTATTACTTGCAAAAGAGTAACCTTCTTGTAAAATGTCTTGCTCTCCTGGGAAATGGAAATTTAAGCCTTATAAATACACCAGAGGGGGAAAACAAACCTACAAAAGCAATTCCAAGCTCCAGTCTAGCCCTAGTAGCTGTACAAATTCATTAGTGTCCATAACAGAGGTGAATGACCCTGGAGCAGCCTGAGAGTCCACCACAAACATTCCCAAGTTCAGAAGTCATGTCCATCACGCTGACTTTGTGTTGGCAAGGGGCTCAGCAAACTTCAGGCACAGAAGATAAACTGCATCTGCCACATCCAGTCAGCTCTAAACAAACAAACCTTGCAGCAATAAAATTTATTTGCTTTAATAAAACTCTATAGGCTGTAAAACAATATCCTTGTGCAGGTAGGATTTCCACAGGTCAGAGACTTTTCAGTCATGCCCCATTTCTCAAAATGTGAGCATAAACTGCAGCAATCCCTTTAAAATGAAGGCTTGCCATGGTAGGAAACACATACAATTATGACAACTATTTTCCAGTCTTACAGAGTACAGATATTTCAGGCTGCTTCCATCCACTGTACCTACTTAAGGGTTTAAATGCTGGGTATTCAAACACTAACAGTTTCAATACATACATGCTTCTTCCATTCAGTACAACCATAATGAGATGGAAAGATTGTGCTTCCTTGTAACACTCAAGGGCTGTGCAACGCCACCTGAATCTATTTTAGTTGTTTCCTCCCTCTCAGCCAACACTGAGATGAGTATTTTAAAAACAAGATCCAAAATTTAGGGTCTAACTTGTCTGTGTTCATATTTTACTTAATAAACTTTAGTGAATGTGTATTTCCTCAAGTCTCTCAATATGTCACATTCAGTCCTTCTGCTATTTTACTGCTTTTCTCTACATGCATTGTTTATGAGAACCTTAAATCATGAAACAACTGCATAAGTGTGAGACTTTATTTTTTTAAAAAGTGGGACAGGTTAGCCAAGTTCTTCTTCAGTTTTAACCAAGTACACAACTATAATAAAAGAGACTTAGTCTATCAACACAAACCCAAAGAGATGTTCTGCAATGACTAAGATAAATTCAGATATAGTGGTCTTTGCCCTTAGTGAAAATTATGAAAACCCAAAAATCCATTTCTACTTCACATAAAGCCCCACCCCTATGGTACCTCTCGCTTGAATCATCTGAAGAAAAACATTTAATAATAACACAAAAACGTAGAATTTTTACCTCCAAATGATTGAAGTGTTGGTCAAAACTACTTAATTTAGTTCCTAAAATATAGAAATATGCCTAAGCAACGTGGAATCATTGAAGTCAAATGGCACCAGAATGAGGGGGAGGTGAGGCATGCACAAAAAGCCAACATCAAACCACACCCCCTTTTGGAAGTCACATAACACACACAGGATGGCAACACTCTCAGCAAAATTTCATGCATGTTTATGGCACTGAATACAAAGGCATGAATCAAATGTACTAATGTTTAGAGAATTACTGGTAGCTCCCAGAAACTCACTGTTTCCTCACAGAAGAATGTTGTCTCCAGCAGAGAGGCATCCACCACTCTAAGAATTTGCTTGCTTCCAAAGAAGCTGCTGAAGAGGAAACAATTCACCATTCACTGCATCCCAAAGTTAAAAAGAATAAAAAAAGAACCACGAAAACAGGGTGGTGATTTTCCAGTATTATTAATTTGTTGCCATGAGTATTCTTACTGAAGTGACAACTTCCTCAGGAACAATAGAAAAGATCTCCTGAAACCTGATGGACCAGCTGGAGGAATCAAAGGTCCAAGCTATCTTTCTGATGCTCTCCGGAAGGTCAGCATCTCAACCTCCAGCACAAAAGTGTACAGACATAATTAATTTTAGCCTAAAATGGCTTTTGGCAGCAATGAAATTGCTAAAACTTGATCAATTTGCTACAGGATTTGTTGAGATGCAGGCCTGGGTTCCGTTTTAATAAGTATGTTTACTCAATTTTCCTTTATCTGCTACTGCTATTCCCTAAGGGAACAGTGTCCCTGCCTCTTGCTCCTGCTGCCTTGGATCTTGAAAGCTACTCGAAAAATTCAAACAGGTATTCTAAAAGATTACACTTTTGCAAAATGTTGTTTTCTTTTAGGAAACTTCATTTTTCATTATGAATAAAATCAATACTCAAGCTACAGCTAGTTACTGAAATTTAATGTTAATACAGAGCAACAGAGCTACAGTAATTGTAGGACCCTTCACCCCCAGTAAATGGAAGGCAAACCTATTATCTTAAGTGTTCAGCTGCAGCAGTTCCAGCCTGCATTATTTCCTGCTTGACATGAACAAGCATGGTAGTCACAGGTGGTTACTGTTTTCTGGGTAATCTGCAATAATAGGGCCTCACATCCAACCCCGAAGTACTTTCAAACCTTAGCAAATACCAGCTGATTTAAAGCCATGTTTTCAAGGTGTTTGTTTGTACTGCACATACTGCACAGGTGTGTGAAATATGAACATTTCCTTCTCATACTACCCAAGTTGCCTAAGACTTCAAAGTCCTCCATCATCTCCTCTACCAAGTGCTCTCTTTCATACCTGTGTGACTGCAAATTTGTGACCCAATTGTCTAGCTTTGATTCTGCTCTTATTATCATCAACCAAAGCACCAAGTAAGTTACAACTAAAGAATCCCAGGTCTTCCTTTTGTCATACCTTCCGCTCTACTAAACTGGGTAAAACTGTGTGCACTAAAGTGGAAAAAGTCAGTCATGCAGATGCGGTGGGAAACAACCCTTTTATGAAAGAGTTTCATTCTTTTGTTCATTTATTGAAATCTTATGTCAAGATGGTGTTGAAGAAGCATCATCTGCTTTGTAAGAACACATTTAACACCAAAGCAGGAACTTAGTCACCTTCAAAAATGTTCTGCTAAGCAGTTCTTTCACTTTGCATTTTATAAGGTATCACCAATGCCCACTTGAAACACCTAAAGAAATTAATTTTCCTTGTGTGTAAAAGCTCACAGACCTCTACAGAAACCATCTTGGGATGCAGGGAATAAACATGGACAGGAAGGGAAAGAAAGTGCCTGTCACAGCAAAGCTTGGGACTAGAGGAGTGATTTTACAACTAATTTTTAAGTTGCTCACTAGGATTCTGCAGATATTTTTCATATTTACAGAGGGCCTAAACTGATATGCACATTTCCCCCCCATGCCCAGAGCTCCTTGTGTGTCCGTGACCTCGATAAGAATAAGCCAGACTCCACAGGAATAGCATCAACAGCAGCCCAATATCAGTGGCTAACAAGTCTCTGACACTTCTGATTTCTGTAAGGTCAACATCCCAGCACATGACTTATTACAATTATAGGCACAGCCCTAGCATGGAAAGGGAAAGGCAATGTGTGTAAAAATATTTTCTATTTTATAGAAGAAAACAGATTTCTGTTTCAAAGTCATCCTTCCCTGCTAAGAGATACGTAATTCCTAATTTCCACTACACAGGATTTGTTAAAACTACACATGTGCCAAACTACACTAAAGCACTGCCAGTGGACTAACGGGATTGCTGGACTGTGGGCACAACAACTTTCACCTTGGCCAAGTTTTCACTTCATGGAATGCACTTGGAAACCACATTAAGGTGCCTCAAACTAGAAAGCTGACAATGTCACATGGCAAACGTTATCGATACATTTAAATGCACCATAATTTAAAAATCAAAGCTGTCAAGTTCAATGCATATGCACAAGTAGGTTTTTACAAGAGGCTTTGAACAGATCAGGTGTTTTTGTTACAAAGAGGGAACAAGAAGTTATTCACAACTGTTTTGATGACTCCACTGAGCAAAGTATAAATGCTCTTGTTCAAAGACACCAGGAAGCCGCATTGCCTCCTCAGCAGCAAGAACACAGTATATTCCTGTGACTGCAGAGAAGCCTGTGGCCATAACAAGGATCAAATATGTCAATCTTATGTAACAATATCACATTTGTTCTGTTTTGTTCAAGTTCTGATGCTATTTCTGCCAGTGTGAAAAGTCTGTTGTTGCAGTAATAAAATGTCTAAGACCCCAAAGAAATTTTGTAAAACAATAGACTTTTAGTAGGGGTTTGAACTCACTCCAGTGGTTTTGTGAAGTCTGAGCCATTAAGTGTATGATCTTGTCATTCTGTGATTGCTCTCAGGAACCAGAGAGGCTGGAAATTTACATTGCTTTAAATGAAAACTAAATTATCTTACGTTCATGTGACTCTGGTCTGTAGGACTTTAAAAGTCAAACACCATAGCACTTACAGGGAGAAAAAAGAAAGAGAAGTATATATATGTAGGGGAAGTTTCACTGCAAAGCCACATGAAAATGTGGCCAATTGCAGGTTCTGTTAAAAATTCAATTTCAACCGAGTTTGAACAAGCTCATTTTGATCTAGCTGTTTGCCATTTTACAGTCTCTGGTCTAATCTTATTAAACTTCACAAACTGAGGTGGTACCAGATGGCATCCAGAAGAGTTTTTCATTTTGAGCTTTGGAGAAAAGCTCAAAACCCTTCTGGGAAAACTTAACCAATGTGAAATTTAAACTGAAGGGAACTCTGTATAGACTCCTGTGAAACTAAATTGTATCTTGTAAACAACTTGTAAACATGAGTTCCTGCACCAAAATTGAAGCTCTGGTCTCAGCAAGGGGTTAAAGCTCAGATTCTTGCTCTCCCTGAGAATATTCTCCCACACTTTTTTTCTGGTTAAATACCAAACACGGCTTTTTTGCAGATCAGTGTGGTCAACATATAGAAAGTATACAAAAAATGGTTTGTTTCAGCAAAGCCAACACTGCTGTTAATTCAGCCTTGTGGCCATTTCACCACCATTAGGACTCACAAATAATAACCCCATGAAACAAGGATTTGCCTCACTATTCCCATTTTGAGATGGAGATTCCAGGCATTAAAAGCACATTTTGGGACAAAGATGCTTCATGTGGAAGATACAAGAGCCAGTTCCCATCAAGCCAGCCAAAGGAGGGAAGTCACAGTACTACTGGGCTCCACCTTGGTTAAAAAGCTTGGTTTTTAACACAGACTGAAAAAGAGCTTCTGGGTCCAGTTTGTACCCTCAGCACACTCAGGTACCCTCACACAGGGCTGTAGTAACAAAACCCAAACAGGTTAAAGGGAGCATCGATGGTCACACGGGAACTCCAGAGGAACAGCCCTGCCAGTTCGGCTGGGACAGGGATCTGCATCCATCCAGGCCTTGGAAGCAAACAACTGCCACTCTACTAGCCCAGGGATTTAATCTCTCCATTGGAGACCAACACAACAGCACCTCCCTAACTGCTCCTGAACTCTCTGCTCCGGGTGCATCTGTGTGTGTGCAAGTGCTGCATGAAAAGAAACACACATGCACAACACAACCACTGCCTATGTGTACCTTCCTCCCAAGGATTTATTTACTCATGTGATAAATTTGCCCATCCCAGCCCATCAAAATTGTAATTTTTGTTTTAATAAAAGTGCCTAAAAACATACTGGACCATTTCCAGGCTCTAAAGTAATATTATAATATAGTTAAATGAAAACAAAGGCTAAATACTTAATTTCCTGTAGACCACATTTCCAAGATTGCTGTTACAGTTTCCTGATTAAATAATAGGTATTTTGGAATATTCTGTTACGATTCTTAGCATTTTCAATTTGCTCCTAAAAATCAACAAAACAAAATTAAGCATTTACTTACTCTCTGGCTCCTCAGTAAAAATCAGCTTAGGTCAGACAGCATTTTGCTGCACTGTCATCACTTTCTAAAAATTCCTCTACTGCGTTATTGACTTCCCATAGTCCATTACAATTAAGTGAAAATATCCTTCAGTATGTAAATTTTGAAGTTTCTGAGATTACTAAACTGTAATAAAATTTTCATCAAATCAGTGATTCATCAGTAGTAACACTGATTAAAATACTACCAATACTCACTGTCACCAGGTTGTACATCAGCGTGATTAAAAAAGGGAAATAAAAGAGATGAGCAAACCTTTAGCAATAAATATACTTTCATATTGTATTTCTAAGAACTCTGACTTGAAGATGAGGTCTGAAATATCACACAGCATAATTATGTTAGCACAAAGGAACACAGGGTTCTCCAGCCGCAAACACAGAAAGAAACCCTGATCTCCAGATCATGGGCATCATAAGAGACAGCACAGATTTGAACTGACAGAAAAAGCAACAAACCAAATCAAATCAAAATTAAATACTAATTCCATTTATTGTTTCAATTATTGTTTTACCACTCACCTCATAAATCCTCACACATGCAAGCCTTTACTTTTCCCCACAAATGTTCATAAATAGCCTTCCTTCTACTTCATGCCCCCACCTGCCATGAGAACACTGATAATAAGCTGCTCCAGCATACATGCATTGTCTTTGAATTGATTTGTAATAACTTACAGTCTTATTGCACATTCCAACTCCACTGCAGGCTAAACTCTACTAGCAGACACCATATAAGAGAGCAGAGAGAAAGCACACAAACCAATGACAATGTTCATGAAACATCTGATACCATACCAAGCCTGCTTTAATACTTTACAATTCTTTTTATATTCTCCTTGATTTTCCTGTGTTTATCATGACAAAATTATTTGTGACTGTTACAGTGACAGTCTTCTAGTATAAACATTAGCAGACAACACTCATTTCAAGAACAGTTTCTTCATTTTAATTTTTGTGAATGACATAACATCCCCCAAGCAGTAAAGCTCCCCTATCCAGCATTTCCCTGGGACAATGGGCCAGTACTGATGGTGCCCACTCAGAGCCTCTGCTGACACACACCTGGAGAATAAGCCTTTTTTGGGAGTCCCAAGCTTATCACCATGAGATGCTGAAAGTCAAATGGCTTGAACATTTCCAAGTTCTGATCTCTAGCACAAGAAACATAATTCAGTCAATTAACAGCAAAAAAATCCTGTAACTAAACGCACAGATATTTATTTTTTTTAATGTTATAATTTATAATTTAGGAATAATTGTGAAGTTTTCACCCATGTTCTAAATAGAACAATAATGAATATTTATGCAGCCAGTCCTCTTCTTAATAGCTTTCTCCCCATTGCTTGCCTGTCCAGGTGTTTAACAGATCCCTCACATCTGAGTTTCAGAACCTTACTTCTGCTTGCACTCCTCTTTGTTTCACTGCAATAAAATCTAAATTACTTTGTTTCCTCTTGGTATTTAACCTCAGAAGAGGGGTCTTGCACCAGCTACATGATTTTCTTTTATAATTGCTTTCCCATGCATTCATTGAAATCAAATGAATTTCAACTCGTTGAAATTTCTTTGGGTTTTTTTTTCTTTGAACTGCTGCAATGTAACACAAACCAGATTTTGTTCTATTGTTACTTAAAAGGCACTAACTATAAATTAGTAATTTCTGCATAAGAGACATGACATAAAACCCTTCACTCAACCAGAGTCCTCAGTTCCTCACCAGTTTCCTCTTTAGTGAATGCAGGACCACGCTGGAAAATACCTTACTATGGGCTATCATGGCTTGGTTTTGTTCGAGTACCTTCCTGAATACTCTGGAAAGCGACTGAGAAAAGGGAATAGGTTTGAGATCACATTTATTGGCTGTTTTTATTCATATTTCTTTTTTCTTGTCTACACTTAATTTCCACAGCATGGCAGAACCCCAGTATTTCAGAAGCAAAGCCAACAATCAGGAGTTCAGGTTGGTTTATGGCCAACCATGTGAAGGGACTGGTGTGTTACTGAGAGTGTCTTAATAAACACTCCCAGCACCCTTTTATAGTGGCATATCACAGGATTTTATCTAGTTCTTTAAAACCCAGTCAGGTGCAGATCATGGCTCTCCTGGGAGGACACCAAATCCCTGTTTGCACTGTGAACTGGAAACAATCAAGTTCATCTCCCTCACCTCATACCCAGCAAACACAGTTATCAGCTCAGAAAGACAGTTAAAATTACTATTAACAGCTTAAAGCAGAAAGAGGAACTTCTAAAAGTAAAAGTCAGACCGAAAAGGTTTGCGATTAGAAAAAGGTACCATGCTAAAATGCTGGGAAAAGGTCTAAAAGACAGGAACAGGGGAAGAAAGGACTGGCAGGGAGTTATAGAGGGTGGATGACTCTTCAGCTGTTGGAATCATCAGTTGACTGGGAGTCACAGACTGAACAAAAGAGTATATATTAAATCTAGACTCAAAGAAAGTCAGCAGCACCCCAGAGCGATCATGTGATTATTCCAACCTAGGGAATAATTAATTATTCATTAACAAACCTGGCTTCATTTGTAGCCTGATATTCATCAACCTGTTTAATCAGGGAAGAAACAAGGCCCAACAACACACAATATTTTATTTTCTATTCTGTTAGTGTCCCCAGCATTCTTGAAAACTTTAAGTTTTTCTTAGCTTTACTGTGGATTTTTAAAATATATATAATTTTGAAACTAGTTCAGAGAGAAGAGTACCTCAAACAGAGTAAGATTGCCTAATTGTGTCACTCTATCATTAAAGATAATAGCATTTGCTTTAAAAACTACTTTGACAGTGAAACAATTAACCTTCTTTTATTTTCTAACACTCTTATCCAACCTATGAAGACAAATGTGCACTGTAGACTAAGCATTACATTCTACCTTTTTATAAAGCATCCAACTCTGAAAAATAAAACCTGCAGGAATAAGAAGAAAATAAAGCTACAGAGAACTCCTTTACTTTGCTATATCTCAAGCTGCTTCCCATGGGTAGGTTATACATTATTGACTGTATAGACAGGAGAGCAGGCATGGTGTGCACACAGACAGAATGAGAATTTGGAGCAGCCGTTCCAGGCCACACTTCAGCATTTTTGCTTCACTTTTGCTCCAAAGTGAACTTCAGCAAACATTTCCCAAGTAACATGCTATGCAGAACATTTAAAAGCAATTAAAACCATTTTAGAATGGAGATATCCTGTAAAACTATTTTAGGTTTCTCTGCATTTTATTTGGTGTTTTTTCAAGTTTTACTGTTTTAACTTGATTTTATAATTATATAATTGCATAACACTATAGCAGTAAGACACAATATGACTGGAAGGTCTAGCATTTTAATTTTAAATCTTCAAAGTTACACAAGGGATTTGTTTTCTCTTTGCTGTTTAAGAAAATTATCTAGATCAAAAATAAGGAATATATTTCATACAATATTAAACATCAGTTAACCTTAATTACACATTCTCTCGATATGCTGTGGAACTTATAATGATAAAAATACTCTGCAAAGCATTTACTTTTTTGATTCTTATTAGGACATCTTTCAAGACTGAGATTTTTACCGGAGGTAATGAACAGTAGAAATTTTTATCACTAAGAAGAAAGTATGTTTAATCAGGTTTTTTCTAATATATGTATTTTATTTAACTTCTGTGCAGCTATGGGGGAAAAAAAATGTTAACACATAGCAAAAACATTTTTTCTCCAGTAATTTGAGCTGTAATTTGTGAGCCAGATTTTAATGTTACTAAACTCTGTTGTGCCTTTTCAAAGTTTCTTGTCAGGCTGTAGTTCAACAAAACAGTGAAATCTCTCTTTGGGATTTCAAGTGCTGGAGTGGGAAAAAAAAGGTTATGTACACAATTATGACATTCATATCTTATATAAATTCACTTTCATTAAATTTATTAAAAATGTTCATGCCTGTTTGTGGTTATTTTAGTGGGTTTTACTGCACATCTACACTGCATTAACTTAAAATGAGTGAAGAACAGCCCTACCCCCCAGAACTGGCTTAAAACTGGGGGGGGGGGGGGGTGGGGGGGAAACCAAACCAGCAGCAAACCCCACCATTAGCATAAATATTGTGTTATATGGGCTGGCTAAATATGTTAAATGCCACTGTAAGCAACATCTGTCCCTGATAACATCAGTGCTACTTATAATGAAACTGAAGATGCAGAACTAGAGATTCAGACAGCAGCTCCACGGAAGAGTGAGGAGCTCCATCCTTTGGATTACAAGGTCCTTCTCAGGACAAGAGGCTGACAAAGGGAAAAGAACAAAACACAGATCCAGTTCTCACTCCTTTCATTTCAGCTGAACTGACCTGAATGCTTTGCTCCTCACAGCTGCCCAGCCCCAGATTTTACAGCAGTTTGAGCTCAGCTCAAAGGAAGGCAGTGAAGTTGTCCTTTAACTGTTCCTTACACACAGGGATTGCACCTGCTCTGTACCGGCATCAGAAACAACTTAAATTGGGTCAGGGCCAAAAAAAAAAAGTTAGTGTTGCTTTATAAATAGAGGAAGGCTGAAAGACTTTATAGACAGCGGGGTCAAGAAATCTCAGAGGCTTACTCTAAAACGTTTAACAAAAACTGTGCAAACAAAGGGAAGAAGTGGCAAAAAGCAGTTATTTCTTGGCTCCCAGGAACCTGTTTCTTCCATTAACACTTTATTAATGCCCAGCAGGTGTTTCACAACACAAAGCTTGGCATTAGCAAGTCATTCTGAAGAGAAATAGTGAAGACTCCTATTTCCAACAGCCAAGAAATCATAATGGTATATGTGACCAGGCAGAGAGGAGAGAACATTCTGTTGTAATTATAGTTTTTCAGGTTTATGGTATATTTTACAGATCAACCATTTTTCCTTGAAAGAAGCCTCAAACAGACATTACATGCACAACGTGAGCAACTAAATAAAGATCTAGCAAAATACCAAACGTTTGCCTCTTAGAATGCATCCCACCTAATCTATAAAAACATTCTTAAGCTCAAACCGTCATGTCCTCAGCAACCATTGATAAACACCAAACAATACAATAAGAAAAAAATTCAAGCCTTGAATATTAACAAACTAGAGGTTTAATTCTCATGTGATTCTGCAATGCAATGCAATGCATCTGAATGCCATGGGCTCCATAACCCAGTTGTCCACTTTCACAGAGCACGTCCTGGACAAAGCCTTGGTGACAATGTTCAGCAGCATGAGCCTCTTAACACGGTGGCTCCCATGGCATAAACAATCAAAGTCATTCCCTGCTTCAAGGCCCACTTTTAGGATAAGATCAAATAACTGGAAACAGTTCCTTCCACTGGTCCTTCTCAAATACAAACAATGCTGGACACCAATCCTCACTGGCCTTTGTGCTGGCTGAGCTCATACCAAAGTCCTGACGGCCAGAGTACATCACTGATGCACAGGCCAATGTTGCATGTGGCACAGTTTCTCAGGCTGCTTTCAAAGCCTTTGTATCTTATGAGATAAAGATTTACAAAGTTCCGGTTCACTAAAGAACACCCCCCTCAAATACAACCACGTGAGGCAAACAAGGAACCACAAACATTTTCTGTAGGTCAGGTGAAGGACAGATAAAAGTACCAATGTGCCTTTGATTCTGCTTTACCAAACCAGATATTGGTTCTTCCTTAAGTTATTACTGATAAAAGAAGAACACAGAAATGCCTAAGGAAAAAGGAGAAAAGCTTCACAGAAGCACTGTAGGAGTACTCAGAAGAACCTACAAACTAAACACAAGAGGACAAAGAGAGAAGTCTGGCTCAAACTTTAAGAAAGCACACACAGAAGAAACTCCAAACCACCCCAGACCTTTTTTTTTTTTTTAAGTGTAAGCAATCAACATCACACAAGTAAGTTGAGATTCCTACAGGAAACAGATTATTTACCATTACAAGAACAACTATGGGACTACTCTATATTCCAACATGTATCAGTTACAAGAATAACCCTAATTTACGGGAAGTACAAGCTTCTCACCATTCTGATCTGTCATTAAGAGTTCCCTAACTTAAAACAACAATGCCACCTATAGTTCTCTTACCTGGACACCAATGCACATCAGCACATTTGCAAATGAGAGCTCCCTACCCAATCATGTTTTTCTGATGGAAATTTAGCATGCTTGGCTATGCTTCCTATAGCTGACATAAGTTACCTCCCTAGAAATTTTGTAAGGATTTCAATATCTGATGCAATTTTTTTTTTAAGGTAAACAAAATCTTTATTACCAATCACTTTGTCACTAAAGTTACTCACAGTGTGCATTTGAAAACTGCTTAGATATTTCTCAGTTAACTTCAGAAGTTAACTAGAAGACAAAAATAAAATACAATGCAAGAGAAAAAGTAATGAGACAGAAAATATTTGTTCCAAGTACCTTTAAAAGGTATCTTGCCCAATTGAAGTTTTAGGTGACATGCTAAACAATACTTTTGCCAATTGCGCCCCTGCGTGGTAACCAACATGTCTGCAAAACCAATTTGCTTCACAGCTCTCAGGGAACTTTCCTGCCTCCAACACTACAAGGAGTCAGTGCTCACACCTGCCCAAGTACTGGGAAACAGTTCTTCTCGCAGAAGAGTCCCAGAAGTGAGAAATAACACACAATGTGCTTCTATAGAGGCACATTTCGTAAATTATGGCCAAAGTCAAAATTATTTAGGGCATACTTTCCTCATACTTTGCTTGGTTTATTAAAACTTCCTCAATCTTCTATCCGCTTTTCTCTTCTAAACTTAGAAGTTACTAAGACCATTCCACTGGCTCCAAAAGAAATATAAGGATACACTGATTTAAAATAAGGGGGGGAAAAATTCTTCAAAGGAAGAAAACAGACACTTCTGGTTAAACAGCAAGTTGAAGAAGCCCCATTCGTACAGTCTTTCACAGCACCGCCAAAATTCAGGATTAGAAGAGAGGTACCAAATGTTTAAATGTATAAAAAAAGCAAATGCATTAAAGCAAACAAGACACACCAAGTAACACTGAAACTTATTCAAGGTATGTATCATAGCAATAACCAGCTGTGGCACCAAATAAGAATTATTAAAAAACAAAAGTGGAACTCAATAGGACTGTCAGTGAATATGTTTGTTCCTTTCCAAAACTAATCAGAAAGAATATTGTTCATATGTGCAGAAAAACAAATTTACACAGAAATAATGCAACTGCTTATCAAGATCATTGCTATACTTCTTTCTTCTCTATAGGTAGAATATCAGCCCATTCTTCCTATTCTGCATAGTTTTTTTTTAAATTATTTAATTGGTTTAAAAGGTTTTAATTTCATTAGGATTCAGCCTAGTCCATACCAGGAAGCACAAGATCATTTCAACATGAGTGAGCTTTTACTGTGGTACTCGCATTATTACATGTGCCACCTACTACAATGTCACAGATAAGAAAGTGAAAAAAAAAAAACCAATCAAAATTAGGGTATTTCATCATAAGAACATATTAAGTTTTGTTAAAGGACTATTCCAGAAGAATAAGCTTCTACAGATCACCTCTTGTGCTGGACAAGTTATAAGGTTTTACCTCCAGCTCTGGGGTCAGTTGAATAAAAGAACAACAAACAGAGAACAAAGACACCCTCTGGAAGTAAGGAAATGGTTACTGCGATGCTGTTCAGAGGTTTATCTTTCCTGGAAAGATTAAACAGCACTTGAGTTTTATAAAAAGGCTACTATATCTAACATTGGGTTTCAACAGAAAAAGGAGATAATTAATATATTACATTTTTTATATTAAGACAAACTTCTCTTTAACATATTTTCAGTGTTAAAAAATGTGACTCCATTTTAGATACTGAGAACTTTTTAATGGTTAAAATGAGAAATGTCTTTACAATACACAGGTTAAATTTTTATTTCAGTGAAGGTAAACCTGTCTCTATCGTATTATTTATTTTTTCTGAGTTATTGTTTTATATAAACATTTTCCATATGTTACTTTTTTTCCCTAAGAAAAAAGTAAATACTAACCAAAACCAATGGGCCTGGGAACAAAAAAGATAAGGTTTTTTAAGAAAGGATATTATTGTTCTGGTAATGCAGAAAAATGCCCAGCAGAGGGTGATAGAGACCATAAATTCATTAGACACTTAACTCCATTATCTGACTTCAAACAAAATTGAAATCGTGTGCAGCTAAGGAAGAGCTCCCTACTACAAAGGTTTGAACAAGCTTCATTATTTCAGAAACACTTTCAGTTCACTGTGAATGCTGACAGCTTTTCAGAAAAACGTTCTCATAAGTATTTGACAGTACAGAACTTCAATTATTTTATTCTCTAATTATTACATCCTTCAGCTACATCCGTGTTCACTCTACAGTGTAGAAACCACTGCCAAGTAAAATGATTTCATTTATTTTTAACAGTGTTGCTGGTTGCAGAAGTGGGATACAAAGTCTTGGAGTCCAAGGAGACAGACAATATATGCACCTTAATATTCATTTCTGTATCAGAATATTTAATCTTTAAAGCATAGGGAATGTGAGATTTTATGCACGGAACAGATAAAAAAGTAATTTTAATACAGATGAAAGTATCCTGAAACTTGCAGTACTTTTAAGAAGAATGAAGGACATCTCATCTATTATCTACTTTTCTCAAATGCAAATGTGCTATTGGGAATTTGGAGGGAAAGTTACACCAAACCTGTAGCACTGACTTTCTAATCTTGAACTGTGGGAATCACTGAAACAAGGACTGAGTCAATAGTGACAGTACTTTACAGCACAGTGAAGCTGTAATACTGTTTTCCTTTAGCTTGATATAGTTCATATGTTTCTCTGAATACTCCCTCAAATACTAACTCAAAATTTTGAAAGAAAGAAAAGCAG
This sequence comes from Acropternis orthonyx, assembly GCA_035583155.1. Classification (NCBI taxonomy): domain Eukaryota; kingdom Metazoa; phylum Chordata; class Aves; order Passeriformes; family Rhinocryptidae; genus Acropternis; species Acropternis orthonyx. The sequence continues at coordinate 15,148,927 of JAWWEU010000017.1, forward strand.
AGTGTGGTTCACATGCACACAAAATCTCACCATAACTATTACATGGCCCAAATGGACAACTCTCTCAGCTGACTCACCTGCATTTTACTGAGGTTGAAAGTAATGAGGAATGAACTAATTACCACAGATCAAAAGCACTAATTGCAAAGAGCTGGAAATGGTCTGAACTGAGTTCCTTTCAAAAGGAAAATGAAAACCTTTTAATATTTTAGCTCCCAGAGCCTCTGATGTTCAGCCTCCTGCACAAGTAGTTAATGCTACAGTGTGTAGGACTCTGCCAACTCCCTCAACTTCTTCCAGCTCAGGCTCTCATTCCACTTTGCTGTGTGAGAAGCATTACCAAGTCCACAGAATGAAAAGGGCCTTTACCTGCCTTATCATGGCTTTCTCATGGTAATTTATTGCTTTTGAGGCACTGGGCACCAGTACAGAACTGGTTCATTAACCCTCTAAAAATGACACATTACAGCACGTCACTGAGCAATAAGCAAGCACCACTGAGGAACAGCTTCAATAAAAATCAAAATCTGGATGTCTAGATCTATTCTCAACATCACAGGAAAAAAGCGAGAATAAAAGAAAAGGTTGGGGAGGTGAACAAACACTAACCCAAAGCACCAGTACAGCCTAGGAATCCCTGGCCTTAAAAGAAAGTATGGGAAGATCTCCCTGTGTGCACATCTGATGGGAGGGTGACAGAGCAGATGGAGTCAAAGATGTGCACACAAAGACCAAGGGCACAAGCTGCAACAGGGAGAATTTCAATGGAATTTCTAGCCCAGATCTCCAATACAAATGTAGCAGTTTACACTTTAGTAATTGCACAGTACTGGGAAAATACAACAGCTGGTATTCTAAATCTGTTTTTCAGTTTTCTGGGTCATAGGTAAGAACTGTAATTAAAACAAATTTCTGGCCCGTTCTGAATTGGTTTGAGATCAAGGAAGGTTTTAAAGCACAATCAACTTCACACAGATCTATCACGTACAAAGAAAATTCAAAGTCATGGCTTTGCTTGCACTAAGAAATACAGAACAGAAACAAACATGGCATTGTCCAGACGTGCACAAGTAAGAGGAATCTGGACATGCAGAGGACAAGGTTATATTCTAAGTGATTTCCCCTGGCAAACCAACTATTTAAACTGAACTTGACCTTCACTATTTGAGTTCATGAATCACATCTGACCCACTTCCGTTTCTTTTGCCAACATATATAGGAAACATCAGCCAAGCATCAAATGCCCCTTGCTAGGAATTTATTTCTTTTACTAACCTTACTTGAAAGATTACAAACTTCTTCTTGTTTTCTAAACACTGTAGCATTTTGTTTAAGATTACTACCATCCTGCAGAAAGCGTATTTGTTCATTGCAAAGGCAATCTACACAGCAAACTGCAAAAAGTCAACATGGGGGCTCCTTCTGAATCCGTGAAAAGCAACCATTCACTCAAGTATTTCCTAAGAGAACATCACTGCTGAGTAAATGGAGAGCCACTAAGACCTGAGGCAAACGTGGACCAAGCAGAAAAGTCAGACTGGCAGCAGCTGCAAAGCAACCAAGAGAAACCATCCTGTTGCAGATTGAGAAAAATTACCTCCACTCTAAAACTGAATCAAAGAAAGATACTGTATTTCTTTCTTATTTAAGCTTCTGATTTTTTCACAGAATCTCTTCTGTAGAAATATGTGGGAAAAGCTCACTGGAAGTCACCTGAATTGTGGCTAGAACACCTCCTGAATCCATCCTTTCAGCATTCCATAGTGTTCTCAGTAGATAGAAACATTAGTTAAGGGGAAAAAGCAAACCTGTGGTAATAAAAGTCAACATTTTTCACATCTACTTTAAAAAAAAAAAAAAAAAAGAGTAGGTTGAAAACATCATTTGACAGGTTCAGTGAGTGCAGAGCTGGCAGAGAGAGCAGCCTTACCTTGCACTGCCCAGCCACACAGATGGAGGTTCCATTCTGGTCACAGGGTGTGCCATCAATCACCTTCTCCGCCTGTCTCACATAGAAGCGGTACCCAATGGCTCGGCAGTTCAGCTCACACTTCTGACTTCCCTTCACTGTGGAGAGACACAGAAGCCATCAAGACAAAGACCACAGCAGTAGATTTTAAAATAAAAAGCTCATTAAACCAACAGTAAAGTTTGAGAGGAAGAAGCAAATAGGCCAACTGAATGTGATGGGAGTGATCGCATCAAATAAATGTGATTAAAAACCAACTCAAAGTAAGATTCCAACATACCGGAGTTGTTAATGACAGATGCTTCATTAAATGACCAAGAATATTCCTAGTTTCATAAAAATGTTGACCGGTTAGTCTTCTTAAAGTAAAATAACACATTATGGCAATTCAGAACTCCTAAGGGTCAGCAAAATTACACTTTAATCATAAAGATGTGCATTAAATTTGGCTCACTGCCAATCACCAGTCAGTTCAGGTCAATTACGCATACTAACATCTAGCATTAAGAAACATATTAAACAAGTTAGATGCAAATTTTAAACAACTCTATTGTTTTACTCTTCATTTTTACAAGTTGCCCTTTAGGGACTATTCCTTAGGCCATGAGAAAATAAAGGAAAAAAACCCCCAAAACTTCTCTTTCATTTTAAAAAATATGTAAAATGCATCATTATTCAAACCCCGGAAATTCCTGCTGACATGCAAGGACCAAGAGGAAATCAATCCACTGAACTCTGAGTGAGAGGAACACAGAAGACAAGAAGCGTTATCTTCTCCTGTGAAAATCTGTTCCTTAAACAGATACAGCCCAACACTCCTAAATCTTAAGCTATCAGGTTTGCTAACACATCTGTGTAGCCTTTCTATTCCAAAGCATCTGTCACATCGAAATTGCTCACAGCTTATTACTCCAGTTTGCTGACTGAAATGACACCATCTTCAGCTTCTTTCCAACCAGAGTAGCACTGCTACACTGTGGCAGTGAGGTACAAACAGAAATCCTTCTTCTTTCGACAATACTTTCCTTCCTGCCATAATAAAAACCTAAAATTCTCTTCACTTCACCAAGCTTCAGCTCATGCCCTATACTGAAAGAGACACCCGCTATTCAACCTGTCAAAGGAGGTGCTACAACATGGTATTCACAGCGTTTTCTACTTCCCCTCTGTGTATTTCTGAATCTTCAGCTGAGACATAACAAAAAGCCAAAACAAATAAATGGAATTCTACCAAATACATATTTAACATCTGTTTCCTGTAAAAGTACCAAACTTTCAGCTCAGTTTCAGTCACCCCCTGTGCAGACAGGGGATTAGTGCAGACCAGTTCTGAAATCTGCCACTCATATACACCATCTGTGCCTGGCAATCTTCTGGTAAAACCCTTAAAAACCTCTACTAGTCTTAAGTGAGATCAAAAAACTGTTTACCTTGTTCCCTTTTTTTCCAGAAGCTATGCTTGCCATGTTCAACAAGGTAATTTTTCCCTTGGCTACCTTTTTTTAAGATTCAATAGCTTATCATTCCAAGGATTTCACCTAGTTATTTGGAGAAAATGAAACAAAACAAAACAAAAAGCCTGAGGCATTTCCTGCAGTTCAATCTCCAAGTGTAACAGTTAGGTTTAATGACACGCTGAGCGTTATTCTTAGCAGCTTCATCACTTCTCACATAACTATATTCAGAATTCTCAAATAAATACAATCCAGTTTCAGTGATTCATTACAATTTAAGTCAACTTGTCCTTTTCTGTGTCTGAAAGTGTCCTATTTTTATAACATGCAATACCAGCAATCAAGCAGCACTTCTAAAGTGTATATTTTCTTATCTTTCCGTAGCCTAAAATCAAGTCAAACAAGCCATTTAGGGTTTCTGAAATGTCCTTATCGTCTATGTTGATTCCCTTCAGTTCAAAGTGTCCTGAAGACTCACATTCCCATACTCTTCCTCTCCTAATTATCTCCCATTTGGTTTTGATACTTTAAAATATTTATTCTTTAAATTGTCAGCTGGCCTTCCAGATCCCAATAAAAGTGTTGTGCTACTCAAAGATGAAGGAATTAAATGCTGAAGCACAGTATTCTTGCCTGCACCCATCTCTTCCTTCACGGCTGCTGGGATGGGTCAGCCCTCTGCATTGTTAATGCAACACACCAACAACCCCAACCACACTCAGATTACTTTCTCTGTAAAAAATTTATCCCATTTCATAATTTCTGCATTTCATTCTTTCTCATTAGGAAATGTTCCTGCCACACAAGAAGAAATATTTGAACAGTCACTGGTTTTGACCTCATATAAATGAATAAATAAATGAACCAGGCTTTAACAACAAACATACCCTATAACCCTTTCACCTTTGATATCCAGATTATTTTGATGAACTACTCTAAGGTACTACCTTGGTTAGGCATATACCAATTACTAGTCCCTAATGACAGTGTTCCCAGACATGAAAGATCTGAAAAAAACCTGTCTACAAAGAGCACAATCCATTAACTGAATTGCCCCTGTTGGATGAGAGGCATTTCCCACAGGACTTGATGTCAGCATTATGTATTATTGTGGTCGATGCAGAAATTACAGCGGAACAAACAGATTTTAGAATTCCCACGAAAAAAAAAAGACACCGCAGTAGTAAAAAGTGCTTGACTGCCTATTAACCTCACCCCTACCCTGACAGCCTCCCTCACCCTGCATTTTGCCACACCTCTTGAGGTTTCAGAGTTTAAGCAGTAGGTCAAGCTGCACTATTGGCTTGGCAACCAGACGTAAAAGGTCAATTAAAGGAGGAGCTGTGAAGGGACTGATTACTATGTCATGTGATCCCAGACCTTACCAAAGGATCCATCTGACCTCTGGGAACACAGGAAGGGTGAGTACCTTCCAAACCAGCTGGCAGCAAGACACATTTCCACACAAAAAATGGGCTCTGTTTACATGTGACACATTTACTAGGACAGTTCAATATATAGGTACTGTTTAACATGTCCTCCTAATGTATTTGCTTTTCATTCATATGTCCACCTCAGCACAAGCAAGTCTTTGTGGAAATTCTCACCTTATCCTACACCTTATTAAATAGGGAACTTGGGTGAAATTTAATGCTACCACATGGGTTCTGCTAGATGCATTCATTATTGATTTAGCTGAAGGAGGTGCCTTTGGTAAATAATCCTGGAAACATGTAATGCTTGGCTTTCATTTTACAGACTAAAAGGTTTCTCAATCACAAAATCAGCACTTTTCTTACAAAGTCCTCACCAAACCAGCCTTAAGTACCTCAGGGATATGTTGGTCTTCTCTAAACTGCAGAACTTGGGAGGTTTTTTTTCAAATCCCCTGTTGAAACTTACCTTCCACCTTTCCTTATGAGATGCAAGACCCAGGGCATGCTAAAACAGAGCCAAGGAATAGCTCCACCACTTTCCACTTCCCCAGTAAGGACAGCGATACCTCCTGTTTCATGACAGACTGCACCTGCTGTGCATCACAGAGCAGACTCCACATCAAAAACCCTCCACCCCTCTCCCAAGAGTGATTTAACTCATCAAACTTAAATCACAATGAAATATCAGCAAGTTTCATTTCCCTGAACAGCATACTTCGGTGCAGATTTCAGCGCAGCAGAGGTCTGAGAAGAAAAATGCAACTGCAAAACACATCCACGTGTTTTTTAAAGGGGGAAAGAGGAATTCAGCTGTTACCACACTACAAGCAGTGTCTGGAGTTCAGGCTGGGGCTCCAGCAGCATTCCAGGCTGGCCCAGCAGAGGGACAGCAGCAGCACACCCGCTGGCGGAGAAACTTTAGCCCCCGGGATTCACAGGCTGACACTCACAGAACAAACCTCACCTTTTAATCCCAGTACTAGAAAGCAGAGGCTTGTCCAAGCCCACGATGCGCTCCCTGAAGAGGCAGGGCAGGCCCAGCCGCCTCAGGGCGAGAGCGGCAGCGAGCGCAGACCAAACACAGCAGGTCCTGAGGGACAAAACTCCCGGGAGAGACACCGAAACATAACCACAAAACGGGACCATAACCAAGGACTGCCTGAACACGCTGGTTCTTCTCTGGGACTCACCCTGTGCCCGGGCAGGCTCCCGATGGCCGCAGTGCTGAGGGCCGGGGGCAGCGATGGCGCCTCGTGTGGGGGCGAACCGGCCCCTCCCTGGGCTCGCCTCATCCCACGCCGCTTCCCAAAGACTATTCCAACCCAAATACCCTTGGTGAGAAATTAAAAATAGCCACAGACCAAAAAAAAAAAAAAAAAAAAAAAAA